>OX422141.1:46547432-47274586 GCA_949129095.1 Volucella bombylans
GCGTTTACGTATATCATTGGTATCTCCATGTTTCCGTATTTCAGGGTTTGCGCCCCAAGTCGACTACAAGTCCATGTTCTCTCATGAAGTCTGTACCAATGATGCACTCGTCACATATGTCAGCTACCAGAAACGCGTGAGATAATGTTATTCCGGCCAGTTGAATTTTTATGCGGGCTTCACCATATACCTTGATCGTTGCTCCTGTAGTTCGCAAGCTGCAACTGCTAGTGTTATGCAGCCAAGACCTCTGCGCAAGAAGCGCGAGCTTCTGTTTTTAATTCTCGATACAAAGCATTTCGAAGCATAAGTACCTCTACGGAAAAAAGTTCATTCTTCGGACAGTCCACGCAGCTCTGAAATGGCTACTCCAATTTAAGAACCCAGAAGGCGAAGATGGAAGATGGATCGAGCAGTTGCAGGGCTCCGACTCTGAAGTGCAACACCGCAAGGGAAAATTCCACTCATATGCTGATGCTCTCTCTCGCCGACCGTGCGGAATAAAATGTGAACACTGCAACCGTAAAGAAGAGAAAGAATAGGCCACTATCCAAACAATCAGGACTGAGCCAATAGAGGGTTGGAGTATAGACGAAATCCGTTCCTCTCAACAGGCAGACAATGACAGGCTAACATTGGCCTGGAAGGAACAACGAGGAAAGACCAAGCTGGCAGCAGATATCAGACCGGAGCCAAACTCTGAAGGCATACTGGACACAGTGAGACTCGCTTTGTGTGCAAGATGGTTTGCTGAAGAGAAAATGGGAAAGTGCACACCCTCTCGTATGCAGCTAATCGTGCCACGGTCCAGAGTCAGCCAAGTACTCCATGAAATACATAACGGAATCTCAGGAGGCCATTTGGGAATAAACTGGTCGTTATGCTTCCTCGATAACGACGTGGATGCCGCTGCTGATATGATTACAGACACCATTCTCTTTGGAATGAAATCCTTTATTGCTCATCGGATGAAGAGTATCAAACCAAAAGAAAAGGCATGGTACGACTCGAGCTGTAAAGAGGCCGTCAGGGTTAGAGAAATGTTTTTTCGGTCCTACAAGACCAATCCGACAGAGGAAAACCGAAAAAAGTTCAAACGAGCCAGAAATGACTGCAACGCCTTTCTTAAGCGTGTGAAATTCCTATACGACCAAAAACTGAGGCAAAAAATACTGCAATGTCCCAAAGGCAGTAACAATTTTTGGTCGTTCGTCAAAAACATTAGAAATTCCGCCTCATCCTCCATCCCAACGCTCATTTACAGTGACATTCCAGCTGTCAGCTCTTTGGATAAGGCCAATCTGCTTGCTGCAGATTTTGCGGCCAGCTCAACACTCCCAGATTGTGCTTGGTCTCCGCCTACACTTGAGTGCGTCGAATCTTCAATGGGACGAATCTACTTTCGCACTCGTGTAGTAGCAAGAGTACTTAAAGATCTCAACATACATAAATCCGCTGGACCAGATGGTATATCTCCCCTTCTTCTGAAGAGGTGTTCTTCCTCGCTGGCAAAACCACTGCGTAAGCTTTTTCATCAATCCTACACTTTAGGACTCTTCCCGAGCAGATGGAAAACAGCATTTGTCCAGTCCGTCCCTAAAAAAGGCGAATCATCTTCTCTCTCCTCCTACAGACCCATTGCACTTACGTCCCTTCTTTCCAAGGTCATGGAAACACTGATAAATCGTCAGCTCATGAAATATCTCGAAACACGAAAACTTCTCAATGACCGGCAGTACGGTTTTCGTAGCAACAGGTCCACTGGTGATTTGATGGCATGTCTCACCGAAAAGTGGAACCAAAGCGTACATCAATCTGGCGAAAGCAAGATAGTTGCACTTGATATTTCTAAGTCATTTGACAGAGTTTGGCATCAGGCACTTTTGTCGAAAATGCGTGCATTTGGGATCGACGACTCTCTTCTTCAATGGATTAGAAATTACCTTTCGGAACGTTCAATTCAAGTTGTCTTAGACGGTTTCAAGTCTGATATTCACAAAATAAATGCTGGTGTGCCCCAGGGCTCTGTTCTGTCACCGACACTCTTTTTAATTTTCATTAACGATCTCTTGTCTGCTACTTCTAATCCAATATATTCATTTGCTGATGACAGTACTCTCTGCTTTTCATATTCGTTCCCGGACTCACGGCCCTGCTCTTCGGCTGTAGTACGAGAACGGCAGCGTATGCTAAGCTCATTAAATTCCGATATCAACAGCATAACCAATTGGGGAACTATCAATAGAGTGGAATTTAATGCTTCCAAAACACAATGCTGTCTGCTGTCTTTAAAGCGAAATTTAAACACCCAGCTATTATCTATGAATGGCACTTGCATCGTCGAAACCGAAAAACTTTCCATTCTCGGTATGTGTGTCAATGACAACTTACGTTGGAATGACCACATATTTGATGTCGCCAAAAATGCTGCAAAATGTCTAGGTTTCCTCAAGCGATGTAAGAAATATTTTACACCCTCTGATCTGGCCTCAATATATAAGGCATTCATCCGCCCAAAATTGGAGTACAACTCCCACATCTGGTCAGGTGCTCCTAAAACATCTCTGCACCTGCTAGATAGGATTCAAAACCGTGCGATAAAACTTATTGACGATACTAATATCAGTCAATCAATGGACACCCTCGAAAACCGACGAAATGTCTCGTGTCTCACTTTATTTTATCGCTATTTCCACCACCAGTGCTCCACTGAAATCGCCAGTAGCATTCCGCCCATTCAAACTTTCAACCGTAACACCCGTCTCGCTATGAATGCTCATCAGTATACCCTCAAGCCCATTTTTGGACGTACTGTAAAATATCGTAATTCGTTCCTAAGCCGTACAACTCGCTTATGGAATGCCCTGCCGATCTCTGTATTTCCTGGTCGTTATAACTTGCAAACATTTAAAAACAATGTACATCGGTACCTCTCTTTTCTTCCTCCCTAAATTTCCTTTGCCCGCGCTGTGTACAATCACTTTAAGGGTACTCAAACCCCTTGAGCGCGCGCTCATTATAAAAATAAAAAAAAAAACAAGACGTTGGAAAAGGTAAGGGAACGTTTCTATTGGCTAACCGCTAAACAAGATGTCGACAATTTGTTCAAAAAGCCACATGGACAAATGCAACAATACAATGTCGGAGCACCATTCGAACGAATAGCCATCGACATCGCTGGGCCGTTTCCTGATACCTTTAATGGTAACCGGTATACCCTCGTGGTCATGGATTACTTCAGTAAGTGGCCTGAAGGGTTTGAAGAGGCTAAGATCGTAGACGAACAGATAGTCAACAACTGGGTGAGGAGCATATTTGGGGTCCCAATGGAGCTACACTCTGATCAATCATTAATCTGTCAATATTTGGGAATAAGGAAGACAAGGACAACGCCACTACACCCTCAATCTGATCGATGGAGCGATTCAATCAGACTTTGAATGAGCATCTATCTAAGGTTGTCAGCAACTACCAGCGTGATTGGGATCGACACATACCCCTCTTCTTAATGGCCTACTGATCCATAGTTAAACAGGACACACCCTCCGAGATCTTATTTGGTCAAACAGTTCGGATCCCCTCCCCATGTACGAAGCCCAAAGAGGTAAGCGACTACGTGGATGACTTGCGCAGCAGGATTCGTAAATTGCGTGAAGACACCAGAGAAAAGATGAAGCTTGCGAGCAGCCGCATGAAGACTAGGTACGACATCAAGGCGAAATCTTCCGGTTTCAACGAAAGAGATCTGGTCTGGCTGTATAATACTCAGCGTAAGAAAGGCAAATCACCAAAATTGCAACAGGATTGGGAAGGTCCATACAAGGTGATAACCCGCATTAATGACGTTGTCTACCGATCCAGCGTAGAAATCGAGGAAAATTGAAGGTGATCCATTTGGATAGAATGTGTCATTTCAACCGAGTGATGAATGACGAAGTTGTTCGAAACGAACAACTGTAGGGAGGGAGCAATATGGGCGGCGTCATCTAAATTTACATAGCAGAAGACTTCGATATTCGAAGAGCAGAAGATTTCGATACAACAAAGACTCAAACATTGGTGAATGGAATCGAATTTTCTAGAAAAATGGAAATGAAATGGGACGCAACAAAATATATAAAGAGAGACATGGCTATAGAAATTGTTTTTTTTTTAATAAAAATGACAGGAATTGAGTTCGAATCAAACACAAAGAAATGGTTCATGATATCATATATATAAGCATTCGACACGGTGGACCACATTCTCCTCTGTAAGAAGCTGTGGTATGTATTTGGATTTTCGTCTCTGGCAGTCAAACTCTTACATTCATACCTCACGGGCCGTCAGCAATGTGTGACAGTAGGAAGCCAAATGTCTTCGTTTCTTGGAGTTCGTGCGGGAGTTCCACAGGGTTTGATTCTTGGACCCATACTATTTTCACTTTATGTGAACGAACTCACACAGCTTGTTAAACATTGTACTGCCCACATGTTCTCTGACGACGTCCAATTATACTTGTGCTGCCCGCTGGATATGCTCAGTATTGCCATTGAAATGGTGAACGAAGATCTTGAGATCATACAGCGGTGGGCCTCAAACACAATTTATCACTGAATCCAGCGAAGTCCAAGATACTCTGTATTTATAAGCAGTCACTGGATACTACCATATTTCCACCAATAAAATCTGGGTATTGTTTTCAACGATCCTCTTACCTGGACAGATCATGGTACAACTACAATCGGAAGGGTATACAATGGTCTCCGACTGCTATGGGCAACCCAAAATTCTTTGCCGATCAAAACTAAGATGCTACTTGTTAAGTCCCTTTTATTATCTATATTGCTATATAATTGCGAAGTTTCCTGCCTTGTTGACTATAATACTAGGCGTAAACTAAATGTCATCTACAACAACTTAGCAAGATATGGTTTTAGTAAACGATACTTCGACCACATAACAAGTTACTCTTTACAAATAATGGGCCTCAGCTTCGACAACCGCATTAAGTTTAGAACGCTAATCCTCTTGCATGGTATTATACAGAGCCAACAGCCTCAGTATTTGTATAACAGATTAAATTCTGCGAGTTCACAAAGAAAAGTCATCCTTATTCGGCACCGCTCCTATTGCTTGCAATCTGAGCGCTCATTCTTTGTCCATGCCACTCTCCTATGGAACTCATTACCCATTACACTAAGGAGAACCACAAACACAAGCACATTTAAAACTTATCTTTTCCAACACCTCGCCAGTGATACATAAATAAAAATTTAAAAGGTTTCTTAAATGTTATATATTTTTATTGTTTTTGTTATTAATTCACTTTTGTAGTTTCCAATTAAATTAATTATATGTATGTAAGTCACCTATTTATAATGTTAAATTTGCTTTTGAACCTACAATTTTTGTAAAGCCTACACAAACTATAAGATGTAATCTTACTGTGTATACTCGTATATTCTTTAAATAAATAAATACAAAATACAAAATACAAATACAAATATTAAATTGTGAGGCATATGGCTTCCTCGGGCGTCTTCGATGAAGCGCATCCGGCCGGCCCAATTTTGTGCCAGAGTATTTGGGGTGTATCCCACCAAGAACGCTTGAATAGTTTAGTTTTGTAATTTGTTAGTATACAAGAACGACTTTCTGAGTAGTTAGTAGTTAGCTAGATGTAGTCGAGTGGGGTCAAATCATACGATTTGAAAGCACTTTTGTTAAGGCAATACGGTAAGATACGCTGTTAGTTACAAAATAGGTTTATTTTTAAGCTAGTTTTCGAAAAAAAATTATAGAAATTAAAAGAAATCTCAAGCTTTAAGTTAGAACATTAGTACTTAAGCTTTTTCTGAATTTCAGTGTGCTTTATCAACAAGAAACACCAACCAGTGATCCAAAAGTGTTCTTAGATCCTAATGCTTTGTCCGAAGATGGAACAACTGCCTTATCGCAAACCTCTTTCTCAGAAGATGGCAACCTTTTCGCTTATGGTTTAAGTGAGAGTGGTTCCGACTGGATCAAAATAAAAATCAGGGACGTAAAAACAGGGAAAGATTTCAACGAAACCTTAGAAAAAGTTAAATTCTCTCCCATGGAGTGGACTAAAGATAACAAGGGTTTCTTCTACGGTGTAAGTAAAGGTTTTTTTTAATAATAACAAGTATAAAAAAACGTGTCTTTTTCAACTTTTTATTAAACAGCGATATCCCGAACAAGAAGGCAAAACTGATGGCTCTGAGACACAGCAAAATGAGAACCAAAAGCTATATTACCACAGAGTAGGTGATACTCAAGACAAAGATGTCCTCGTAGTGGAATTTCCCGAACACCCCGCGTGGCGAATGTAACAATGTTTATATTATATTTAATCTGTTTCATAATTTTGCCTTCTTTTTTGTAGCAATTGTGAAGTTACACATTGCGGCAAATATCTGCTTTTGCTAATAGTAAAAGATTGCCGCGATAATATTGTTTTTTACGCCGATCTTGAAAAATCTGGAGAGATTAAGTCCAAACTGTCAATTCATGAAGTTGTTACCAAATTTGAATCGGACTACGATGTAAGTCAATGATGTTTATTTTTTGTCATTGTATCGTAGCTACACGTCTTGCTCTTTCTCCCTCCTCTCCTGTTCTTTCCGGCTGATTCCCTATCTCTCTACATCTTTTGCCTCCTCTGAGAGTCTCTCTCCACCTTCCACCTCATCTCTTCCTTTCTTTCTCACCCTTGCTATTCTCCGTTGAGCTACAATCTTTAAAATATTAACCCGTTTATTTGTGCTTCGAGGTTGTACCTCTCTAACACTTGCCGCCAGTTGATGTTCTATATAGCCTATGATGTTACCCACATGTTTAAACTACTGCTGCCTTCGCCTTTTTTTTTGCAATTTGTACTGAATCGTTTAACCTTTACCACCCTTAGATTACGGAAGTCATGCGTAAATAATTCTTTATCCGATTGCTCACTGCCTACTTTAAAGAGTGTAAACACTAAAAATAATCCACTATAAGAAACACCACACCATTTCTGTTTCATAAGGAGTTAAATCGTGTCCCTGTTCAAGCCTAAAAAATATTTTATGTGGTTTTAAACGTAATCATTATCAAATGAAGAAAAAGTTTCAAGGTTTTAATGCTGATGCTACCTCTATAATAATAAGTCTTCTGTATGTAAGTGGTTAAACTTTTTCGTAAGCATAAGGCCCCATGGTCTACCACATCACTACTAAAAATTATTAACTGACTACATAGGTTAGTTACTTCTTTAACAATTGTGAAGGAAATAAAAAATTGCTTACCTCCTGTTTACCAAATTTCGTTTGGTTGACCGATATGCCCGACAAATTCGAATAGAGCATATGAAAACCATAATCTTTAGGTGCCCCTCGTAAAATACGAGTCGATCCAGAAGATTGTGAGCTCAGTGTTTTAAGTGAATAGTGTGGCGGAATCTGGCAAATCGATGACATCATTAAAACCGATCGGTCCCAGCAAGTGATTAAATGAAATATTGTCACATGTTTTATTAGACTGACAAGTCAGTTGTTTTAAGGTGGATGGCGCTAGTCTTCGATAGCTGAATGTACTCTGACATATGTACATATATCGATATAGGTCCCATTCATTTCCCACCACCCTCTCTCGCTCAGTCTCCCTAACCACCTTCCCGCCACGCTCTCTCAAAACATTTTTATTTTTAAAATGTTTTGAAAACATTTTCATTTTAATTATTTCTTCCACTTAAAGTATATAACGAATACTGGTTCCAAAGTATATTTCCGTACCAACAAAAAAGCCCCTAACTATAGAGTCATTGCAGTTGATTTGGAAAATCCAGAGGAACAAAATTGGAGTACTGTAATTGCCGTAAGAGTTTAATATAGCTATAACATATTTTGGTATTCTTAATAACGTGATTTTTTTAAAAATAGGAACATGAGAAGGATGTTTTAGACAGGGCGATATGTGTAAATGGAAACAAACTTATATTGGAATACATACAAGATGTCAAGGTAATATATTTTAATATTATATTTACAGCATAATACACAAACATTTATGTGAAAATATTTCACTTCACTGTGTTTTTCTATCATTATTCGTAAACGTTGAATCGTGGAGTACGTCGACATGCTTCCGACAAATTGCGACATCAACTGTTTAGAACTCGCTTGTAATTTTCATTGTGTTCAAAATAAATAGAATAGAACAACAAAGGTCTCTCCACTGGTTAGAAATCCGAGGGAGTCGCCGGGGAGACTATATTCTTAGTGGAAGTTGACTTGTTTTTGATTTCTAGTCAACTACTCACCTTACTTGATTTTTGTTAACCGAAGAAGTCGTGCGGGCGCAGTTGGTATTCGAACACCGCACTTTACTACTTCAGCCACGGCCACCCACATCAATTTTTTTTTAATTGAATACGAGATTTCCAATTGCCACCCATATTTCGGAAGGATGGTGATCTGGCCCGCATATTCCCGGTTCATTCTTTTAACAACTTCGACGTCCTACTATTGTTCCCGGGCGTGCTGTAGCTGCCACTTTTTTCGGCTCTTTTTTGCACCATTCTTATTCTAGCTCAATGCTTTATCGATTTTGTTAAATTCGGAAGGTTTTTTTTTAATGATTTGACTAATCTAAATTTTTTTTTATTAAGTATATAGCATGATTGGTAGACGTTCTGGTGGCAGCCATGAGCCGCCTAACCTAGTAACCATATCTACAAGACATACAATATATAGACATAAAAATGTCCTATGACATTGAGGAGACGTTGATGAATATAATTCTATGGACATTACTGTTTCGTATGTGCCCTGGTCCGAATTCCGCAACCGTGAGTTGCTGTGAGCGACGACGAAACTATAAATTGGGTGCCGCAGTTGCTATTTGAAATTATACAAATGATAACAGAAAATAAGTAAAAACAGTAAAATAAGTAAAAAAAATATATTTCAGATTTAGCTTTTTACAATAATTCTTTATGCCCTGTATTTATTTTATTGTTTTCATTATATATTTTTAGAGTGTCCTTCAAGCTCGTTTGCTTGAAACTGGTGAACTAATTCGTACTTTTGATATTGATATCGGAACAATTGGAAGTATTTCGGGAGAAAAGAAGTATTCGGAAATATTTTACCATTTTACCTCTTTTTTAACACCGGGAACTATTTATCATTTTGATTTTGAGAAGCCTAATGAGGAACCAAAGATATTTCGTGAAATAACTCTTAATTTAGAGGGTTTCAATAAAAATGCTTATAAAGTTGAACAAGTATTTTACAGCAGTAGAGATGGTACAAAAGTCCCTATGTTCATAATTCGAAAAAATAGAGAAACAATAACACCGCGACCATGCCTTCTTTACGGATATGGCGGATTCAACATAAGCCTACAACCATCCTTTGGAATAACTGGTTTGATGTTCATTGATGCATTTGATGGTGTGCTTGCATATCCAAATCTTCGTGGTGGAGGAGAGTATGGTGAAAAGTGGCACAACGGAGGACGTTTGCTTAATAAACAGAACGTATTTGATGATTTTCAAGCGTCAGCGGAATATCTTATAAATAACAATTATACAAGCAAAGATCGCATTGTTATCCAAGGAGGATCTAATGGAGGTCTTCTAGTTGGTGCTTGTATAAACCAACGTCCGAATCTGTTTGGTGCAGCTGTTGCACAAGTTGGGTAAGATAAAAGCTTCTAAAACTTAATTATATTTGGTTTAAATTGTTATAATTTTTTAAGAGTAATGGATATGCTGCGATTCCATAAATTCACTATTGGCCATGCTTGGTGCTCAGATTATGGAAATCCATCGGAGAAGGAACATTTTAATAATTTATACAAATACTCGCCGTTGCACAATGTTCACACACCAACAAATGGTAACTATTGTTTTATATTCATTGTACACGAAAACAAAAAAATATCACACTTTTAAAAAATGTATATTTTACATTAATGCTTATATACAAAGAAAATGCCCAATTTCATTAGTGGGAGATGTAGTACAGTAGAATCCCGATTATCCGGATAAAATAAAACCAGGGGTATTCCGTATAATCGAAAATCCGGATAACCGATTTCAAAGCAAATCAAACAATATTTAAATTTTAATAATTTTTTTATTATGTTATGGGTTTTACTTTGATAATACGATATTTAAAAAACGAGCTATAACGATAGATCATGAATTACATAATACCTATGTAATTTAAAATTTTGGTTGGAAATAATTTGTTATTGATCTCTGACGTAATGAATCACATCTTTTCATTGCGGCCAAGTCCCTGATGCGCTTCAGTTGTAACAACTGTATGGGATCCGATTCATCCTGTCTTTCAAACCACTTAAAAGCAACATCTAGAGCTTCAAAAGCTTCTGCGTGAGATGGTACTTGACATACATCCCCAGTTCCAGTCTCTTCTTCATCTTCTCTCTCGTTACTGTTCAAATCCGCAATGATTTCTTCATTAGTTAATATTTGGAATCCAGGGTCTTCATTATCGCAGTTCAGCCACTCCTTAATATTCTCTTCATCGCACCCTTCACCAATGCTAAGAATTTTCATTGCTTCTGTTATTTCTTTAAAATCGTCGTGCGGTTTAATTGAAAAATTAGATAGAGTTAATTTTTATACTTTATTCCATGCCCTCTTTAATGTTTGGAATTCCACAAAGTTCCACGTTCTACCAGCATATAACAACAGTCTTTTAAATTAATTTCTTTAAAAAACTTTAAAAACGTTTCTATTTCACTGTCGTCTGCTGATAAAAGCTGACGCAGTAGCTGCTTTCTGTATAAACGTTTTAAAGTTTCAATGACACTTTGGTCCATAGGTTGCAATATCGATGTTACGTTAGGAGGCAAAAACTTAACCGTGAACTTCCCATTTTCTCGATAATTAGAGCCGAGACGAATGAGTCCGGATAATCGGATGTTCGAATAATCGATGTTCGGATAATCGGGATTCTACTGTAATTGTTGTTATAAGCTATGGCTTTCCATTTTCTAGTGCAACTTTCACTACTGGTTTTGATCATGTTCTTGAATCAAAACAGATAATATTTCTTTTCCCTAGCTTCTGCTTCATAAACGCTCACATATTCTCTGTTCGATTCGCATTAGGAATTTATTACGGTTAATGTAGAGTTGGTGGCGTGGGACACGGAATATATTCGCTGACTAACAATAGTCAGAACCAAAAAGGAAAGAGTGTTTCAACAATTTGTTTTTTATGTCTTACTGGTGTGGACTATATATATATATGATCTGTCTACAGATATACAGTGTTGTGCAAAAACATAAGAACTGCGAAGTGGGAGACCCTGCTTTTGAATTGAAAAAACAAAACTTGAGCGACATTGTTATAGTTAATAAATTATTTATATTTTTTTAAGGTTTTTTGATCAATATATACGTGAACATGAATTGCAACAAACGAAAATAAAAGAAAAAACAACTTAGCAATCACTCACTGATTTTAGTTGTACACTATACAAAAAATTAAAATATTCTCTTAAAAAAATAAAAAAATTAAGGTAAATCGATAGAATACTAATGAAGACAATAAGGCAATTAATATTTGGTTGGGCTTTCTTTGTTTTTTAATACAGCCTTACATCTATGTGTCATAGGCTCAACGAGCTTAGGATATTATATCAAATCGTTTGGACAATTTACCACAGTTCAAACCTGTTTCTTGATTTTGTGGTCTTACGAAGCTCTCCTAACAAATTTTTGATGGGATTAAGGTAGAACCATGTTTTCTTTACTTTGATCATTGTTCTATTGAAACAGCCAAAGCAAATGCAAGTAGTAGTCAGTGATACATAATTGCTTCTAAGATCTGGATGTATTTTTCCTTGGTTAGAGTCCAGGGAATAGGTTCAACACCATGATAGTGAAAGCATCCCCAGACTATAATATTTCCACCGCTGTGTTTTATGGTTTCCATTGAATATCTTGGATCAAATTCCTTTCCACCCGGCATTCTAACATAATGTTTTTTAGTATCTGGTCCAAACAAGTTAATTTTGATTTCGTCTGACCAAAGTATTCGTATGTTGGGTCACTTCTAAACTATTTTGTGTAGATTTTTTGGCGAAATTAATTCGATCCTTAATATTCTTCTTCGATAAGAGACGAGATTTTATTGGAAAGTAGACTTTTAAATTGTGCTCTATAAGCCTTCGTCTGATCAAGGAAGTGGTCTACCTGAAGATTTAGCATAGTTTGGATTTCCGGATTGGAAATCCGTTTTTGAGGTTGTTCTTCTGTTCTTTTAATTCATCTACCACAGACCGGATATCCCGGTCTTTCTAAAACCTTGAATTAATTGAAGGCGATCTGCAGTGCAATGTTTTCTGCGGCCCATCTTAGAACAGTCATAACTTCTATTGTAAATTGATCCCCAATACTCATTTGTTATGCTTACCAATACTTTTGCAAATATTACTAATCCAAGATTGTTTATTTTCTTATTATTTTGCACAGAAAAAAAACTACCGTCTGTTGCAAAAGCCTCCAAATTACTGGAATTAATACTGTTGAATCAACTCTCATGTCAATAGTTCACTGCTAACAAAGGAAATGAGAATATAAGAATTGTTTCGGTTTTGTTACTCAATAACTTTAAAATTGACGGAGACTTGGGAAGCAACATGTGTTTTTATTATTTTGCACAACACTATGTACATGAGTATGTCTAAAGTAGACGAAATTACTTTAGACACGTTTCTCTTGAATACATTATACGTTAATTTATACACATACATAAGAGCTCAAAGCAATTTTTGGGTGTGAATGATAATAAAAAAAATAATTAGTGCTATTTGATACTGCTCCATACGTCTTCCAAGTTCTGGAGGAAGCAATGGTGATCAATGAAATTTCAAATTGTTAGTATCATATAACAACTTTATCATTATTCAAAAATGTAAAGTCTGACAACTAAAGTCATTTTGACTTTCTACCAATGTAGATAAATATAAATTTTTATATTTTTGTCACTTATACATTGGATGTTAATCCAATTAATGTTAATCAAATTAATAAACGTCAACATTTTACAAAAGTTTTTTTGCACTTCACCTTAAATTACTGGATTTTTGCAAATACATACAAAAAATTATTTATTTGTTCAATGGTGATCGATTTATTTTTCAATATAAAAAACAAAATATTCAAATCAATGTTAATTAATTCCCATCAGATTTTTCCTGATTTTAGTCGTAAAAGAATTAGTTTTCGCCTTAACGTTTCTCATCTTTTCTGAATTGAATGTAATTTCTGTAATGGACGAATGCAACCCGTTCGTAATTTAATTTATACGTCTCATTGATTCATTTACTTTTATTTGTTAGTTTTATTTTGTTAATATATATGTATACAGGGTGATCCGAATAATTTGTCGAAAACTTCAAGGGAAGCACACCATTTACAAGACACAAAATTCACGAATAATTTGTGAGAATTTGTGTACATTTGTGTATATGTTTTTGCAAAAATAATGTATTTATATATTTAAAAATATATACTGTTGAGGTCAGGCCGGCGGTTTCCACAATGGCAACTGGCGGGCATTCCAGACAATTTTCTTTCGATCTGAAACATTTTTGTCGGTGTTGAACCTCTAATATCATAACAAAATAAGAATTTAAAAAGAAAAAATAAACATGAAAAAATATTATCGAAATTTCACCCTAATTTTTGAATATATTTTTAGATATTTTAGGTTCATCGAGAGTGTATGTTACTAAAAAGAGTAAGAAAAAAGTTAATTGGTTTCAGAAAAAATGTGCTTTTGACTAAACGCGTTTAAAATTGTAATTATCAGAAATGCCAGGTCCATTTAGTTGTATTCACATAAACTGACAAGCATATGCATATAAAAACATCCACTGAAGTAATAATAAATAAATACCATAACATAGAGAGCGTGTGCTGTTATAGCTTTAAAATGTTATATGTATTTTAAAAAAATAAATTGAATTTCTTCAAAATATTTGGATATACTATCCAAATCAATTAAACAAAACAAAAAAAAATCAACGTTCAGCGATACCCCATTTTTTGTTACCATACACGCAGAAATTTGAAATAAGTTATTATATTTTCAACAGGAGTCAAAACAGGCTTTGTATATTTTTCCAAAAGTAATCATGAGCTTCTCTAACAAGTTTATGTACATATATGTAAATGCTAAATAAATTCCTATGAAAACTTACATATACATATGCGTCTACGCACTATACTTAACATTAAATACGTAAAATATCATAACGGTTACCTTTATGTTTATAAAGTTGTAACATTCCTGAACGATACATTTCTACCATTGCTGGTAATATTTTCATTTGATTCTCTAAAACTCTAATTAACTGTTTGAACTAAATTGATTTTTGATTTAACTAATTCAGCCAAATATGATGAAACAAAATTGTTAATTAGATTTATTTAAAAATTTTGTATTTTATTAATGTTTTGAACGTTCGTAACTGTTATTCGATGAAAGAAATATTCATTGTTTCATAATTATATATTCATAACATACATATACAGATAAAGAATAAGACGTTTGTTATGTTAAATTAGAAAAATATATATGTATATATATTTTTTTTTAGCTAATGAAGAATATCCGTCAACTCTAATTCTCACGGCTGATCATGATGACCGTGTGAGTCCATTACATTCGTTGAAGTTTGCTGCTGCCTTACAAGAGGCTGTGAGATATTCGGAATTCCAGAAGAAACCAATTCTGTTGCGCGTTTATAGTAAGGCTGGTCATGGTGCTGGTAAACCAACATCGAAACGCATTGAGGAAGCAACAGATATCTTAACTTTCATGTACAAAAGTCTTAATATAGATGTGCTCAATCTTTAAGGAAAGAATCCAATGACAAATTATATATTTTTAAAAATAAAGCATTTTTGTTTGCCATATTTTACTTTGTTTTGTTTTTGACTATCAGCATAAAATTATACGTTTTTGAAGTCAAATGTTTTTTATTGTTGTTTTTAATTCATGAAAAATTAAAGAAATCACGGTTATAATGACTTTTTTTTAACTGGAGATTTAAATCAAGTTTCGAACTGGGAAATGTATAACATTAAGATACGATGCGTTCAGAAAACCCGGTGGTGAAATTTGGGAAAAAGCATTGCTACTTTTATGAAACTCACGCAAATCTATACTTAATACCTTACTATACTTAATACGCTTTCTACATAGCGTGAGCACTTAACAGCAGCGGTAGACCCAAGAAGGCAGATAGATTACCATCTATGCTGGAATAACGCTAAACGGCAAAAAAAAATGTTCGAGCTATCTTGGGCAAACCACTAGCAACGACCTTGCTAACGATATTGTTTATAAAGAAGCCAGAGACAAAACCAATATAAGAGAAAAAACAAGAATTAAGCACTCAAAGTATATGAAACATCTTCGATGGAAAATGCAAGTGTGGTGCGAAAACTGCTCGGTATTACAAAATGTAGGTTTCAAATGATGAAATAATGAGCCGCATGTGCGGTAGCAGCGGATGAATTGTATCAAGACCTAGAAGATGTACCCTCACAAGCGATAAACAAGTGACAAGCAATAGAAAAAGTGAAACATCGAAGCGCCACAGCGGATGCAAAACTCCCAAGAGATTCAATTGCCAAATGTATCGTATTCAAATAGAAGCGATCAGATGCCTAATCAATGGACGGAGAGTTTCCTTGTACTACAGTATTAAAGCTCTATGCAAAAAAAAAAAGAAATGCGTGAACACGTACTACATTTGCTGTCCAAAATAATAAAAAATCTATCCTTAAATGTTCGATATATGTATATATCTATGTTTAATGTTCAAACAAATTTGAAAAATTAAATACAGAAATTTAAATGGCCGAGCTGAATCCTAAACAACTTTAATTAATAATTACTCTGTTAGTTATTATTATTGATTTAATCAATTATGGATTTGTTGATGCACGGTTTGAAAGTATTCAGATAGATCATTGAGAGTCAGATTTTTTTATTTGGTATTTATGAGAGGTCAACACATTGAGAGAAGAAATATTCACATAAGGCAGATAAGTCATTATACCCTTGATTTAATATGAAGTTAAAAAAAATGAGTGGAAGATATCGACGTCATTATTAATGATTTGTCCAATGTTCGAATCAAATCAAAGTTTGAACTTACGAGTATATTGGCTTCATTGTTTTTCAAATGGTGGCAAATATTTTTGTTTTCGGATTACAATACAATTTCGACAGTTAATAAAAGAAAAGAAGAATACATATTGCGTTTCTATACCAGTTTGATTATCATATCTTAAGAAATCGCAGCCCTGATCCTGAATATTGAGAAAAAGTTTTTAATAAAAAAAAAATACAAATATGTACTTCACGGACTAGGTACATAAATCATACTTATAATGAAAGCTCAATTGCATTCCTTAAAACGTTGATTTCTTTCGGTATAATGATGCATTTGTATTTTAAGGGGTTTTCCAATAGGGACTTGGCAACTTTGAATTTAATTTCTGAACGCACTCTTTCACTAATTATCAAACCGTCACTGTCAATTTATTCAGTAAACATTTTCACCATGGTAACGTACACGAACGAGCAACGTCTGCAAATTATTAAAATTTTCTACCGAAATTCGGAGTCGGTGACTGCAACTTTAAGAGCGTTAACTCAAATTTTCGGTCGTAATTATCGCCCTAGTAGACAGGCAATAACTTGTTTAGTGCAAAAATTTGAGTCTACATATTCATTGTGTCATGTGGCCGCCGTGTCAGTGAGACAACGGGTTGGTCGAAGTGTCGAAAATATCGCTGCCGTTCAGGCGTCCGTAGCAAACGATCCAAATCAGTCACTTCCACGGCGTTCTCAAGAATTGGGCATCGCTCAGACCACATTATGGCGTATTTTGCGTAATGGTCTTGGTTTGCACCCATACAAGATCAAGCTGACTCAAGAATTGAAGCCGATGGACCATTTGAAGCGATGTACTTTCTCCGATTGAGTTCTGGAGAAGATGCGCCAAGATGATGAATTTTATCGCAAAATCATCTCCAGTGACGAAGCTCATTTTTGGCTCAATGGGTTCGTCAATAAGCAAAATATGCTTTATTCGTCGGGTGAAAATCCACATGTGCTTAATGAATCACCGCTTCATCCACAAAAAATGACTGTTTGGTGCGGTTTGCATGCCGGTGGCGTTATTGGGCCATATTTTTTCGCCGACGTTAACGATCGTCACGTTACTGTGAATGGTCAGCGCTATCGCGCTATGATCACCGATTATTTTTGCCCCGAATTGGAACATATGGACTTGGACGACATGTGGTTTCAACAGGATGATGCCACACAGCACACGCTACAATCGATTTATTAAAGAGTAAGTATGGTGAGCGTATTATATCAAGAAATGGGCCAGTCTATTGGCCGCCTCGTTCGTGCGATTTAACGCAGCTAGACTATTTTCTGTGCATTATTGTAAACAAAAACATTGAAGTACATGTTACGGAAATATTTTTGACAGATCATGCTCTCTCTTTTCGAATAACGTATCGGATCTCGGAACATTGTAAATGGCGCTTAATGTAAGTCTGCGTTCGGTTTTTTTTTTATACTACACGATTAAAAATCCTTAACTGGCACCCGAGGCACAGGTTCTTAGAACGATATCTTTTCTCCTTGGTGATAAAAGCAAACATCCTTAACTGGACAAAACTTGATACACTCTTTCGGGTGAACATCATTGTACCCATGGGAACACAATGATTATTTCAAGTGGCTTTGCTACTGCCCTCATACCCGTGGGAACACGTCGGAGATCACAAAAAGATTAAAGGTTGCCAGTAGGTTGCCTACAATTATAAACACTGCCAACTAAAACGAACAAGCACGATCCTCCCGGAAACAGCCTGTTCCATATCCAAATCCGAACACGAAATAAATCGTTTTTTTCATTTATTTTTTCTTTCCATTATTTTCTTTTAGAGCAAATATCTGATCAAAATAAGATATGAATAAGCTTATACACATATTGTAAGTGTAATGAGAAATCAAAAAAAAAAAAACAATAATAAAACAAAAAAAAAACAATAGATAAACAGTGGTAATACAGTAATCTCATACTACTACGAGTAGCAAATGAGTGCATCTAGAAAGTTAATAAAATAGTAAAAAAGAATTTGTGTGCCCGAAGATAGTGCGAGCAATAAAAATACAAAATTCAATAGATAAGTGTGTGTAAAGCACATTGCGTTTGCAATAAAAATACAAAATTCAATAGATAAGTGTGTGTAAAGCATTATAGCGTGAGGCGAGAATTGTGCGAGAATTTTTATGATAAAAAAAAGAATCAGGAAGAAATCGTGCATTAAAGGGTATAAGAAAATTAAAAAAATAGAATAATAAATCCAAGGTTTAGACAGCTCAAAAAGAAAGAACAGGGGGTCAATTATACTCGTAGTTCTGTGAAGTTAAAAATTTTATCACGGCTTCACGCTAAATGCGATTCTCGATATCTGAAAAAGTGAAGGCAAATGTCAAAATTTCTTCATATGAAACATAAGAAATGTTTTTGATTGAATTTTTGGAAGAAAAACCTGATTTGGCAAATGACAAGTAAGTATGCGTTACAATATGAATTATGTATAATATGAATGTTAATATATTGACATTAACATTATCCTTAATATTCTTATCAAATATTCCTAATACGATTACCTTCTAAATAAAATTGCAGGTTCACAACAGCAGACGGAGCCCACTTCCGAGATATGGAGTGGAAAAATTTAAGCGAAAAACTAAATAGCTTAGGAGGAGCTTTGGGCCAGAATGGAGAAAATATTGGAAAGATTTGACGTGAGTTATTTAATAATGAAAGAGCTGATTAAGTTTATCTAATTTTTTTTTAATAGAATAAGTGTAGGAAGCCGAGACAGTGCCATTAAAGAGCAGCGGCGTAAAAGCGGTGTTAATGGCCCTCTTCAAATAAAAGACCTATCAGAAATAGATCGCTGAATTATTTCGATCATAACACCGGAAGCAGTAGAAGGCGTTTCCCAATTCGTTAGTAAGTTAGACTTCGAACCGGTCCCTATTGAACCAAAAATTACAGTGGAAACAAATGAGGACATAGATTCTGGAAGACATTCAGGAAGAAGCTTCAGGATCGCATCAATATTTGGGAAGAATAGAAGAGGCAGTTCATCCTGTAACATCAAACGATTCCACCGACGATGTTTTCGAGTTCTTTAAAGAAATAGAAATGAAAAAATTACAGCTTGAGGAAAGAAAAGTAGAGCTTATAGAAGAAAATAATCAAATCCATCCAGAAGTAAAATCTAAACTTGATCAGTTACTTGAACGATTTCAAATATAAAACAATAAGTTAAACCAAATGTTTTCTTTATTTTTTACTAAAAACTATAACCTTGTATTTTATTTTTTCTTTATTGTACAATTGCTTTTTTTAACGAGCAAGCACTTGACCAACAATTCTGCTTCGAATACGTCTTCGTTCCTGTAGAGTTTGATTTGTATTAGATTGCAGGTCATCGCTATCATTTACATCTATTTCAATAGTATTTTACATTTCTTCGCTCTCCAAATATGGAATCCTGGCTTTGATCAATGCATTGTGGAACACAATATAAGCATTTATTATAACACCTGCTTATGATGGGCTGTAAAATAATACCCTTTCTTTAGACAAGCAGCGAAATCTGCTTTTAAGAACCCCAATGCATTGTTACACAAGTGCTCTAGTCTACTTATGAGTGGCATTGTATCTGTTTTCAGCCTCGGTGGTAGTTGTTAGAATAGGAGTCATAATCCACGGCTGAAATGGCTAGCCACTATCACCTAATAGCCAGAAGTTTCTTCCTAATTCATTGTATAGATCTTCAAGTGTTGATTTAACTCTAGATGGTCGCCAAACGTATGCATCATGAGCTGTTCCACCATATTGTGCGTTGGCACAGAAAATAGTAAAATCAACCACACATACGATTTGAACATTTAACGAATGGCTATCTTTCCTGCAATAGAAAACATGTTCAATTTCTCGCCTTGGAGCTGATACTTTTATGTGCGTCTACTCAATTAATCCAACTACACCGGGAAAACCATATTATTCGTATAATTAACCCTTAAAGAAGGAAATTCGTCTCTGGTAGGACACATGACATATCAGTGGGCAATTACATTTAATGTCATGGAAACTTCCGTCACACAGCGACTCACTGATGACTGAGATAATGAAGATAAAGAATCTTGACCAACAGCAAGTTGAAAGGTGCCAGTGGCGAAAAACCTTGGAGCACACAACACTTTTACATGATTTGTAATTCCATTTATTCGTTGACTTATATTCAGGAGTGGCTTCAATTCCTCTATTAGCTCCAAACACAGTTGTTTTGGAAATATGTACTGTTGAATAAAACGCTCCTCAGTGGTAGTTTGGAATGGATTTTGCCCATCTCGAAGTATACGCCGCAATATTCTCAATTTATTCCTTGAAAAAAATATTTTATGAGTTTTCTTACAAAGCAAATATTTAATGAAAGTAAGCACATTTCTTCAATACGGCGTCTATTATTGATAATTATTTGAATGATAACTCCGGCCATATTTTAACAATTTTAACAACACAAACAAAATATCTTTCTAAACACAAAACTGTCAGCGAAATGACAGCATTTATCATTTAGTACTGTTTAGTACACTATTTGACAGCTATTTTTCATGATGAGTTCGAGAACCGATTTAGGCGTGTTCGTGAAGTGATAAAATTAAATATCTTTGTGAAAACTGAAATGATAAAAATGTTATCACTTCACAGCTTCACAGAACGAGAATCCACCCCCAAGTAAGAGTTTTATTTGTACCATATTTAATTACAATGGATGTAGTTGAAAAGTCATAAACGATTTGACCGGTGCGGTAAACGCAATTCTAGGTCAGCTGAAAGGGTTTGAAACTCGCCTTCAGCGACTTGAAGGCCGACCCAGGCCCGGACTTGCATTGGAGCAAGTGGAGAAGACGCACCGGGCGCAAGATTATATAGATTCTTTAAATAGTGCTTTGCAAACACCCTTTTTAAATACATTTCAAAATTATCAAACAATTTTTTTCCCACTAAACTAATCGCAACGCGGCAACTCTTCATAGTTTACATCCTCATAATAATAATACACACACCAAATGTACACTGATACCTAACATCAGCTTACAGCCTTTTCCAGTGCCTGTGCCTGTACTCTGCATGCAACTTCAACAGCATAGTAACGTAGTAGCAGTTCATCGAAAACAATACTATCTTTCATCGAACCTAGAACCTAATATCCACGGCTTTTTTTGTTGTATGTGCTTCTGAAGCAGTTGTATCATGCCGCTCCATACGTCACAGTTTCTGCGCCATATTTCAATGGTTTTTCAGCTGAAATCACAGAAAACACTAACAAATTAAACATCCTATAGAGCAGAGTTTCGGATCTGCGCAAAATGCAAGTTATTTACAATAAATAAAATTGGTTCCAACAAACTAAGGTAGACGTGTTCGAAGTAGAAGGTACAAGAGATCGCATTGAGTTGTATATTATACAAGTATGTTATGTATGTATATTTCACAGTAGGTACGCGCTTGTTCTGTTAAGATTGTATTATGTATGTTATGTCAGAGTATGTTTTTTTTTTTTGCACAGATTTGTTTTTGGATAATTTTAGAATTGTGCTTTAATTTTGCGAATTTAGAAAACCCAGTCAGTGTTAAAATAATATGTAAATAGATTGTCTCGTTTTTGTAATTGTTTATTTCTAAAGTGTAAAAAAAAGTTCCTGTATACAACTGAGTTAAGTCGGTTAAAAAATATTTTTAAAAAAAGTGTTGCCTTTTAGTCGGGACTCAGAAATGTATTCAGGAAAAAAAAACTATCAGGTAGTGGGTGTAGGAGCAAACGGAAGGCGATTGAGGCAGACAATACAAAACAGGCGCTGCAGTTAAGGAAATACCTTGCTGTGTGTCCTTCAACATCGGTAAGTCTAAGTTGCAATAATTTATTGCCTACAGGAAATATTGCAGAACCAGTTCAGGTAGAATCAGCCTTACAAGAGAAGAAGAGTTCAAGTAGAAAATTTTGATTTCCCTGTAACTAAAAGCAGGAAATTTTGTAGTAGAAAACATCAAGGGCATGGTTAGTTTACTCGAAATCTTCGGACTCTGTCTTTTGGTTCTGCTGTCTTTTATTTTCGCGAGCGAAAAGGAGTGTCGCTTTGTCCAGCACAGGCTATAGTGACTGGAGTCACTTGTCAAGGGCTATTCAAGAGCATGAGACAAGTCCCTTACATATGACAGCTTTTCCGGCTTGGAGAGATTTAGATTTAGGTTTGCAAAAAGGCAAAACAATAGACTCTGGAAAGCAAAACCAGATGGCCAAGGAAACAGGAAAATATCCTGAAACGGCTTATAATTCTCGTGCAATTCCTTGCTACACAGTGTTAAGCATTTAGAGGAAGGTTCGATGTTTTTTTCGAGCCAGACAACGGCAATTTTCTGCAACTCGTTCAAACTGTAAGCTTTGTTCGTCCCATGCTCCTCACATTCCCTGAATCTAGTCATCCTTGATGCTGTTCAATGTTCTTTTGACGCAGTGGCATTTTTTGACACGGTTGAGAGTTTATATGTTTTTTTCTCTAGCTCTGTAAACAGATGGTCGGTTCTGAAAAAACATCTCATAAGTTTGACACTAAGACCCCTATGTATGACTGTTGAACTATCACAAACTGACGACCCTAAATCCAAAAATATGGCCCAGTCCCTTGGCGGTAAGGTAACTGATTTTAGATTTATTTGCTGCGCTGTAATTTGGCATCTTTTGCAGTTCCGAAAAAGGGCAACTCGGTTTTCGGTTTATAGAACCACAAGAAAAATATAAGGTAGAATTTTATTTTAAAGTTTTAGATCAAACCATCAGAATAGGTTTAACTTTACCAGTTACTATAGCATCAGGAGAACGCTCATTTTCCAAACTTAAGATTATAAAAAAAATTCTTACGTTCTTCAATGCCCCAGGAACGATTGGTATCTTTGGCAACCGTATTAACTGAAAAAGAAATTATGTCGGAGCTTGATAGTAATTTTATAGTGGAAGGTTTTGCCAAAATAAAGACTCGTAAGATCATTTTAAAGGCATCATAATGCAACACTCTTTTTAATTTTAAACTTTCTGGCCTATAGAAATACCTAACATTAGTTCTTTACCTTATGTTTTTTTTTGTGACTTCTTTATAGAAACCTTATTCTTGTAAAATGTACGTAATTTAATTTTAGCTTTAAACTTTTTCATCTTTTTTCTTTTACTGGGCAATAACCAAAATTTACCAAAAAAATATGTATGAATGTTTTATTATTTATTCAATATTTCCGTGAACGAATTTAATTTATATTTATTATTTCCTAAAAATTTTTTTCGTTGTTGATTTTTTTAGTTATTGTTAATGCATGAAATGTTGAACAAGTAAACCTTATCTGAACTTTTTTGATTTGCATTTATATGTATGGAGCAGTGTTTTTCAAACTGTGCGTCGTGACCCCCTTGTGAGGTCGCGGTCGCAAGCCGGTAAGATTAATAAACAAAAGTCCTATGCTAAAAAAAAAATTAAAAAAAAATGTTAGTACATATGTCGCTGTTTATTTTTTAATAAACGTTTATTTTTAAACTTGGATTAATCTTTGACACTTTTACGATTATCATTTTCCAAATTTAGCCTGTTTGTCTTCTTAGTTTTAATGTCAAACATTGAAGAGAATTTGACTTCACACAGGTATGAAGTGGCGAATGGCAGTAACGTCCTCAAAGCTTCTTTTGCCAGCTTAGTATACTCTCCTTAGTATTGTCAATAGTATTTAAATTGAATTCCATTTTCAGCATGCCATTTGCAGCTAAATCTATAAGATTTTCTTTCATCTTTACCGATGGTAGATCGGCGATGTCGACTGACATATTCATATAAGTATTTAATATCCACCTTTGTCCATTTCCACTTTCAGAATCCAGTTCTGGAAAGTAACTCAATAGTTTCTTATCTAAATTATGCAAACTCTGTATCATGAGATGAATATGAGAGCTTACTGATATCGATTCATCTGATGAAATTTCTTCGAGGATCTTTTGAACGCAGGGGAAATAATCAAAAATTGTTGTTTGTAAAGACTCTGACCACAAACGAAGTTTTTCCAGGAATCCTCTGATTTTGTCTTTTGCAGTTATAATGCGTTCTTCTCTCCCTTGGAGGCTCTTGTTCAAGATGTTTAAGTGGTCAAAAAGATCAGCGAGAAATGATAATTTTAAAAGCCAGGTGGGATCAGAAAAATGATTCGAATTTCCAGATGTTGAGTCTTGTAAGAACTCGTGTCAATACCTTTCCTTTTGGCAGCTATCTGACCTCTGTGTGATAAAGGAGATTTTGATGGAGTGAACCCATTTCATCACATATGATCCTAAACAGACGACTTTGAAAGGGCTTGCCTTTAATAGAGTTCTCAACTCTGATCGCATCTTTAAGCACATCATTTAATTCAGAAGGAACTTATCGGTAAAAAAAACAGTGAGTCCATGAAACGTTTGACATTATTAATTTTAATTTTTCAATGAGTCCACTTTTTTTTGCCCGTCAAAGCTTTAGCACCATCGCTATAAATGCAAAACATTTTATCCAATCAATCTCGTAGTTGCGATAGCTTTCTAAAAACATGTCGTACAAACACTGGCCAGTAGTATTACCAGGAAGAGCTCTACAAAATAAAAGTTCTTCTTCAATGTTTTCCTCCGCTTCAAAACGAACAAATACCGCAAACTGTGCACAGTCTGAAACATCAGTAGATTCATCCAGTTACAAGGCAAAATGTGAACCCTTCTTTAATTTTTCGATTAATTGTTCTCGAATGTCAACGGTCATGTAACTTATTCTCCACTCAATTGTATTGTCAGAAAGTGGTATATTTTTAAGTTTATCTGTCTCCTGTTTACCCAAAATAATTTCAACGTTCGAGTGAAAGTCGTTGTGGGGTACACTTGTGTTCTTGAGCTTTATTAATTTAAAACATATTTAAAATTATATACATTTACAACGTTGTGCAGCATTTGTAAGAAGAAGGTTGAAAGACCAGACCTTAAAGTGATGTGTGGGGATTGTGGTGTCTATTTCCACGGAAATTGTGTGAAAATAACCGCCATTGATATTGATTTTATAAAAAAAGTAAATCTGTTTGGAGGTGTCAAGCATGTTCGATTCAACGCAGAAAATCTTTCTCAATACCGTCGAACATCGTAGCACAACAGAACCGCCCGCCACCAACATCAGCACCATCGCCACGGTCATCGTCTCCCTCACCGCCCTTACCACTTCCATCGTCTGCTGCAACACCAGCAAATACTGTGTTCAACATCATCCAATACAACATCGGATGTACTTTTGTTATCCACCAAACAACTTGAAGGTACTTATATAACATTAGAGATGATTTATGCCAAAGTTGTTGCAATAGAAGAGAATCAAAAACAAAAAAAAAAAAGAATCAATTCGCTTGAAGCAAAGGTCAACAACCTGGAACAACAACTACTTAGAAATTCTATAGAGATTTTCAACGTTCCTGCCATCAAATCAGACATGTCTCTAAATGATGTTGCACTTAAAGTGTTCCGTGAAGGTTTGAGCGTAAACTTAGATGAGAGAGATACTCGTATTGATCAATGTTACTTGAAGAAAATTAAATTGTCCAAACGACAACAAATGGCAATACGACCAACAAAAACATTCTCCAAGTAAGACTAGTGTCTCATCTATGTAAAGAAAAAATACTCAAAGCAAAGAAAGAAAATAGAGAGAAACTAACCAAGAACCTACTCAATACCGAAGGAAGAAAAGAGAAGATGTACGTTAATAAGTGTTTAACTTATGAAACAAGGAAAATATTAAAAACTGCAAAAACAATGATGAAAACGAAAGGATACAGTTATGTATGGACGAGGAATGGGACTGTGTACATGCGGAAAGAAGAGGGTGATAATTATGTAAGAATAAATTTTATTGCTGATCTTCTTAGATTATGAATATTAGTAGTTCTATCGCACTCTCTCATTCAAATTTACGAGTATGTACATTCCCAATTCACTCCATTAGTACTGTAAAATATTGTTTTTGTCTACATCAAAATATACGAAGCATGAGAAATTTTTTTTCGATTTTCTTAGCTCATCTTGAGTCTATGTCGAATTTACCTGTTGTTGTTGTCTTGAGTGAAATTTGGATTTATGAAAATGAAGTAGATTCCTATAAAATAGAAGGTTACACTTTATTCTCAAAGTGTAATGAGTCTTATTCTGCTGGAGGTGTTGCCGTTTATGTGAGAAATGGATAATGTGTGATTGTTCATGCATTAATTTATCAAGTGCTGACGTACTAAAGTTATCGCTTACGTTTGAAGATATTGATTATACTTTCTTGTGTATTTACCGATTACACGGTTTTGCTAAGAGCGCGTTTATTGATGATCTCAGCATCATTCTCAGCTCAACTTCGTCTAAAAACTTAATTGTTGTAGGAGATATCAATATTGATATTCTTGATGAATCTAACGTTGATACGGAAAATTACTTGTTGATTATGGCTTCGAATGGTCTTAAGAGTTTGATAAATGAACCTACCCGCTTGACAGATTCTTCTAAGAGTTGCATTGATCACTTATTTCTTAGATCTCACAAAAATAATAAAAAACATTTTAGCGCGCAAAATATATGGCTTGAAGCTGACAGATCATAATATGATAACACTAAATTATACTTCGTTTTGCAATAGTTCTGAAAATATTGAATCTGCTTCTGAAACAGTAAAATATTCTGTGCATTTCAATAAATTAAAAGAACTTTTAACTTTTGAATGTTGGGAATCGGTTTACTTTCACAGTAATCTTCACGATAATTCTTCCATTGCTTTTGATTTATTTATTGAAACTATTCAAAAGCATATCAAATCGAGTACTTTCGTAAAAAATCGTGCAGGTAAAAAGAAATATTTAAAACCTTAATAGTCTTCTTAATAAGATAAGGAAAAAGAGAAAATTGCATTCAAAATGTAAAATATATCAAAGTAACTCAAGACTTAAGAGACATTATGTAAATCTTTGTAAATATGTGAATAAAGAAATCGAGGACGCCCACTACAACTTCTATGGTGATATGTTTACGAGAGCTAAAGGTAATGTACGCGAAGAGTGGAGAGTAGTAGATATCATCCTTGTATATCCTACAACTGTTCCTCTTCGTCAGATGTCTCTTTTATGGATGATGCTCAATGTAATAGTTTTGTTTATAATCCGATTACACCAATAGAAGTTTATAAAACTGTCTTTTGCCTTAAAAATAAAACCTCTTGCACTAATGATGGTGTTTCGCACAATTTATTAAAAAATGTCGCCTGGTATGTCGCTGATGTTCTATCCTTTTTATTTAACAAAAGTATTGAAATGGGTTGCTTTCCGGACCATCTTAAGAGTGCCGAAGTCATACCTCTTTTTAAAAAAGGAAATAGACATATTATTTCTAATTACAGACCAATATCACTTCTTTCAACATTTTCCAAAATTTTTGAAAAATTGATAAAAGTTATATTTATCAGATATTTATATGTATTTAAAGTTTTAAGAGAGTTCTTTAAGCAAAGCGGTAATATTCCAAGTAGAAATATACAAATGTACAATCTACGTGTAAGAAATATGTTCATAGTAAATGTACCCTTTGCGCATAGAACACATTTTTCGCATTTTTACACATATACGGCTCCATTTATAATTAATAGATTGCCTCTGTTTGTAAGAGAAAATTTTCGATATCCAAATTTCACTAAAAATGTTAAAAACTGGCTATTCACCTTGAGCTATGAAAGTATTGAATCATTTTTTTTAACATCTTCCTTTTCATTTGCAACACAATCATTTTTACATCTTAAATCAATGTTAGTTTACTTATGAATTGCTATGTTTATATTTGCTTCTTTAAAACTTTCTTCTTCTTTTATTTAAAATTTATAAAATTGTAAATCAAATTTGATTATTCTTTTTAATTATTCTTAACAAAACTTTGAAAAAAATCGCTGATATGTACTCCTGCAAAGAAATATTCGCAATCCTTTTTATACGCTTTTTAAGTTATTACTTTGTTTGATCTTGGGAAATTCCAACTGTCGTTTCTTATTTACCCTTTAATTTTATGATTTATAATTTTATGTTCGCAGGTAGTAAACGTTTCCTGGTACAAAATTTCCAACAGAGGTCTAAAGAGTGAAAATCTATTGCAAAATGTATGACCTTATTCTAGTGATCGCCAGTGTATGTATTGTAGCAAAATAGATCAAATGTGAAAGAAAGTATATGTATGTGAAGTGGGTATATTTTTCGCGAAATTAAGCCGGTTAGTACATACATTTGTACATACACCAATACCTATGTACATAAGTATAGGGGTTTCCAATAAGGACTTGGCAACTTTTTTTTAAATAAAACGCAAACCATTTGAGATATTTCAAAAACTTTATTATCGACTTGAAGTAAAATCAAAACATTTATGAATGGAACTCGACATCGTTCATAGGGCCACCGTGGGCACGTTTGCAGCGGTCGATTCGTTGGACCCAATTTCCAGCGACTTGTCAACACCCAACTGAAGTGTTTCTTCAATCAACCGTCCATAACACAAGAACGGTCTGAAGCAATCAAAGAGCTATTAGACACGTCAACTGAAATGGTCCACAACTGGGATAGTTTGAAAGTGCCAGTACAACACGGGGACGCGGTGTTAGTATACGTGCTGGTTAAAAACTACCAAACTACCATTAAAAGCACAGCAGCTTTGGGAGGATGAACTGGGTTCCAAGAACAATACCAAGGAATTGCCAACATTTAAAGAATTCAAGCAGTTTCCTGAAACAAGGTTCCGTACTTTAGAAGCAGTGAGCTACCAGAATGGTAAAATATTAGCAAAACAATCGAAAAAGGTATCCCAGCGGAGTTCTTTTCACTCACATGCCAGTTCGTTCAAATACACATGCAGGCTATGCAATAAAGGTGCACATTCTATTTGAAAACGCAATAAGTTTTTAAAAATGAGCATATTCGATCGCTGTCAAAGCTAGGTTTGTGTAGAAACAGTCTGGCATATAGCCATTTTTCTGATAACTGTCCAAGCACCCATAGATGTCATTATTGCCAGCAGCCACACCATTCACTTTTACATAATTCGACACATAGCACAATACCAGTAAATCATCAATCGCAACCAGTATCGAATAACAACAACTTTCTTAAATCAGTAATAAATCCCAATGCTCCTAGTTTCAAGCCTCCGATTCTGGAACAGCCTTCAGCAATTCAACGTGATACTCTGAACGAGCAAAGATCTAACCAAGAAACACCCTGTTGCAGCAAGTCCATCAACACATATCATTCTGTGCCACAGGCGTCTACCCAAGTTATGCTGGCCACAGCTATGGTGAAGGTGAGCGGATCGTCAGTTTATGAACGATGCTGAAACAGTAGATAGCAAAAGAAACACAAGTGGTAATTCAGATGGGACTTCTTTATTTATATTTATTTATATTACCACGCTCTGACACGATCTCAAACAGACTAACTCGCGTAGCCGAAGTTGTGTGGGGGATTAGCGGTGAGCGAGAGAGCGCATCGTGGGTGTGGAGAGCGCTATATAGTGAAACGATGAGTGGCGAGAGCGTACACCTGGGTGTCAGCTCAGAGCTTGTCTCGCTGACAGGTCGCCACCGTTAGGAAAGTTTGTTTCACTACGAGCATTGCTGGATTCAGGGTCAGAGGCTTCTTTTATAACCGAATCAGCATTTCAACTTTTAAATTCTACACACAAATCAATTTATGTTGAGGTTTCCGGGTTAGGTTTGGTCAGCACGATCGGTTGTCACCAATCAGCCTTCAAAATCTCCACACAGGCATTTGTATACAAGACACTGTCTGGGCATATCCTTACTCGGAGCCTTCCAGCTGTCGATTGGAGGCACCACGATGGCTTGTGCTTAACCGACCCGTCCTTCTTTAAGCCAGCTAAGATTGATCTGTTGTTGGGCAACGAAGTGTTAGCTGACATACTTTAGCCAGAATTGATCAGGCTCAATAACGCCAATTTGCCCGTGGCACAAAAAACCAAACTCGGATGGATTCACTTTGGACGTGCACCCTTTTCGTCTCAACCCGTAAAGAGTTTTCACTAAACTTACACACTCATGAAAGTCTGCAAAAATTCTGGGAGTTAGATGAAGCTCCTTTTCTGAGTGCAGAAACTCCAGAAAATATGGCGTGTGAGGAGCACTTCTTAAAAAACATCAAGCGATTGCCAGCTAGACAATGTGAAACTGCCGTTCTCTTCAAAGGAAATATTCATCCCATGCTTGGACGCTCAAGAGAAGCTGCCCGAAGGAGGAGTTAGAAGGACGTCTACTCAAAAACATGCAACTTCACACCAATTACTCTATGGTCAGATGACCGAAGTTGGGAACGAACACGTTTTGGACAGCACATCGCATTACTTCTTGCCCCATCACGCGGTTATAAAAGAAAGCAGTTCTTCAACTAAATTGAGAGTATTCGTAGGTTTTGATGCTTCGTTTAAGACGTTGGATGGAAACTCACTCAACGACACTGTGATGGTGAGACCAACTCTACAAAACAACATTTTCGATGTTATCCTAAGGTGGAAGTTGTACAGGTACATGTTTACAGCCGACATCGAAAAAATGTACCGCCAAATCTGGGTGAATGAAAGAGATTCCATTTACCAACTTGTACTTTGGCGCAAGGATCCATCCGAAGTTCTCAAAACATATCGGCTGAAAACAATTACCTTTGGGACAGCGTCTGCTTCTTATTTAGCTATCCGCACTCTCCATTGGTTAGCAGAGAAAGCTCGTTTCCAATACCCACGAGCGGCAAGGGTAATTTTAGGGGAGATGTAAATTGAGGAGAAAATTAAGAAAATAACACTTGAAACAGCGGGATTTAATCTACGTAAGTGGGCGTCCAACACGTCGGACGTGAGGTTAAGTTTTCTCTCCCTTAGGAAGGTTTAAGTCAATTGAAGATGCTAGGAATTCATTGACTCCCTAAAGTAGATAGTTTTTTGTACAATTTCACCTCACTAAACCATCCACCATCAACGAAAAGATCTATTTTGTCAACCATAGCCAGGCTTTTTGACCCGATGGGATGGATTTCGCCCTGCATCATAAAAACGAAGTGTTTTTTGCAACTGCTGTGGGTTAAGAAAATGAGGTGGGATGAACCAATCGAAGAAGACATCCTAAAAGACCGGAACACATTTTTTCAAGATCTCGGAGCCGTGAACAATATTCGATTACCTCGATAGGTACATGCTGAAGGAGGTTGGAGCGGCGGTTTGCATTCGCGTTTTGGATGAAAAAGGTAAGGTTCATATGTGTTTGCTACTTTCAAAGACTACAGTGGCTTCAGTTAAGCCGGTGAGCATCCCACGATGGGAATTATGCAGCGCAGTCATTTTAGCGAAGATTCTAAATCACGTCGCTGGGATCCTTAACCTGACTGAAAAGAAGCTGCACGCTTGGACAGATCCCACAATTGCGCTTTATTGGATCAAGTCGCCACCACCACGATGGGAAATATTTGTTGGAAACCGGGTCAGAGAGATTCAGAGACTGACGAACCCATCTATCTTGGGACACATCCCAACCGGGCAGAATCCAGTAGATTTAGCATCCCGAGGAGTACTACCCTCCGCGCTAATACCTGAGGGCTTATGGTGAAATGGACCGCATTTCCTGCATGATTGTTGGAATTTCGAAGTTCCAAATCAACCAACGGACTTTTGGACAGAAGTTCACCGAAGCGAAATATCGAAAAACCCAATAAGTTTTTTGACTGGGAGAGCGTCCAAATTCCAAAAACTGGTCAGGATAGTTGCGTATTGTCGTAGGTTCCTCGAGAACTTCCAACAACACTACCCCAAGTTCTGTCGCTTTATCTGAAGCCAACAAACCGACCCCAAGAAACCAAGCACCATCTAGGCCGACGGAACTCAAGGAAGCGACTACAGTGCTGAATCGAATCGCACAAATGGAAATGTTTCCAGAAGGCATAAAAAAGGCAAGAGGCATGGGATCAGTATATCCATTTGAGGACGGCAACAGCATCATTAGTGTGGGCGGAAGACTCAGGAATACCAACATACCCTATGACTAACAACACCGTATCATATTGGACTCAAGGCACAAGCTATCAACATTAATAATACGTAAGTCACACATCATAACCCTACACGGAGGTGGTCAACTAATGATGGCACACTTACGATAGAAATGCTGGATCTTCCAACTGAAGAGGACGGTAAAAAAAACACGTAAACAGCTGTACCATCTGCTATAGGTTTCGAACCAAAACCGCTCTACAGCTAATGGGAGAGTTGCCAACACCTCGAGTCACAGCGTCAAGGCCTTTCACAAACACGGGTATAGATTATGCAGGACCTATCAATATCCGGGCTTGGAAAGGTCGAGGAGCCAAGTGAAACAAATGATACTTGGCGATATTTGTCTGCTTGGCTAATAAAGCCATACGCCTCGAAGCAGTTAGCGACTTAACCACTCAGATGTTTCTGGCAGCGTTTCCACGATTTGCAGCTCGGCGTAGAGTTTGTGTCCAAATTTATAGCGATTGTGGCACCAACTTCGTAGGAGCAGACGCAGAACTACGTCGACAAATGAAGAGCGGAAACCAGGACTGGGAAGACATTGCGAACGTCCTCGCAACTCAGGGAACAAAGTGGAATTTCATTCCCCCAGCTTCTCTCCACTTTGGCGATTTGTGGGAAAGTGAAGGAGTGAAGAGTGTTAAGTTCCACTTAAAGCGAATTGTTGGAAATGGGACACTTACTTATAAAGAGCTCGCCACGCTCAAGTCGAAACGTATCTTAATTCGAGACCTCTTTGCCCCCTCACAGAAGACCCAGAGGACTTTAACGCATTGACACTCGCACATTTCCTGATAGGTGAGACCCTATTTACGGTTCCTGAACCAGATTTGACCATAGGCAAACAAAGCTACACCGACATTTGGAAGACGATTCAGGCGCACTTGCAGATATTCTGGAAGCAGTAGCAGACAGAGTACTTAAGCCGTTTACAACAGCGTTCGAAATGGTTGAAACCTCAACCCCAATTTAAGGTAGGATATTCGGTGCTTATCAAAGATGAACGTCTTCCCCCGGAAAAATGGAGCTTAAGCCGCATTCTAGACGCAGAAGTTGAAAATCGCTTACGGGTAGTAAAGGTAAAAACCAAACTTGGAGAAAACCGACGATCAATTACAAAACTATGTCCGCTACCAATCTAAGACAACCCACAATAATATCATATAATTTTCACATGTACATATTCAATAAAATTTATTCAAATATGCATTCATAAATAATACAATACAAGGACAATACCGACATATATATAAATATATATATAAATAAATAAACCTATACACAACACTGTCATATAAAACACAACTCAACTCAAAATGCAGATTCACTCAAAGCTCTAAAATAACCCATGTGGAACCGAAGCTCATTCACATCCATACATATCCAAATACAGTCCACTTACCAGTCGCTCACACACCTTCGTGGAGTAAAAACGTGTTTCGGTTTTTTTCGAGAAAAAAAGAAATATATAGATTACGTGAAAAACATATGATGACGTTTTATAAAGGGTCATGGTGTTTGAATGCTTTAGAGTGCCCGCATGGGACCAGTAAGTTAGAATAAGATTATTTTACAATGTGTCCGCTGCCAAAGGTTCGGGCACGCGAAATGCACCATCTGTGCGTGAAGGACGGAGCGTCTGAAAAAGCCAACTCCCTTTTGCTTTATGTAGGAACACGGGACACACTGCAAACTATCGGGGTTGTCCAAACTCCAGTACATCAAAAAAGTAAATCTGGCTCGGCACCAGAAAGTGGAAGTTAAACGTCCACCCGTACATTTACAAACTCCAGCCGTTACTCCCCATATTACCTACGCCCAAATGGTGGCAGGTAGGGGAATGTGGTACAGCAAGCGAAGGTTGCTTCTCAGGCCCCAGTGCCTAGAACACCTGAACCAGTACCTGACATGCTAGCTATCTTGCTCTCTATCCAGGGCCAGATGGCTCAGCTACAACGTTATTTAACTGAACAGACCGCGCGGTCTGTAAGCTTACCAAAAGACACAAAATGAGGCACAGAAAATACAAAATAGTACGGAGAAACCGACCCAACTCCATTCAGCGAGCAGGCGTTGCGATTTTCGTAAGAAAAGTTATACAGTCGTGTAGTACGTAGGTTCCAGGTGCTGGAAGCATGCATCGTGTATATCTCCCTCCGTAGTGGAAAGAGGTTGTACATGGTGTCTGTCTATGCGTCTAAGGCTACATAATCCACCTTATTCATCTCAGAGCTCGAGACGCTTTTTCGATTTCTGAGACTGGAATTGGAAGACAACTATTTTATTATCGGGAGAGATGCCAAACATAATGATTGGGGAAATAATACACTAAATACTAGAGGAAACCTACTATTCAATTGGTGAGATCAGCACAGTATAATCTATCGACTCCGGCTTAAGGCGACGGATAGTCCGTCGTTTTGCTGTTCGATTCACGAATACAACTGACATGAACTAACCAACAAACTACAAACTGTCTACGCACTTTCGTGTATGATAGTGACCATTGCGGTCTCAGCACCGAACTAACTGTTCCCAACGAAATTGCGGAATTGGATGAGTTCGTTCAGAGGCATTCCTATAATTATAGTAGGGTGCGTTGGACACACTTCACCAGAACACTGACTAGAGCACTCTCCTCGAATTCGCTGTACCCACCGTCCAACAGAAATCTGTCAAACGAGGAGATTGACAGGTATCTAAGACTATTGGACGAGACTATCAAACCAACAATGGACAAAACGATACGGTACCAACAACTTTCAGAGGATGATTGATGACGTACTACAGCATTACATTTACATAGACGACATCATAATATTTGGTGGCGGCGTAGAAAAATTTCTCGAAAATATGGAAATCATATTTTCCACCCTGCTTGAGGCAAATCTGAAGGTAAATCTAGAGAAAACTTAGTTCATGCAAACTTCAGTAGAATTCTTAGGTCATGTTATCACGTCCAACGGAATTCAACCAGATCCGAAAAATGTAAGTTTCATTCGAAATATATTACGAGTATCTTCCTGCGGTTACATAATACAAGTATTTTAATATGAGATTGAAAAAAACATATTATGAGAACGTATCTATTTGCCGGAATCCGGTGGAGGTTTGAAAAAATTCTGAGGTTTTGTTTCCAAGCTGTAAGGCGCATCGCAAATATTCTAGGGTGATGCGACACAACCGGACAAGTTTTCTTTTGACGCCGAATTAGGCCATCGCATTATAAAGCCTAGTACAATGGATGCTGTCATAAGCATAATGTAATGACTTGGAACTGTCTAGTTCTTTCCAAGATTTTCCAGGCCGGAAGTCGCACTGTTTTCGGTAAATTTTTGTGGACCGAAGAGGTTTTACACGTTCATACAGTACACTGACTAGAATTATATAGTCGACATTAGACAAACATATCCCTCAGCAGCGGGCGTTATTGATCCTGCACAGGCGGACGAGTTTGGCAGGGATGTCAATACTAGACATCGCTCCATATAGCTCGTCTCTATAAATGCTGTCATAGGCAGCCATAAAATCGATAAGCAGGTGGTGGGTATCGATCTGGACTTCTTGGGTTTTCTCCAGGATCTGCCGGAGTGTGGAAATATGATCGAATGAGGATTTTACTGGCGTGAAACCGCACTGAAGTTGTATCCGGCAGCTGAACGAAAAAGGATGCACTGCGAAATCCATTTCTCCTCTTCGGTGTATTCATTTTTACTGCCCGCAGTATATAATTGGCAGTGAAGGATAACCAACAAATATGTACATTCATAGGTAGTATTTATTAGTGTGATTTCAAATAAGGCAGTCCTCACTGACGGCCGAGGAAAATAACAGTACTTTTAAAATTCAAGGCAATTCAAACCTATAATATTATGACGTCAAATTTGTTATTTCTGATGTTATTAATCATGGGCTCTGCCTCGTATGTGATTATAATTTGGTTATTTTTGAAACACTTAGAAGGTAGAATATATACGAGTATATTGCGGGGATGGGTCAACATAGACGGAATATTATGAATAGATCTAGATTCATGTTTACGCAATAAATATCATAATATATTTTTTCTAGCAGAATAGCGTTGAACAACTAACCGCCCCTGAAATTATTATCCTCTCTGATATGTACATATATGTATGTACTAACCAGTTGAAATGTGTAGAAAACTGATGCATTTGTTGTGAAATTTACAAACAATTGTTTTATCAATTAAAAGCTACACAATAATATTATGAAAAGACAAATGTTTTTATATATAAGAAGTGAATTCGGAAACTATAAGACCGATTTCAAAAATTGTGTAACTGTTAGAAATATATCTACTATCAAATACCAAATAAAGAAATTAATATTATTATTGGCAACTCTTTAAAAACCATTCCAAGGACCGAATTCCACAAGTGTGAGTTTTGCTTTGTACACGAAAAAATCTGTACACATCTATGTGATAGAACTGTGGCTTTAAAGGATCGTGCTGCACACCATACTGCTAACGAAAACATCGTTTTATTGAAAACACCATTTTGCAATAGAGTCATTTCAAAAAATGAGCCCATCGATTGTCCACCAAAGTCGTGCGATTTGACGCCATTGGATTATTTTCTGAGGGACTACATCAAGTCACTTGTTCATGCCGATAAACCAGCAACGACTGACGCTGTAGAGTAAAACATTGTTCGAGTTATAGGCGATTGTAGGCATTGTACGAGGCAACCGTGGTAGACATATTTTCAAATATTAAATGGTGTGAAATAGGCTTTCGAGTGAATTTAGTAAATTGTTGTTGTATTTCCCCTGATATGATCACAAACACTATTCTTTATTGAAATGAGATTGTTTAGTCCTCATTGGGATTCGACCCGAACTGTAAAGAGGTTGCCAGGGTTAGAGAACTGTTTTTTTTTCAACCATACAAGAAGTTCGAAAACATTAAAATTTGTGTTTTATCCATCCTCACGCTCACATATGTACATATAATGAGATTACAGCTGTCAGCTCTTTGATTAAGGCTTATCTGCTTACTACACACTTCTCAGCTAGATTAACGCTTTTATATTGTGTCTTGTCTCCACCCACACTTAAGCGCGTCGAATTTTCAATGGAACGAATCCACTTCTACACTATTGTACTTGTTACTACAATAGTGCTCAATGGTCTAATTAGAACAAATCGCCTGATAAATGGTTTATTCACGATCTTTTCAAGGGGTCTTCTTTTGTGCTGACAAAACCACGGTGTATGCCTTTTCATCAATAATAATAATCTTTAGGACTCTTTTAGAATAGATGAAAAGCAGAATTTGGCAAGACTGTCCCTAAAAAAAGGCGAATGTTCTACTCTCTCTTTCTACAAACCTAATAATTACCAATTTTTTTTAAATTCTCTAAGAATGAAAATTATCATAAATTCAGCTCATTCAACTAACAAAATAGTGTAAATGCAGCACGTTGCGGCAGCGCGCGAATTGAAAGCGCAGTGAATGTGAATTCTTAGGTGTACACACATAAACTCACGCTTGTGAGTTCTTATAACTTAATTTGTATTTAAAAAGTTATCATATTGTTATACAGTAAACCCAGTTTACATGTGTCGGCTAACATGTCCTGCTTTCAACGCATTTAAACAAAGAATATGAGAACTCTGCTTAATCCCAATGCTGAGGAAATAAACAATTTTTTATTGTCTTGAAAACGAAATAAAGCGATGTTTCCTATGGCTGTACAGTCATACAAATCAAAGCCAATATATCAATACAGCTATAATTGTATTGTAAATAAGCCCGTTTATTTTTTCTAATATAACCAAAAAGTTACATAAATATACTGGATGTCCCCTAATTCGTCAAGGCTAATTTGGGAAATGAATTTTGGGTATGTTCTAAGAAAATTTTTTATATGGGGCATTTTTTATCTTGTTAATGTAATCTAATTAGTTATGTAAGAAGTCCTAAGACTTAAGGGTCAACGACCTAATAAATATAGAAATCAAACCGATTCCAGCACATTGACTCACTTTCCAATCAATCGCTAAGAAAGAAGAATAAAGTTTATAACGTTCAACGTTCAAGTTTTTATTTCTGTTCTCCACAACGGCAATTCATCTACTCGTAATTGGCCGTTGCATTTTTTGAATTTATATTTTAAAGTAATTTTAGCTTCGAATTTTTAAACAATTCGAAAGGCATGCATATACTTTTCAATAGTGTAAATATAAAATATACATGGTATGCTTGAGCATGTCAAAGCCAACCATGACGGCAATAGATGTTACGTGCTGCATAAAGATGGTTATTAATTCGAAATTCAAATAGCTGAAAGTGACGTTCTTCACAGTGAAACGTCAGACGTAATTCAAACTTGAATCGTTTTTCTTAAAACGATATTTTTTGAACTGGAAAATAATTGTTTTCAAAGACCGTAAATTAAGTCGGGATGAGTGTTGCACTAAAATTTTGCTTATTGGAACTCCTAATTGCAAACGTACCCACAATATTGCTATTTTTATTAGTAAAACTTGTATTTCTAACCACTTTAATGTAAAAAAAATCGCATTCGTATTCAACTGCTCAACGGAACGAAAAAGTTGGAGGATAATCAGGCAGACCGATATTCTCAGCAGTAGTAATCTTAGCACTTATAATATAAAATTCACACCAATACTCCCATAGCATACAATTTAAATATTGTAAATTGCCAAACGAAGAGGTAAATTTTTCATGTAACATAGCAATGTTCAATATCATTTTTAATGTTATGGGGAGTATCAAATCAAAGCATGCATTGAACAATAAACCAGCAGCCTTTACCAATACCGATACGAAGGGCGTTTAATATATTCTCGGTATCGATATGAAGGAAAATGCGAATTCAATTTAAATTGTTTTTATTTTTCAATATAATCTCCCCTAACATCAATGCATTTGTTACATCTTGAGATAAGATTTTTTCAACCCTCAAAAAAATTAATTTCCTCTTTCTCTGCAAAATACCCATTTATTGCCGACTTGAGTTCTTCATCATCCGAAAATCTTTTTCCACGAAGACATTTTTTCAAATCCGGAAACAGGAAATAATCACTAGGGGCAAGGTCTGGACTATAGGGTGGGTGTTGGATTTCTTCGAAACCACAATCTCGCGCAGCAGCCTTGGAAACTCGCGCCGTGTGAACAGGAGCGTTGTCATGAAGAAGCAACACACCCGCTACGAGTTTACCCCGTCTTTTCTTTTTAATTTCCTCCCGCAAATTATGCAAAGTGGAAGCGTAGGATGTGGCGTTGATGGTTTCACCTTTTTTTTGTACTCAATGAGCAAGATTCCCTTTGAGTCCCAAAAAACTGTGGCCATGAGCTTCCCGGCAGACGGAGTGACTTTGAACTTCTTCGGGTGGTCTGTTCCTTTTTTATGTCACTGCATGGACTCTTGTTTGCTTTCAGGGTCATAGTGGTGAACCCATGTTTCGTCCCCAGTAACAATTCGATCCATAACACCGTCCGCGTTCTCACTACACATCTCCAAAAGCTCTCTACAGCATGCGATTCTCACTTTTTTCTGAGGCGCTGTGAGCATTCGTGACACCCACCTTGCACTGACCTTTGATAGGTTAAGATGGTCATGAAGAATGGTGTGAATGGTACCAATTGAAAGCTTGGTGATCTCTGCCATCATTTTCACCTTTATTCGGGCATCCTCAAGAACAAGTTTTTCGACTTCTTTGATGCTTTCTCCCGTACAAGCAGTAGCCGGGGCGCCGGAGCGGGGATCGTCTTCAATGCTCTCTCTGCCTCTCTTGAACTCACTTGACCACTTTTGCACAGTTGATAATGAAGGTGCGGAACCCTGGTAAACAGCCACCATCTCTTCATGAATAGTTTTTTGACTTTTTCCTTGCTTAGTGAGAAATTTAATTACAGCGCGATGCTCAATTTTCACCATCATCGTCTCAGTTGCCATTATGATTCTGTTTAACTAGAGATAAAACGCGAATTAATAATCACATTTATATGAAATTTTACATGAATGCACTAAAATAATAGTATTACTTGATAAATAAGTCAATTTATATATACAACCACAGCTTTACCCCGATACCGAGAATATGTTGACCGCCCCTCGTTCCTCCAGAAAACCTCAAGGACCTAAAAAGCTTTCTTGATCTTACGTCCTACTATCGCATGTTTATTCGTGATTACGCCAAAATAGCTAAGCCCCTGACCAATCTCACTAGAGGCGAAAGTTAAAGCAAACCAATCGAGGTGAGTTCCAGTACAATTGAACGAACAAGCACTGCAAGCATTTAATGAATAGAAGATACTGCTCACTTCCTCAGAAGTCTTGGCATTCATTCCGGATTTTGAAAAAACCTTAAATTTAACCACTGGCGCATCAAACTATGCCATAGGCGCAGTGCTGTCACAACAAGATTCTGGGAACGATAGACCTATTGCCTTCATTTCACTTAAGACAAGACCGAAGAGAACTATGCTACCAACGAGAAAGAAATGTTGGCAATAGTCTGGGCATTGGATAACCTTCGTTCATATGTACATGGAGCAAGGAAAATCCGTATTTTCACAGACCACCAGCCCTTAACGTTTGCGCTTAAAAACAGGAATTATAATGCGAAGCTCAAGCTTTAGAAAGCCAGAATTGAAGAGTACAACTGCGAGTTGGTTTACAAACAGGGTAAATCGAACGTAGTAGCAGATGCTCTGTCAAGATTGAGGATCCAAGTCAATCACTTAACCGACTCGGTACAAGCCGAACCGGTGCCAAGCTCAGAAAGGGTGGAACATGGCTCAGCAACGCAAACAGCTAGCGAATCTGGTTCCTCGACGGAAACTGCGAGTAGAAACATGATTTCAACAGACACAGCCAGTGAGACTGTACATAGTGGTGGTTCCGATCTCATCCCTCATGTGGAGGGATAATAGTACTAAACTTTATAAGGAATTTAAACATAAAGCTCTATCTAACACCATCGCAGTGAGGTAAAAGAAAGTAGACAATAAAAGGAGAAATGTTAAGAAGTCTTCACCTAGGAAATATAAAAAGGGTAAGGTAATTTACACGGCTTTTAAGAAAATACAGGGTAAAAATAAACCAATATATATATATATAAATTGTAGATAAGGATAACAGAGTAACGGTCACAACTACCACAGGTAGAAAAGTGCACAAAAGACATACACCTAATGCACACACAATCATTAATAATGCAATGTAACCACAAAAGTATAATTTGTAATTTGTATTACTTGTATAACTTATAAGCACAATGATAACCGCACGCATATTGCATACATTCCGCATTACACACTTTATGCATATTTAAAAAAAAATAAAAAATTTTTAAACTTTAACATGAGTATGTAAAATTTAAATAATAACATGAAAACGTATGCAGAAATATTGTATATGAGAGATACGTAAACATACACATTTGTACAAACTGCAAACATACAAACATGTGGTCGAGGACCTTTAACCAAAAAACAAATCATTAAAATGAAACTATAAGACAAAGCGAAAAACCGCGAAAATAAAAGGCTATTTTGTGTAACTTAACTGATAAGTTTAAAATTAGCTACCAGTGAGGAATTTAAGCTTAAAATTAATCTTATTCTTAGCTTAAAATCAAATAAGATTATCGAATATTTTAAGCGTACCTTTGTATATTCTTCACATAATTGTAAAATTTTTTTTTATAATTTACACGCGCCTAAGGGGTTATGATACCCTTTTACGGTTGCCCTGGCCTGGGCGGAAAGATAGAAGGAGGAGAAAGAAAAGCATTGTTGTTATGTTGTGGTTTGAAACTCAGGTATATTTGGTTTCGATATTAGCTCTCAAGGGGTGTGAGTCCGAATAGGACGGAGAGTTTTTTTTCACTCGGAATGATTCGAAGGTTATCAATTTCCACGCTTGTTTTGTGCTTGAAACTCTACAACAGCCAAATCTACATGTCATTGTTATGCCTTCACATGCAGATTTTGCTGACTGAGTTGGAATTACACAAATAAAAAACTTGTCATTGGTAGGATTCGAACCTTGACCCTCCGAGTGAGAAGCGATTGCTAGTACCACTACACCACGGCTACTCCAATGTATTATAAATTCTCTAAGTGTTTCCTTTTTTTATTCTTCTTTTTTTTAAGTCATTTGGAACTTAATGTGTGTATATAAAATTAAAAATCATACGTCACTTTAATAACACGAAACGTGTTTTATACATACATATATCTTCTAGGTTATTTTTTGTATCCGCACAAGGTTTCCGTATCTAGTCAGTATCAGTCACCGATCGTATCAATTAAGGAAGGGAAAGGATGGATTATCAATGGGCAATTCAACCTCGTTCACGTCATCAATTTGAATAAGTTCGAAGCTCTAACTAAGGAAATGACTACAGCAGTGGAAGCTAATATTAAAGAACGTGAATAGAAGATCGTTGCTGAAAACCATCTTGGCCAAATAAGGCAGCGCATTGCAGCACTTAAGCGCAAGTCGCCAAGAGCGAAACAATCAATCAATTGGATAGATTCCGCATGGAAATGGATAGTGAGAAGGCTGATTGGGACAAAATTTTCCAAAACGGATATTATATATAGCAATAACCATTAGTATAAAATAAATGAAAGAGTCCTTAACATTACCGGGGACATCTCGCAGAAGATCAACTGGGTGATTGAGAGATCAAACAACGAAATAAGATAGACGAGCATGACGAAATTTGAACAGAATATTCTTAACCAAATCTTAATTATCAAAGAGGAAATTAACGAGATTGTCTATGCATGTCAATTGGCAAAAAACGGTTTAATTAATACATACCTTCTAGATCGTGAAGAAATGACCATGGTCATTAATGAGCTAGAAACACTACCATATGCAAATGAGGTCGAGGCGTTGCAGTACGAATCGCTCTCGATGTATACAAATAATTCCCTATTAATTTACATGCTTTCAATGCCAAAGCTAAGAGGAGTGGGGTACAACTTATTATGGACCAGGCCATCGATATTAGGAGGACGCCAAATGGATTTACAATTCCAAAAGATCCTCATTAACCAAAAGGAAACTTATGGCATGGTGCAAGTCTGCATTCTTACCAGCAAGTCAACGGTATGTGAGCAGAAGAACCTACAAAAATTACTAGAGAATAGCTGTATTCCACGACTTTTGAAAGGCGGTCATGCTGCTTGCACATTTCGTACCAACTTTGAGGAGATCATCGAACTTATTAAGGAGGACACTATCTTCTTGACCAACTTCAAGGGCATGCTGATCGCCGGAAACGAAGCAAAATCGATTCAGGATACTTACTTTATCCAGATGAGTAACGAGACGATCCAAATCGGAAATAATACCTTTTCAAGCCTTGCCAGTACATCCCTACAGGCTCTACCTTCAGTTCTCACAAATATTATATCAACAGGACAAAAGATTGACATTGGATATGCCCATACCATTAGTCAGAATAACATTCGTCGCCTTGCAAGCCTAAACAGTAATTATCAATTCTCAGCGGTCGTCGATTTTGCGTTATTCCTATTGGTACTAGTTGCTGGATTCGTCGTTTGGTATAAGATCAGTAAAAGGATTGGTATACTGCCAATTGAACTTCCGAACAAGATGGCCGATTTTCTACATAACTAATTTCAAGAGTAAAAATTGTTTTTAGATTTTTAAAGGAGGAGGAGTTATCACGCCATACATTGTATCACAGACAAAACTTTACTTTGCGTAGTTATCAGTTTTCCACGATTCCCAAGCCAACTGTAATGCTGTGTCTGTATACGCGCATCCGGTGAATATCTTGCTAACTCAGCGGTTCGTGCATTGGGAATGCATTTATTGAAATAGAATCCATTCGAATCCAAGAGGAAACCTTGTGGCGAGAGAAATTACTTTAAGTTAGATTTAGTTCTAATTTGAACCCAACCGCGAACGTTACGGAAAATAAAGCAATTAAAATTTATAATCGTTTTTTTCTTCCATCGAACAAGTTGAGCCGACTAATGTAAATCGGCGTTCGGTTCTTTTTTCATATTACAGGATTAAAAATCCTTAACACACCACCAGACACACCAGGGAAATGCTTCTTGGGAAACATACAACCTCCCACCTCACTCACTCAAGTGCATACGCACTTCATGCGCAAATTGTTCAGAAGTACACCCATCGTTTTCCAAAATTTTTAAAAGACACTTGCAAGCAAAAGGAATTTTAAGAATTAAAAGTATCAAAAAATGTAGTACGGCAGAAGCCAAACAAATATGTAAGAAAAATAACCCAATTCCCATTCTTTCTGAAACGTACTCTGCAGTGGCAAAAAATGCTACACAACCAGGACCAACTGTACCAATCCGTAACAATATTTTTAACAGTAGTACCCCCGAATTAAATCCGCCCCCACCTCGTACAACTTCATCAACATCAACAGTCAAACAAAACAATAAAGGAACACACGACATTCCCAAAACAAATTATACCATTATAAACAAAAGCATTATCACTCATTCCAACACAGACAAATCTAAACCACATTCACTCACTACTCCCACAAACCATTCAAAAGCTCAATCCTCCTCAACCAACTCAAACCCATTCAACAGTCAATCTGTTACAACCAATAATAACCCCTCTCACTCACAAAATAATCTAAACGCAAAAAAATCGAATACCACCACACATATTCAACCTTCACTCAACTCTCAAAATCAAGCATTCGCCATACCAATACACTATCAAACTAACCGCTATCAGCTGTCACCCATTCACTCTTAAAAAAAAATCAATACTACATAAACCTACCACAATCTGATGATGATGATAACATCTAAGAACTCAATTAAAACTTACCCCTCCGAATCTGCGACTCGGGATTGAACTATAATAACTTCTCACCAAGTTTTGGTGGTTCAACATCCTTGACGTAGAGTCATAACTTTCCCAAATCTTCCATTACCTTTCACAATCTAACTCAAATCATATTGTTCAAAGGTCTCTTTTACCAATAAAATATTCACTTAAGGTTCTTCAGTAGAACCTTAAACATTATTTTAATAATTACCACGAGCTGCAATAACTTATTATTGACCTTCAACCGTCTATTATTTCCCTACAGGAAACACAAATCAAGCATAGCACCCAACCGGTTTCACCTAAATAATACTAACCATATTTTCACAACTTACCCGCAAACAATGCTTCTAAACAAGGCACGTGTCTCCTCATTCACAAATCAATCCCGCGAAATCCTGTTAACAACAACTCCAACATATCTGCCATAGCGATTTCTTTAACCCTAAAAATTCAAATAACTGTATTCTCTCTATACATCCCACCAGATCAACAATTCGCCTGCAATGACCTCGAAAATATCTTGCACGACATAAGAACTCCAATGATTCTAATGGTCATTTCAATGGCCACTTCTCGACACACAAAACATTCACCCACATCGATTTAGCACTTGTTACACCCTCTCTTGTCCCCTACTCTACATGGACTATTTCCGAATACCTTCACGGCAGCGACCATTTCCCTATAACTATTACACTCACACTTAACTCCAAACCTATAAAATCCCATCATAGAATTCTCCTAGACAGAATGAACTGGGAGCTATTCCAATCTAAAATTTCCAATCAACTTCAACACAGACTACAATCCCCAAACATTAACCGTGAGGCTGCTATCATTCAAAAATTTATCCGCTGCGCAACGAATAAGTCCATCCCCCAATCAAAACGTAATGGAACGAAGAAATCAGTAACCTACGCCAAGAAAAACAAACGGCTTGGTTTAAAAACTTTCCAACTAACAATAATCTAGCCTCCTGTCGGAAATCCAACGCCATTTTCCGTAAAGCAGTTAAAGTCCAAAAATAGCCTGTTTTGGAAAATTTACCTCCAACATCAATCCACAATCCAAATCACAAAAATTGTGGGCTGACCTAAAAACCATCACAAGTACCAACGTACCATACTCGATAACTGAATATTGCCGAACATTTTGCGAAAACCTGGGATAACTGTTCAAATGACTCTAATTTTCACCCCGATTTCATTAATGATAAACTCTCCGCATCTACAACTGTAATTGAATCCGACATTAATATGATAGAACTAGAAAGCTGCTTAGCCTCCGTCAGAGGCAAAACTCCCGGATTTGACCGCATATCTTACCCAGTGATAAAAAAAACGGCCCCATAGCTTTGAAAATAAGGCTATTGAAATTATTTAATCAGATTCTTAACAGAGGAGTTATTCCACAAGCACTGAAAATAGCCATCATCGTTCCAATACCAAAACCAAATAAAGACAAAAATAATAGCCCGACGACTATACTGGTTCCTCGAAAAAAAAACAAAAATATCGACAACCGGCAAGTCGGTTATAAAAAAGACAGATGCTCTACTGCATTTGGACCAATTTATCACCTTAGCTCTGTTTGAAAAAAATCATGCTTCTATATTTATAATTGACTTTGAAAAAGCTTACGTCATTTTGCGAAACTTGATTAAATGGAAGGTCGGTCTAAATACGTAAAATCTTTTCTTACCAAAAGAAGTTTTCTTATAAAATCCAACGAACGTACTCAAAAATGCACAAGATGCAAAATGGCATACCCCAAGGATCGTCATAATAGCCTTCAACGAAAAAGCCAAATAATTAACAACTATAAACTAGTTGAACACACACTCTATGCAAACGGTCTTATCATTTTCTCCAAATGCAAAGATCTGACCCTGCTAGCACAAATGTTTACTACCATTCTTGAAAACCTTTCAAAATGGGGAGAACATTCAGGCGCTAACATATGTATCTCAAAATGCAATATACTCCACATACTCGTACATATATAAAAAATACAGTTGCGAAAAACATATTCCAGTCCTTTTTAAAAGCATTTAAATTAACAATGTCAATCTTACAAAAATTCACGCTGTTACATTTGGTTCTAAGTACAGCTTTAAAAACTATTGTATTCAGATAAGAAAAAACTTAACTCCTAGAGTAAATATTTTTTTTTTTTTTTTTTTTTATTAATTCATTATTCTCTTTTACAAGTGAGTACCTACATAATTCTTAAGTTCATACTTATAAATAATGGAGAATAGTTAGTGACATTTTTTATTTTGCTGATAATAGCAATAAATAGTGTTAAATGCCACTTTTTTTTTTTTTTTTTTTATCATTGTGGGGTGACAATATTTAAATTCTTATTTCAAAAACAATGAATGTAGATTAAAAATACACACAAATATAAAAATAACAAAATTCAAACAATTATGCAAGGTAGGTGAGCAAAACTTCGATCTCATCATGGTTAAAATCAAGAAGCCATAATTTAACTTTATTTAAAAATTTGTGAAGGGATTCTATGACACTTATATTGAAAGGAAGACTATTAAAAAGTTTACAGGATACAACTGGGTAGGAGTTTCTGTAGTGAGCAGTGCGAAAGGCTGGAATTTCAACAACATGGCGTGTAGAGCTACGTAAATTAGGATTATCAGATATTGGACTCTGCATATAGCCACCTCTCATAAAAAATATCTTAGAGACTCTGAAATAGAATAGATGTCTTACTGGCAGTACTTTCAAAGATCTAAACAGCACCATGGAATGGGTCAGGCGGTGAGCATTACTAATTCTTCTTATGGCACACTTTTGCAGGACTACGAGTGGCTTTAGATTGGCCATATAAGCACCTCCCCAGCAGCTTATCCCATATTGCAGTTTCGATTGAAAAATTCCATGATAGACAGTCTTAAGAGTTTTATTGTTTATTTTCTGAGGCGATAAAAACACCGAATGGAAGAGCGTAAGTACTGCTTCAATACCAAAATATGATCAGTCCAATTCATGTTATGGTCGATAGTAATACCAAGATATTTAAAGTTCCTAACTACTTCAATTTTAAAACAATTCGAGTTACATGTGGCATTTTCATTAAAAATTGATTGAGTACAAACACAATTAATTAAGTTGAAACGCGGACAATCAAAGGAGTGGAAAAAGGTATCGACATCTGGCGACTCGGGCGAACTCAATCTAAAAAACATTAACTTTGTTTTGCTACTTACAAGTAACCTGTGTGCAGCAAACCACACTCTCATCAGATGAATATCATGGTTAATTTCTGCTATTAGATTTAGAGGGCTTGTTGAGCCGTATGCGATGCCAAGGTCATCTGCAAATGCCGCGACTCTACCTGCAAAAGGTAGCGCAAACAAGAAGTTTATAAAGATTAAAAACAAAATGGGACCCAACACAGACCCTTGGGGGACACCTAAGCTAAGTTCCTGAGGGCTGCTAAGAGAATCTTCTATTATTACTCTTTGTTTGCGATCCTTTAAATATGACGCAAACCAATTGTAGATAAAGCCACGAAAACCTGCACCGTACAATTTGTCCAAAAGAATGTCATGAACAACCATGTCAAACGCTTTCGTAATATCAACAAAGAGGCCAGCGCAAGATTTATTACCGTCCAAAGCTTTGCTGATAAAAGAGCAAAAATACAAAAGTGCATCTTCAGTAGAACACCCTTCCCTAAACCCAAACTGTACCGGACTGAAAAATTTTATTCTTTGTAGATGAGCTCGTTTTTTTACAGCTTTTTCAAAAACTTTCGAAATTGAGGAAAGCAAGGAAATAGGCCTGTAATTGTTTTTTTCCTTTCGATCGCCCTTTTTAAAAAGAGGTAGCACGTTAGCACATTTCAATTGATCAGGAAAAATACCACTTAAAATACTTAAATTAAACAGATGTGCTAGTATGTCAACTAAATAGGGTGCAATTTCCTTAAGCGAAGCATTACAAATGCCATCATTCCCACAAGATCTCGAGTTGTTGAGAGAGTAGATAATCTTTAAGACTTCTAACCCCTGAATTTCATCAAAAAAGAAGCTGCTTGTACTCGTCGATTCTTCCACCACTTGATCCCTTGCACAACGATTGCAAATCGACTTACTGTTTGGTTCCACTGTTTGCCCGACAGAAGCAAAAAATGCATTAAATGCGTTAGCTACTGCTACTGGCTCCACAATCTCGGCACCTTCGGCACTCAGCACAATGGGATTGAAATGATAAGAAGAGGTGTTATTAATTATACTATTGACAATTTTCCATTCCTTTTTTGGGTTACCTTGTGCATCACGAAATTTAGACAAATAGTGTTGTCACGGCAGTTTGAGATTTCCTTATTAATATTCTTACTCATTTTCTTAAACCGATTTTTTAAATTGGAGTTAAGTGGATGTCTATGAAACAATTTGCGCATTCTGTTTTTGAATTTAATTTTTTTCAGAATATTAGCATTTACCCAAGGCTTTAACCTAGTTTGCGAAGTTTTTACGTTTACAGTGAAGCTAGAGGTTTTAACATAGTTTTTGAGGATGTTCAAAAACGAGTCGTACGCTTTAGAAGCCTTAACCACGGCATAGACTTCCTCCCAATTCTCAAAACGCAATTGGTTTTTTAGCAAATCATACCTTATTTTAGTAACCGACTGTGGAGAATTACTACAAGTTTGGTTCATACCAGTAAAACCTTTAAGTAATATACCAGTCATACAGTGGTCAGTTATTTGCAAGTCAAAGTTGATACCAAAACAATCACTTAGGAGGATTTTCGAAAAACGACCGAAAACATGATCAATACACCTACTTGAGTTGGGCCTTGTAATTTCGTTTATAAAGGATGTAAGACCATGCTCAGCTGTAAGGGCAAGGTATTTGTCAGACACAGTACTGGAAGTAAGTATGTCAATGTTGAAGTCACCTAATATAACAAAATTAGACCCTTTCTCATTACTTAAAAAATCTGAAAAGTCGTCCAGAAAAGATTGAGGAGTGGTAGTTTGTAATCTATACACACAAACAAAATCCAAAAATACACTGCGTACACCGATAGTAATTTTAATTAGATCTGCACTAGCCATGCTGCATTGCTCCACATTACAATCTTCACTTGTGTATATATCTCGCACAAAAACTCCTACACCACCTGCTGGATATAATTCATTTGGGTTTGCATAAAATTTATAACCGGGGATAGAATAGTCGTCAATTTCACAAGAGAAAATCCATATCTCAGAAATGAAAGTCAAATCAGGCAAATATTCAAAAGCTTCCAGATTGCAGACGAGTAGATCGAAATTTTGCCTCACACTACGGATATTTTGATGAACAACGAAAAAGGGTTTGCTCTCATTTGAATTAAAGCGAAAAATGTTATCACAATTACTATTAATGGTCGAAGTGATTGGGTTATTGCTATCTAGATCGATGTTATTATTAATGTTAAACATAATAAAGGTTAATAAAAAATCAAGAACAAGACAAATTAGTCTTGGAGTTTTACTAAATCATCGAATGATCTAATAGCAATAACCCTACCATTATCAACCTTACGCATCAATATTTGGGAGTTTTGAAACCACAAATATTTAAATTTATTAGCTACTTTTACTTTTTTTGCTTCCATAAGTAAAGCACGATTAAATTTAGTTAAATTATCATTCAAAAAAATATTACCCCTTTTCCCCTCTACAAATAAACCAGCATTCAGCTTCTTGTTTGCAATCCTCTTTCCCTTCATAATCTTTTGTTTCACGGCATGAGATGAGAGATGTACGCATAAAACGTCACGACATGCATCTTTGCTGGATCCCGCGGTGTCGGTGGGACTGGTGTTTGATGAATCGATGTTCTTCCGTATTCGCTTCACAAAGCATTTTGTTATTTCTGTGGGTTCAACAGAGATATTCAGCCCGTCAATAAGAATCTTCTCCAAACATTCGCTGGCATTGTTGTTGTTTAAACCCGGCACACCAACGATCTCAATTGAATTCTCTAAACATTTTTGTTCTCTCCAGTTGAGTCGATTTTCAAGAGACATCACCTTCGATTTCAATTGCGTGTTTTCCTCTTTGAGATCTGCCATCATGTCAAGTACATTTGTGTTGATTTTTTTTAAATTGATAATCTCTTTGTAGAGCATGTCTAGGGTTATTGCACTCTGGTGACGTTGTGCACTAGCGGCTGTCTCTGCGTTAGAAACCACTTGTTCATTTGCTTCTCCAGATGACTCATGCACATTCGAACACATAAGAGAATTTGGTTGCATATCATCGGACTTTGATCTTGGTTCTGTTACTGCTGCTACCGTTTTCTTACCAAGTCTAGTTGGCTGCTGACGATGACGGTTTGCCTTAGATGACGATGCACTTTTCAGTGGTACTTCTGTATGGTGTTGTTGCAGCGATTCCCGACGAAGAGCGGTGCACCTATCACATCGGTATTTAATGTCGTTAGCGCTCATGTAGTCTAGGTCGATTGAATTGATGTTGACACACTCGCAGTGGAAAATCGAATTACAGTCCGAACAAGAGATTTTAGAGGCACAGGTGTGTTTTATTTTCTGATTGCAAACTAGGCAGTTCATTTTGGCAAAGTAGTTATTTTAGGAATAAGAAATTAAGACTTAAGTTAAATTAGACTAGAGTGTTCAGTGTGCACCCCACGACAGACACAACTCGACCATTAGATACCATTCCTCAAAAAATAGTTGTTTTAATGTTAACACCCTAATAAATGTAATTAAATCTATTTTCCTACCGAGAATCGACTATAGTCTACCTACGGGTATATACGGAAAATGTTCAGTATCTCAAATCATCAACAAGGCACGATATATATAGAGCTATGATATTGCTTTTAATTAAAAAAAACGTGGATATATCGTCCTATTCACCGATGCCTCAAAAACTAAATGCCTAGACGGAACTTCTTTTGCCGTTGTCGACGAAAATGGGTCAGTTGCCTCCAAAGGCCTCCTTTCAGAACACAAACTCAGCACCTGTAAATACAAACGAAAAACAAATTGGACCAACTACATATCGTAATATCTACGCCAAATTCAACCCAGAAGGTCAAAAGACCATGTACTCTACAAAGGTATCCCATAAGAAACTAAAAACCTAGATTATTAGACTATAAGCACAGATGCTAAAGTTTACATAGATATTGCACGCCGAAGGAAAAAATCTAACCAGTTTTTACTTTGAAAATGTATTGTATGAGGCTGAGGATTTTGTTCTTGATTTTTATGCTCTGAACTGTTGTGACCGGTTTTGCACACTTTTTTTCCGTTGTCGTCGATATAGCCTCAACAGGTACGAATTTTCCCACTATCTCCCCCTTTTTCACCTTTACACTGAATGTCTTTGGATTTAGAATCCTTACAGGGACCATGTTGTTCTTTGGCTCCACTAAGGTCTTTCCCACCATGAAGTCTCTTTTCTTTTCTGGCTCCATCAAATAGAATCGGTGGCTACCAGGACCACCTTCCACTTTTGCCCACAAAATTGCTTCTGACGAAGGCTGTAGACTCTGATTGCTGCAGATGACGACATTTGAGACTGAGGTATTGGCGTTTCCGTATATCATTGGTATCTCCATGTTTCCGTATTTCAGGGTTTGTGCCCCCAAGTCGACTATAAGTCTATGTTCTCTCATGAAGTCTGTACCAATGATGCACTCGTCACATATATCAGCTACCAGAAACGCGTGAGTGAATGTTATTCCGGCCAATTGGATTTTTATGCGGACTTCACCATATACCTTAATCGTTGCTCCTGTAGCTGTTCGCAAGCTGCAACTGCTAGTGTTATGCAGTCAAGACTTCTGCACAAGATTCCTCCTGATGATTGAGGCCGTGGCACCGGTGTCTATTGTTGCCATCCATTTTTCTTTTCCACTGACTACTTCTACTAGAAGGCTTTCGTTGCATCGTTTTGCCAGCGAGACTTGGATGATGGTCCTGGGGCCGTTGACTCCTGCTACCAACTTCTGCCCCGCGAAGTTGGTGCTTAAGCATTTCCCGACTGATGGCTTCGGGAAGGTTGACCGGCTTCTTGATAGCTGTTTCTGCGGGTTTCTTCCTCTATTTGCTTGCCACCACAGTGAGGGCAGTCTTTTCGTCGCACCGGTTCTTTACACTGCCTTTGAAGGTGTCCTATTTTATTGCAATTCCAGCAGCGCATTATCCGTCTATCCCGTCGAGTATCTCGTTCCTCGGCACTAATTCTTGTGCAGGAGCATTCGATAGATGTTACTTCCCTGACGAAATGTGTTCCCCTGGAAGCCTGATTGGCTGCTTCCATCGCCAGAGCGAAGGCAAGTGTTTCAGCAAGGGTTCTTTTCCCGGCCATCCTTACTGCTGACTGTAGCTTCGAATCTGCAATTCCCCTGATCTTTTGCATCTTTTGCCATTTCGTCGATAATTTTCTGGCCTGCGGTGGGGTATGACAGATGTGCAAGTCTACTCACGTCTGCTTGGAGCTGCTGCAGTGTTTCTCCTCTTTGCTGCGTTCGGCTTTGCAATTGGACCTTGTAGACCTCCTGCATGTGGCTGTCTCCAAACCGTTTCTCGATAGCCTGCACTAAAGTCACATAATCATTATGCTTTTCGATGTCTACTGTTTGCAACAATTCTGCTGCAGGACCGTGCAAGGCCATTGTTAGGGCAAAGCACTTTTCCTCATTGTTTCGCTTGCACAGGCAGCCATTTGAAACTGCTTCTTATAAGTAGACCATGAGGTCTGACCATCGAATGAGGGAGGCTTCAAATCTTTTCTCCTTGGACCGCTTAAAGAACATTCTCGCAGTTTCTGTTTTCGCACTGTGTCGAGCTCTTTTGCCAGTTGTTCAACTTTGCTGTCCATTCGTTCGAATTTTTCGCCAACATTCTTCTCTATTCTTTCAAATTTGTTATTTATTTCTTCGAACTTTTGGTGTAGAACGTTATTTTGTTCTTCCAGTTTTTGTTCTAGACTATTCTTTTGTTCGTCGAATTTTTGTTCAATGCTGCTCTTCTGCTGGTCTAGATTTTTCTTTTGTTCATCCAGCTTTTGTTCGAGGCTATTCTTTTGTTCTTCCAGACTGCTCTTCTGTTCGTCCATTTTTTGTTCCAGACTGTTCTTCTGTTCGTCCATTTTTAACAAGAGGAGTTGCATCATCGAAGCCATGTCATTGCCGGTACTTGTCTGTTCGTCCTCGTCAACATCAAAGGAATATGCATCAGGATCATGTCCCTCGTTGTTCAAAGCCTCCTTTTTCCTCCACTGGTGCTGAGGCTTCTCTTGTTCAACTCGGATTTGAGTTGGACGAGGGTCAACTGCAATAGTTTTCGACCCATTCTAGCTTTTTCAAATAGTCAAAAAACACTTTTTTTTTTTTTACACACAATAAGTCCTATCCCACTTCTGACACCAATGTAAAATGTTTGTGTGGGTATAAATAATATAACTTATTCTTTTCAATACAAATCCCTTTATTCAGTACAGTTACAATTCACTATTTAATTCTTTCTCTCAGTACAATTCAATTTCTCAACCACTTATACTTAATTTATCTTTTACTTAAACCACTTAATCACTTCTCCTAATTAACACTTCAAATTACACTTTAGAACTGATTTGCATACCTTTGGGATGCTGGTATTTATACTCGAATGACATACTTCGAGAACAATCCTCGCCATCCAGCGTCCCATACAATTTCCAATTTGCTAGAAAATTCGATTCCACTCTCTAGTCGAGACTTTGTTATTCCAGTATCGAAATCTTCTGGTCTTCGAGTATCGACATTTTCTGCTAGATGTCGCTGCTCACATTTAAGTGGTTATCACAGTATTATAAAACCGAAGTCAATTCTTGGGATCGCATGTGTTGTATTGTGTGTACAGCCGACGAGCAGGCATGCGCCGCGCCGTGCAGATGTGTCTGTGGTTTCTGTTGTCAAACCTTATCTTCATACATAAAACAACCACAGTTCACGGAACTGCGCGGCTGTGTAGTTGCTTTACCTCATTCGCCGTCGACTCTCGACCGATTTGGATGTTTATTTATGTGACTGAACAATTTTTCTTAGTAAACTTGGTCAGCGGTACTTTTTCAGCGATATAATATTTTGCAGTTTATTTTTCGATAGCAATGGGTGACAAGAGATTATTTGGAGTTTCTTGTTCTGTTTGTAGGAAAACTAAAAGGAATTACCCTGACTTGAAAATTGTTAAATGTCCTTCTAGGGAAAAAAATGAAATTTTAAATTATTTGTGGATGATGGCATGTGGTATTAAAAATGAAGGCGAATACTTTGCTTGTGGAGATCATTTTTGTCCCGAGTTTGTAGGAAAAAAATATGTTAAGGCGGATGCTGTTCCTTCCTTAAATTTAAATTCTGATTTGTATTCAAACTTGAATTTAGAAGATCTGAAGATCACGAAGATTTCGTGTGCAAGGTGAAGATCAGTTATTGGAAAGATGTGCAAAAGAGGAGAAAAGAATGCAGCTTTAAAAAGAATATTTTTAAGTTACAAACTTAAATTAAGAAATTTAAAAATAAAACATTATAAAAAACAGAGCGAATACTGCCATAAAATTTTTTAATAAAAATAAAATATCTACGACGTCTCAAATCGAAAGGCTCACTATTTCAGACCATTCAAAAACATTTTGTGAAATGCTCCTGAAAGAATCAAAGACTACAAAAAAGAACTTTCCAAGAATATTTATTATAGATCACAAAGCGCCTATAAATTTTTGAGAGATATACTTGGCTTTAAACTTCCTCACATTTCCTCTTTCTGTAGATGGGCCGCTGTAAAAGGATTACAACCAGGATATGAAAACAATGCTCTTTCGTATCTTAAGTCAAAGTTCGCTTTATTAAACCAGCGAGAACGTTGTGTTGTAGTGATATTTGATGAAATTAGGATTCGTAAAAATCGCATATATAATATAAAAAATGATTTAATACATGGTTTCGAAGACCTTGGTGTAGAAAGAAGTAGATTGTTTGCTAATGCAATATGTGTTTTCTTCCTAATTGGTTTGTTTGATATTTGGAAAAGTGTTTTAAACTCTTTTGTGTCAGCAAACTGTGTAAATGGGGCGAACCTAAGCGGAATTATAAAAAACAATTTCAAAATCTGTCAAGAAATTTGTCTAAAGGTATGTGCTATTGTCTGCGACCAAGGGGTCAATAATAGAAAGGCTTATAAAATGTTAGGTGTTTCTGAAGAAAACCCATTTATAATTTTTAATGATGAAAAAGTATTTTTTTTTTATGATTTCCGTCATTTGTTAAAATCACTTCGTAATGTTCTATTGAAATCAGATCTACAAACTCCAGATGGTAAAGTGTCTTTTGATGTTATCAGAGAAATATACAATTTGGAAACGTAGCTAAGACATGTTTAAAATTTAGAAGTTGTCAAATAGCACCAAATGCCTTCGAAAAAATGCATATTCACCTTGCAACGCAAATATTTAGCCGGACAACTGTGGCATCGATTCAAACTGCTTTTGACCTTAATTGCTTAAAAGAAAGCTCTAATAAAGCTGTAGCAACGAAAGAGTTCGTACTAAAAGTGAACAATGTACTTGACTGCATGGATAGTGGTTCACATTATGACAAGAATGTTTTAAGGCGGGGAGTTCAGCTAGAGAATCCAGCTTATATGAGTTGAAACAATTTTTGTCTTACTTAAAAGATATACAAAAATCAGTTAACCTTCCAAGAAACTTTTGTTTAAAAGGAATGGAACAAACTATAAACGGGGTCTTATTACTTTGTCATGATATAAGCAATGGCCTATATGAGAACGTGGATTATTTGCCAACAAAGAGAATTCATCAAGACGTATTAGAAAATTTATTTTATACTATTCGCATCAAAGGTCGTTATAACAAAAATCCGTCTGTTTATGAATTTAATGTTTTGATATCGAAAATTCTCTGGTCAAATCTTATTAATTTTTCTCCTTTCAGTAACTGTGATGATGATGATGTAGAATCTTTAAACGTAGACTTATCCCAAACTTAAACTAATATTCCAAAAACTTCTTCATTGCTTAAGAAGATCGTAAGAAAATCGTATGCAATGAAACTTTGTACGAAAAAGTCATTTGTGATATTGTAAAATGTTTGTGTGGGTACAAATGATAGAACTTATTCTTTTCAATACAAATCCCTTTATTCAGTACAGTTACAATTCACTATTTAATTCTTTCTCTCAGTACAATTCAATTTCTCAACCACTTATACTTTTCTTATCTTTTACTTAAACCACTTAATCACTTCTCCTAATTAACACTTCAAATTACACTTTAGAACTCGTTTTCATACCTTGGGGATGCTGGTATTTATACTCGAATGACATACTTCGAGAACAATCCTCGCCATCCAGCGTCCCATACAATTTCCAATTTGCTAGAAAATTCGATTCCACTCTCCAGTCGAGACTTCGTTATTCCAGTATCGAAATCTTCTGGTCTTCGAGTATCAACATTTTCTGCTAGATGTCGCTGCTCACATTTAAGTGGTTATCACATTGCTCCCTCCCTACAGTTGTTCGTCCCGAACAACTTCGTCATTCAGCATCCCGTTGAAATGACACATTCTATCCAAATGGACCACTTTCAATTTTCCTCGATCCGGTAGACAACGTCATTAATGCGAGTTATCACCTTGTATGGACCTTCCCAGTCCTGTTGCAATTTTGGTGATTTGCCTTTCTTACGCTGAGGATTATACAGCCAAACCAGATCTCCTTCGTTGAAACCGGAAGATTTCGCCTTGATATCGTACCTAGTTTTCATGCGGCTGCTTGCTAGCTTCATCTTTTCTCTGGTGTCTTCATGCAATTTACGAATCCTGCTGCGTAAGTCATTCACATACTCGTTCACCTCTTTGGGCTCCGTCGGTGGGGATCCGAATTTTGCTTCACTTGGCAACCGAATTGTTTGACCAAATAACATCTCGGATGGTGTGTGCCCTGTTGAGCTATGGACCGCGTTTCGGTAGGCCATTAAGAAGAGGGGTATGTGTCGATCCCAATCCCGCTGGCAGTTGCTGACAACCTTAGATAGATGCTCATTCAAGGTCCGATTGAATCGCTCGACCATTCCATCAGATTGGGGGTGTAGTGTCGTTATCCTTGTCTTTCTTATTCCCAAATATTGGCATATTTCCTGGAAGACTTTTGATTCAAAGTTTCGCCCTTGATCAGAGTGCAGCTCCATTGGGACCCCAAATCTGCTCACCCAGTTGTTGACTATCTGTTCGGCTACGGTCTTAGCCTCTTGATTTGGGATGGCAAATACTTCCGGCCACTTACTGAAGTAATCCATGACTACGAGAGTATATCGGTTTCCATTAAAGGTTTCAGGAAACGGCCCAGCGATGTCGATGGCTATTCGTTCGAAAGGTGCTCCGACATTGTATTGTTGCATTTGTCCATGTGGCTTTACTTTTGGCCCCTTGGTAGCCGCACATCTTATGCACTTTTTGCACCAATTCTCGACATCTTGTTTAGCGCTTAGCCAATAGAAACGTTCCCTTACCTTTTCCAACGTCTTGTTTATTCCCAAATGGCCTCCTGAGATTCCGTCATGTATTTCATGGAGCATTTGGTTGACTCTGGACCGTGGCACAATTAGCTGCATACAAGATGTTGTCCCATCTGTACTTTCCCATTTTCTCTTCAGCAATCCATCTTGCACAAAAAGCGAGTCCCACTGTGCCCAATATGCATTCAGAGTTTGGCTCCGCTCTGATATCTGCTGCCAGCTTGGTCTTTCCTCGTGTTCCTTCCAGGCCAATAGTGGTTCGATGTCATTGTCTGCCTGTTGGGAGGAACGGATTTCGTCTATACTCCAACCCTCTATTGGCTCAGTCCTGATCATTTGGATAGCTGCCTGTTCTTTTGCTTCTTTACGATTGCAGTGTTCGCATTTTACTCCGCATGGTCGACGAGAGAGAGCATCAGCATTTGAGTGGAGTGTTCCCTTGCGGTGTTGCACTTCAAAGTCGTAACCCTGCAACTGCTCGATCCATCTTGCAACTTGGCCTTCAGGGTTCTTAAATTGGAGTAGCCATTTCAGAGCTGCGTGGTCTGTCCGGAGAATGAACTTTTGTCCGTAGAGGTACTTATGGAAATGCTTCGTAGCCAGAATTAAAGCCAGAAGCTCGCGCCGGGTTACACAGTAGTTCCGTTCAGGTCTGGAGAGTACTTTGCTGTAATATGCGACCACTTTCTCTTGACCGTCATGAACTTGGGAGATCACAGCTCCGACCCCAACATTGCTAGCGTCTGCGTCCACGATGAACATTTTTCCGGGCGTGGGGTAACCCAAGATGGGGGCATTGCACAGCTGTCGCTTCAGTTCTTGAAATGCTTTTTCGCATTCTCCAGACCACCTGAACTGTCGGCCTTTTTCCGTAAGTTGATGCAGGCTCTTTGCAATGCCAGCAAAATCCTTTACGAACCTTCTGTAATACGTGGCGAGGCCCAAGAAGCTTCTCAGTTGGTGTTTATCTTTTGGAGAAGGCCAACTTTTCACGGCTTCGATTTTGTCAGGATCCGTTCTTACACCTTTCGCTGATATAATGTGACCCAGATATTTTACTTCCGGACGAAACAAGGCACACTTTTCTGGGTTGAGCTTTAAATGAGCACTTCGTAGCCTCTCAAACACTTCTTTTAGATTTTCGCGGTGCTCCTCGTACGTCTTACCTATGACGATAACGTCGTCCAAATATACTAGGCAGGTTTTCCAGGTGAGTCCTTGCAATGTTCGTTCCATTAGTCGCTCGAAGGTGGCCGGAGCGTTGCACAGTCCAAACGGCATCACTGCAAACTGCCAAAGACCGCTTCCTGTAGTGAAGGCAGTTTTCTCACGGTCCGTACGATTTATCTCTACCTGCCAGTAACCGCTCTTCAAGTCAAGTGTTGAAAACCATTTCGCTCCAGAAAGCATATCCAAAGTGTCATCAATTCTCGGAAGTGGGTAGCTGTCCTTTTTAGTGACATCATTGAGACGTCGGTAGTCTACACAAAATCTCGTGCTGCCATCTTTCTTCTTCACCAGGACCACTGGAGATGCCCACGGACTTTGCGATTCTTCAATCACTCCCTCAGCTTTCATCTTCGACATCATTTCGGCAACTTCTGTTTGCTTTGCCAATGGAAGACGCCTTGCAGGTTGACGGATTGGTCGAGCGTCTCCGGTGTCAATGTGATGTTGAACAATATGCGTACGTCCATATTCTCCGTCTTGTGTAGCAAATATATCAGCGTACTCACCGATTAGTTTTTCTGCCAGGATTCGCTGATCTTCGTCCAGATTACAGAGGCTGAGAATTTTGTTCTTGATTTTTATGCTCTGAACTGTTGTGACCGGTTTTGCACCCTTTTTTTCCGTTGTGGTCGATATAGCCTCAACAGGTACGCATTTTCCCACTATCTCCCCCTTTTTCACCTTTACACTGAATGTTTTTGGATTTAGAATCCTTACAGGGACCATGTTGTTCTTTGGCTCCACTAAGGTCTTTCCCACCATGAAGTCTCTTTTCTTTTCTGGCTCCATCAAATAGAATCGGTGGCTACCAGGACCACCTTCCACTTTTGCCCACAAAATTGCTTCTGACGAAGGCTCTAGACTCTGATTGCTGCAGATGACGACATTTGAGACTGAGGTATTGGCGTTTCCGTATATCATTGGTATCTCCATGTTTCCGTATTTCAGGGTTTGTGCCCCCAAGTCGACTACAAGTCCATGTTCTCTCATGAAGTCTGTACCAATGATGCACTCGTCACATATGTCAGCTACCAGAAACGCGTGAGTGAATGTTATTCCGGCCAGTTGGATTTTTATGCGGACTTCACCATATACCTTAATCGTTGCTCCTGTAGCTGTTCGCAAGCTGCAGCTGCTAGTGTTATGCAGCCAAGACTTCTGCACAAGATTCCTCCTGATGATTGAGGCCGTGGCACCGGTGTCTATTGTTGCCATCCATTTTTCTTTTCCACTGACTACTTCTACTAGAAGGCTTTCGCTGCGTCGTTTTGCCAGCGAGACTTGGATGATGGTCCTGGGGCCGTCGACTCCTGCTACCAACTTCTGCCCCGCGAAGTTGGTGCTTAAGCATTTCCCGACTGATGGCTTCGGGAAGGTTGACTGTCTTCTTGATAGCAGTTTCTGCGGGTTTCTTCCTCTATTTGCTTGTCACCACAGTGAGGGCAGTCTTTTCGTCGCACCGGTTCTTTACACTGCCTTTGAAGGTGTCCTATTTTATTGCAATTCCAGCAGCGCATTATTCGTCTATCCCGTCGAGTATCTCGTTCCTCGGCACTGATTCTTGTGCAGGAACATTCGGCAGATGCTACTTCCCTGACGAAATGTGTTCCCCTGGAAGCCTGATTGGCTGCTTCCATCGCCAGAGCGAAGGCAAGTGCTTCAGCAAGGGTTCTTTTCCCGGCCATCCTTACTGCTGACTGTAGCTTCGAATCTGCAATTCCCCTGATAAATGCATCTTTTGCCATTTCGTCGATAATTTCCTGGCCTGCGGTGGGGTATGACAGATGTGCAAGTCTACTCACGTCTGCTTGGAGCTGCTGCAGTGTTTCTCCTCCTTGCTGCGTTCGGCTTTGTAATTGGACCTTGTAGACCTCCTGCATGTGGCTATCCCCAAACCGTTTCTCTATAGCCTGTACTAAAGTCACATAATCTTTATGCTTTTCGATGTCTACTGTTTGCAACAATTCTGCTGCAGGACCGTGCAAGGCCATCGTTAGGGCAAAGCACTTTTCCTCATTGTCCCAGTCGTTTGCATAGGCAGCCATTTCAAACTGCTTCTTATAAGTAGACCATGAGGTCTGGCCATCGAATGAGGGAGGCTTCAAATCTTTTCTCCTTGGACCGCTTAAAGAACATTCTCGCAGTTTCTGTTTTCGCACTGTGTCGAGCTCTTTTGCCAGTTGGTGAACTTTGCTGTCCATTTCTTCGAATTTTTCGCCAACATTCTTCTCTATTGTATCAAATTTGTCATCAACGTTCTTCTCTATTCTATCAAATTTGTCATCAACGTTCTTCTCTATTCTTTCAAATTTGTCATCGATTTCTTCGAATTTTTGCTGGAGAGTGTTATTTTGTTCTTCCAGTTTTTGTTCTAGACTATTCTTTTGTTCATCCAACTTTTGTTCGAGACTATTCTTTTGTTCATCCAGCTTTTGCTTGAGACTATTCTTTTGTTCTTCCAGATTATTCTGTTGTTCATCCATTTTCTGTTGAAGACCGTCCATTTTTTGTTCGAGGCTATTCTTTTGTTCTTCCAGATTTTTCTTTTGTTCGTCCATTTTTTTGTTTTGTTCGTCCATTTTTAACAAGAGGAGTTGCATCATCGCAGCCATGTCATTGCCGGTACTTGTCTGTTCATCCTCGTCAACATCAAAGGAATATGCATCAGGATCATGTCCCTCGTTGTTCAAAGCCTCCTGAAGTCGGAGCACCAGGTCACTTTTTCCTCCACTGGCGCCGAGGCTTCTCTTGTTCAACTCGGATTTGAGTTGGACGAGGGTCAACTGCAATAGTTTTCGACCCATTCTAGCTTTTTCAAATAGTCAGAAAACACTTTTTTTTTTTTTTTACACACAATAAGTCCTATCCCACTTCTGACACCAATGTAAAATGTTTGTGTGGGTACAAATGATAGAACTTATTCTTTTCAATACAAATCCCTTTATTCAGTACAGTTACAATTCACTATTTAATTCTTTCTCTCAGTACAATTCAATTTCTCAACCACTTATACTTTTCTTATCTTTTACTTAAACCACTTAATCACTTCTCCTAATTAACACTTCAAATTACACTTTAGAACTCGTTTTCATACCTTGGGGATGCTGGTATTTATACTCGAATGACATACTTCGAGAACAATCCTCGCCATCCAGCGTCCCATACAATTTCCAATATGCTAGAAAATTCGATTCCACTCTCCAGTCGAGACTTCGTTATTCCAGTATCGAAATCTTCTGGTCTTCGAGTATCAACATTTTCTGCTAGATGTCGCTGCTCACATTTAAGTGGTTATCACAATATGGAAATCGAAACTAAATATTTTCGATATTTTACTGGATATCTTGCTTTTAAAATGCATTTAAGGAACAAATGTTTAAATTGATCCAAACTATTTTTAAAAACTGATGAAAAAATAACATGTCCTTCGGGATTTTTCATCTTTGCAAAAAATTATTCTCAAAGAAGTGACTTTGGAAGTCTGAAGGCACCAACTAATGAATTTTTTAACGTTTGTAAAGTTCACTTTAAAGTATTTAATAGAATTTTCAGAGAGCGTCCACGAGAAAGAAATATAAGAGAGACAATGGCCTTGGAATGCATAAGGATAACAAATACTAGAGATCCGAAATGGTTTAATGAAAAAGTCCTTGCTATGAGCATCGCAAGCACCTTCTATATTTTACTTTGCTCTCCTCGTTCTATTACGGAAGCATCGTTCGTGGAAGGTAGAAAAATAGCATCCAAAAATCAAAAAATTCAAATTTTATCTGAAAAAAAAACGTAAAACAACTATTCAATAAACACAACATTAAAGAGAGCGCATTCAGCTTTGACCTTCCTACGGTTCTCAAATATAATGTTTATTATCAGTCAAATTTGTTTTAAAAAAAATTACGTTGCGAAAAACGGAAAACTTCTATCCAACAAACAGAACACCTAACTTGATAATACAAAACAATTAAGAGTAACATCATGTCTGAGTATGATTCACCCTAGTTCGATCGAACTGGGACGTACGGGTAAGTCCCATTGAATGGAAAAATGGTTAAATTTGTTCCTTCGGCGTGCAATATCTATGTAACCTATAGCATCTGTGCTATAAGGATGAGACACACAAACATAACCCATGTACACCTCATCACCAAACAATTCCTGCCAATTTGTCAGCTGTACATCGGTAAATCAATACTCACAATCAATCACCTACTTGTCTGCGAAGAAGTCAATCGAATCTGCAAGAACATTTCCGACAAAAACGTCCTAGAACTTTTGACCATTTTGGCCACAGAAAAAAATATAAACGATTTACAAGTACATAGAATAATTTTAGAAATTTAGTTAGAATATTGTATTTACGTTCTTATTTTGTTTCTTACTACTAGCCAAAAGCCCTAGCAGCTAGCGCTATCCACTCTTATTAATTAATTGTGTAATTAATTACATATTAATAAACTTATAATAATAATAATAATAATAATAATAATAATAGTTTTGTTTGTTGATACCGCGTTGTCCATCTTGGCTTGCACTTCCACTTTCAGGTTAATTTTTTCGATATTTTAGTATCGCGCGTTCAACACGTTTGTATATAAAGTATTGCATAACATGGTGTCAGATGTGTGCAATCAGGCACAACATAACAGATAAGAAAGAGAACGAAAATACATAAGAATTGCTCCGCACAAAGAAACAAAAATTACGGAAGTCGAAGCATTAGAAAGGCAAAGAGAAGAATTGAGAAGAGAGTTAGGATTACGAAGAGAATTGCAACAAAATATGGTTCCTCAAATCCCATTGCCTGGTCCCTTGTGTATCAAGTCAAGGAAACTGCAAACATTTTAAAAAACAATGGAAAAATTACCTAACAGCAGCAGCCTTGGTCATAAAATTTAAAGAAGCAGAAAAAGCCATTTTGTTAACTGCAATCGGAACAGATGTCTTCAAAACATACACTAACATGCCAATCAAAGAAGAGGAAAAAACAACAGCAAGCGATCTGCTAAACGCAATCGAAAATAACCTAACACCGTCAGTCAACAAAAGGTACGTAAGAGCCGTCTTCAACATGGCAAAACAAGAATAAAAAGAAACTTACTTCAAATATTTTAACAGACTACTAAGTTTGATCAAAAACTCGCAATATGGTCAACTAGAAGAGGATCTTCTGCTCGACAAAATAATATGATCCATAAAAGACAACGATCTCCGAGAAAAGCTGGACACAAAATAAAATTAGAAAATGCTATCGAGATTTGTAGGTCGAAAGAAATTATAGCTACGCGGAATAGAGAACAAACACATCGAGGTTAACAAAATATAAAAAGCACGAACCAATGCCAACACAAAACAATACAACAAAACAAACAAACCGAAAGCATGTAAATTATGGGGTAAAGAATTCCACGAAAAACTAGAACACTGCCCAGCGAGAAACGTAAACTGCCGAAAATGCAACAAAAAAGGCCGCTATGCAAGAGCATGCTTGTCAAACAATTTTAAACATCAAAGTTACATCACTTGAAAAAAGAAAACAAACATCAACGTAAATACATGAAAGAAATTAACAAAAACATTAAATAACAAGAATAATGACTTCAACCCTGACGAAGAATACGTAATAAACACCAAACAAGAAGACTGTTCAAGAGAACTCTGCATGAACCTGACTGTATGCAACAAAAATAACATTAACCGCAACAAATAACATTCCGTGACGGGAAAAAAACGCATTTTTGAAAAAAGTGTTTCATGCAAAAGAATTGTAATTTTTCAATCAGATTACGAATCTGTCAAAAAAAATAGGGGTTCCTATTAAAAAATCAAAATTGACCTTCGTATAACCCTGAAAATGGGGCTCAAAGTCAAACTCGTGGTCACCATCGTATGTCCCCTTCAGAACCTTGTGACTTTTGTCTGAAACAATTTCGCGAAATCGCGTATTTTTCGAGTAATTTGGATGTCTCAAGTTGAAAGACTCACCCAGTATATGATTCCGTATTTTCACTATCACTGCTGTCTCTCATTATTTAATTCTCAACCGCTTATACTTTTCTTATCTTAATCTTATCTTACTTAAACCACTTAATCACTTTTCCTAATTAACACTTCAAATTTCACTTTAGAACTGACTTGCATACCTTGGGGATGCTGGTATTTACACTCGAATGACATACTTCGAGAACAATCCTCGCCATCCAGCGTCCCATACAATTTCCAATTTGCTAGAAAATTCGATTCCACTCTCCAGTCATCAATGGTTGTGACTTTGTTATTCAAGTATGGAAATCTTCTGGTCTTCGAGTATCGATATCTTCTGCTCTGTAAATCTAGGTGTCGTTGCTCACATTTGTCACATTTATCACATTGCTCCCTCCTTACAGTTGTTCGTCCCGAACAACTTCGTCATTCAGCATCCCGTTGAAATGACACATTCTATCCAAATGGACCACTTTCAATTTTCCTCGATCCCCACACTGGTCCTGATAGACAACGTCATTAATGCGGGTTATCACCTGTTGTAATTTTGGTGATTTGCCATTCTTACGCTGAGGATTATACAGCCAGACCAGATCTCCTTCGTTGAAACCGGAAGATTTCAACGTATTTTGCTTCCCTTGGCAACCGAATTGTTTGATAAAATAAGATCTCGGATGGTGTGTGCCCTGTTGAGCTATGGACCGCGTTTCGGTAGGCCATTAAGAAGGGGGGTATGTGTCGATCCCAATCCCGCTGGCAGTTGCTGACAACCTTAGATAGATGCTCATTCAAGGTCCGATTGAATCGCTCGACCATTCCATCAGATTGAGGGTGAAGTGGCTTTGTCCTTGTCTTTCTTATTCCCAAATATTGACATATTTCCTGGAAGACTTTTGATTCAAAGTTTCGCCCTTGATCAGAGTGCAGCTCCATTGGGACCCCAAATCTGCTCACCCAGTTGTTGACTATCTGTTCGGCTACGGTCTTAGCCTCTTGATTTGGGATGGCAAACACTTCCGGCCACTTATTGAAATAATCGATGACTACGAGGGTATATCGATTACCATTAAAGGTTTCGGGAAACGGCCCAGCGATGTCGATGGCTATTCGTTCGAAAGGTGCTCCGACATTGTATTGTTGCATTTGTCCATGTGACTTTACTTTTGGACCCTTGGTAGCCGCACATATTATGCACTTTTTGCACCAATTCGCGACATCTTGTTTGGCGCTTAGCCAATAGAAACCTTCCCTTACCTTTTCCAACGTCTTGTTTATTTCCAAGTGACCTCCTGAGATTCCGTCATGTACGAGTATTTCATGGAGTACTTGGCTGCCTCTGGACCATGGCACTATCAGCTGCATACGAGATGTTGTCCCATCTGCACTTTCCCATTTTCTCTTCAGCAATCCATCTTGCACAAAAAGCGAGTCCCACTGTGCCCAGTATGCCTTCAGAGTTTGGCTCCGATCTGATATTGGTCTTTCCTCGTGTTCTTTCCAGGCCAATATTGGTTCGATGTCATTGTCTGCCTGTTGGGAGGAACGGATTTCGTCCATACTCCAACCCTCTATTAGATCAGTTCTGATGATTTGGATAGTTGCCTGGTCTTTTGCTTTCTTACCACTGACTACTTCTGCTGGGAGGATTCCATTGCATTGTTTTACCTGTGAGACTGGGATAATTGCCCTGGAGTCGCCGCCTCCTTCTTCTGCCCCGCGAAGTAAGCATGTCCCAATTGATGGCTTCGGGAAATTTGACCGGTTTCTTGGTAGCTGTTTCTGACAGTTTTTCTTTCTTTATCGCCTGTAACCCCAGTTAAGGCAGCTTCCTCGTCGTACCGGTTCTTTACAATGCCCATGCAGATGTCCTACTTTATCGCAGTTCCAGCAGCGCATTCTTCGTCTCACACGTCGAGTATCTCGTTCCTCGGCACTAATTCTTGTGCAGGAGCATTCGATAGATGTTACTTCCCTGACGAAATGTGTTCCCCTAGAAGCCTGATTTGCTGCTTCCATCGCCAGTCTACTCTCGTCTGCTTGAAGCTGCTGCAGTGTTTCTCCTCGTTGCTGCGTTCGGGTTTTGCAATTGGACCTTGTAGACCTCCTGCATGTGGCTATCCGCAAACCGTTTCTCGCTAGCCTGTACTAAAGTCACATAATCTTTATGCTTTTCGATGTCTACTGTTTGCAACAATTCTGCTGCAGGACCGTGCAAGGCCATTGTTAGGTCAAAGCACTTTTCCTCATTGTCCCAGTCGTTTGCACAGGCAGCCATTTCAAACTGCTTCTTATAAGTAGACCATGAGGTCTGGCCATCGAATGAGGGAGGTTTCAACTCTTTTCTACTGTGTCGAGCTCTTTTGCCAATTGCTCAACTTTGCTGTCCATTTGTTCGAATTTTTCAAATTTTTTATCGATTTCTACGAACTTTTGGTGTAGAACGTTATTTTGTTCTTCCAGTTTTTGTTCTAGACTATTCTTTTGTTCGTCGAATTTTTGCTCAATGCTGTTCTTCTGCTCGTCCATTTTTTGTTCCAGACTGTTCTTCTGTTCTTCCATATTTTTCTTTTGTTCGTCCATTTTTAATAAGAGGAGTTGCATCATCACAGACATGTCATTGCCGGGACTTGTCTGTTCATCCTCGTCAACATCAAAGGAGTATGCATCATGTCCCTCATTGTTCAAAGCCTCCTGAAGTCGAAGCACCAGGGCACTTTTTCCTCCACTGGCGCTGAGGCTTCTCTTGTTCAACTCGGATTTGAGTTGGACGAGGTGATATGTTTGGATCCCGGCACCGATATACGGCAATGCCCCGAACCAAATGATAACAAGTTCTGGCTGGGATCCCGCTATCCCAGCTGTCGGTTCCACCAGGTAGCGCTTTGATGGCAGCTAGACCTGGGCGAAGGAAAAAAAAAGGAGCCACGTGATTTTTCTCCCGGAATCACGAAACCTTCACGGAACGAAAAAAAGAAAAACTTCGCCGAAACAAGAAATGAACAAAGAAAAAAAAATTAAAGAAAAAAAAACAGATTTCCTCAAAGTTACAAAGCTCCGTTGGAGCTCGACGATTTATTTTCTGTTTAAGTAGCGGTACACTCGTCGATAGACGATGTAACAGTCCCGAAACAACAAAACGTAACTAACAGGTCTCGTGTCCCGTCTTTTCTCGGGATTTTTACGCACGCGCGGCCCACCGGAGTCTCGATTGCAGTCAAAAAAACGAATATCAAAAAAAAACCAATATCTATTGTATTGTTATTTTTATTTTTTTTTGTACAATACACTTCACTACACTGTACTTAGCCTTTTTATTCCTAGCGGTGTTGTGGCGCTTTCAGGCACAGTGCCTCGCTCCCTCTGTCCCGCTACTCCCGCTACCAAAGTGACTTGCAGATCTTTTTCGATCCACAGCTCCCGCCAGACACACACACACATTCACACGCACATTCTCTCACACATTCAGTCAGCACTAGTGGACCCAACGACGGGATTTCTGGCTACACCACTAGCAAGCTTTGCTAGTGTGTGCATCCGTGTCCGACCAGGCCTCTCACACATACCATTTTCCATATTCATACTAAACTCCTCAGTCTAGGAGTTCGCTCCCACTTCCAGTAATGACTGGGAACTCCACTGAGCGACTTTATGGAAGCTGTGGATCCTAACTATGCCTAGCAATTCTCCTCTCTTAGGTTCTACAAACCAGAAATTGCGAAAAGCAGAGTGTCTCTTCCTTCTGCTCACCGGGTAATTTTCCCCCATCGCATTACACCAAAAAAAAATCTTTGTTAAAATTAAAACGAAACGAAGGAGAAAGGAAACGCTATGGGATGGTAGCTGGAGTGTTGGGACGAAAAGAAAAAAAGTGTAGATACAATCCAGAAGGGATTGTATCTCGATCCAACCATCCGTTGGATCGCCGCCCCTCACAAAAGCCAAGTATAGTGCTTGTGAAAATTATAATTTTTATATTTTTTTAATCGCGGATCCCTAACTACTCCGGTGGATCGGCGTTCAGATTTGTGGGGGTGGGGACTGACAAATAGCGTGTCACTCCTTACAATTATTTATTTTTTTTTTTTTTTTTTTTTGTAATTGGGCCCTCTGCCCTCTCTGCCCGTGTGTGCTTTTTTTTTTCTTGTGCAACTGTTATTCGTTATTTGTTGTGTGTTGTTGGTTGGTGTTCTTTGTTGCTGGTTGGTGTACGTTTGTGTACGTTTGTGTCTTGTATATATGTTTTTCTGTTCCCTCGGTGGAGGCGGTTTTAATACTTGGCCATCAGACTACACGCCTCTGCTGCTCCTTCGGTGCTCCATCGGTGGGGTGCTGGCTTAAAAAGGGGTCGTCATCCCTTCACCCATCGAACCTAACTTTTACAGCTGGTACGTCGTTGGGGTGTGCCCATTTATACTGGCCGTCCGCCTGTACACCGCTGTCGCTCCTTTGTTGCTCCCTCGTTGGGGTGTTGCTATAAAAGAGATCGTCGTCTCTTCACCCATCGATTAAATAGCTCAGTGCTAGCTCCAGCTAGCTGCATCCACATCAGTTGTGGGATGTGATGCTGGTATCCGCACCCACATCGGTAGCAGGATGGAGTGTTCTTTAAGCCTCATGTTGTTGGCTTTCGTTGGGATGTTTGTTCCAGGGATCGTCTTCCCCCACCCGTCATCATCGTGTTGGGGTGTCTGGATTGAAAGGACCGTCCGTCCCCACCCGTCGGCGACTTTCAGACGTCCTGTCTGATGCTGCCCGTTGCGAGTCTCCCGTCTATCTATGGGCTCCGACAACGGTGTTCCTGGTGGACTTCCTGTCGCACCCTGGGATTCCTCCCGTTAACCTACGTGGGTTGTTTTCCGAGGTCTGGGGTTGGTGGGCCACTGGCTGATGGGACCATGGCTGCCCTCCAGCTCCGCCAGAGCTCGCTGTTCCCACTCAAAGAAAAGAGGGACTGAAGGGACTTACAAGGGAAAAGAGAGCCAAATTTGTTGCGGGAAAATTTACCGCAACAGAGGGTCAACTGCAATAGTTTTCGACCCATTCTAGCTTTTTAAAGTAGTCAGAAAACACTGTTTTTTTGTTTTGTTTTACACACAATAAGTCCTATCCCACTTCTGACACCAATGTAAAATGTTTGTGTGGGTACAAATGATAGAACTTATTCTTTTCAATACAAATCCTTTTATTCAGAACAGTTACAATTCACTATTTAATTGTTTCTTTCAATACAATCCAATTTCTCAACCGCTTATACTTTTCTTATCTTTTACTTAAACCACTTAATCACTTCTCCTAATTAACACTTCAAATTTAACTGATGAACTGACTTGCATACCTTGGGGATGCTGGTATTTATACTCGAATGACATACTTCGAGAACAATCCTCGCCATCCAGCGTCCCATACAATTTCCAATTTGCTAGAAAATTCGATTCCACTTTCCAGTCATCAATGGTCGAGACTTTGTTATTCAAGTATCGAAATCTTCTGGTCTTCGAATATCGACATCTTATGCTCTGTAAATCTAGATGTCGCTGCTCACATTTAAGTGGTTATCACAATATCACAGATAATAAATCTATACAATCTCATCCCTGTAGAAAAAAATGGTTCACTTTTTGTCGGCTAGCCGACGCGAGCTTTCAGAGTAAAGTAAAGTAAATATAAAGCTTTTTTATTTTCGCTCTTTCTTGCTTTGTTTACTGTGAGATTTTTTTTTCTCTCACCACAAATTGAGGGCAGTGGCAAAAGGAATATAAAAACAAGTGCAAGGGGTTTGCCAGAAGGGGTATGAAGACTTGGCTGTTTGTTTTCATTCGACTGCAATAGGACATTATGTAATTTTTCATGAAATGGTATTTTGTTTGAGCGTATGGCTGTGTATGTTTTTTTATAATGAGCGCGCGTTTGTGTACTCTTAAGATGATTGTTCACAGCACGGGCAAAGGAAATTTAGGGAGGAAGAAAAGAGAGGTACCGATGTACATTGCTTTTAAATGTTTGCAAGTTATAACGACCAGGAAATACAGAGATCGGCAGGGCATTCCATAAGCGCGTTGTACGGCTTAGGAACGAATCACGATATTTTAGAGTACGTCCGAAGATGGGCTTGAGGGTATACTGATGAGCATTCATAGCGAGACGGGTGTTACGGTTGAAAGTTTGAATGGGCGGAATGCTACTGGCGATTTCAGTGGAGTACTGGTGGTGGAAATAGCGATAAAACAAAGTGAGACAGGAGACATTACGTCGGTGTTCGAGCGTGTCAATTGATTGACTGGTATTAGTATCGTCAATAAGTCTTATCGCACGGTTTTGAATCCTATCTAGCAGGTGCAGAGATGTTTTAGGAGCACCTGACCAGATGTGGGCATTGTACTCCAATTTTGGGCGGATGAATGCCTTATACATTGAGGCCAGATCAGAGGGAGTAAAATATTTCTTACATCGCTTGAGGAAACCCAGACATTTCGCAGCATTTTTGGCGATATCAAATATGTGGTCATTCCAACGTAAGTTGTCATTGACACACATACCGAGAATGGAAAGTTTTTTGGTTTCGACGATGCAAGTGCCATTCATAGATAATAGCTGAGTGTTTAAATTTCGCTTTAAAGACAGCAGACAGCATTGTGTTTTGGAAGCATTAAATTCCACTCTGTTCGGAATTTAATGAGCTTAGCATACGCTACCGTTCTCGTTCTACAGCCGAAGAGCAGGGCCGAGAGTCCGGAAAGGAATATGAAAAGCAGAGAGTACTGTCATCAGCAAAGGAATATATTGGATTAGAAGTAGCATACAAGAGATCATTAATGGAAATTAAAAAGAGTGTCGGAGACAGAACAGAGCCCTGGGGCACAACAGCATTTATTTTATGAATATCAGACTTGAAACCGTCCAATACAACTTGAATTGAACGTTCCGAAAGGTAATTTCTAATCCATTGAAGAAGAGAGTCGTCGATCCCAAATGCACGCATTTTCGACAAAAGAGCTTGATGCCAAACTCTGTCAAATGCCTTAGAAATATCAAGTGCAACTATCTTGCTTTCGCCAGATTGATGTACGCTTTGGTTCCTCTTTTCGGTAAGACATGCCATCAGATCACCAGTGGACCTGTTGCTACGAAAATCATATTGCCGGTCATTGAAAAGTTTTCGTGTTTCGAGATATTTCATGAGCTGACGATTTATCAGCGTTTCCATGACCTTGGAAAGAAGGGACGTAAGTGAAATGGGTCTGTAGGAGGAAAGAGAAGATGATTCGCCTTTTTTAGGGATGGGCTGGACAAATGCTGTTTTCCATCTGCTCGGGAAGAGTCCTAAGGTGTAGGATTGACGAAAAAGCTTACGCAGTGGTTTTGCCAACGAGGAAGAACACCTCTTCAGAAGAAGGGGAGATATACCATCTGCACCAGCGGATTTATGTATGTTGAGATCTTTAAGTACTCTTGCTACTACACCAGTGCGAAAGTAGATTCGTCCCATTGAAGATTCGACGCACTCAAGTGTAGGCGGAGACAAAGCACAATCTGGGAGTGTTGAGCTGGCCGCAAAGTGTGCAGCAAGCAGATTTGCCTTATCCAAAAAGCTGACAGCTGGAATGTCATTGTAAATGAGCGTTGGGATGGAGGATGAGGCGGAATTTCTAATGTTTTTGACGAACGACCAACAATTTTTACTGCCTTTGGGACATTGCAGTATTTTTTGCCTCAATTTTTGGTCGTATAGGAATTTCACACGCTTAAGAAATGCGTTGCAGTCATTTTTGGCTCGTTTGAACTTTTTTCGGTTTTCCTTTGTCGGGTTGGTCTTGTAGGACCGAAAAAACATTTCTCTAACCCCGACGGCCTCTTCATCCGATGAGGAATAAAGGATCTCTTTCCAAAGAGAATGGTGTCTGTGATCATATCAGCAGCGGCATCCACGTCGTTATCGAGGAAGCATAACGACCAGTTAAAATTCCTGAAGAAGCTGTTAAGACCGCTCCAGTTGGCTTTCTCGTATTGCCATACGGTTCTCTTAGGAATTTTTTCTCTAACTGTGTGGTCGGTGTACGAGAAATTAGCTGATATGACACAATGGTCCGACGAGCCTAGAGGGAAGAGCACATCAATGGTGAGAAGTTAAAAACAAGTCCAGGGTGTTGGCGGTATGACTATCAACGTCTGGTATTCGCGTGGGCTCATTTACAAGCTGCATTAGGTTGTTTTCCGCAGCAAAGATCTCAACACACCGTCCTTCGGGTGTTGTCTGTCCAGAATGTCGAAGCCACCTAGAATTGTGTTCAATATCGCCCGTAATAACGATTTCAGTATGAGGATATAGGGATAAAATTCTTTGAATGGAGTCAGACAGCGCATCAAACTCGTTAAAAGTTGAATTGCTGTCCAGTTTGGGCCTTCTATACATAAAGCAGTAGTGGATAATTTGCTTACGGAGATGGAATTTTAACCACATGAAGTTGAATTCCGGATTGGAACAGGGACTACATTGTGGTGGAGTTTGGTAAGCTACATCAGTACGCACATAAATGGCGAGACCGCGGTGAGAGAAGAATAATGGCACTAGTTCGTAACCAGGTAGCTTCAGATCAGAATGATCTGAGAGGTGTGGGCGGGGATCTACCTGTGTTTCACTAAGTGCCAAAACAGCTGGTCTGTACTTACAGACGTGAATGTACGCAGAAAAGTAATAAAGAACAATTAAAAGGCGGGAAAAGTCGAATATTTCTTTACATTTTGTAATTGAAGTTTGACGAGCAAAATATTATTCGTGTTATTAATATGCAGTGCATGTAAATAATAAGTAATTGAATTGAATTGAAGTGATAATCTATAAAATAGGTATCTATTTTTATTTTAATATATTTTATCCATATAAAGGATCCGCCATCTAACGCTTTTTTTTCAACTAGTGCTTATTTCATGAATGGTAACACTTAGCTCATGTCTGATTTGACAGATAATTAGTTTTATCCTTCCGCTGAACGAATATGGTTGTGTATACGCTTGAACAATGCTGGGAAATATTGCGACATTACTTTGAAAATAATGGTAATGTTGCAGAATGTGTGCGAAAATTGCGTACGGGTTTTGGAAGAAGAGAAGCACCGTCAGCTCCGTATGTTCGTTATCTTGTATGTTCGTTAAAAGTGAAAGAAACTGGCATCCTCATCGATAAACCAAAGCGTGAAAAGCCAAAAACAGTGCGTACACCCGAGAATATTGCTGCTGTGGCAGAAAGTGTGCGTGAAGCGCCATCATCATCAATTCACCGTCGTTCTCAACAATTGAACATTTCCGAGACATAATTGAGACCAATTTTGCATAAAGACCTTGGTATGACGCCATCTAAAGTCCAATTGGTTCAGGAGTTGAAGCCAACTGACCATCCAATGCGTTTTCGCTTCGCTAAGTGGGCCTGCGATCGACTTAGAGAAGATGCCGATTTTGCCAAAAAAATCATCTTTTCAGATGAAGCTCATTTTGATCTTGAACGAGTCACTACTGTTTGGTGCGGATTTTGGTCCAGAGGCATAATTGGGCCATTTTTCTTCGAAAATGGGCAAGGAGTGGCCGTTACAGTCAATGGCGATCGTTATTGGGCCATGTTGAACGAATTTTTGTTCACAAAAATTGAAGAGGAGGATTTGATTTCACATTTGATTTCAACAGGACGGCGCTACGTGCCACACAGCCGAAGCTACACTCGATGTTTTGCGCCCTGTTTTTGAAGATCGCATTATCAGCCGCAGAGCTGATGTCGTTTGGCCACCTCGGAGCTGCGATTTGACACCGTTGGACTATTATTTGTGGGGTGCCGTAAAAGATAAGTGTTACGCCGACAAGCCAGAGACAATTGACGCTTTAAAGGACAATATTCGTGAAGCCATTGGTGAAATACAGTTGCACACAATCGATAATGTGCTTAAAAATTGGACCGATCGTGTAGGCTACTGCATGACCAGCCGAGGCAGCCATTTGAATGAAATTATTTTCCATTATTAACCGGAAGGATAAAACTAATTATCTGTCAAATCAGACATGAGCTAAGTGTTACCATTCACGAAATAACCACTAGTTGAAAAAAAAAGTTAGATGGCGGACCCTTTATGTATTACTTGGTATATATATCCACTAAATTTTTATATACAACAACTAGCGTTTAGGTGCAGGTATTACGTTACATATATTTATATATATATATATGCATATTATGAAGGCATATATGTATTGATTTTCGTAATACAATTTGAGCTGTTTTGCTCCTATTATAACTAATAAGATTTTTAGGTTAATCACAAACTACCTACATATCTACATATTTCTAAAAGCTGAAAAGTATGTAAACACATCTATATCTGAACAATAATCTACAAATTAAAATGTCCTGGAGGAGAACAAAGTGCGCAATAGCACATTGCTGTGCAACCGAAAATGAGTTTTCGGATATGAAATTATTTCGTTTCCCTAAAAAAGGCACTGTTAAATATGATGAATGGTTAGCTTTGACGGAGGAGTCTCGTGAACATATAAAATGCCTTAAATAACCTTACATTTGGAGCAAACATTTTGAAAATGCCTTTTGGGAAAAAAATGTTTAAAAACAAACGCTTATCCCTCTCTCTTTTTAAAACGAAGCGAGAGTGTTCTGAACTCTGAAGACGGTTCTGTTTGCTTTGATCAAGTCAAAGCTAAGATTACTTATGAAAATTATAAAGATTTAAAACTGAGTTCGAGTGAACCTACAATAGGGGAACTAAATTTGGCTTCTAAAAATTTATTAAGGAGAAAATTCAATGATCACATTGAATTTGCTTGCGCCTATTGTGAGGCTCATGTAAAAAGGCAATCCTTTTACATTATGAGAATTGAAAAGCTCAAGAAATTGAACAATGTCTTGCGAATAACTATTAAAGAAAATCGAAAATCAAAACCAAATTTATTAAAGAAAATTCGTCGTTTAAAAGAGGACAAGAAAATGCTACAAGCGCGAGAAAAGCAAAACATTCAAGGGAAAATCGCTTCATTGCTTGGTATTCATCAAAATGCTAAGACATTTTCGAAGCTCATCTTATCACAGGGTAAAAATGAATACACCGAAGAGGAGAAATGGATTTCGCAGTGCATCTTTCATCTTTTTTCGTTCAGCTGCTGGATACAACTTTTTGCGGGATCAACTTGAGATACACTTGCCGCATCCATCTTCATTGCACAGGTGGATTAAAATTAAAAGTCTGTCCCCTGGCTTAAATAGAAATGTTATGCAGGAAATTAAGGAAATAACTTCAAAAGTACCACCAAAAGAAAAAGAAGTTATGGTTATATTTTACGAGATGAGCCTTCAGACAGATCTAACCTACAATAAATTGAAAGATGAGATTGAAGGTTTTGTTGATTACGGAAGAAATCAAAGATATAATTCATACGCTAAGTCTTCATGCGTTTTATGATTCGGACCATATGTGGAAATTTTAAGCAAGTTTTATATCACGTCGTCTGTCCGAGCAATATACCCACCAAAGAACTTGAAGTTGAGGTATATAAGTTCCTTGATATATGCGCAGAGCTGAAATTAAATGTAAGAGCTATTTGCTGTGATCGTAGTTTAAGCTTAGTATAAATGAAAAAACCCTAAGCTTTATTTATGAAAACAAATCCATATATGGAATGTAAGATATCCCGCATCTTTTGAAAAGTATTCGAAACAACTTAGTAAAATACAATTTGACCACTATTGATGGAATTGTTAGTTGGAAGGTAATTGAATACCTTTATAACACAGAAAAAAATAATACTACCAAAATATGCCCAAGACTGACAGAGGCACATATTGACCCCACTGAATTTCAAAAGATGAACGTGAAGCTGGTTGCACAGGTTCTAAGCAGATCTGTATCCTGTGGAATTGAAACTTTAATAAAACTGAACAAATTCCCAGACCATATAGCCCAATTTGCGAAACAGACAGCTGAATTTATTAAAAAAATAGATCGCCTTTTCGATCTTTTAAATGGAAAATCAGCTCTTGTCCGGAATTTCAATCTAACAGAAGTACTGATAAAATTAAAAGTATATGAGAATTCGAAAGAAAATACAGTTCTCTTGTGGCCGTCCGAAAAATATTTTCAAGTATGCCGCCTTCATATAAAAATATACTCCGCATACTTTGAAAAACTGCCTTTTGCATCTAATTTAAGAGAAAACATAATCAAAGAATGTATAAAGGCAACAAATATGAATTTTCCGAAATGGTTTGATACCTCTAGTCAATGATACGAGCACAAGATTAATTTAATAAATTTCCTAATAATTGTATTGCTCTGGAAAAATTGTAAAGGGGTCCTTGATAAAAACAGAAATAAAAACACGATTCCCAGAAATAAAATAAGAAAATTGCAAAATATTGAACGCTTAAAAATGGAAGTAAGCAACGTAAGCAACGATATGGCAACGATTATTGGAGGGTTGGGAGGGTGGGGGTCGATGTCCTGCCACGTCCTCGCTCGTGTCCCCTGGAAACAACTTAAGTAAGGGTGATTTAACTATAATTTGTTAAAACATGTGATTTCTTAGAATTAGTTTTCCAATTTTGTACTTAAGCCGCCTTTACTTAAGTAAGCCAGAGCAGTAATCAATTATTATACAGGTATATATATAGATAATACTATGTACATATTGTAAAATGTTTGTGTAGGTACAAATAATAGAACTTATTCTTTTCAATACAAATCCCTTTATTCAGCACAGTTACAATTCACTATTTAATTCTTTCTCTCAGTACAATCCAATTTCTCAACCACTTATACTTTTCTTATCTTTTACTTAAACCACTTAATTACTTCTCCTAATTAACACTTCAAATTTCACTTTATAACTGATTTGCATACCTTGGGGATGCTGGTATTTATACTCGAATGACATACTTCGAGAACAATCCTCGCCATCCAGCGTCCCATACAATTTCCAATTTGCTAGAAAAAAAGTGGTCCATTTGGATAGAATGTGTCACTTCAACGGGATGCTGAATGACGAAGTTGTTCGGGACGAACAACTGTAGGGAGGGAGCAATGTGATAACCACTTAAATGTGAGCAGCGACATATAGCAGAAAATGTCGATATTCGAAGACCAGAAGATTTCGATACTGGAATAACAAAGTCTCGACTGGAGAGTGGAATCGAATTTTCTAGCAAATTGGAAATTGTATGGGACGCTGGATGGCGAGGATTGTTCTCTATTCTTTCAAATTTGGTATCTATTTCTTCGAACTTTTGGTGTAGAACGTTATTTTGTTCTTCCAGTTTTTGTTCTAGACTATTCTTTTGGTCGTCGAATTTTTGTTCAATGCTGCTCTTCTGTTCGTCCATTTTTTGTTCCAGACTGTTCTTCTGTTCTTCCAGATTTTTCTTTTGTTGGTCGAGACTGTTCTTCTGTTCGTCCATTTTTAATAAGAGGAGTTGCATCATTGGAGCCATGTCATTGCCGGTACTTGTCTGTTCATCCTCGTCAACATGTTTCACTAAGTGCCAAAACAGCTGGTCTGTACTTACAGACGTGAATGTACGCAGAAAAGTAATAAAGAACAATTAAAAGGCGGGAAAAGTCGAATATTTCTTTACATTTTGTAATTGAAGTTTGACGAGCAAAATATTATTCGTGTTATTAATATGCAGTGCATGTAAATAATAAGTAATTGAATTGAATTGAAGTGATAATCTATAAAATAGGTATCTATTTTTATTTTAATATATTTTATCCATATAAAGGGTCCGCCATCTAACGCTTTTTTTTCAACTAGTGCTTATTTCATGAATGGTAACACTTAGCTCATGTCTGATTTGACAGATAATTAGTTTTATCCTTCCGCTGAACGAATATGGTTGTGTATACGCTTGAACAATGCTGGGAAATATTGCGACATTACTTTGAAAATAATGGTAATGTTGCAGAATGTGTGCGAAAATTGCGTACGGGTTTTGGAAGAAGAGAAGCACCGTCAGCTCCGTATGTTCGTTATCTTGTATGTTCGTTAAAAGTGAAAGAAACTGGCATCCTCATCGATAAACCAAAGCGTGAAAAGCCAAAAACAGTGCGTACACCCGAGAATATTGCTGCTGTGGCAGAAAGTGTGCGTGAAGCGCCATCATCATCAATTCACCGTCGTTCTCAACAATTGAACATTTCCGAGACATAATTGAGACCAATTTTGCATAAAGACCTTGGTATGACGCCATCTAAAGTCCAATTGGTTCAGGAGTTGAAGCCAACTGACCATCCAATGCGTTTTCGCTTCGCTAAGTGGGCCTGCGATCGACTTAGAGAAGATGCCGATTTTGCCAAAAAAATCATCTTTTCAGATGAAGCTCATTTTGATCTTGGCGGGTATGTAAACAAGCAAAATTGTCGCATTTGGGGCACAGAAAACCCGCACGCATACATTGAAAAGCCGATACACCCAAAACGAGTCACTACTGTTTGGTGCGGATTTTGGTCCAGAGGCATAATTGGGCCATTTTTCTTCGAAAATGGGCAAGGAGTGGCCGTTACAGTCAATGGCGATCGTTATTGGGCCATGTTGAACGAATTTTTGTTCACAAAAATTGAAGAGGAGGATTTGATTTCACATTTGATTTCAACAGGACGGCGCTACGTGCCACACAGCCGAAGCTACACTCGATGTTTTGCGCCCTGTTTTTGAAGATCGCATTATCAGCCGCAGAGCTGATGTCGTTTGGCCACCTCGGAGCTGCGATTTGACACCGTTGGACTATTATTTGTGGGGTGCCGTAAAAGATAAGTGTTACGCCGACAAGCCAGAGACAATTGACGCTTTAAAGGACAATATTCGTGAAGCCATTGGTGAAATACAGTTGCACACAATCGATAATGTGCTTAAAAATTGGACCGATCGTGTAGGCTACTGCATGACCAGCCGAGGCAGCCATTTGAATGAAATTATTTTCCATTATTAACCGGAAGGATAAAACTAATTATCTGTCAAATCAGACATGAGCTAAGTGTTACCATTCACGAAATAACCACTAGTTGAAAAAAAAAGTTAGATGGCGGACCCTTTATGTATTACTTGGTATATATATCCACTAAATTTTTATATACAACAACTAGCGTTTAGGTGCAGGTATTACGTTACATATATTTATATATATATATATGCATATTATGAAGGCATATATGTATTGATTTTCGTAATACAATTTGAGCTGTTTTGCTCCTATTATAACTAATAAGATTTTTAGGTTAATCACAAACTACCTACATATCTACATATTTCTAAAAGCTGAAAAGTATGTAAACACATCTATATCTGAACAATAATCTACAAATTAAAATGTCCTGGAGGAGAACAAAGTGCGCAATAGCACATTGCTGTGCAACCGAAAATGAGTTTTCGGATATGAAATTATTTCGTTTCCCTAAAAAAGGCACTGTTAAATATGATGAATGGTTAGCTTTGACGGAGGAGTCTCGTGAACATATAAAATGCCTTAAATAACCTTACATTTGGAGCAAACATTTTGAAAATGCCTTTTGGGAAAAAAATGTTTAAAAACAAACGCTTATCCCTCTCTCTTTTTAAAACGAAGCGAGAGTGTTCTGAACTCTGAAGACGGTTCTGTTTGCTTTGATCAAGTCAAAGCTAAGATTACTTATGAAAATTATAAAGATTTAAAACTGAGTTCGAGTGAACCTACAATAGGGGAACTAAATTTGGCTTCTAAAAATTTATTAAGGAGAAAATTCAATGATCACATTGAATTTGCTTGCGCCTATTGTGAGGCTCATGTAAAAAGGCAATCCTTTTACATTATGAGAATTGAAAAGCTCAAGAAATTGAACAATGTCTTGCGAATAACTATTAAAGAAAATCGAAAATCAAAACCAAATTTATTAAAGAAAATTCGTCGTTTAAAAGAGGACAAGAAAATGCTACAAGCGCGAGAAAAGCAAAACATTCAAGGGAAAATCGCTTCATTGCTTGGTATTCATCAAAATGCTAAGACATTTTCGAAGCTCATCTTATCACAGGGTAAAAATGAATACACCGAAGAGGAGAAATGGATTTCGCAGTGCATCTTTCATCTTTTTTCGTTCAGCTGCTGGATACAACTTTTTGCGGGATCAACTTGAGATACACTTGCCGCATCCATCTTCATTGCACAGGTGGATTAAAATTAAAAGTCTGTCCCCTGGCTTAAATAGAAATGTTATGCAGGAAATTAAGGAAATAACTTCAAAAGTACCACCAAAAGAAAAAGAAGTTATGGTTATATTTTACGAGATGAGCCTTCAGACAGATCTAACCTACAATAAATTGAAAGATGAGATTGAAGGTTTTGTTGATTACGGAAGAAATCAAAGATATAATTCATACGCTAAGTCTTCATGCGTTTTATGATTCGGACCATATGTGGAAATTTTAAGCAAGTTTTATATCACGTCGTCTGTCCGAGCAATATACCCACCAAAGAACTTGAAGTTGAGGTATATAAGTTCCTTGATATATGCGCAGAGCTGAAATTAAATGTAAGAGCTATTTGCTGTGATCGTAGTTTAAGCTTAGTATAAATGAAAAAACCCTAAGCTTTATTTATGAAAACAAATCCATATATGGAATGTAAGATATCCCGCATCTTTTGAAAAGTATTCGAAACAACTTAGTAAAATACAATTTGACCACTATTGATGGAATTGTTAGTTGGAAGGTAATTGAATACCTTTATAACACAGAAAAAAATAATACTACCAAAATATGCCCAAGACTGACAGAGGCACATATTGACCCCACTGAATTTCAAAAGATGAACGTGAAGTTGGTTGCACAGGTTCTAAGCAGATCTGTATCCTGTGGAATTGAAACTTTAATAAAACTGAACAAATTCCCAGACCATATAGCCCAATTTGCGAAACAGACAGCTGAATTTATTAAAAAAATAGATCGCCTTTTCGATCTTTTAAATGGAAAATCAGCTCTTGTCCGGAATTTCAATCTAACAGAAGTACTGATAAAATTAAAAGTATATGAGAATTCGAAAGAAAATACAGTTCTCTTGTGGCCGTCCGAAAAATATTTTCAAGTATGCCGCCTTCATATAAAAATATACTCCGCATACTTTGAAAAACTGCCTTTTGCATCTAATTTAAGAGAAAACATAATCAAAGAATGTATAAAGGCAACAAATATGAATTTTCCGAAATGGTTTGATACCTCTAGTCAATGATACGAGCACAAGATTAATTTAATAAATTTCCTAATAATTGTATTGCTCTGGAAAAATTGTAAAGGGGTCCTTGATAAAAACAGAAATAAAAACACGATTCCCAGAAATAAAATAAGAAAATTGCAAAATATTGAACGCTTAAAAATGGAAGTAAGCAACGTAAGCAACGATATGGCAACGATTATTGGAGGGTTGGGAGGGTGGGGGTCGATGTCCTGCCACGTCCTCGCTCGTGTCCCCTGGAAACAACTTAAGTAAGGGTGATTTAACTATAATTTGTTAAAACATGTGATTTCTTAGAATTAGTTTTCCAATTTTGTACTTAAGCCGCCTTTACTTAAGTAAGCCAGAGCAGTAATCAATTATTATACAGGTATATATATAGATAATACTATGTACATATTGTAAAATGTTTGTGTAGGTACAAATAATAGAACTTATTCTTTTCAATACAAATCCCTTTATTCAGCACAGTTACAATTCACTATTTAATTCTTTCTCTCAGTACAATCCAATTTCTCAACCACTTATACTTTTCTTATCTTTTACTTAAACCACTTAATTACTTCTCCTAATTAACACTTCAAATTTCACTTTATAACTGATTTGCATACCTTGGGGATGCTGGTATTTATACTCGAATGACATACTTCGAGAACAATCCTCGCCATCCAGCGTCCCATACAATTTCCAATTTGCTAGAAAATTCGATTCCACTCTCCAGTCGAGACTTTGTTATTCCAGTATCGAAATCTTCTGGTCTTCGAATATCGACATTTTCTGCTATATGTCGCTGCTCACATTTAAGTGGTTATCACATTGCTCCCTCCCTACAGTTGTTCGTCCCGAACAACTTCGTCATTCAGCATCCCGTTGAAGTGACACATTCTATCCAAATGGACCACTTTAAATCTTCCGGTTTCAACGAAGGAGATCTGGTCTGGCTGTATAATCCTCAACGTAAGAAAGGCAAATCACCAAAATTGCAACAGGACTGGGAAGGTCCATACAAGGTGATAACCCGCATTAATGACGTTGTCTACCGGATCCAGCGTGGGGATCGAGGAAAATTTAAAGTGGTCCATTTGGATAGAATGTGTCACTTCAACGGGATGCTGAATGACGAAGTTGTTCGGGACGAATAACTGTAGGGAGGGAGCAATGTGATAACCACTTAAATGTGAGCAGCGACATCTAGCAGAAAATGTCGATATTCGAAGACCAGAAGATTTCGATACTGGAATAACAAAGTCTCGACTGGAGAGTGGAATCGAATTTTCTAGCAAATTGGAAATTGTATGGGACGCTGGATGGCGAGGATTGTTCTCTATTCTTTCAAATTTGGTATCTATTTCTTCGAACTTTTGGTGTAGAACGTTATTTTGTTCTTCCAGTTTTTGTTCTAGACTATTCTTTTGGTCGTCGAATTTTTGTTCAATGCTGCTCTTCTGTTCGTCCATTTTTTGTTCCAGACTGTTCTTCTGTTCTTCCAGATTTTTCTTTTGTTGGTCGAGACTGTTCTTCTGTTCGTCCATTTTTAATAAGAGGAGTTGCATCATTGGAGCCATGTCATTGCCGGTACTTGTCTGTTCATCCTCGTCAACATCAAAGGAATATGCATCAGGATCATGTCCCTCGTTGTTCAAAGCCTCCTGAAGTCGGAGCACCAGGTCACTTTTTCCTCCACTGGCGCTGAGGCTTCTCTTGTTCAACTCGGATTTGAGTTGGACGAGGGTCAACTGCAATAGTTTTCGACCCATTCTAGCTTTTTCAAATAGTCAGAAAACACAGTTTTTTTTTTTTTTACACACAATAAGTCCTATCCCACTTCTGACACCAATGTAAAATGTTTGTGTGGGTACAAATAATAGAACTTATTCTTTTCAATACAAATCCCTTTATTCAGTACAGTTACAATTCACTATTTAATTCTTTCTTTCAGTACAATCCAATTTCTCAACCACTTATACTTTTCTTATCTTTTACTTAAACCACTTAATTACTTCTCCTAATTAACACTTCAAATTTCACTTTAGAACTGATTTGCATACCTTGGGGATGCTGGTATTTATACTCGAATGACATACTTCGAGAACAATCCTCGCCATCCAGCGTCCCATACAATTTCCAATTTGCTAGAAAATTCGATTCCACTCTCCAGTCGAAACTTTGTTATTCCAGTATCGAAATCTTCTGGTCTTCGAATATCGACATTTTCTGCTAGATGTCGCTGCTCACATTTAAGTGGTTATCACAATATATTGGAATATATACGTGGTGTGTCCCAAAAGTAATGACAATATTTTTTTTAAAACACATGTATCAAACATAAAATGAGTTGTCACCTTCAAAGTAGGATCCCAACGGTGCTGCCACTCTTCGTAGCAATGCTGGAAGGCAATTTCTAACATCGCCTTCAAAGTCTTGGTCGTAGCTTTTTAAATTTTTCTACCTAGATTTTCTACCGTGCGTTCCTTACTCTTAAGGTAGGTTTTGAGTTTGGGGAATAAAAAAAAGTAGCACGGGGCCAGGTCAGGAGTTTTGGGACACGTCATATAACCCCGTCGTCTACCAAATCGTACAATTTGTCACTGTAAGCACTCATTGCTTTAGAGGAGTTCTTCTTCCTTTGGGTGAATGCAAACTGAACAAATGACACCTTGTCGAAGATTACCACCTGAATAAGCCTGGGTGCTACTTCAGTCTGGTTTAACAAATTGGATCCAAAGTCTCTACTCGAAGGACCATTGATTTTGATAGTTAAAATATGGCTCATTCAGGGCTGTCGGAAAAATATTTCCAATATCTTCCTTACTTACTTAAGTGGCGTTACAGTCCGGGGTGGACCAGGACCTCAACCAACAAGCCTTTCCCATTTACATAACTTGAAAGAAAAGGGAGCAAATATGTACTCGTAAATAACATATACAGTTTCCGAATAAGTTCGATGTTGCTCAATGCTTGGAAATTTATCAAATTTAGTAGGTACTTATGGTTCTGAGCTCAAAATTAAAATCGGGAAATTGGTCTAGCGTTCATGTACATACGTATATCTTCAACCCCATAACATGTATTAGCCCTTAACACATCGTGCTTCAAATATCAACCAGTTTTATAGTGTGGTGCAACGTCATACCCACCCCCTCCAGCACGTCCACATCACGGACTATCGATCTCATGATCTTCAAAATTATATTCCTAGCACACGCACATAAACCCAAGTAAACCGGTTATGCTGGGCAACGGCAACGTATGTTTTTTTTTTTTATTTCTTTCGTTCACGTATTGTTTTTGCATGATAAACGGCTTTGCATATGTGAGTGATAAGCGGCAAGAGCGAAAAGAAATATATTGATTTTTCTGCTCTTTGTAAGAACTTGCAGCTTTTTAAAAAAGTTTTTTTTTAGTTCGATTTCATTTTCATAGGACAAAACTTCCCATATGAATGAGACATCTGTATTGATTTATTATCTGTGACAATATGGTTAAACAAAGTAATAAAATAGTGAAATGCGGCTGAAAATTCGCATAGTTGGAATACATACACTATTTCGTTTGGTGCAATTGAAAGAATACTGAGAGCTGGTTGCAATTACTTTCTTGTACTTGTACTTTCTTGTACCAAGCCAATTTCCACCAACTTTTCACTTTCAGCAACGGAAATTTTCCCCTTGAAATAATATTGCTGTAATATTAATAGGATTCCATCTATGAAAATTTTAAGTTGCATTTCACTGTCTTGTTTAACAATATATTAAATAAATACTTTATATTGTTCACTATGGACTTAACATTGAATAAAGCAATAACAAGAAAAACAATGTCTTCGCGTTTCACAAGTGCTTTGTTTACATTTTTTAAAGAACGATTCTATTTAAACTATCGCATCTAAACACTTCACAAGCACTTATTTCAAATCTCGTGTACATTATCTCGCCATTTTAACCCAACAAATATTTGAAAACAAAAATTTCTTTAACAAATTTATTAATCTTATTCCGTACCGAATTTTAGCTTCCCATACGAATTTGTTCCAGCCGCGAACTGTCAGAATCTGAAACAGGGATTTAAGTACAAAAAATATCCGCCAGAATTTTCGTTCCGGGAGTCAATGGGTTCGCGTCATAGATGAACTCACATAGATGGCAAACTTGCTAGATATTTCAGTTTTGAAATGAACCAGTTTTGATTTTCCAATATCTGGAAAGTTTGCCATCTAGATTAGTTTATCTATGGATTGGTGTCTTCTAATTAAGTTCTGTAAATAATCAAATAATTGTTCTGGGAATGCCCCCGAAAATATTCGGCAGAAATCAATGGAAAATTTGCTGTTTTTTGATTCCTGATTCCCGAAATCGAAAGCTTAGACTTAAGTGTCATCTCCGTTCTGTGATTTCGTTGTTTGGAATATAGCGAGTATATTTTTATTGTGAAATATCAAAGGAATTTTAAAATGCCGAAAGTTGTTTCGCGCAGTATAGTTTGTTCTGATTCTAAGGATCAGGAGGAGTACAATGATGAAAAACCTTTGAATATATATTACTGTTTGTGTGGGAAATTAACATTAATTTTAGGTAATAAGTGTATTTATTATACCTAATGTAAGACGCAATATTTACTTTTTCCTTTGTAGATTGCAGTATTGATAAATTGCCGTTAAGAAAAACAGACGCCGCAAGAGTAATTGATGGGAACCTGCGGGCACACAAATTAACGTACAATATCGGTGAAACAGTGCACATATTGCACGATAAAGGAGTTGAAAAACAGTTCAGACTTCACGTAATGTATTATAAATATTAAAATAGTGGGTTATAAAAATTACAACCGCACAATTTATACTTTATAGTAACAGATTGACTTTATTTACCTGGGCATAAGAGATATACCCAGTTTATCCGACAGCTCAATTTGAGTATCGGTACCGAATACTACTCAAAATAAGTATTCGATACTGAATACTGATACTCATTTGCTGATAAGCAATATAAAATACACATGCATATGTAAATGCAAATACACAGAAACCCAACATCAGCAGAACGTCTCGTTTCCCTCCATCATTTTGTTCAATATTGCATATGCATGTGTACAGTGTACACTGTTCGATTTTTCTCTTCTCCTGCACTCTCTTGCTTCAGCGCATCAAACGTCAGACAAGTCACAGTCGCACGATGTTCCATATATCATACAGTTCCAATTTGATTACATTGATTACTTTTCTGCACTCATTATTTTAAACCGTCAATATCGAATACCAGGACTCATTGGGTTACTTGTGAATTGTCTTCACAAGGTATTAACTGATTCCTGATTACTGAGTTTACTTATTTCGAGTAGATACTTGAGTAGATTTGAGTCAGATATAATATATACTCGTATACATTCATATGTAGGTACAATTTTTAAATAAATATTTATTTTTAATAGATAATCATAACTACATATGTATGAACTTGTAATTTAACACGTTACACTCCGTCGGACCATGCTATTTGTTTTATCGGAAAGATAACAAATAAACTACAACATTAATAGATTCAGGGAAAACATTAAAAGAAATCCTTATCGAACTGTTCAGACGATCCTTCGTGAGATTCCAGAATCCCTATCTCACTATTCACACGACCCTTCTAAGGATACCTAAAAAGAACAGCATACAGCAATACTATATAAAGCATGGCCAAGGAGACCTAGAAGCACTAAGCAGTTTATTTTCGTCATCACAATGTAATCATTTTAAGAAGTTGTAAATATTTTTTTTACCTCAACACTAAGCACTCTACCGTATTAGGAGAAAGCTTTGCTTCGCGATCATCGCTTCAGAATGCTGTTTTCTAATTTTCAAGCACGTATGGGACAAACACTGCAGTAACACAGATTTATCCCAACGAATACGCCCGTTATTTCTGATGTCGGAGCATGGTTGAAGATAAGGGGTTTAATTAATTACTGGCATAACTTGAACCATCGTATAAAATAGCCAATCGAGCAACTTTTAGCAGAAATTTGTATAACAGCGATATGATGAGGCAAAGGAGTTGGTAAAGAGCCTTATGAAAGGGAAAGGAGAATAATTCTGACGGCGGATACATGGACTTCATCTTCAACAGAAAGTTATATGGCTATCACTGCGTTGCATTGGGAAGAGCAATAAATAAAAACACAGATTTACATTACGATATGGCGATTAGATTGAAAGAATCCCTTTTAGATGGTATACAAAGTCGATTTAAACGCTTGGAGTTTGATCAAATTTTAGCAAAGGCAACGTATTTGGACCCACGTTTTAAGAAGAAGGGACTATCTAATTCCACTGGTATTACATTCCTCCCGTAAACACTTCGTCAAAAAATTTCCCAGGCAATTGCCAGCTGTCGTAAAAAAGACCATGTTCCTGCTAGCACACAAATTGATGCATCTTCTGGCCAATAAAAGGAGTCGCATCTTTTATGGGGAGATTTCGATAATGATGCGGGCTGCATCCAATCTACTCCATTGTGTGCAGGAATAACGCAATGTAATAGTCGCTGTTGATAGTCTGCCCCTTTTGGAGATAGTCGATGAAAATTATTCCATGTGCATTAGGGTGTCCCAAAAAAATCAAGTTTAAATTTTTGTAACGCATACCCTCTTATTTTATTCGAATACTGTCAAAACAATAGTAAATAAAGTTTCATGTACTTTGAACCAGAGGAACCCGTGCCGACTTGCATCTAAACATGTCAGTACTTGCAAGGCATGGCACGCGAGTAATAACATATCGATAACTTGTTATTGCATGTTTATTTTATTAGTAAACACATTGTTCTCGTTCTGTTAACATGTCGGTGGAGTTACGCAGTTGTAGAAAGGAGATATTTTTAATAGGGAACGTTAAACATCAAATTACTGGTTCAAAACTTCCCTCTAATGGGCAAGTACTGGCAGTTTTGTTCTATAATATTCGTGAAGTGAATTTAAGTGTCAATGAGAGCGCAAATCTTACTATTCGTGAGTGCATTATTTATTGGGAAAAGGCCCGTATCCCGACAAGATCTCTACCTAATTGTGTTAAAAAATTAATTACATTGTATCAAGTTTGGAGAAATTTGCAAAAAAATGCAAACAAAACAAAAAACGTGTTTGAGCAGCGTCGACATGAGTTTGTTACAAACTTAAACAATTTGTTTGACATTGCACATGCGGATGCACTTCAATTAATAAAGATAGATGAAGATAGGATTTTTTTGCAGCGCCAAAGAGAACCAGGCCGACCTGGTCATTTAGCCGGAGTTGACCAAAAACAAACACACAAAGAAGAAAGAGCGCACCTTAGAAACGTCGGGGAGCAAAAACGACGTGCTAAATATTTTTCATCCTTAGCTCCTTCAACATCATCTTATGACCCGCTACAAGAAAGTTTGTCGTCTGATTCAGAATTGATGGATTTACAGGAAATTTTGCCAAACCTAACCAAAACAGAATCCAGTATAAATAAAACTGTTATGAGGAAGAATTTTATCACTCCAAAATTAGTGGCAGCATTAGATCGGTGTCAATTGAGTGTGAGAGATGCTGTGTTTATTATTGAAGCAACTATTGAAGCTCTTGGACATAACACAGACGAATTTCCTATAAGCAAGTCCACTATTCAAAGGGTTCGTACGGAAAAGCGAAAAGAGCGAGCGGAAGCCATATAGGTTAATTTTCAAAACCAGGTTCCGGATATTGTAACACTCCACTGGGATGGTAAACTTTTGCCGGCTTTAGATTCACGCAAATCTAAGGAAGAACGTCTGCCGATAGTTATAACGTTTGACGATAAAGAACAACTTATCGCTGTACCAAAGTTGGATACAGGAAAGGAACAGGCCCAGGTACTTTGGAATGCTATAATTGATTGGAATCTTGAGGATAAAGTGCAGATTTTGTGTTGTGATACGACTGCTTCAAATACTGGTCGAATCAATGGTACTTGTGTACTTCTCGAACAGAAACTAGGCAGGGAAATGATTATTTTTGCTTGCCGCCATCACGTCTACGAATTAGTACTAAAAAGCGTGTTTGAAGCAAAAATCTGCCAAGTTACCACAAGCCCAGACATTCCAATGTTCAAGAAATTTCGAGAGAACTGGAAGAATGTCGATCCCGAGAAAATACAGAGCTGTACAGAAAAGCTATCATGTTTGAATGTTTCTGAGATCAACAGACTTATCGATTTTTACCAAATTGAATTAACTAAAGAAATTACTAGGGATGATTACAGAGAGTTAATCGAACTTTCAATAATATTTCTTGGCGGCGATGCAGAAAAAAAATTTAAGATCCGGCCTCCAGGTGCCATGCACCAAGCTCGATGGATGGCGAGAGCGATTTACTCATTAAAAATATCGTTACTTGGTGATCAATTAAGAATTTCTAACAAAGATAAAGAAGCTCTGTTAGACGTCTGCCTGTTCATCGTGACAATATACGTTAGGCCTTGGTTGCAATGCATTTTAGCAGTAAAAGCACCTTACCAGGATTTGTGTTTTCTGAAAGCTATAAAATCTTATGAAACAATAGATGAAAGCATCTCGAAAGCAGCATTACAGAAGTTTTGCTTGCATTTGTGGTATTTGACAGACGAAGTGTCTATCTTGTCTCTATTTGATGATGATGTAAGCCAAGAAACGAAAGTCAAAATGGTTGCTAACTTAGCCAAAGAATATCCATCTGCCTATGGTAAATGCTACATTCCATCGAAAGAAGAACTTTGTGGCAGACTTTATGGTAAGTTTGAAAATTAAGTTTGTTTTTTTAACTTTTTTATTTACATAACTAAAAAATTATATCAATAATCCTCCTTTTTTTGTTTTCAGAAAAAAACATCGATGACTTTGTTTCAGTCAAAAGCAAGTCCTTATTTAGTCGATTGAAAATTGATGGTGCTTTTCTCCACGAGTGCCCCTCTTTGTGGCTTAAAAATGCTTCGTACCAACATGCTAAAAGCAAGATATTAAAACTGAAAGCAGTTAATGACTCTGCTGAAAGAGCAGTCAAGTTGATGCAAGATTTTCACGGCCTGCTAACTGTTCAAGAGGAGCAAAAGCAATTTTTATTTCGTTGCGTACAAGAACATCGACAAAAGTATCCTGACTGTAAAAAACAAACATTAAAAAGAAAATTAATAAATAATTAACCTACTTTCAACAATTAATATACTCGTAATAATAAAGTCCAATACCGGATGCCTTATTTCAAAAATAAATGAGTTTTGCTTTTCCCTCCATTGCTCCATACTAATTTTTATGTTTAGATTTTGGCGTTAAGTCGGCACGGGTTATCGTCATCCGATCGCAATAATATTTGATATTTCACTTATCTGGGTCAAATAGAAAAAAAACAAAAGGTATGCGTATCTCTATCTAAAAAAAAAAATTTAACCCTTATAGCCTGGGACACCCTAATGTGCATACCAAAATACGGATGCCATAACCTTGCCAGCCGACTGTTGAGTTTTTGGTCGTTTTGGAAGAGGTTCGTCGCCTGCTCGCCACTCAGCTGACTGCCGAGCCAAGTTTCATCCATTGTCACATACCGACGCAAAAATTCGGCTTTATTGCGGTTGAAGAGCTTTAAACACTCCTCTGAATCATCAACACGTTGTTGTTTTTGGTCGACTGTGAGCAAATGCGGCACCCACTTTGAACAGAACTTTCGCATGTCCAAATATTCGTGTATGATATATCCAACACGCTTTTTTGAGCCTCAGCTATCTCGATCAACTTCACTTTACGGTCATTCGTAATCATTTTGTGGACTTTTTTGATGTTTTCATCTGAAACAGCCTCTTTTGGACGTCCACTGCGTGCATCATCTTCGGTGCTTGTATGACCACTTTTAAATTTTTCAATCCACTTGCGAATGGTTCGTTCGGCTGGTGCAGAGTCCGGGTGACACTTATCAAGCCATTTCTTTGCATCGGCTGCATTTTTTCCGATCAAAAAACAATGATAAATCAACACACGGAATTGCTTTGAATCCATTTTTTTTTTCACAATAACAAAAGTTGCTTCACTCACAACGCTATATCTCGAGAACTAATCGTCCGACAGCTGTCAAATTTCTACACGTATCTTTTGAAGGTTGGTACTAACTGAAAATGGTATGGATTTAATTCAAGTGGTGCCCTCTTTTAGAAACGGAACGGACTTTTCAGCCCATGTGTTCGATTTCTGTTTTCGTGCAATCATTTGTGTTTGGCCAATTTATTATTCTGAGTTAGTTATTCGGAGTTGGTTTCTGGGTAAAAGCATGTGTCAGCGGCTTATGGTCGGTGCAAATTTTGAAGTTGCAACATTCCAGGTGGTGGCGGAAATGCTTCATTACTGCAGAAATGGCGAGCAGCTCCTGATCGTATGTGTTGTATTTCTTCTCAGTTTCGCTAAGTTTCCTGGAGAAGAATCCCATATACTTGTTGACGTTATTCTCCTTTTGTTTTCCAAAGCTACTCCAATGCTGGTTGTCGACTCATTGGGGTAAGGGACGATTTTGGAAATTGTCGATTGTAAATTTGTGTCGCGCTGCTGAGGGATAGTTTGAGTTGGTGAAAGCTGCATTCTGTTTCAGGAGTGGGTTATGTACAGATGAAGTGGTAGTTACAGCTCGGCCATTTTGGGTATGCATTGTCTGTAATACTTTATCATACCGAGGAAGTGGTGAAGTTTCTGGACTGTTCGTGGCTTCGCACGTTGGCGAATATCCTTTGCTGGTGATGGAGTAGCCCAGAAAGTTGACCTTCTATTTAAATTTGCACTTGTTGACATTGATTGACAGTGAATGTTCTTGAAATCTTCGGAAAACTTGCCGAGGGTGGTCTTGGTACTGTTTCTCATTTTTTGACACTACCTGGATCGATGTACACGAAGACAAGACCACGGAAAAGGCTGTGCCAATATACCGCTATATATATATATATATATATATATATATATATTGGTAACTGGCACTGTCATAACTTCTCCTGTCGATGTTATTGATATACTTGAATCTATTATTCGTCGGTTTCTAACATCGGCAAGCAAGTTGTAATATTGAAGGAAGTTAGTTTCTAGAATAAGCCAAGGGACATCAGCTACAATAAACGACCAGGCTAGCTGTCACGTATTTTGAAAGGACCAGAAATTTTCGACCATTTTGGAAATCGGCGTTAGTTTGTTAGTCGTTTCGACTTATTGCAATTTAGTCGTCAAGCAAAATTCGATCGATTCGCTAGTAAGTTTTATTTTACTTATCCCACAACAAAAATACTCTCGAAAGTTTGGAACTTTGATGTAAAAATGTTTTTTTCCATTCAATTAAGCTTTCCCAATGTCAGGTGGCGATGGAGTAGCTCAAAGATGATACATTATACCGATTTGATTTTGAACCGACTTCTAATTTTGTTACGACTTAAGTCATCTTTGTCTAATTTCGTAAGCAAATATTGTAAAATGTTTGTGTGGGTACAAATAATAGAACTTATGCTTTTCAATACAATCTCTTTATTGAATACATTATTACGATTTACAATTCAATCGCTCTTCTCAAACATTTTTACATTTATTTATCTTTTACTTAAACCACTTTTTCACTACTCGTAGTTCACATTTCAGGTTCCACATTAGAACTGACTTGCACTTCTTGTGGGACGCTGATATTTATTCTCCCCTGACATCATCCTATCCACATGGACCACCTTGATTTTTGTTCGATCACCAATCTGGATTCGGTAGACAACGTCGATAATGCAATGCAAGTTATCCACATGATCGCTCACTGGGCTCTGTAGGTGGGGATTGTAATTTCGTTTCACTTGACAATCGAACTGTTTGAGCAAATAGGATCTCGGGTGGCGTATATCCTGTAGAACTGTGGACCGCGTTTCGGTAGGTCATTAAGGACAGAGGTATATGACGATCCCCGTCCCGCTGACAGCTGCAGATGACCTTAGACAAATGCTTATTCAAGAATCGCTCTACCATTCACTTACCTTCTCCAATGTCTTTTTAATTCCTAAATTATCTCCTGAGGTTCCGTCATGTATTTTATGAAGCACTTGGCTGACTGGACCGTGGCACGATTAGCTGCATAGGAGATGTTCCATCTGCTCTTGGCCATTTTCTCTTAATTAAAACATCTTACACACAAAGCGAGTCCCACTGATATATCAATACGCCTTCAGAGTTTGGCTCCGGTCCGATATTTTCTGTCAGCTTGGTCTTTACTTGTGTTCCTTCCAGGCCAATATTGGTTATTACCTGCCTGTTGGGACGAACGGGTTTCGTCTGCACTCCAACCCTGTATTGGCTCAGTCCTGATCATTTGGATAGTGGCCTGTTCTTTCACGTTGGATGGGAGAGAGCATCAGCATTTAAATGGATTTTTCCGTTGCGGTGTTGCACTTCAAAGTCGTAGCCCTGCAACTGCTCGAACCATCTTGTAACTTGGCCTTTAGGAGTCCTAAATTGTTGTAGCTATTTCAGAATTGCGTAGTCTGTGCGAAGAATGAACTTTTGTCCATAGATGTAATTGGACAAACAAACACTTAGTTTAGATTTTTGCGATGCTCCTCGAACATCTTGCCTATGAGGATAACGTCGTCCAAATACACTATGCCGGTTTTCTACGTGAGCTATTGCAATAGACGTTCCATTAGTCGCTCGAAGGTGATCGGAGCGTTGCACAGTCCAAACGGCATCATTGTAAACCGCCAAAGACTACTTCCTGTAGTGAAAGCCGTTTTCTCACGATCTCTTCGATTTATCTCCACCTGCCGGTAACCGCCAAAGTGTCGTCTTTAACAGTGCTAGTGAACAAAAAATTGGGTGGTAAGTTCTTAAAAAAAAAACATTGTAATAAGTTGAATACAATTCGTTAGGTGTTTAATATTTGTGGTCGATTGCAATCAAGAAATCTGATTTTAAATTTTTCAATTTTATTCGAATTCGGTTACTTTGTTTGATAAACAGTACGGCAGTTTATGTTTTAAGTTATTATAGGAGCAAAAGAGAAAGCGCCTGTTCATATTGGCGTGGGCAGGAAGATTGCCGGAAAGAGAGGGAACGCTTTTCATTTAAGTAAGAAGAAGAAGGGTTACTTCCACCGAAAATGTATTTCTGAATTGGATTTTCGGGTGAAGCAGGACGTTTTTCCCCATATCGCTTCATTTCTAACATATTTTTCCATTTTCATCGTAGATGAGTAAGAGTAATTGATGGGAACCTGCAGGCACATAAATTAACGTACAATATCAGTGAAACAGTGCACATATTGCACGATAAAGAAGTTTAAAAACCGTTCAGAGTTCATGTAATGTATTATACCTCTTAAAATTATGTGTTATAAAAATTACAACCGCACAATTTATATTTATACTCTATAGTAGCAGATTGACTTTATTTACCTACGCATAAGAGATAGATTAATTAAACACTAGAAAAACTAAACTATTACAATATGAAAACATTAAATGTATTGTGATAACCATTTAAATGTGACCAGCGATATCTAGATTTACATAGCAGAGGATGTCGATACTCGAAGAGCAGAAGATTTCGATACTTGAATAACAAAATCTCGACCATTGATGACTGGAGATTGGAATCGAATTTTCTAGCAAATTGGAAATTGTATGGGACGCTGGATGGCGAGGATTGTTCTCGAAGTATGTCATTCGAGTATAAATACCAGCATCCCCAAGGTATGCCAACAGTTTTAAAGTGAAATCGGAAGTGTTAATTAGGAGAAGTCATTAAGTGGTTTAAATAAAAGATAAAAAAAGTATAATCGGTTGAGAAATTGGATTGTATTGAGAGAAACAATTAAATAGTTAATTGTAACTGTACTGAATAAAGCGATTTGTATTGATAAGAATAAGTTCTATCATTTGTACCCACACAAACATTTTACAATATGTATGTTACTAGTCCTAGGAATTGTAATGTTTTTTTGTCTGCTGGTCTTGGCATTTTGCGGTAAGGCACTGGTTTTATCCGGGTCTGGTTTTATACCTTCGTTGTTGAGTATGTGTCCGAAAATGTAATTTACGCATCGTTTAATTGTGTTCGTCCCGAACAACTTCGTCATTCAGCATCCCGTTGAAATGACACATTCTATCCAAATGGACCACTTTCAATTTTCCTCGATCCCACGCTGGATCCGGTAGACAACGTCATTAATGCGGGTTATCACCTTGTATGGACCTTCCCAGTTCTGTTGCAATTTTGGTGATTTGCCTTTCTTACGCTGAGGATTATACAGCCAGACCAGATCTCCTTCGTTGAAACCGGAAGATTTCGCCTTGATATCGTACCTAGTCTTCATGCAGCTGCTTGCTAGCTTCATCTTTTCTCTGGTGTCTTCATGCAATTTACGAATCCTGCTGCGCAAGTCATTCACGTAGTCGTTCACCTCTTTGGGCTCCGTCGGTGGGGATCCGAATTTTGCTTCACTTAGCAACCGAATTATTTGACCGAATAAGATCTCGGATGGTGTGTGTCCTGTTGAGCTATGGACCGCGTTTCGGTAGGCCATTAAAAAGAGGGGTATGTGTTGATCCCAATCCCGCTGGCAGTTGCTGACAACCTTAGATAGATGCTCATTCAAGGTCCGATTGAATCGCTCGACCCTCAGATTGAGGGTGTAGTGGCGTTGTCCTTGTCTTTCTTATTCCCAAATATTGGCATATTTCCTGGAAGACTTTTGATTCAAAGTTTCGCCTTTGATCAGAGTGCTGCTCCATTGGGACCCCAAATCTGCTCACTTAGTTGTTGACTATCTGTTCGGCTACGGTCTTAGCCTCTTGATTTGGGATGGCAAACACTTCCGGCCACTTACTGATTTCGTCTGATCCTGATCATTTGGATAGTTGCCTGTTCTTTCGCTTCCTTACCAGTGACTACTTCTGCTGGGAGGCTTTCATTGCATTGTTTTACCTGTGGGACTGGGATAATTACCCTGGAGTCAACTCCTGCTACAGACTTCTGCCCCGCGAAGTAAGCATTTCCCAACTGATGGCTTCGGGAAATTTGACCGGTTTCTTGGTAACTGTTTCTGACGGTTTTTCTTTCTTTATCGCCTGTAACCCCAGTGCAGGCAGCCTCCTCGTCGTACCGGTTCTTTACAATGCCCTTGCAGATGTCGTACTTTATCGCAGTTCCAGTAGCGCATCCTTCGTCTCTCTCGTCGAGTATCTCGTTCCTCGGCACTAATTCTTGTGCAGGAGCATTCGATAAATGTTACTTCCCTGACGAAATGTGTTTCCCTGGAAGCCTGATTGGCTGCTTCCATCGCCAGAGCGAAGGCAAGTGCTTCAGCAAGGTTTCTTTTCCCGGCCATCCTTACTGCTGCCTGTAGCTTCGAATCTGCAATTTCCCTGATAAATGCATCTTTTGCCATTTCGTCGATAATTTCCTGGCCTGCGGTGGGGTATGACAGATGTGCAAGTCTACTCACGTTTGCTTGGATCTGCTGCAGTGTTTCTCCTCGTTGCTGCATACGGCCTTGCAATTGAACCTTGTAAACTCCCCGCATGTGGCTATCCCCAAACCGTTTCGGTTGGACCACTTAAAGAACATTCTCGCAGTTTCTGTTTTCGCACTGTGTCGAGCTCTTTTGCCAGTTGCTGAACTTTGCTGTCCATTTCTTCGAATTTTTCGCCAACATTCTTCTGTATTCTATCAAATTTGTCATCAACGTTCTTCTCTATTCTTTCAAATTTGTCATCGATTTCTTCGAACTTTTGCTGGAGAATGTTCTTTTGTTCTTCCAGATTATTCTTTTTTCATCCATTTTCTGTTGAACACCGTGCAGGTTGTTGGTTTATTCGTTGAATTTTTGTTCAATGCTGCTCTTCTGCTCGTCTAGATTTTTCTTTTGTTCATCCAGCTTTAACAAGAGGATTTGCATCATCGCAGCCATGTCACTGCCGGTACTTGTCTGTCCATCCTCTTCAACATCAAAGGAGTACGCATCAGGATCATGTCCCTCGTTGTTCAAAGCCTCCTGAAGTCTGAGCACCAGGTCACTTTTTCCTCCACTGGCGCTGAGGTTTCTCTTGTTCTACTCGGATTTGAGTTGGACGAGGGTCAACTGCAATAGTTTTCGACCCATTCTAGCTTTTTCAAATAGTCAGAAAATAGTTTCTCTCAATACAATCCAATTTCTCAACCGCTTATATAGGGTCCGCCATCTAACGTTTTTTTTTTCAACTAGTGCTTATTTCGTGAATGGTAACACTTAGCTCATGTCTGATTTGACAGATAATTAGTTTTATCCTTCTGCTGAACGAATATGGTTGTGTATACGCTTGAACAACGCTGGGAACGTGGGCCTGCGATCGACTTAGAGAAGTTGCCGATTTTGCCAAAAAAATCATCTTTTCAGATGAAGCTCATTTTGATCTTGGCGGGTATGTAAACAAGCAAAATTGTCGCATTTGGGGCACAGAAAACCCGCACGCATACATTGAAAAGCCGATACACCCAAAACGAGTCACTGTTTGGTGCGGATTTTGGTCCAGAGGCATAATTGGGCCATTTTTCTTTTTTTTGGCCGTTACAGCCAATGGCGATCGTTATCGGGCCATGTTGAACGAATTTTTGTTCACAAAAATTGAAGAGGAGGATATTGGCAACATTTGGTTTCAACAGGACGGCGCTACGTGCCACACAGCCGAAGCTACACTCGATGTTTTGCGCCCTGTTTTTGAAAATCGCATTATCAGCCGCAGAGCTGATGTCGTTTGGCCACCTCGGAGCTGCGATTTGACACCGTTGGACTACTATTTGTGGGGTGCCGTAAAAGATAAGTATTACGCCGACAAGCCAGAGACAATTGACGCTTTAAAGGACAATATTCGTGAAGCCATTGGTGAAATACAGCTGCACACAATCGATAATGTGCTTAAAAAATGAACTGATCGTGTAGGCTACTGCATGGCCAGCCGAGGCAGCCATTTGAATGAAATTATTTTCCATTATCAGCCATGAGCTAAGTGTTACCATTCACGAAATAAGCACTAGTTGAAAAAAAAAAACGTTAGATGGCGGACCAAACCAGTGATCAAACCATGAAAATCATTAACTGCCCTTAAATAAAGCACTTTCCTTTTCGCCTCTGAATAGGCAACATCTTCATCCCATGTAGAAACGGGTCTTTGTTTGTTATTCTAAATATGTGAGAGTACGTTTTGTTTTAGTTGCTGCAAGGTATGAGGCTTACTTACATATACTTTTACCTATAGATAGATCCAGAAGTAAGAATCTGGAACAATCAAAACATATGATCATTGGAGCGAACCCAAATTGCTATATTCAGAAAATATTCGACTTGGAAATTGTTGCCTCGTTAACGCCATTGTTGCACGTGATGTAGCCCATACACTGCACAGTTTTCCTAAAACCATATATTAGCGTTGATGTCTTCGTAATTCCTGCGGTGCTCTGTCTCACAACATTAATATTTTTGACCGATCTGACAGTTCGAGATCTGCCGTAGGCCGAATTCAGGAAAAGTATCTCCCAGCGGAAGAATGCGTGGGTCCTTTAGAGACATTCTTTCAGTATAAAATCTACCATAAACATTGAATATTAATTACTAAACGACTTATATCAATTAAAAGAAAAAAACGATATTTTGCCATTTTTTATTGTTGAATACCTGATTATTGAAATCTTAACTATTCCTGAAATTATATGCTTCAACATCGATTCTCATTGACAATTGCCTGCTCAAAAAAATTGGCAACCTATTACGTTTTATTTTAAATATAAATATAAACACACACATTATTATTCTTTGTTCAACACTTAACCATTTTAAAGCTTATGGCTTATCCTACTGTATCCATTACACCTTAGTATGCATTGAATGGTCTTGTTTTGTAATTTTTGCATCATCTTATTAATTCTTCTGATTCTACGAGGGGCGTTCAATATATTCTCGGTATCGATATGAAGGAAAATGCGAATTCAATTTAAATTGTTTTTATTTTTCAATATAATCTCCCCTAACATCAATGCATTTGTTACATCTTGAGATAAGCTTTCTTAAACCCTTAAAAAAAATAAATTTCCTCTTTCTCTGCAAAATACCCATTTATTGCCGACTTGAGTTCTTCATCATCCGAAAATCATTTTTCCACGAAGACATTTTTTCAAATCCGGAAACAGGAAATAATCACTAGGGGCAAGGTCTGGACTATAGGGTGGGTGTTGGATTTCTTCGAAACCACAATCTCGCGCAGCAGCCTTGGAAACTCGCGCCGTGTGAACAGGAGCGTTGTCATGAAGAAGCAACACACCCGCTACGAGTTTAACCCGTCTTTTCTTTTTAATTTCCTCCCGCAAATTATGCAAAGTGGATGTGGCGTTGATGATTTCACCTTTTTTTTTGTACTCAATGAACAAGATTCCCTTTGAGTCCCAAAAAACTGTGGCCATGAGCTTCCCGGCAGACGGAGTGACTTTGAACTTCTTTCGGGGGGTCTGTTCCTTTTTTATGCCACTGCATGGACTCTTGTTTGCTTTCACGGTCATAGTGGTGGACCCATGTTTCGTCCCCAGTAAAAATTCGATCCATAACACCGTCCGCGTTCTCACTACACATCTCCAAAAGCTCTCTACAGCATGCGATTCTCACTTTTTTCTGAGGCGCTGTGAGCATTCGTGGCACCCACCTTGCACTGACCTTTGAAAGGTTAAGATGGTCATGAAGAATGGTGTGAATGGTACCAATTGAAAGCTTGGTGATCTCTGCCATCATTTTCACCTTTATTCGAGAACAAGTTTTTCGACTTCTTTGATGCTTTCTCCCGTACAAGCAGTAGCCGGGGCGCCGGAGCGGAGGTGGTCTTCAATGCTCTCTCTGCCTCTCTTGAACTCACTTGACCACTTTTGCACAGTTGATAATGAAGGTGCGGAACCCTGGTAAACAGCCACCATCTCTTCATGAATAGTTTTTTTGACTTTTTCCTTGCTTAGTGAGAAATTTAATTACAGCGCGATGATCAATTTTCACCATCATCGTCTCAGTTGCCATTATGATTCTGTTTAACTAGAGATAAAACGCGAATTAATAATCACATTTATATGAAATTTTACATGAATGCACTAAAATAATAGTATTACTTGATAAATAAGTCAATTTATATATGCAACCACAGTTTCACCCCGATACCGAGAATATGTTGAACGCCCCTCGTACATCTCGGTCATAAGACCGATACTTACTTACGGGGTGGTTGTCTGGTGGACGGCCTTGGAGAATGCAGTCAACCGCATTAAACTAAGCAGAGTCCAAAGAACAGCATGTCTATGCACAAGCGGAGCCTTGCGGTCTACCCCCTCTGCGGCATTAGATATTCTGCTTCACTTGACACCCCTCGACATTTTTAGCAAGCAAGTAGCTGCAACTGCAGCTATTCGCCTTAAAGCGACTAAACAGTGGACAAATAATTCATTTGGCCACGCCAATATTCTTAATACATTAGGAATCCTCGCAGAGAACATCGATTACACCATACCTGAACTTTGGTTTGACAAAAACTTCCATGTAAGCTTCCCCTCTAGATCATTCTGGGAGGAGGATGCTTTCATGGAGGACAAGTCAATCCATCTATACACAGATGGATCTAAAACCGATAGCGGAGTTGGTGGCGGTGTTTTCTCAGATAAGCTAAATCTAAGCCTCTCTTTCCGCCTTCCAAATCACTGTAGCGTGTTCCAGGCGGAAATTTTGGCGATTAAAGAAGCTCTGTCCTGGTTGAAGAAAAACGTGATATCTGCAAAGGATATCCGCATATTTTCGGATAGTCAGGCTGCCATCAAGTCCCTGGACTCGGTCTCATTATATTCTAAAACCGCCATTGAATGCCGATCATCTCTTATGGAGATGGCAGAGCAGTTCAACATTCACCTTTGTTGGGTGCCGGGCCACAGAGACATTCCAGGGAACTGCAGAGCCGATGAACTCGCCAAAATTGGAACCACTCTACCTATCCTACCGGACAAAGGTAGTATAGGTATACCAATCGCTACGAGCAAACTAACACTAAAGCTAGATGCCAATAAAAGAACATACCTTAGGTGGACTGCTAGACAAACATGTCTAGCGACCAAACAGATCTGGCCAAGGCTGGATCTGAGTCGATCTAAGTGTCTGATCCTTTTAGATAGGAAACATCTCAGCGCCATAATAGGTGTCATTACCGGACACTGCCTCATAGGCAAGCACGCAAGAAGGCTTGGCGCTTTTACTAACGATTTCTGTAGAAGCTGCATGGACGAGGAAGAGGAGGAGACAATCCCCCACCTACTCTGCGCATGCCCAGATCTCTCTCGGAGAAGGAAGCTTCATCTAGGAGCTTTCTTCTACAACGACCTAAACGATCTAGAAGAAATAGACGTTAACAGTCTCCTACGCTTTATTATAAGCTCAAACTGGTTCCAGTAGTAAGAAGATCATAGATCCACGTGGCATCACAATGGGCCAATAGGCCTAAGTGGGTTGGTATCTCCAACAGCCACTCTTACCTTGGTGAAATACAGCTGCACACAATCGATAATGTGCTTACAAATTGGACCGATCGTGTAGGCTACTGCATGGCCAGCCGAGGCAGCCATTTGAATGAAATTATTTTCCATTATTAACCGGAAGGATTGTACTTTCAAATAAAAAAAGAAATTTGAGAAAATATTCAGAGTTTTTTTTTATAGCATTTTCAAAAAACACCCTATACTAATTTTATCTTTTACTTAAACCACTTAATCACTTCTCCTAATTAACACTTCAGATTTCACTTTAGAACTGCTTGCATACCTTGGGGATACTGGTATATATACTCGAATGACATACTTCGAGAACAATCCTCGCCATCCAAAGTCCATTTTTATTTTTTTAACTTAAATTACTCTTATATGCTAAACAAAAAACGCTTAAAAATTAGCTTAAATTACTTACAAATAATCTTATTCTAACTTACTGGCCCCATGCGGGCACTCTAAGTTAAACCTAACACTTAACCTACGAGTATGTCTTTCATCGTATCTTACAGTCTCATTATATTTTTACATTTATTAATACTAAAACTAAGAAAATAAATTTTAAGCAAAAACTTAGTAGATGGACATTTTTTTTTAATTTTGTATAAAATTTAAAACTAAAAGCCTACAGACTACCTAAAAATAAAACTTAACCTACTTACATCTAATACGTACATATATATATATATATATATATATATATATATATATATATATATATATATATACATGTACATGATACATATATACTTAATATATAAATATATGTATATATATAAATATATGTATATATATATATATATGTATATATATATATATACATGTACATGATACATATATACTTAATATATATTTTGCTTTTTTTTTTTTTTTATTCATTTTTTTATAAATTTGTTTTCCTAAAACTAACTTAAACCTACCTGTAAGCCGGCCATGGCTAAAAAAAATTTGGCTGACCCACTTTGCTTCACATGAAGCTATCTATCACTGGAAGCATTCGACTACGAAGCATCCTCCCTTTCAACTAGCCACCAAAATTGCTGGTGCTGCTAAGCAACATCCCTCATGTCGCGACTCCCTACCGACCTACTGAACCGGAGACGCTCCGCACTGCCATGTGCGACGTCGCAGCTGTTCGAGCGACGTGGAAGATTAACGGCACCTCCAATCTGTCCTGGATCAGACCTTTACCATCTAGATAGAGGAACGCTTCTGTAGGAATAAAGCCGTCAAAGCGAACTCTCTCGTGATGGGGTAGTAACCCCAGAGGTCAGGTTGTTCGATGAGGTCATTGCTCTTGCAACTTGCCTTCGAGTCAACTTAATGACGAAATTATCCACTCTTATTAGGTTCGCCCTATTGTATAAGACCTCATTAGGATAGAATTTTATGTACTCAGACTCTATATGTTTGTTAACATACAGAAATTGATCTAGCCAGATCCCAAGGTATCTGACTACATTTCGACAAGCAAGTGGCTGCCCATGCTGCGCCACGATCGAGAACTTTCGCCAATTCTTTCTGGTATCCCTAGAGGCCCAGACAGGGAAGTAGCATCTATTGAATGCTCCTGCACAATAATTAGTGCCCGAGAAACGAGATACTCGACGGGATAGACGAATAATGCGCTGCTGGAATTGCCATAAATTAGGACACCTTGCTGCCCTCACTGTGGTGACAAGCAAATAGATTAAAAACCGGTCAACCTTCCCGAAGCCATCAGTCGGGAAATGCTTAAGCACCAACTTCGCGGGGCAGAATTTGGTAGCAGGAGTCGACGGCCCCAGGACCATAATCCAAGTCTCGCTGGCAAAACGATGAAACGAAACCCTTCTAGTAGAAGTATTCAGTGGAAAAGAAAAACAGATCGCAACAATAAACACCGGTTCCACGGCCTCAATCATCAGGAGGGATCTTGTCTTGGCTGCATAACACTAGCAGCTGGAGCTTGCGAACAGCTACAGGAGCAACGATTAAGGTATATGGTGAAGTCCGCATAAGAATCCGACTGGCCGGAATAACATTCTTACATGCGTTTCTGGTGGCTAACATATGTGACGAATGCATCATGGGTGCAGACTTCATAAGAGAAAATGGACTTGTAGTCGACTTGGGGGCCACAAACCCTGAAATACGGAAAATGGAGATACCAATGATATACGGCAACGCCAATACCTCAGCCTCAAATGTCGTCATCTGCAAAAATCAGGGTCCAGAGCCTTCGTCAGAACCAATTTTGTGGGCAAAAGTGGAAGGTGGTCCTGGTAGCCACCGATTCTATTTGACGGAGCCAGAAAATAGAAGAGACTTCATGGTGGGAAAGACCTTATTGGGGCCAAAGAACAACATGGTTCCTGTAAGGATTCTAAATCCATAGACATTCTGTGTAAATGTGAAAAAGGGGGAGATAGTGGGAAAATGCATACCTGTTGAGGCTATATCGACCACAATAGAAAAAAAGGGTGCAACACCGGTCCCAACAGTTCAGAGCATAGAAATCAAGAAAAAAATTCTCAGCTCTGTAATCTGGACGAAGATCAGCGAATCCTGGCAGAAAAACTAATAGGTGAGAACGCTGATATATTTGCTACACATGACGGAGGATATGGACGTACTCATATTGTTTAACACCACATTGACACCAGAGACGCTCGACCAATCCGTCAACCTGCAAGGCGTCTTTCATTGCCAAAGCAAACAGAAGTTGCCGAAATGGTGTCGAAGATGAAGGATGAGGGACTGATTGAAGAATTGCATAGTCCGTGGTCATCTCCAGTGGTCCTCGTGAAGAAGAAAGATGGCAGCACCACGTCTCAACGATGTCGCTAAAAAGGACAGCTACCCATAAGTACCTCTAGGACAAAAGTTCATTCTTCGGACAGACCACGCAGCCCTGAAATGGCTACTCCAATTTAAGAACCCTGAAGGCCAAGTTGCAGGGCTACAACTTTGAAGTGCAACACCGCAGGCGAAAACTCCACTAAAATGCTGATGCTCTTTCTCGTCAACCGTGCGGAGTAAAATGCGAACACTTCAACCGTAAAGAAGCGAAAGACAGGCCACTATCCAAATGATCAGGACTGAGCCAATAGAGGGTTGGAGTATAGACGAAATCCGTTACTCCCAACAGGCAGATAATGACATCGAACCAATATTGGCCTAGAAGGAACACGAGGAAAGCCCAAGTTGGCAGCAGATATCAGACCGGAGCCAAACTCTGAAGGCATATCGGGCACAGTGGAACGCGCTTAGGGTGCAGGATTGTTTGCCGAAGAGAAAATGGGAAAGTGCAGATGGAACAACATCTCGTATGCAGAGCTAATCGTACCACGGTCCAGAGTCAGCCAAGTACTCCATAAAATACATGACGGAATCTCATGAGGTCAGTTGGGAATAAACAATAAATTGGAAAAGGTAAGGGAACGTTTCCATTGCCTAAGCGCTAAGCAAGATGTCGAGAATTGGTGCAAAAAGTGCATAATGTGTGCGGCTACCAAGGGTCCAAAAGTAAAGCCACATGGACAAATGCAGCCATACAATGTCGAAGCACCATTCGAACGAATAGCCATCGTCATCCTTGGGCCGTTTCCCGAAACCTTCAGTGGTAACCGATAAACCCTCGTGGTCATGGATTGCTTCAGTAAGTGGCTGGAAGTGTTTGCCATCCCAAATCAAGAAGCTAAGACCGTAGCCTAACAGATAGTCAACAACTGGGTGATCAGAGTTGGGGTCCCAATGGAGCTGCACTCTAATCAGGGACGAAACTTTAAATCAAAAGTCTTCCAGGAAGAGTGCCAATATTTGGGAATAAGGAAGAGAAGGACAACGCCACTATACCCACAATCTGATGGAATGGTCGAGCGATTCAATCGGTCCTTGAATGAGCATCTATATAAGGTCATTAGCAACTGCCAGCGGGATTGGGATCGACACGTACCCCTCTTCTTAATGGCCTACCGAAACGCGGTCCATAGTTCAACAGGACACACACCATCCGAGATCTTATTCGGTCAAAGAACTCGGTTGCCAAGTGAAGCAAAATTCGGATCCTCACCTACGGAGCCCAAAGAGGTGATCTACTACGTGGATGTCTTGCGCAGCAGGATTCGTATATTGCATGAAGATACCAGAGAAAAGATGAAGCTAGCAAGCAGCCGCATGAAGACTAGGTACGACATGAAGGCAAAATCTTCCGGCTTCAACGAAGGAGATCTGGTCTGGTTGGCTGAGGATTATACAGCCAGACCAGATCTCCTTCGTTGAAGCCGGTAAATTTCGCCTTGATATCGTACCTTTATACTCCAACCCTCTATTGGCTCAGTCCTGATCATTTGGATAGTGGCCTGTTCTTTCGCTTCTTTACAGTTGCAGTGTTCACATTTTACGCCGCACGGTCGACGAGAGAGAGCATCAGCATTTGAGTGGAGTTTTCCCTTCCGGTGTTGCACTTCGTCGTAGCCCTGCAACTGCTCGATCCATCTTTCAACTTAGCCTTCAGGGTTGTAAAATTGTAGTGGCCATTTCAGGGCTGCGTGGTCTGTCCGAAGAATGAGTTTTTGATCGTATATTTACTTATGGAAATGCTTCGTAGCCAGAATTAAATGCAGAAGCTCCCGCCGAGTTACACTGTAGTTCCTTTTAGGTCTGGAGAGTACTTTGCTTTAATATGCGACCACTTTCTCTTGACCATCATGAACTTGGGAGATCACAGCTCCGACCCCAACATTGCTAGCGTCTGCGTCCACGATGAACATTTTTCCGGGCGTGGGGTAACCCAAGATGGGGGCATTGCACAGCTGTCGCTTCAGTTCTTGAAATGCTTTTTCACATTCTCCAGACCACCTGAACTGTCGGCCTTTTCCCGTAAGTTGATGTAGGCTCTTTGCAAGACCAGCAAAATCCTTTACGAACCTTCTGTAGTACGGGGCGAGTCCCAAGAAGCTTCTCAGTTGGTGTTTATCTTTTGGGGCAGGCCAAATTTTATCAGGCTTCGATTTTATCAGGATCCGTCCTTACAATGCACACTTTTCTGGGTTGAGCTCTAAATGAGCACTTCGCAGCCTCTCAAAAACTTCTTTTAGATTTTCGCGGTGCTCCTCGAACGTCTTACCTATGACGATAACGTCGTAAAAATATACTAGACAGGTTTTCCAGGTGAGTCCTTGCAATGTTCGTTCCATTAGTCGCTCGAAGGTGGTTGGAGCGTTGCACAGTCCAAATGGCAGCACTGCAAACTGCCAAAGACAGCTTCCTGCAGTGAAGGCAGTTTTCTCACGATCCAGTATATTGTGAAGACCGCATAAAAATCCAACTTGCCGGAATAACATTCACTCACGCGATTCTGGTAGCTGCCATACGTATGTGACGAGTGCACCATTGGTACAGACTTCGTGATGGGCACAAACCCTGAAATACGGAAACATGGAGATACCAATGATATACGGAAACGCCAATACCTCAGTCTCAAATGTCATCATATGCAGCAATCAGAGTCTAGAGCCTTCGTCAGGTGCAATTTTCTGGGCAAAAGTGGAAGGTGGTCCTTGTAGCCACCGATTCTATTTGATGGAGTCAGAAAAGAGAAGAGACTTCATGGTGGGAAAGACCTTAGTGGAGCCAAAGAACAACAAGGTCCCTATAAGGATTCTAAATCGAAAGACATTCAGTGTAAAGGTGAAAAAGGGGGAGATAGTGGGAAAATGCGTACTTGTTGAGGTTATATCGACCACAATGGAAAAAATGGCTACAACACCGGCCACAACAGTTCAGAGCATAAAAATCAAGAACAAAATTTTCAGCCTCTGTAATCTGGACGAAGATCAGCGAATCCTGGCAGAAAAACTAATCTGTGAGTACGCTGATATATTTGCTACACAAGACGGAGAATATGGACGTACGCATATTGTGCAATACCACATTGACACCAGAGACGCTCGATCAATCTGTCAACCTGCAAGGCGTCTTCCATTGGCAAAGCAAACAGAAGTTGCCGAAATGATGTTGAAGATGAAAGATGAGGGAGTGATTGAAGAATCGCAAAGACCGTGGGCTTCTCCAGTGGTCCTCGTGAAGAAGAAAGATGGTAACACGAGATTTTGTGTAGACTACCGACGTCTCAATGATGTCACTAAAAAGGACAGCTACCCACTTCCGAGAATCGATGACACTTTGGATATGCTTTCTGGAGCGAAATGGTTTTCAACACTTGACTTGAAGAGCGGTTACTGGCAGGTAGAGATAAATCGTACGGATCGTGAGAAAACTGCCTTCACTACAGGGAGCGGTCTTTGGCAGTTTTCAGTGATGCCGTTTGGACTGTGCAACGCTCCGGCGACCTTCGAGCGACCAATGGAACGAACATTGCAAGGACTCACCTGGAAAACCTGTCTAGTATATTTTTACGACGTTATCGTCATAGGTAAGACGTTCGAGGAGCACCGCGAAAATCTAAAAGAAGTTTTTGAGAGGCTGCGAAGTGCTCATTTAAAGCTCAACCCAGAAAAGTGCACTTTGTTCCGTCCGGAAGTAAAATATCTGTGTCAGTTTATATCAGCGAAAGGAGTAAGAACGGATCCTGACAAAATCGAAGCCGTGAAAAGTTGGCCTTCTCCAAAAGATAAACACCAACTGAGAAGCTTCTTGGGACTCGCCACGTATTACAGAAGGTTCGTAAAGGATTTTGCTGGCATTGCAAAGAGCCTGCATCAACTTACGAAAAAAGGCCGACAGTTCAGGTGATCTGGAGAATGCGAAAAAGCATTTCAAGAACTGAAGCGGCAGCTGTGCAATGCCCCCATCTTGGGTTACCCCACGCCCGGAAAAATATTCATCTTGGACGCAGACGCCAGCAATGTTGGGGTCGGAGCTGCGATCTCCCAAGTTCATGATGGTCAAGAGAAAGTGGTCGTATATTACAGCAAAGTACTCTCCAGACCTAAAAGGAACTACTGTGTAACCCGAGCTTATGGCTTTAATTCTAGCTACGAAGCATTTCCTTAAGTACCTCTACGGACAAAAGTTCATTCTCCAGACAGACCACGCAGCTCTGAAATGGCTACTCCAATTTAAGACCCCTGAAGGCCAAGTTGCAAGATGGATCGAGCCGTATGTATGCAGCTATAGTGCCACGGTCCAGAGTCAACCAAGTGCTCCATGAAATACATGACGGAATCTCAGGAGGCCATTTGGGAATAAACAAGACGTTGGAAAAGGTAAGGGAACGTTTGTATTGGCTAAGCGCTAAACAAGATGTCGAGAATTTGTGCAAAAAGTGCACAAGGTGTGCGGCTACCAATCGTCCAAAAGTAAAGCCACATGGACAAATGCAACAATACAATGTCGGGGCACCTTTCGAACGAATAGCCATCGACATCGCTGGGCCGTTTCCCGAAACCTTTAATGGTAACCGATATACCCTCGAGGTCATGGATTACTTCAGTATGTGCCCGGAAGTGTGTGCCATCCCAAATCAAGACGCTAAGTCCGTAGCCGAACAGATAGTCAACAACTGGGTAAGCAGATTTGGGGGCCCAATGGAGCAGCACTGTGATCAAAGGCGAAACTTTGAATCAAAAGTCTTCCAGGAAATATGCCAATATTTGGGAATAAGAAAGACAAGGACAACGCCACTACACCCTCAATCTGATGGAATGGTCGAGCGATTCAATCGGACCTTGAATGAGCATCTACATAAGGTTGTCAGCAACTGCCAGCGGGATTGGGATCAACACATACCCCTCTTTTTAATGGCCTACCGAAACGCGGTCCATAGCTCAACAGGACACACACCATCCGAGATCTTATTCGGTCAAACAATTCGGTTGCTAAGTGAAGCAAAATTCGGATCCCCACCGACGGAGCCCAAAGAGGTGAACGACTACGTGAATGACTTGCGCAGCAGGATTCGTAAATTGCATGAAGACACCAGAGAAAAGATGAAGCTAGCAAGCAGCTGCATGAAGACTAGGTACGATATCAAGGCGAAATCTTCCGGTTTCAACGAAGGAGATCTGGTCTGGCTGTATAATCCTCAGCGTAAGAAAGGCAAATCACCAAAATTGCAACAGGACTGGGAAAGTCCATACAAGGAGATAACCCACATTAATGACGTTGTCTACCGGATCCAGCGTGAGGATCGAGGAAAATTGAAAGTGGTCCATTTGGATAGAATGTGTCATTTCAACGGGATGCTGAATGACGAAGTTGTTCGGGACGAACAACTGCATGGAGGGAGCAATGTGATAACCACTTAAATGTGAGCAACGACATCTAGATTTACAGAGCAGAAGATGTCGATACTCGAAGACCAGAAGATTTCGATACTTGAATAACAAAGTCTCGACCATTGATGACTGGAGATTGGAATCGAATTTTCTAGCAATTGGAAATTGTATGGGGCACTGGATGGCGAGGATTGTTCGAGTATAAATACCAGCATCCCCAAGGTATGCAGGAGTTCATCAGTTGAATTTGAAGTGTTAATTAGGAGAAGTGATTAAGTGGTTTAAGTAAAAGATAAGAAAAGTATAAGCGGTTGAGAAATTGGATTGCATTGAGAGAAACAATTAAATGGCGAATTGTAACTGTACTGAATAAAGCGATTTGTATTGAAAGGAATAAGTTCTATCATTTGTACCACACAAACATTTTACAATATTATTAAATGATGCGTTTAGCAACTCTGCAGTTGTTTCTCCGAATAACGAACAACGCACAATTCCTGCACTCGTCTAACACATTGTCACTATTACCTTTTTGGGGTGTATTCTTTATTGACATCTGGGAAGCTCATTCTCGTCAATCATTCTCCTGACCTCTTCCTATTTTCGTACAGGAAAGGGAAACTTTTCTCCATCCCAAAATATTTTATAGGTTTTTATAAAATTTGGTTTTGAATAAATAATTTTTTTATGAAAAAAAAAATCGGCAAAGTCACCGTAAACTAACGTAGCCTTCATATTTTTTTTTTAATTCTCACACATAGAATTTGTGATTTCTTATTAACGTGTTTATTACTATTTGTCTTAATTTCCCTTATATGCAAATTAACAAATAAGGGGTTTATTGAAAAACCTAAAAAAAACTATTCAAATCTTTAATTCTAAATACGGTCTGCAACTAGTGTGAGACTGAAGATCTCGAAGTCTGTTGAGCTGGTCTTTTATACTCTGGATATACTAGATAAGAAGGTCGAGGGATGATATTACTTTCGGATTTGTTTGTTTGTTGCCGATAAGGTGATCGAATGATGTTTTCGCATTCGGAACGTGACTACGTGATGTTTGCATGTAAACAGTTTTGAAGGATGTTGTTTGTTGATAACTGCTTCGCGTTAACTTGCTTATGAGTTTGTGCGCAGTTCATAGCTCATTTCCTTTATTCTTCTCATTATATTTTTCACCATATTTTGCGCTATGTTTAACTATCGGATTTAAATGCAATAGATAATAAATTCCTTAAATATTTTCATTTTCCTTAAGTATTAGTTCAACATATGGTCATATGGGTTTGAATAATATAATAAATGTTATTTTATTGACTTTAACGTTTTCTTATCAGAGAAAATCGTAATTGTTTCTTTGGATAAGTGTAAACACATTTTATTGTACATATTGTACAATTAGTTTTAAATATAATTTTTACAAGTTTTCCTAAGCATTTGAAGGGTTCCATCAGTTTTTAAAAATTGTTTAATTGTGGTACGTCTTTAACTTTAAATGGCGTATATTGTACCAATGCATACATTTTCAAATATTTTCATTGATATAGAAAGCATTAGCCTAGACATTGACTTTTTTAGACTTGTTTTTATATACAATACATTCAAAAATAAACCATTTCAACTAATCAACAAATCAATGATCATTTTATTTACAAAAAGTGTAAATCGTGTGATCTTCCTGTTTATTATCGCCATGTTCCTGATTCCAACGTCACATTCATTATAAAAGGGGCATTGGTCAAAAGTAAAAATGAAACTCCAATCCGTTCGATTAAACGCACAGAAGATGTTCAACCTGAAAGCACTAGCGCGGGACCCTCACACAAAGTCATGGTAACACGTCATACCAAAAACATGGGAAAATTCAGTTCTGTAACCGTATCGACAATCGATGAAGAAGAAGATGAGATTGAAGCGGTAAATAAAAAAAATGACATTTATATATTATCATTACAGTCGTAAATCTCGTCTGTGTTTTTTACAGAGAGAAATTGCTGACAGTTACGCAAACAATGCCCGAATTATAGAAAAACAATTGCTAAGAAAAGGTGGTAAGCTAACCGATGTTGGTATCCGGAAAAAAACGAGTGATGAAATCCCTGCGAAGAAGCCACGAGGAACACTGCTCGATATTTAATTAAAATATATAAGTTAATTGCAAGAATTGTTTAATTGTAATAGTTTGCAATAAATTACAAAAATTTATATCTTAAATAAAAGAAAATAAAATATGTGTATATATGTATGTACAGTAGTGGAAACGTAAATAGCACACTTGCACTTCTATCAATAAAAAGGCAGTTTTTCAGAATATAGTGGGTGGCCGTGGCTCAAGTGGTAGTGTTCAAATTCCAGTCTTGCCCGAAAGAAATTCATTTTTTCAGTAAACGAAAATCAAGTAAGATGAGCAGTTGACTAGAAATCAGCAACAAGCCAACTTTCACTAAGAATTTAGTCTCCTCATTAAATGTTGGATGCCACCCATGGACCGAAATTACCACTGAGCCCAAACAACTTTCTCTTTCTATTCCATTTTCCAAAAAAACTTAGCACATGCTGAGGCATTATAAGTGTATTCATACTCACTTGAGTGTTAAGTCCCCAAAAAAAAAAAAATCAAAACAAAGACTTTTTACTTATATTATTTATTAGCGTTCAAAAAGTTAATTTAATTCACGAAAAGATGAGATTATTTTCCTGAAAATAAAAACGTTAAGCACACATTTGTAAAACTATGCCTGGCCACATAAATACCACATTATATTGCATTGCATTAAAAATATGACACAACGTAGAAGTTAGTATTTTGTCGGAAACCCGTTATTCTTTATCACAGCTGCACATCTTCTTGAAAGACTCTGCACTAAAGCCTGACAACGTTCTTTAGGAATAGATGTCCATGCGATTTGAATCTGTTTCCACAAATTCCACGAAATCGGATTCAAATCGGTAGACTGGGCTGGCCATTTCAAAACGCAGGCATTTTGATCACTAAGATAACCCTTCACAAGGCGAGAAGTGTGCTTAGGATCGTTTTCATGCATAAAACGCTATATTAGTGGCATATATAGCATATATAGCATATATATAGGGGTGGCCGTGGTGTAGTGGTAGTAGCAAACGCTTCTCAGTCGTTCACTGACTTTTGTAGAGTGCGGATGTGTTTCGTATTTTCTCTCTCGACAAGTGAAAATTTATTAGTACGTCATTTAGACACACATCGTGTGGGGACCCGGTTAGCCCAGCGGTAGTAGGATCGGAGTCACAATCGGGTAGTCCGGAGTTCGAATGCCAGCCCAAGCCATTGGTTTTTTTTTTTTTTTTTTTTTTAATAAAACAGTAAACTAGTAAGAGTGTAAAAAGAAAAAAAAAAAAAAAAAATCACGTGATGAGTGATAGAGAGCGTTCCGCTCTCCCATTAGCGGTTAAAGCTAGTGGCACGAAAACATCAGATGATGAGGCCACATCAAGCCACCTACCAATTATGGCAACCAATGGAAGTGCCAAACGAAGGAGGAAGCTTAGGCCAACCCCCAATCTGGTGAAGCGCCCCTCTCTATCAAAATCCACCGAAAAGCTGCCTGGTGGATTAAGGGAGACGGCGCCTTCAACGTCTACAACGGCAGCAGTAAATCCAATGGGTCAGGAGTCGGACAATGTCGAATACCCATATATATCCGATGGTGGCGAAGGCCATTACATGGGAGGCGACAACAGCTTCGCATCTCTAGCTGCGTCAGAATCCGACGACGAAGAGGAAGAACTCGAGGCTATAAATAGTAGCATCAGACAGCTAATGAACAAAGTGCTCGCCATTAAGGCGAAACAAATGGCAAGAAGGGAAAAAGAGCGACAACAAAGCGCCCAGCTACAAGAACAACTACAACAGCAAGAAGTTGCAAGTCAGCAACTAACACAACAACAAATGGACAATGCAAAACAAAAGCAGCAGTCAAAACAGACAAAACAAACACAAAATCATATACAGCAGCCACAACAACAACAGCGGCCCAAAAAGCAACAACAACAACAACAGCAGCAGCATCTACAGCAGCAGCAACAACCGCAGAAGCAACAACATCAGCAAAATCAACAGCAGCAGAGACAACAACAACAGCAAGTGCAGAAACCCACTAAGCAGAAAGTGCCTCCAATTAACACTTTCAAATTGGAGCTGAAGGACACCATAGAATTATGTAAGTCGGCCATTGGCAACAATTTTTTTATTAAAAGACTAAGTCAAGATAGGCATGCGATCCACTGTAACACAGTGGAGCGCTATACTAAAATAAAAAACTTACTGAAGGAATCGACGACTGAGTTCTTCTCCTACACCCCGAAGGGGGACAAGCTGCAAACAATGCTGCTGAGGGGGATTGAACCGTCGACTGATCCGGAGGAGCTCCTTGCACTGCTGAAAGAGAAGGAGTGCGAAGAGCTCAAATTCGTAGGGGTTAAGCCATTCGTCACGGCTAGAGCCAAAAGGGAGAAGCGGAAACTACCGTTCTTCCTGGTTCAGCTAAGTCCCAACAGCAAACTGGATGGTCTAAGGAGCATCAAAGTCCTAGACTACCAGGTTGTACACTGGGAAAAATTAAAGAGGAGCGAAAACATTTTACAATGTGTTCGCTGCCAAAGGTTCGGGCACGCCGCGTCGAACTGCGAAATGCAGCCTCGATGCGTGAAGTGTGGAAAGAACCACAAATCCGAGGAATGCGCTCTAGGTAAGGACGGAGCGTCAGAAAAAAGCCAACTCTCTTGTGCGTTATGTAGGAACACGGGACACACCGCAAATTATCGGGGTTTTCCCAAATTCCAATATATCAAAAGAGTAAATCTGGCTCGGCAGCAGAAAGTGGAAGTTAAACGTCCACTCTGCAGACACAAACACCAGCCGTTACTCCCCACGTTACCTACGCCCAAATGGCGGCAGGTAGGTGAAATACGGTACAACAACCAAAGGTAGCTTCTCAGGCCCCAGCGCCTAGAGCACCGGAACCTGTACCTGACATGCTGGCTATCTTGCTCTCTATTCAGGGGCAGACGGCTCAGCTGCAGCGTCAAATACAGGAACAGGCTAAGCGGGTAGATCAAATATACGCGCTGCTGCCGGGCCTAACGCACCTCCAGTCGTAATGGGTACGTACATGGCGGAGCAAACCCTGAAGGTTCTTGCAGTGAATGTTAATTCACTGATTAGGTTTGAACGAAGAGCCACACTATTTAAGTTGCTTAAAGACCAAGCCCCTGATGTGCTCTTGGTTAGCGAAACCAAGCTTACCAAGAGACACAAAATGAGGCACAAAATATATAAAATAGTACGGAGAAACCGACCCAACTCCATTCAGGGAGGAGGCGTTGCGATTTTCGTATGAAAAGGTATACGTTTTAAAAGAGTATACAGTCGTGTAGTACGTAGGTTCCAGGTGCTGGAAGCATGCATCGTGTATATCCCTCTCCGTAGTGGAAAACGGTTATACATGGTGTCTGTTTATGCACCTAAGGCTGCTCAATCCACTTTATTCATCTCAGAGCTCGAGACACTTTTTCGATTCCTAAGACTGGAATTGGAGGAAAACTACTTTATTATCGGCGGAGATTTCAACGCCAAACATAGTGATTGGGGAAATAATACTCCATATACTAGAGGGAACCTACTATTCAATTGGTGGGGTCAACACAGTATAATGTATCGACTCGGCATTAAGGCGACGGATAGTCCGTCGTTTCCTAGACACGGGTCCTATTTGGATCTCCTGCTGTTCGACACACGAATACACCTGACATGCACAAACCAACAAACCATAAACTGTCTACGCACTTTTGTGTATGACAGTGACCATTGCGGACTTAGTACCGAAATATCCGTTCCGAACGAAGCTGCGGAATTGGACGAGTTTGTTCAAAGGCATGCCTACAACTATAGTAGGGTGCGTTGGACACACTTCTCCAGAACACTGACAAGAGCACTCTCCTCGAATTCGCTCTACCCACCGTCCAATAGAAATCTGTCAAACGAGGAGATTGGCAGGTATCTAAAACTAATGGACGAGACAATTAAACGAACAATGGACAAAACGATACCTCGGTATCAATACACTGACAACGAAGACTTATTCCGCAACGCAACCATTGACGCACTGCACCGACATAAAAGTAGACTGCTGTCAAGGCTAAAAACCTTGTACAGACAGTTTACTGACAGACGTAACCCGGAGATTATGACGCTAAAGTCGTCGATCAAAAATCTCCAAATATTAATTAAAGAAATTTACAGACCATCTGTAAGTTTGTATTGGAACAACAAAATTCGGGCTGTAAATACCAGCAACCCGAATATGTTCCCGCAAATAAATAAAATATTTCGGAGGAAAGATCACAACGACCTTTCGTGTCTTAAAATCGCCCGAACGACGAACAACGAGAATATACTTATAGCAGCAGGCATCGATCCAAATGAGGCTGTTGATGATGACAACTTCTTTGTGATCGAGGATCCGCAGGAGAAGGTAGAGGCTATAGGAGCGACTTTCCAGGAAGTATATAAGGCGAATGACATCATTGGCCCGAACCACGACCTGGAAAATCGAGTCCTTGTGCACAATTTCTATCTTCGAAATGAAATAATGAATTGGCGATTCGAGAGCTCGGGTTTCACCCAGTTCAGTGACGAGAATATGGCAAATAATGTCATCACCAATGAAATGGTACTACCACCGTTCATTTCGAAGGCAGAGCTCCAAACGATCTTCGAATCACTTAGAAGTAAGAAATCAGTGGGAACCGATGAAATACCGAATATTGTGCTTCGACATCTCCCTCTAGAAGCGGTGAACATTTATACCACCCTGTTTAATAATGCAATGAATAATGCATATTATCCAGCGCATTGGAAAACTGCGGTGGTACATCCCATCCCCAAAAGGGATAAAGACACTTCCAATCCGGCGAATCTCCGGTCGATCAGTCTCCTTCCAAACATCAGTAAGGTTTTCGAGAAGGTGATCAATAGAGTCCTGACCAAGTGGGTTGAGGACAAACATATAGTTCCGGATAATCAATTTGGTTTCAAGGCGGGGCATGATGTTATTCATGCTGCGTCTAAACTGGTTTCTGATATCCAATGGAACAAAGGCAAGAATCAGTGCATTGGTGCCTGCCTGATTGACTTGGAAAAAGCCTTCGATACCGTATGGTTAGAGGGACTCTTTTTCAAGCTGGACAGGTTGGGCATTAGTAAACCACTGCTGTATATTCTTTTTGATATGCTCTCCAGTAGACAGTTCATCGTGAAGAATGGCGATGTGACTTCTGCTGGAACATTTAACATTAAAAACGGTCTGCAACAAGGTGCGGTAAATTCGCCGATCCTATTCAACATTTACACAAGTGATCTGATAGGTTCACTTCACCATGCCATAGCGTACGCAGACGACTTAATCGCGTACAGATCAGGTCCAAAGATTGAGGTTATTAATATACTCTTGCAACGCGACTTCGATAAAATTAAGCGATATTGCGATGACTGGAAGTTGAAAATCAACTTTCACAAGTCGGAAACCATTTTGTCTAGGACGCCTTTGTCTGGGGCCTCTAGGGATACCAGAAAGAATTGGCGAAAGTTCTCGATCGTGGGACAGCACGGGCAGCCACTTGCTTGTCGAAATGTAGTCAGATACCTTGGGATCTGGCTAGATCAATATCTGTATTTTAACAAACATATAGATGTTGCTCTGGCCAGAGCCAAAGGTGCTTTTGCCCTTACAAAGAGACTGTTTTATAACAGCCAACTCGATGCGAGGGTAAAGGTTATCTGCTACATGGCCCTTATCAGGCCTATGCTTGTGTTTGGATGTCCCGTGTGGTTCAACGTAAGAGTAAGTTTATTGGAAAAGATTCGGGTGTTTAAGAGGGCTTGTCTCAGGACTTGTCTTCGCTTATACAGAACACCAGAGTCTGAGTACATAAAATTCTATCCTAATGAGGTCTTGTACAATAAGGCGAACCTAATAAGAGTGGACAATTTCGTCATTAAGTTGACTCGAAGGCACATTGCAAGAGCAATGACCTCATCGAACAACCTGATCTCCGGGGTTTACTACCCTAACTATATGTATCATGAGAGAGTTCGCTTTGACGGCTTTGTTCCTCCAGAAGCGTTCCTCTACCTAGATATGAAAGGTCTGATCCAGGACAGATTGGCGGTGCCGCTAATCTTCCACGTTGCTCGAACAGCTGCGGACAGGCGACTCAACTACGACAGAGACGTCGCACATGGCAGTGCGGAGCGTCTCCGGTTCAGTAGGGCGGTAGGGAGTCGCGACATAAGGGATGTTGCACGGCAGCACCAACAATTTTGGTGGCTTATGGGAGGAGAGGAAGTATCTTCGTCGAATTCCTCTAGTACATTATAGCTTCACTCGGAAGCAAAGTCGGTTAGCCTAATTTTTTTAGTCATGGCCGGCTTACATAGACTTAGGTAGGATTAAGGTAGTTATAAGATAAAAAAAAAAAAAAAAAATAAAAAAAAATAAAAGAACTAAGATGGGTAACAACTTCTAGAAGGGGTAACGCATCTAGAAAAAAAAAATATATATATATATAAATTGTATGATATATACAATAAGTTATTTTAAGTAGGTTAAGTAGGTTAAGATTTATTTGTATGTAGATAGTTTGTAAGTTTTATTTTTTAAGTTTTTATAAAAAAAGTCCATATACTAAGTTTTTTCACTAAATAAAATTGTTTTCTTAGTTATAGTTTAAATAAATATAGAAAAATAATGTAATCGTACGAAACGTCGAAAGACATAGATTAAGTATTATGTTTAATTTAGAGCGCCCGCATGGGGCCAGTAAGTTAAAATAAGATAATTTTAAGTTAATTAAGCTAATTTTTAAGCGTTTTTTTTGTATAGCGTATAAGTGTTAATGAATTTAAAATAATAAAAAATGCATTTAAAATGAAATGAAAAAAATGTAGCAAACGCTTCTAACTCGGAGGGTCCAGGTTCGAATCCTGCCCATGGCAAAGTCAGTTTTTCATTGTATAATTGGAACTCAGACAAAAAAATTCTGCGTGTGAAGGCATAACACTGACACGTAGATTTGGCTGTTATAAGAGTTTCAAGCAATGAAAAAAATACTGGGAATTATATCTCGAATCACTCTGAGTGAAGAAAAACTCTCCGTCCTATTCGGACTCCCACCCCTGGAGAGCAAACATAGAAACCAAACACACCTGAGTTTCAAACCACTACAAAAACAATTTTCCTTTCTCCTCCTTCTATCTTTCCGTCCGCGCCCTGGCAACAGTAAAAGGGTATCAACCCCTTAGGCGCGCGTAAATTGTAAAAAAAAAAAATATTTTTTTCGGCAAAGGGGTTCATATGTTCTTCAATAATGCGTTTATAGCCGTGTTGATCCATTTTCGTGTCTATTTTCACAATTGGTCCCATGCCATGCCAAGAAAAAGCATCCCACACGATCAACACTTCCTCCACCGTGTTTGACTGTTTTTAGTGTGCATATCTATACCTTTTTCCATCTGATCCGAACCTGTAGAACTTGGATTCATCACTCCACAGTACACTTTTCGAAAAAGTCATCGATTTGCGAATGTGTTCTTTTGCAAACGACTTCCTTAGTTTTAAATTTTTGTAGGTTACGAGTGGCTTTCTTTACGCGCTGCATCCTCTTAAGTTTTTTTTTGCTGCAGACGCCTTCTTATGGTTCTATCCGACACGCAAATGGAATGATTTGCAAAAACTCTGTTCTTTGTTGCTTTAGAGCTCAAAAATGGGTTGGCGGCACTAGCCCTGTAGATCAGACTGTCCTCTTTCATTGTGGTTTTCCTTGTCCTCGGATCTCTTGCAACATTTTTGGCATTCCCATAAAGCTCCACATTACGTAAGGCATTATATATAACCTTTCAGGAACATTTTAACTGTTTGGCTATCTCTATAATCGAGACAAACGTAAATACTTTCAAATGAATTTATTTTTAACAATCCAATCACATCAAAATACAACTTGAATCACCAAAGAAAAGTGTGTTCTATGTATGTGGCCAGAAATTATGATGGCGCTGAGAATTTACCGTTAACTTTACATGCATGCGATACTGAGCGTATGCTTTTAATTTTAAGCCAAATTTCGATCATGCTTAACTGGAAATGCAATTTGAACTATGTGCGAAGGTAGTGTGCTATTTATGTGACCACCACTGTATATTATGTACAATATAACCATTCTTTTATTTATTGTAATTGTTGTTTATTATCAGAAAACTTAGTTTTCTCATTTTATCATATGATCAAAAACTATCCGTGGAAGGAAAAACGTCCTCAATATAAGGAGTTTTAAGTTTTGTGCGATTGTGAGCAACAAATAAAGTCATTGCAACGACAGCCTAGTAACGTTTAAAAAAATATCGAAGGTTAAAATATTGTAAAGGGTCCGCCATCTAACGTTATACAGCTGCACACAATCGATAATGTGCTTAAAAATTGGACCGATCGTGTAGGCTACTGCATGGCCAGCCGAGGCAGCCATTTGAATGAAATTATTTTCCATTATTAACCGGAAGGATAAAACTAATTATCTGTCAAATCAGACATGAGCTAAGTGTTACCATTCACGAAATAAGCACTAGTTGAAAAAAAAACGTTAGATGGCGGAGCCTTTATTTTATTTTATTAATTTATTTAGCTTTAACTATTGTTTTTTACAAAGTTTTCATTGTTTTTCATAAAAAAAGCTACATATATAACAAACTAAAATCTTAGTTGTAATTTAATTTTATATATATGTAACTAACTTTATATATATATATGTATGTATTTACATATTGCCTTCAATCACTACTACCAAATAGTTTCAATTCATCACTATACAGGTTATCCACTAATTCGCCATGGATAATTTGGGAAATGATTTTTAAGTATAATCTAAGAAAAAAATCGTTCCGCGGTAAGAATCTATCTCCAATGTTGACATCATTTACCGAGGATTTAAGAATGACTTGCTTTGGTGTACCCTGACCTTTATCCTTTACAACTGCGTTTTAATATTTTGTTTACATCAGAGTGAATCGGTGACGACGTTGAAGAGCCGTGTTTTTGTATTAAAAGTGAGCTGTTGTAGGAAACTCTTTCTTTTGTGTGTGGTAAACCGGATTCAGTGCGTAGATTTATGATACGAGTTGTCCGAAAGCCTCGCGTACAAGCTCTGACGGCTGCGTGGTATGGGGTAGAAATATTCTGGATAAACGCTGTTAAAAATCTACCATAGTCGATTTTAGATAAAATAATAGATTCTATTACATAGATAACAAAATTAATATTACAAGAATATTTTTTATTACTGATTTATTTTCTTTTAAGACCAAATTCCTTATAGTTTTCCACATTTGCTTTTGCAAATTTGCTGTACTGATTTTAAAATTTATAAATTTCATTAATTTTCGCCTTAAAATCATTCCTTATGATTGGGTATTCATCCCTGCTATTTTTGTCATTTATAATTCTAGTATTGTGGTATTTTTAAAATTTGTAGAATTACTGAACCATTTATTTGATTGGATGCTTATTTTCAGGGTTTTTGTGATAGAAAATTTTGCTGTTATATTTTTTTAAATGTATAATTTATTAGCATTTTCAAGAACAATAGTTTCTCTTTCATATGTATTTATAAGGTAACCAGATAAGAACGATTGGAAAAGTATTTAAATAAAACAACAACGGTGTGAGATATAAAATTGATTCTGACTTTATTTTGAAGGTACGTTCATGCCATTATGTTTGGAATAGCACATCATTCAAATGCCCGCCTCATATTCGCTGGTAGGGTTTAAGCGTTCGCTCCAATATGTGCAATGATAGTTTTTCCAATTGTTATGTTTCAGTAGCTGTCAATACCAATGACATCCATCTGTCAAAATATTCAGTAAGGTTTTCCATTTTATCATGCATCGCTATGAAGTAAAACTGCTTCTAAGCTAAGTATGGCTGCTTTCCAAAATTCAAACTAAATTCGCATTGTGACTGCACCTCGCATCTGTAATGCAAGAATGCGATGCTTTTATGACGCGATGCGTATCCCGTTGCGTTACGAATCATGATGTTTTTAATGTTACGCGATGTGCAGTGATTATTTTTTTAAATTTAAATTTTTAAATTGATTGGAATTCATACAATTAATTATTTGCTAAATAATTGTGGCGCTTGTGACAACAGAATATTCACAACAATTATTTTAAGTCTAAAATTCAGCTAGAGCTGAATTCCCTTTCAATCTGCAGCCTCATAATTAAGTCTAAAATCTCGCTTTTTTTTCCATTGATTTCTGCATATAAATAATTATAATAATGTAATTGAATGTTTTTATTTATCTAAAAGAAAACTTACTTCTCGGAATTCGCCATTATACTTCAGATTGCATAAACCAAACAAACAACTGTAATTTGCATCGTGCTAGTTCATGATGCGCTGGTTGTATTTCCTTGCGCAGTATATACATTCACAATGAATTTCGTACTGCGTACTGCGTTCTGTCGCCAGTTTGGGTTTGCATTTCGGAATGGTTGCTGATGAAAAAAGCAGGTAGTACTGCATTTTGGAAAGCAGCCTTTACTGGAATTCAATCAGGCACCAATTGCTTGGTTCATGTTTCTGTCCTAACGCATAAAATAAGTTGTCAATATTCATGCAGTATACCAAAGTCTCTTCTTGAGATAAACAATGTGCAAGTCCATTTTCACGTTTTCGGAAGTCACTTATATGTACGTCACCCTCGAGGAGATTCCATTCTTTTAATCTGGATGCTAGTTCTGACTATGATTCCGCTAGTTTTAAATCTCGAACCAAATTATTCAGTTTAGCCTTTGAAATTAAATTAAAAGTCTGCAAGAACACATTCATTTGTTCTCACCAAACGAGTGCAGTACTTCAGTGTACTCTATTCATTGTCATTATTCAACTAAATGTGCAGTGAATGGCCGTTTTCGAAAACGTCATTTGATCGTCATTTTGATCGTCATTTGCAATACTTAAGGGTTGCGAACATCTAACTGCAAACGTCATTTGGTATCGTTGATCATGATTTTTTACTTGCAAGAGCATTTGACGTTTTCGAACAGAGCAAAATGGAACCTTTAACAAAAATTATTGAGAAATTGAAAAAAATAGCCGATTTTATGTATTTACTGTTCACGAGACTGAGATTCCGCTGAATATTCGGATTTTTTGCAGCGCAGTTGACGTTTATGAACATCTGCCCTGCAAACACTGCATTATCGAACATGCTGCAAATGTAGTGTGAGTTATGATGTTGTTTTCGAACAAATGACTTTCGCAGCTTGCGTTTAAGAACATTTTGCAAAAGCAATTTGATGCAGATGACGTTTTCGAAAACTGCCAATTAGAGTACCACACCATAAGAAGGAGTTACTGTACAATAATCGGTAAGCTGTTAACAAAATGAGTGCACTGTTTTCATTCTCTCCCACGCTTGTGTTCTTGAACTGGATGAGAGCGAATCTGGTGCAATGTTTAAAGGCCAAATCACAATGTCGCTTTCGCGCTTTGACATGCTTCATGTACGCTTTATATCGAACTTACGATAACTTGCGCCAAAAGCACGAACTTGAAATTTGCAATCCGGAATGTCGCTTCGGCGTTGAGCTGACAAATAAAGTATTGTTTCCTCAGATTTTTTATATATGAATTCGTTGCACGAGTTAGAGTAGAAATGTACTTTTCTTATTTATATTAAAATTTAATTAGGAGAAATAACTTCACAAGCAATGTATTTTAATAAATAAATTAAAGAAAAAACAACAAATACATAGTTCAAATTACTATTTTGCGCAAGAAAACCATAATAAAATAATCGCAAAAGGACTTTACGCATTCGGAGTAAGTACATTACACTATAACCTGCCTTGTACCACAGATAATAAATCTATACAGATGTCTCATCACTGTAGAAAAAAATGGTTCACTTTTGGTCGGCTAGCCGACACTCGTCCAGCCGACACGAGCTTTCGGAGTAATATAAAGCTTTTTTATTCTCTCTCTTTCTTGCTTTGTTTACTGAGAGATTTTTTTTTCTCTCACCACAAGTTGTGGGCAGTGGCACAACGAATATGAAAAACAAATGCAAGGGGCTTGTGGGAAGGGGTATGAAGACTTGGCTGTTTGTTTTCATTCGACTGCAATAGAAAATTATATAATTTTTTATGAGTTGGTATTTTGTTTGAGCGCATGAGTGTACATATGTATGTATGTAAGAAAGAACAATTCAAATGCGCGAAAAGTGGAATATTTCTTTACATTTTGTATTTTTTTTTTTTATAATTTACGCGCGCCTAAGGGGTTGAAACCCTTTTACTGTTGCCAGCGCGCGGGCGGAAAGATAGAAGGAAGAGAAAGGAAAATTGTTTTTGTAGTGGTTGAAACTCAGGTGTGTTTGGTTTCGATATTCGCTCTCCAGGGGTGGGAGTCCGAATAGGACGGAGAGATTTTCTTCACTCAGAGTGATTCGAGATATAATTCCCAGTATTTTTTTCATTGCTTGAAACTCTTATAACAGCCAAATCTACATGTCAGTGTTATGCCTTCACACGCAGAATTTTTTTGTCCGAGTTCCAATTATACAATGAAAAACTGATTTTGCCATGGGCAGGATTCGAACCTCCTCCGAGTGAGAAGCGTTTGCTACTACCACTACACCACGGCCACCCGTAATTGAAGTTTGACAAGCAAAATATCATTCGTGTTATTAATATGCAGTCCATATAAATAATAAGAAGTAATTGAATTGAATTGAAGTGATAATTAAAGTGCACAGGTTAATCTATAAAATATCTATTTTTATTTTAATATATTTTATCCATATATGTATTACTTTATATATATATATATGTATATATATCTACTAAATTTTTATATAAAACAACTAGCGTTTAGGTGCAGGTAATACATTACATATATTTATATATATGCATATATATATATATACATATTATGTAGGTGTATGTGTATTGATTTTCGTAATAAAATTTGAGCTGTTTTGCTCCTATTATAACTAATAAGATTTTTAGGTTAATCACAAACTACCTACATTTCTACATACATATTTCTAAAAGCTGAAAAGTAGGCACACATCTATATTTGAACAAAAATCTACAAATAAAAATGTCCTGGAGGAGAATAAAGTGCGCAATAGCACATTGCTGTGCAACCGAAAATGAGGTTTCGGATATGAAATTATTTCGTTTCCCTAAAAAAGGCACTGTTAAATATGATGAATGGTTAGCTTTGACGGAGGAGTCTCGTGAACATATAAAATGCCTTAAAAAACCTAACATTTGCAGCAAACATTTTGAAAATGCCTTTTTGGGGAAAAAATATTTATTATCTGTGCTTGTACCTACAAATCGAACAAATCAAGGTATCGTGTAATGTCAAAGCAAGCAATTTAAATTTTTCTCTGAGTAGTTGCGGAAAATAAACATTGCAATTTAAATTTTTCTCTGATTAGTTGCGGAAAATAAACATTTACTTTAAATTTAGTTTCATATTTTTGGTGTTTATAAAGCAGGATTTTTGTCTCTAACTAACAGGATGGATATTGAAGAGCTGGATGATTTGGTGGACTTCTCACTGTTCGCGCTAATGGGATACGCTTACTACGAGGAAGCAAGGAGCAGCAGGATGACTACAAAAAGGCAGCATTGGGTTAGAGAATTAAATTTAAGCCGAGATGCAGATTTGTTTTTGCTCTAAACTATAAAAGCGTGCTGGACAAGGACCCGGGCCAGTTTTTTAAAATTACGAGGATGATGCCGAGTACTCTGAGTACTACAACTACGAAGGGCACCACTCGATAGTATTTCATGCTGCATGAGACGCAAATTATGCATTTACAGCTGTTGATGTTTGTCAGAGCGATAGAGGTATATTCGCTGATTCATCATTTGGTAAGACTCTTATAACAAATCAGTTAAACCTACCATCTCCAACCAAACTCCCAAATTCGAATTACATTTGTAACTACTATTTGGTTGGTGATGCGGCATTTCCACTGAAAATTTATTTAATGCGTCCTTATCCGGGAAGTCTTTTTAATGACGATAAGTTAAACTTCAATAAACGCCTATCGCGCGCCCGTTGAGTTATCGAAAATGCATTTGGCATTCTAGTGGCGAGGTGGTGCGTATTGCAAATATCTTAAATATCTTACCGGATATTACCGGATTGCATTGTAAAGGCATGTGTAGTGTTACACAATTTTATTATATTGAATGACGCTGCATATTGTCCATCAGAGTATGTCGATATTTATAACACCAACGACGAAATTGTTCATCGAGGCCAGTGGAGAGGAGAAGCTGAACCTCTTTCTAGGGCGAAACCCATCGGTTCAAACTTTTCGTCTCAAGCAGCTTTTAGAGTGCGCGATAGTTTAAGAATTTATTTATTTAACAATAAAATTTGAAAATGAATTTGAGAATTGAAATTTAATTAAAAAAAATGTGTTTTATTTGTCTAAATAAGGAAAGACTGCCTCGTTTACTACATCGAAAACTTTAGCTTGAAGACGATATCTTTCGGTTTCCGGCAACTTTTTCATTTCTTGCCAATCATCTTCAAAAAAAAATCATTGTCATCCACCTCTGGTGCATTGAAACGTTGAGAAAAGGCTTGAGATAGCTTGCCAAAAAAAATGCAGTTGGAGGGGATTCATCTGATCGGGGTGTTTTCGTCCGACGTTGAGGTTCAGGTGTTGCCTCGTGGGAATCGTACCACATGTTCTGCGTGTGTGGAAGAACATCCTTTTGTGAACCGCTACTCACATCCAAGAAGACTGACGATCATGAATCGTAGTTTCCACTTTGCCTAAGGGATGAATTTTTGTAGTATTATACACTAACTGGAATTAACGATGATTTACTTCCTTGGTCTTAGAGTTTCGTTCAGAAACTCCAACGATGAGTACAACTCCCACAATTCAACTGGCTCCAACACGCCGCTACCTGAAGGTTGCTCAAGTTTTTTTCTTTTCTCGGACAAAACGATCTCAGGCTTTTCCACCTCTGTTTACATTCTTCAACTGAAAAAGAACAGATACATATATTGTATGATTGATAATATTTCAATGAACAATTTATCCATATGTTATGAGCAACTTACTTGGCTTATCAAACTGTGCAGCGATTTGTGCCCATGTTTGGTCTCTTTTTAAGATGTTCTTATAACTGCGAGACTTCGTCTTGTATAAGAAATCTCTACCACGGACCAAATCAATAAGTTTTGCTTCGAAACTCATTTTTTCTTTTGTTTTTTAAGTTTTCAAAAATTTTTTAATTAAAGTAAACCAACTATGCGGAAACAAACGACAAAAATGACAGTAGATCAAATGTCCGATAGCTGTCAAACGCGCGAAAAAGTAGAAAGTAGCTTACTTGGGCTTTCATGTCGAGCTAACGATATTTACAATGAAAAGTGTTACGCCTGAGGTTACATTTCGGATTGCCCCATAAGAGCCCATTGTTTCTACTCAATATGTCAAAGCGTGATCGAAAACGCGAACTCGAAATTGTGAATTGACTTTAATAGAAAAAATACGCTGAGTACACTGAGTGCACTGAATAAAACGATTGTAAAGTCTAGCAATGCGGCATGTTGAATGTTGAACATTCTGGTGTTTGAAAGTCTGGATCATAGTCGATTTCATGTTCGAATTGGATATCATAGTTAGTTGAATCACTGGCACATTCAGGTTCTTCGTCCGAACTCCTTGATTCTGGTGGTTTTGGAATTTTACTATGTTCAACAGACCGACTGATGGTAAATTGTGTACTGCATGCTGTATGCTTGGTATTCGGGCCAATGCCCTGTACGTTAGTGAGGCAAAAATAACAATCTATGGTATTGTCTTTCGGCTCTCTCCACATCATGGGTGCTGCAAAGCGCACGGTTTGTACCTTTCAACCAACTTGTTAACAATGTTATACAAGTTTTACAACATATGTGAGGAGCCCATGATTTATCTTGATCTCCTACTTTAACTCCAAAATAAAGTTCGCAAGCTTTTCGGATAAGTAACGATAGTGGTAATGACTTACTTTTACTTACTTACGACTACTTTTCAATCCTTGAGCCACCAACCAGACAGAGATTCGTGCGAAACGAAGAAGCACAAGTATCAAGGAAAACCTAGAAACGTTGATTCGGCGCCGATCAGCTGAATTGGGCATCGTCAGACAGTCAACCCGGCTTACTTTGCGGTTGGATTTGGGCCTACATCCAATATAGGATTGTGCTGACGTAAGAATTAAAGCCGGACGACCATAGGCGTGAGTTGGCTAATTGGGCGCAGAAAATGTTGGCCGGAGATCTTTGGCTAAAAAATCAGCTTCTCAGACGAGTCCCATTTTTGGCTCAGCGGCTCAACATGTCAACAAGCAAAATTGACATTATTGGAGCGAACACAATCCAGGAGTGTTCCGCATTGAATGTTTGGTGCGGTTTATGCCATGGCTGACTATAGGACCTTATTTCTTTCGAAATGAGGAGGGAGACACCGTTACCGTTAATATTCTCAGATATAGAGCGATGTTAACCGACTTTCTGTAGTGAGAGCTCGACAGCATCGATATATCCGAGCTGTGATTCCAACAAGATGTCACTACATAATCGACGCGATTATGCGATTTGACACCACTCGATTACTTTTTCTGGGGCTACGTCAAGTCCTTAGTCTACGCTAAGCAGCTAACCACTTTGGACATGCTCGAGGCATTCAACATGCTATTGCTGGAATAACGCCGCATATATTGCCCGATCAATTTTATATCTCACACCATTGTTGTTTTATTTTAATTTTTTCCCCTATCGTTCTAATCTGGTCACCCTATACATACAATAGAACTCATTAAACGCATATTAAATCAATTAAGTAGTAATAATAACCAACCAAAAATCTTCCTCCTGCTTTGAAATTTCTTTTTTGTTTTGTTTTTATTCGTTACTTTCGACGTTTGAAATACATTTTACAAAAAAGCGTTCCCGCAAGATTTTGGGTTTCAGAGGCAATACTGCCCTACTCCTCCAACTTAGAAGAAAAAATGCTCTTTTACAAATTGTTAGAAATAAAGTGTTTTCCAATAGGGACTTGACAACTTTGAATTTAATTTGTGAACGCACTCTTCCACTCATCATCAAACTGTCACTGTCAATTTATTCAGTAAACTCAACATTTTCATCATGGTAAAGTACACGAACGAGCAACGTCTGCAAATTATAAAAATTTTCTACCGAAATTCGGAGTCGGTGACTGCAACTTTAAGAGCGTTAACTCCAATTTTCGGTCGTAAGTCATTCTCGCCCTAGTAGGCAGGCAATAACAAGTTTAGTGCAAAAATTTGAGTCTACATATTCGTTGTGTGATGTTGCCGTGCCAGTGAGATAAGGGGTTGGTCTAAGTGTCGAAAATATCGCTGCCGTTCAGGCGTCCGTAGCAAACGATCCAAATCAGTCAATTCCATGGCGTTCTCAAGAATTGAGCATCGCTCAGACCACATTATGGCGTATTTTGCGTAAGGATCTTGGTTTACACCCATACAAGATCAAGCTGACTCAAGAATTGAAGCCGATGAACCATTTGAAGCGACGTACGTTCTCCTATTGGGTTCTGGAGAATATGCGCCAAGATGATGAATTTCATCGCAAAATCATCTTAAGTGACGAAGCTCATTTTTGGCTCAATGGGTTCGTCAATAAGCAAAATATGTGTTATTGGTCGGGTGAAAATCCACACAAATCACCACAAAATCCACACGCTACAATCGATTTATTGAAGAGTAAGTATTGTGAGCGTGTTATCTCAAGACATGGGCCAGCCGATTGGCCGCCTCGTTCATGCGATTTAACGCCGCTTGACTACTCAGGCCAACTACTCAAATTTAAAAATTAAAAATGCTCCGATTCAATTGTTCCACTTGTAAAAAAGTCTTTTAACCCTATGACAATGTGAACACGACGTTCATCCCGTCGCCAATGTAAACAGGCACTATTATATTCCTGCTAATGTTACTCCCAAATTAATGTTCATGCATTTGCATGTTACAAACCACATTGCTTATATTCTAATTAGTTTTAATGCATTAGTAGGGATTTTATGGGGTTTCACCCTGCGGTGAAAATAACATTTCACCATTTATCAGTGTTGTATAGCAACACTGCACTAATTTCAAATAATAATTCGGGGAATCTCCTTTACGAAGGAAAACGAAAAAACGTGCACCGGAGCAAAAAAGTGACATAACGACATTTTCCCCTCATTTTTTTTCTTCTGTTTTTCACTTCCGTAACAAAATTACTCTCCTGGATTTTATGTCAAAATATACTAACCCATATAAATATGTATAAACGTAAAATACTATTGTGTGTCAGACTAGATTTCTGTTTTCGTGCAATCGGCTGTGTTTGGTCAATTTATTATTCTAAGAGTTCAAATTGATTCGCAAGCAAATATATTTAATAAATAAAAGAAGATGGAAGCACAAATAATAAGTATTTTACTATCCTGATCGTCGTCATCCAAACAAATAAACTGCGAAATAAAAATTTTACGTTTAACCAATACACGTAATATTTTCAACAGCAAAATTCGAAAAAGTTTTTAGTGTTCCATTGGAATTGAAATCGGAGTACAAAAAAGAAGCATTTTGCCTGCCCAATCTCAAAAGCCATATGTCTGCTATTACACGATGACTCTTGAGTCACGACTCTTCTCTTTTATTTAATTTTCATTCTAAGAGGCTCGTGCTATTACACGTTTACTCTTTTAATTTTTTCTTCGGCTGTGAAGTGTATAGAGCTCTCTAAATAAGCATTTTAATTTGTCTTTTGACCAAAAACCACGACAAATCACCGAAGCTATATGGGGAGCTCTGAACGACATCCCTCCGATTTGGCTGAAAAGTGGTAGAAATACTCATTGGAGTGGTACGAATCATAAGGCAAAAGAAGTTTTGCAGAATTCTATATAGTTTGCGTGTAACGGAACTTTAAAAATTGGCGAAAAATCAAAATTTATGCTTTCTTTTATATTCAAAAAAATTAGAACTTTGGCTCTGCTCATCAGAATTTGATAAAATTTACCTTGTTGAATTCAGGAAAAGGTGAACTTTCAAAGACTTGGGTTATTTTTTATTTTCAAGGTCGAAGTATATTCCAGAATATCCTTTTTACATATATCCTTGAATAACTCAAAAAATGTTATTTTATATATTATAGAGAGATTCGTCCTCTATTTCCATTTCAAATTTCAAGTTGGGATCTCTATGGGTTCGGCCAAAATAATGTTTTATAGGCGGCTAAATATTCTGTAATAAATATTTTCATTTAAAAAAAAAGTCACAAAAAGTTATTATTTATTATCTTTTAAGAGTATATACACATTCTTCCGATGAAAAGGAATAATATTTTCCTTTAATTACTCCTTGTGAAACAGATGAAATATGATGAAGTTTTTTTGTTTCCGGCACAATTCTTGAATTAGAAAATCCCAATTCCATCAATAATTTTTATTCATTATATTTATTAATATTTTCAGTTGCCCAGTTATATAACTGTAAGGGAGTTGTTATGTGTTCCCTATACGGCTTTGTAGGCTAGCTCTGGCAGCCAGTCTTTTTATTGTGCCACCAAGTCCATCGCATGCGCTCTTACCATGAGAGGTGGCAAAGAAGTTCCATTCAGCATTCACTTCAAAATCCTGTTCATGCAATGTTAAATTAAAAAAATTATTTTTGTTTTTGTACTGCGCAGCATTTCTTAATTTTAATTTTCTTAAAATGTTGGCATTTCTCGTGCAGGAACTCTAAGAGATGACGCTGAAATACTCGTAAGTGTACTGCGACAGTGTCATGCTTTAAGCAGTCACTGATTACAACAAAACTTTCATTTTTAATGTCATCCATCTGGTTCCGGTAATATATTGCGAAAGGGTGAATCGTTGCCTGTTCGTTAGTCCAGTGGTATCCCTGCACTGCATCTTGCACAACAAAACCATCATTTTCGAAAAAGTCCAATAAAACAAGTATGTCCGTTTTCGTTAGGAGAGTTTTGACTTCCTTTATGTACCTATTTTGTTGATCAGTTATAAAAACATGACGAATGAAAACACCAAGCCGTTCCGAAAAGCTCTGAATGAAATCCTCAGAGTTTTCAATTCTCACTTCCAATTTTGATCGGTCTGTGTGGGTCCACTGATAGTACGTTACGTCTTCTATGAAGTGATTACTAAAAGCAGTGTCAAAGATTCTCCTTAATTTATAATAGTTTTGGCAATTAAGGCACTTGCCCAAGTAACAATTTATATCAGGAGGGTTACAAATTACAAAAGTTAAGCAGGCTCTGCTGTCATTGAGATGTTTATCTTCGTTTGCTATCAGCCTGGATAAATTGCTACCCTCAAACATGAGTTTGATATTTTGATGGAAACACACATGGAATGAATTCCTGATGCCCCAGCCAAAATTTAGTTCTTTGGTCTTAACGACGCGAATTTGGAAAATCCAATCTTAACATTATTATGAACTTCTTTGAACTTATAATATATCTCCCTAAGGTTAGCCAGATGTTTTTGAATATGTTTTTTTCTGATTTTCAATCTAACAAAAAAGCAAAACGTCTTATTTTTGAACCTGAGAAAATAAATTTTTGTTACCTTTATAGATACGTAGTCTTTTTTTCCTGGCATTAAACGTCTGATATCGACTTCACAGTAAAAACTTTATACCAATTGCTTGATATCAGCATCTAAGCTTTTCCCATAAGTTGATGGAACGCTTTGATCTTCTTGAAGTTTTCTAGATTTATTGATCATATAGCTTGTTGATCCTGAAAACTCTTCTATAATTTTGTCGACGCTCCATTCTCTTGAAAGTAAAGACAACAAAACAAGTTTGGTGTCTTTGCTTGCAGTTTTATGAAAATTTTCTTTTATTTTCCCTACGCAATATTCATAATCTCTGGATTATATTCATCATTATCAATAGCAACAGAGAAAACTTTCTCTGCCATTTTCAATTTTAAGTCACTAAGTCTTCTCTTGTCGAATGTATCTTCAACAATATAATGTATGCATTCATTAATTAAATTGAATGCAATGTCTTTATCGAAATACATTTCATCAACTTCAATTTGATCTTCAACCTCTAGCAATGATGGTGTTGTATCAGAATTTCGGATCTGACTTAATTTTTTCCTACACTTAAGGCAAATTACCAACTTTGTGTTCAATTTTGGTTGCATCGAACCATCCATGGTCGTACAGGCCGCAAATCACGAGCACTGGGTTGATGAGGTATTAAATCCAGAGGATTTCACCACACAAAAGCACTCATTATAAATTTATATTACTCACAACTCTTATTTCGATACAATCTAAAATAAATCCCAAGCTCATGACAGATTGACATCAAGTGAGTGCAAATAAATTAAGCCTAACTTCTAAAATCCTCAAAAACGGGAAATGTCATTGAAGAAATAAAACAAGCCCAGTGAGGTTTTTTCTTTCTAAAAAAAAAAAAAGCTATGTACTAATGTATGTGCACTCGGGTTATATGTCAGGATGATAAGAGGAGTAATAAATATTTTGATATAGCCGCCTATAAAACATTATTTTGGCCGAACCCATACAGATCCCAACTTGAAATTTGAAATGGAAATAGAGGACGAATCTCTCTATAATATATTGTAAAATGTTTGTGTGGGTACAAATGATAGAACTTATTCTTTTCAATACAAATCCCTCTATTCAGTACAGTTACAATTCACTATTTAATTGTTTCTCTCAATACAATCCAATTTCTCAACCGCTTATACTTTTCTTATCTCTTACTTAAACCACTTAATCACTTCTCCTAATTAACACTTCAAATTTCACTTTAGAACTGATTTGCATACCTTTGGGATGCTGGTATTTATACTCGAATGACATACTTCGAGAACAATCCTCGCCATCCAGCGTCCCATACAATTTCCAATTTGCTAGAAAATTCGATTCCACTCTCCAGTCAAGACTTTGTTATTCCAGTATCGAAATCTTCTGGTCTTCGAGTATCGACATTTTCTGCTAGATGTCGCTGCTCACATTTAAGTGGTTATCACATTGCTCCCTCCCTACAGTTGTTCGTCCCGAACAACTTCGTCATTCAGCATCCCGTTGAAATTACACATTCTATCCAAATGGACCACTTTCAATTTTCCTCGATCCCCACGCTGGATCCGGTAGACAACGTCATTAATGCGGGTTATCACCTTGTATGGACCTTCCCAGTCCTGTTGCAATTTTGGTGATTTGCCTTTCTTACGCTGAGGATTATACAGCCAAACCAGATCTCCTTCGTTGAAACCGGAAGATTTCGCCTTGATATCGTACCTAGTTTTCATGCGGCTGCTTGCTAGCTTCATCTTTTCTCTGGTGTCTTCATGCAATTTACGAATCCTGCTGCTCAAGTCATTCACGTAGTCGTTCACCCCTTTGGGCTCTGTCGGTGGGGATCCGAATTTTGCTTCACTTGGCAACCGAATTGTTTGACCAAATAAGATCTCTGATGGTGTGTGCCCTGTTGAGCTATGGACCGCGTTTCGGTAGGCCATTAAGAAGAGGGGTATGTGTCGATCCCAATCCCGCTGGCAGTTGCTGACAATCTTAGACAGATGCTCATTCAAGGTCCGATTGAATCGCTCGACCATTCCATCAGATTGAGGGTGTGGTGGCGTTGTCCTTGTCTTTCTTATTCCCAAATATTGACATATTTCCTGGAAGACTTTTGATTCAAAGTTTCGCCCTTGATCAGAGTGCAGCTCCAATGGGACCCCAAATCTGCTCACCCAGTTGTTGACTATCTGTTCGGCTACGGTCTTAGCCTCTTGATTTGGGACGGCAAACACTTCCGGCCACTTACTGAAGTAATCCATGATTACGAGGGTATATCGGTTACCATTAAAGGTTTCGGGAAACGGACCAGCGATGTCGACGGCTATTCGTTCGAAAGGTGCTCCGACATTGTATTGTTGCATTTGTCCATGTGGCTTTACTTTTGGACCCTTGGTAGCCGCACATCTTATGCACTTTTTGCACAAATTCTCGACATCTTGTTTGGCGCTTAGCCAATAGAAACGTTCCCTTACCTTTTCCAACGTCTTGTTTATTCCCAAATGGCCTCCTGAGATTCCGTCATGTATTTCATGGAGCACTTGGTTGACTCTGGACCGTGGCACAATTAGCTGCATACGAGATGTTGTCCCATCTGCACTTTTCCATTTTCTCTTCAGCAATCCATCTTGCACAAAAAGCGAGTCCCACTGTGCCCAGTATGCCTTCAGAGTTTGGCTCCGATCTGATATCTGCTGCCAGCTTGGTCTTTCCTCGTGTTCTTTCCAGGCCAATATTGGTTCGATGTCATTGTCTGCCTGTTGGGAGGAACGGATTTCGTCTATACTCCAACCCTCTATTGGCTCAGTCCTAATCGTTTGGATAGTTGCCTGTTGTTTCGCTTCTTTACCACTGACTACTTCTGCTGGGAGGCTTTCGTTGCATTGTTTTACCTGTGAGACTGGGATAATTACCCTGGAGTCGTCGACTCCTGCTACAGACTTCTGCCCCGCGAAGTAAGCATTTCCTAACTGATGACTTCTGGAAATTTGACCGGTTTCTTGGTAGCCGTTTCTGCTGGTTTTTCTTTCTATTTACCTGTAGCCCCAGTGCAGGCAGCCTTCTCGTCGTACCGGTTCTTTACAATGCCCTTGCAAATGTCCTACTTCATCGCAGTTCCAGCAGCGCATCCTTCGTCTCTCCCGTGGGATATTTCGTTGCATGGTAGTTGGTCTTGAGCAGGAGCATTCACCAGATACTATTTCCCTAACGAAATGCATTCCTTTGGAAACCTGATTGGATGCTTCCATCGCCAGAGCGAAGGCAAGTGCTTCAGCAAGGGTTCTTTTCCCGGCCATCCTTACTGCTGATTGTAGCTTCAAATCTGCAATTCCCCCAATGAATGCGTCCTTTGCCATTTCGTCGATTATTTCTTGGCCTGCAGTGGGATATGACAAATGTGCCAGTCTACTCACGTCTGCTTGGAGCTGTTGCAGTGTTTCTCCTCGTTGCTGCATACGGCCTTGCAATTGAACCTTGTAGACTTCCCGCATGTGGCTATCCCCAAAACGTTTCTCGATAGCCTGCACTAAAGCCATATAGTCTCTAGTCTTTTCGATATCGATTGTTTGTAACAATTCTGCCGCAGAACCGCGTAAGGCCATTGTTAGGGCAAAGCATTTTTCCTCATTGTCCCAGTCGTTTGCACAAGCAGCCATTTCAAGCTGCTTCTTATAAGTAGACCATGAGGTCTGGCCATCGAATGAGGGAGGCTTCAACTCTTTTCTCCTTGGACCGCTTAAAGAACATTCTCGCAGTTTCTGTTTTCGCACTATGTCGAGCTCTTTTGTTAGTTGCTGAACTTTGCTGTCAATTTCTTCGAATTTTTCGCCAACATTCTTCTCTATTCTATCAAATTTGTCATCAACGTTCTTCTCTATTCTTTCAAATTTGTCATCGATTTCTTCGAATTTTTGCTGGAGAATGTTCTTTTGTTCTTCCAGATTATTCTTTTGTTCATCCATTTTCTGCTGAAGACCGTGGTGATTGTTGGTTTGTTCGTCGAATTTTTGTTCCAGGCTATTCTTTTGTTCTTCCAGATTTTTCTTTTGTTCATCCAGATTTTTCTTTTGTTGGTCGAGACTGTTCTTCTGCTCGTCCATTTTTTTGTTTTGTTCGTCCATTTTTAATAAGAGGAGTTGCATCATTGCAGCCATGTCATTGCCGGTACTTGTCTGTTCATCCTCGTCAACATCAAAGGAATATGCATCAGGATCATGTCCCTCGTTGTTCAAAGCCTCCTTTTTCCTCCACTGGCGCTGAGCTTCTCTTGTTCAACTCGGTTTTGAGTTGGACGAGGGTCAACTGCAATAGTTTTCGACCCATTCTAGCTTTTTCAAATAGTCAGAAAACACAGGTTTTTTTTTCGCACAATAAGTCCTATCCCACTTCTGACACCAATGTAAAATGTTTGTGTGGGTACAAATGATAGAACTTATTCTTTTCAATACAAATCCCTTTATTCAGTACAGTTACAATTCACTATTTAATTGTTTCTCTCAATACAATCCAATTTCTCAACCGCTTATACTTTTCTTATCTCTTACTTAAACCACTTAATCACTTCTCCTAATTAAGACTTCAAATTTCACTTTAGAACTGATTTGCATACCTTTGGGATGCTGGTATTTATACTCGAATGACATACTTCGAGAACAATCCTCGCCATCCCGCGTCCCATACAATTTCCAATTTGCTAGAAAATTCGATTCCACTCTCCAGTCAAGACTTTGTTATTCCAGTATCGAAATCTTCTGGTCTTCGAGTATCGACATCTAGATTTACAGAGCAGAAGGACGAAGATCAGCGAATCCTGGCAGAAAAACTAATCGGTGAGTACGCTGATATATTTACTGCACAAGACGGAGAATATGGACGTACGCATATTGTTCAACACCACATTGACGCCACAGAGACACTCGACCAATCCGTCAACCTCCAAATCGTCTTCCATTGGCAAAGCAAACAGAAGTTGCTGAAACGGTGTCAAAGATGCAAGTTGAGGGACTGATTGAAGAAGCGCAAAGTCCATGGGCATCTCCAGTGGTTCTCGTGAAGAAAAAAGATGGGAGCACGAAGTTTTGTGTAGACTACCGACGTCTCAACGATGTCACTAAAACGGACAACTACCCACTTCCGAGAATCGATGACACTATGGATATGCTTTCTGGAGCGAAATAGTTTTCAACTCTTGACTTGAAGAGCTGTTACTGGCAGGTAGAGATAAATCGTGCGGATCGTGAGAAAACTGCCTTCACTATAGGAAGCGGTCTTTGGCAGTTTGCAGTGATGCCGTTTGGACTGTGCAACGCTCAGGCCACCTTCGAGCGACTAATGGAACGAACATTGCAAGGACTCACCTGGAAAACCTGTCTAGTATATTTTTACGACGTGATCGTCATAGGTAAGACGTACGAGGAGCACCGCGAAAATCTAAAAGTGTTTGAGAGGCTACGAAGTGCTCATTTAAAGCTCAAACCAGAAAAGTGCGCCTTGTTCCGTTCGGAAGTAAAATATCTGGGTCACATTATATCAGCGGAAGTAGTAAGAACGGTTCCTGACAAAATCGAAGCCGTGAAAAGTTAGCCTTCTCCAAAAGATAAACACCAACTGAGAAGCTTCTTGGGCCTCGCCACGTATTACAGAAGGTTCGTAAGGCATTTTGCTGGCATTGCAAAGAGCCTGCATCAACTTACGGAAAAAGGCCGACAGTTCAGGTGGTCTAGAGAATGCGAAAAAGCATTTCAAGAAATGAAGCGACGGCTGTGCAATGCCACCATCTTGGGTTACCCCACGCCCGGAAAAATTTTCATCGTGGACGCAGACGCTAGCAATGTTGGGGTCGGAGCTGTGATCTCCCAAGTTCATGACGGTCAAGAGAAAGTGGTCGCATATTACAGCAAAGTACTCTCCAGACCTGAACGGAACTACTGTGTAACCCGGCGCGAGCTTCTGGCTTTAATTCTCGCTACGAAGCATTTCCATAAGTACCTCTACGGACAAAAGACCACGCAGTTCTGAAATGGCTACTCCAATTTAAGAACCCTGAAGGCCAAGTTGCAAGATGGATCGAGCAGTTGCAGGGCTACGACTTTGAAGTGCAACACCGCAAGGGAACACTCCACTCAAATGCTGATGCTCTCTCTCGTCGACCGTGCGGAGTAAAATGCGAACACTGCAATCGTAAAGAAGCAAAGGAACAGGCAACTATCCAAATGATCAGGAATGAGCCAATAGAGGGTTGGAGTATAGACGAAATCCGTTCCTCCCAACAGACAGACAATGACATCGAACCAATATTGGCCTGGAAAGAGCACGAGGAAAGACCAAGCTGGCAGCAGATATCAGATCGGAGCCAAACTCTGAAGGCATACTGGGCACAGTGGGACTCGCTTTTTGTGCAAGATGGATTGCTGAAGAGAAAATGGGAAAGTGCCGATGGGACAACATCTCGTATGCAGCTAATTGTGCCACGGTCCAGAGTCAACCAAGTACTCCATGAAATACATGACGGAATCTCAGGGGGCCATTTGGGAATAAACAAGACGTTGGAAAAGGTAAGGGAACGTTTCTATTGGCTAAGCGCCAAACAAGATGTCGAGAATTGGTGCAAAAAGTGCATAATATGTGCGGCTACCAAGGGTCCAAAAGTAAAGCCACATGGACAAATGCAACAATACAATGTCGGAGCACCTTTCGAACGAATAGCCATCGACATCGCTGGGCCGTTTCCCGAAACCTTTAATGGTAACCGATATACCCTCGTAGTCATCGATTATTTCAATAAGTGGCCGGAAGTGTTTGCCATCCCAAATCAAGAGGCTAAGACCGTAGCCGAACAGATAGTCAACAACTGGGTGAGCAGATCTGGGGTCCCAATGGAGCTGCACTCGGATCAAGGGCGAAACTTTGAATCAAAAGTCTTCCAGGAAATATGCCAATATTTGGGAATAAGAAAGACAAGGACAACGCCACTACACCCTAAATCTGATGGAATGGTCGAGCGATTCAATCGGACCTTGAATGAGCATCTATCTAAGGCTGTCAGCAACTGCCAGCGGGATTGGGATCGACACATACCCCTCTTCTTAATGGCCTACCGAAACGCGGTCCATAGCTCAACGGGGCACACACCATCCGAGATCTTATTTGGTCAAACAATTCGGTTGCCAAGTGAAGCAAAATTCGGATCCCCACCGACGGAGCCCAAAGAGGTGAACGACGTGAATGACTTGCGCAGCAGGATTCATAAATTGCATGAAGACACCAGAGAAAAGATGAAGCTAGCAAGCAGCCGCATGAAGACTAGGTACGTTATCAAGGCGAAATCTTCCGGTTTCAACGAAGGAGATCTGGTCTGGCTGTATAATCCCCAGCGTAAGAAAGGCAAATCACCAAAATTGCAACAGGACTGGGAAGGTCCATACAAGGTGATAACCCGCATTAATGACCATGTCTACCGGATCCAGCGTGGGGATCGAGGAAAATTGAAAGTGGTCCATTTGGATAGAATGTGTAATTTCAACGGGATGCTGAATGACGAAGTTGTTCTCCAGTTACGGCGATCTTTTTTATCTACCTCGAGTTGCACATTCCCAAATAGGAAATGGAAAAAAAAAACATTCGTTCATCCTAAATGTCTACCTAAAATCCTAACACACATATGCTATAGGTTACATAGATATTGCACGCCGAAGGAAAATATTTAACCATTTTTCCACTCAATGGGACGTACCCGTATGAACTAGAGTGAATCATACTCAGACATGATGTTACTCTTAATTGTTTTGCATTATCAAGTTGCGTGTTCTGTTTGTTGGATAGAAGTTTTCCGTTTTTCGCAACGTAATTTTTTTAAATCAAATTTGACTGATAATAGACATTATATTTGAGAACCGTAGGAAGGTTAAAGCAGAATGCGCTCTCTTTAATGTTGTGTTTATTGAATAGTTGTTTTACGTTTTTTTTTCAGATAAAATTTGAATTTTTTGATTTTTGGATGCCATGTTTTTTTCTATCTTCCATGAACGATGCTTCGGTAATAGTACGAGGAGAGCAAGGTATAGAATGTCCTTGCGATGCTCATAGCAAGAACTTTTTTCATCAAACCATTTCGGATCTCTAGTATTTGTTATCCTTATGCATTCCAAGGCCATTGTCTATCTTATATTTCTTTCTTGTGGACGTTCTCTGAAAATTCTATTAAATACTTTGAAGTGAACTTTACAAACGTTAAAAAATTCATAAGTTGGTGCCTTCAGACTTCCAAAGTCACTTTTTCATCAGTTTTTAAAAATAGTCTGGAACAATTTAAACATTTATTCCTTAAATGCATTTTAAAAGCAAGATATCCAGTAAAATATCGCATTTACAACAGCTCTAATGTGATTTTAGTTTCGATTTCCATATCACAAATGACTTTTTCGTACAGAGTTTCATCGCATACGATTTTCTTACGATCTCCTTAAGCAATGAAGAAGTTTTTGGAATATTAGTTTAAGTTTGGGATAAGTCTACGTTTAAAGATTCTACATCATCATCATCACAGTTACTGAAAGACCAGAGAATTTTCGATATCAAAACATTAAATTCATAAACAGACGGATTTTTGTTGTAAAGACCTTTGATGCGAATAGTATAAAATAAATTTTCTAATACGTCTTGATGAATTCTCTTTGTTGGCAAATAATCCACGTTCTGATATAGGCCATTGCTTATATCGTCGTTCATAGACCTCGATAGAGGACAGATGTGTTTAGTTTCAGTGCATTTTACGTACATATATAGTTCGAAACTCGTTCGAATATAAGTGATTCAGTTTAGCTCGTAAACCTAATTAGTTGCAGTTTGTTAATCAGCTCGACAGCTAAGTGGTTAGCAGCGTCGGTCGTCAAATCGTGGGACGCGAGTTCGATCCCAGGCCGATCTTTTAGAACTTTTTTGTTTTTTTTTTTTTCAAATTGTGTAAATATACATACATATCATCCAAACAAAACCAACAAGAAATAAGGAAATCACGTGATGGATGGTGAAGAGCGTTCCGCTCTTCCCATAACGGAAGTGGAAAAAGGCAAATATAGTGCTGCCAGTGCCGTGGCGAAAGCCGTTAAAAGGAGGAGGAGTTTGAAAACTCCTCCTATTCTCACAAAAAAGAGAATAAATGACGTTTTAACGGCTGATGAGGTCAATTACGAGGGGGGCAATAACAACTTTGCCTCTCTAGCGGCATCCGAATCGGAGGATGAGGATGAGAAAATAAACGACATCACCAGCAGCATACAAAGGCTGGAAGAGGAAGTGCTTGCTATTAAGCAACGGCAAATAGCACGCAGGCAGAGGGAGCAATCGGTGGTATCGAGCTCCCAACAACAAATCCAGCAGCAGCAGAAACAACAACTGCAGCAAAAAAAACAGCAGCAGCAGAAACAACAGCAGCAGCAGACACAGCAACAGCTGCAAAAACAAAAGCTGAAACCACAGCAGCAGAAAAAAAAGCAACAGCAGCACCAACAACAACAACAACAACAGCAGCAGCAGCAACAACAACAACAGCAGAAGAAGAAGGAGAAGGTACCTCCTATTAATACCTATAAATTAGAGGTGAGTGCAACCAAGGACCTGTGTAAGTTGGTCATTGGTAACAATTTTAACATTAAAAGATTGGGGAACGATCGTCATGCCATCCACTGTAATACAGTGGAGGGCTATGCGAAAGTGAAAGAGCTCCTGAAGGAAACGACGACGGAGCACTTCTCATTCACACCGAAGTGTGAAAAGCGGCAATCGATGCTGCTGAAGGGGTTGGAACCGTCTTCTGATCCTGAGGAAATCCTGGCACTGCTCAAAGAGAAGGAGTGCGAGGGACTCAAGTTTGTAGGGGTAAAGCCATTTACCACAGCTAGAGCCAGGCGGGAGAAACGGAGTCTGCCGTTCTTCCTGGTGCAGCTCAGTCCCGAAAGCCGTCTGGATAGTCTAAGGAGTATCAATGTCCTAGACTACCAGGTGGTTCACTGGGAAAAATTAAAACGGAGCGAAGGCGTTATACAATGCGTTCGCTGCCAGAGGTTCGGGCACGCCGCGTCGAACTGCCAAATGCAGCCTCGATGCGTGAAGTGCGCTAAGAACCACAGTTCCGAGGAGTGTGCTCTGGGTGTTGACGGAGCATCCGATAGGTCGCAGATCTCGTGCGTGTTATGTGGAAACGTGGGACACACCGCAAACTATCGGGGTTGTCCTAAGTTCGCTGACATAAAGAAAGCAAAACTGGCTCGGCAGCAGAAGGTGGAGGTCAAACGTTCACCTGTGAGGTTTCAAACACCAACCGTCACGTCTCAAATTTCCTATGCCCAAATGGTGTCAGGTAGGGGGGCTACGGTACAACAAGCGACTGTTGCTGCTCCGGCGTCAATGCCAAAAACAACGGAAGCTGCACCTAACATGTTGGCCATCTTGCTCGCAATCCAAGGGCAGATGGCTCAGCTGCAACAGCAGGTACAGGAACAGGCCAAGCGGGTGGACCAGATCTACGCGCTGCTGCCGGGCATAACGCAACACATGTCGTAATGGGTACGCGCATGGTGGAGCAAACTTTGAAGGTCCTTGCGGTGAATGTTAATTCACTGATTAGGATCGAACGAAGAGCCGCGATGTTTAAATTGCTACAAGACCAAACTCCTGATGTGCTTTTCGCTAGCGAAACCAAGCTAACCGATAATCACAAACTGGAGTACTATAATTATATTGTTAGAAGAAGAAATCGGCCCAGATCCAAACGTGAAGGCGGTGTCGCGATCTTTATTAAAGAAGGTATAAAATTTCACAGAGTGTACAAGGGCGTGTTGCGCAAGTTCCGGGTGTTGGAGGCAGTCGTCATTTACATCCCGCTCCGCAGTGGAAAGCGGCTGTACTTGGCCTCTGTTTATGCACCTGAGGCTTCACAATCCGCCCTATTTATTACAGAGCTTGACACGCTTTTTCGACTTCTGAGGCTGGAATCGGGGGAGAATTATTTTATAATCGGCGGGGATTTCAACGCTAGACATAGAGATTGGGGAAATAATTTGCCAAATACTAGAGGGAACCTACTACTCGATTGGTGGGGTCAGCACGATGTCATGTACAGACTCGGTCTTAAAGCGACGGATAACCCGTCGTTTCCCAGAGGCGGGTCTTATTTGGATCTACTGCTGTATGACGAACGTATACGACTGACAGGTACGAATTTACAAACGCTAAACTGTCTGCGCACATTTGTGTATGACAGCGACCATTGCGGTTTTAGCACCGAAATTACAGTTCCCAACGAAATTGCGGAATTGGAGGAGTATGTCCAAAGATACTCTTACAACTACAGTAGGACTCGATGGACACGCTTCTCCACAACCTTGAAAAGAGCACTCTCCTCGAACACGCTCCACCCACCGTCCAATAGGAATTTGTCAAACGAGGAGATCGACAAGTACCTAAAACAAATGGACGAGACAATTAAACAAACTATGGACACTACAATACCGCGGTATCAACGTACGACTAACGAAGACCTGTTCCGCAATCCTACTATTGACGCACTGCACTGACAGAAAAGTAGACTTCTGACAAGACTCAAAAACTTGTACAGACAGTTAACTGACCGACAAGACCCGGAGATTAGGACACTGAAGTCGTCGATTAAAAATATCAAAACGCTAATAAAGTAAAATTACAGAATTTCTGTAAGTTTGTATTGGAACAACAAGGCTCGGGCTGTAAACACCAGCAACCCGAATATGTTTCCGCAAATAAATAAACTATTTCGGAGAAAAAATCAAAACGACCTTCAGTGTCTTAAAGTAGCCCGGACAACAGACAACGAACGGTTACTGACAATAGCAGGTATTGATCCAAATGAGGCCGCTGATGATGACGACTTCTTTGTGATCGAGGATCCACAGGAGAAAGTTGAGACCATAGGGGCGACTTTTCAGGAAGTATACAAGGCCATTGATATCATTGGCCCTAATTATGACCTGGACAATCGCGTCTTGGTGCACGACTTCTGCATTCGAAATGAAATAGGGAACTGGCGATCCGAAGGCTCTGGTTTCACCCAGTTCAACGACGAAAATATGGCCAATAATGTCATTGCCAGAGAGGGTGACCTACCCCCATTCATTTCGAAGGAAGAACTCCATGAGATCTTCGATACAATCAGGGCTAAGAAATCAGTGGGGACCGATGGTATTCCGAACATCGTGCTTCGACATCTTCCTCTAGAAGCGGTGGACATTTACACCACCCTGTTTAATAATGCAATGAATAATGCACATTATCCAGCGCATTGGAAAACGGCGGTGGTTCAACCTATCCCCAAAAAGGGAAAGGATATATCTAATCCGGCGAATCTCCGGTCGATAAGTCTCCTTCCGAATATCAGTAAGGTTTTTGAAAAAGTAATCAATAGAGCTCTGTCTAGGTGGGTTGAGGACAAACATATAGTTCCGGATAATCAATTCGGTTTTAAGGCGGGACATGATATCTCACATGCCGCGTCTAAACTGGTGTCCGATATCCAATGGAATAAATTCAAAAAACAATGTACTGGTGCCTGCCTTGTTGACTTGGAGAAGGCCTTTGACACCGTATGGTTAGAGGGTCTTTTCTATAAGCTGACTAGGCTGGGGATCAGTAAACCACTCTTGTACATTCTTTATAATATGCTAACTAACAGACAGTCCATCGTGAAAAATGGCGATGTGACTTCTGTTGGAATATTTCAAATTAAAAATGGTCTTCAGCAAGGTGCGGTCAATTCGCTGATCCTGTTCAACATTTATACAAGCGACTTGATAAGTTCACTTCCTCATACTATTGCGTACGCAGACGATTTGATAGCGTACAGAACAGGTCCAAAAATCGAGGTCATTAATACTCTCTTGCAGCGTGACTTCGATAAGATAAGACGATTTTGCGATGACTGGAAGTTGAAAATCAACTTTCATAAGTCGGAAACCATTCTCTTTAGAACGCCGTTGTCTAGGGCCTCTAGGGATACCAGAAAAAATTGGAGAAAGTTCTCGATTATTGGACAACACGGACAGCCTCTTGCATGTCGAAATGTAGTCAGATACCTTGGAATCTGGCTAGATCAGTTTCTGTATTTTGGCAAAAATGTAGATGCTGCTCTGGCCAGAGCTAGAGGTGCTTTTGCCCTTACAAAGAGACTGTTTTATAGCAGCCAACTCGATGCGAGGGTAAAGGTAATCTGCTACATGGCCCTTATCAGGCCCATGCTGGTATTTGGTTGTCCCGTGTGGTTCAATGTACGAGCAAGCTTAATGGAAAAGATTCGGGTGTTTGAGAGGGCTTGCCTTAGGGCTTGTCTTCGCTTGTACAGAACACCAGAGTCGGAGTACAAGAAATTTTATCCTAATGAGGTCCTTTACAATAGGGCGAACCTAATACGAGTGGACAACTTCGTAATTAAGCTGACTCGAAGGCACATTGCAAGAGCAATGACTTCGACGAATAACCTGATATCTGGGGCTTACTACCCCAATTACCTTTACCACGAGAGTGTGCGATCTGACGGCTTCGTTCCACCGGAAGCATTCCTCTACCTAGATCAGATAGGGTTGATCCAGGATAGATCAGCGGTGCCGTTAATCTTCCATGTCGCTCGGACAGCTGGGGACAGGCGACTCAACTACGACAGAGACGTCGCACATGGCAGTGTGGATCGCCTCAGGTTCAGTAGGGCGGTGGGGAATCGCGATAAGAGGGATGTCGTTCGGCAGCACCAGCATTTCTGGTGGTTGAATGATGGAGAAGATGCTTCGTCGTCGTTTCCGTCAATTACGGACCAGCCTTACTAATGAGGCAGAGCTGACCAATCTGTTTTCTCTTGTAAATAGCGATGGCCAGCTTACATAGGTTTAGGTTAGCATTTAAGAAACATATACATATATCAGTGTATAAAAAGGTGTATACTGATATATGTATATGATTGTGTATAACGTCTATGTGTGTTTATGTGTGTATTGTACATTTAGTTTAGGTAGGCTAAGGTATATTTTAAGTTAGATACTAAGTTTTTATTAAAAATAAAAAACTATGTCCATATGCTAAGTTTTGTTAACAAATTTTTTTCTTAGCTTTAAGTATACAAAATAAATAGTTCTAAGAAAATGTAAATGAAGTCCAAAGACATAGTTATAAGAATTCAGATTAGCTTAGAGTGCCTGTGTGGGGCCAGTAAGTTAGTATAAGATTATTAAGTAATTGTAAGCTAGCATTTAAGCATTTTTTGTTAGTATGTAAGAGTTAGTGATTAAGAAAATAAAATGCATATAAAACTAAACTAAAGCCATTGCTTATATCATGACAAAGTAATAAGACCCCGTTTATAGTTTGTTCCATTCCTTTTAAACAAAAGTTTCTTGGAAGGTTAACTGATTTTTGTATATCTTTTAAGTAAGACAAAAATTGTTTCAACTCATTATAAGCTGGATTCTCTAGCTGAACTCCCCGCCTTAAAACATTCTTGTCATAATGTGAACCACTATCCATGCAGTCAAGTACATTGTTCACTTTTAGTACGAACTCTTTCGTTGCTACAGCTTTATTAGAGCTTTCTTTTAAGCAATTAAGGTCAAAAGCAGTTTGAATCGATGCCGCAGTTGTCCGGCTAAATATTTGCGTTGCAAGGTGAACATGCATTTTTTCGAAGGCCTTTGGTGCTATATGACAACTTCTAAATTTTAAACATGTCTTAGCTACGTTGTCAACTTCCAAATTGTATATTTCTCTGATAACATCAAAAGACACTTTACCATCTGGAGTTTGTAGATCTGATTTCAATAGAACATTACGAAGTGATTTTAACAAATGAGGGAAATCATAAAAACAAAATATTTTTTCATCATTAAAAATTATAAATGGGTTTTCTTCAGAAACAGCTAACATTTTATAAGCTTTTCTATTATTGGCCCTTTAGACAAAGTTCTTGACAGATTTTGAAATTGTTTTTTATAATTCCGCTTAGGTTCTCCCCATTTACACCGTTTGCTGACACAAAATAGTTTAAAACACTTTTCCAACTATCAAACAAACCAATTAGGATGAAAACACATATTGCATTAACAAACAATCTACTTCTTTCTATACCAAGGTCTTCGAAACCATGTATTAAATCATTTTTTATATTATATGTGAGATTTTTACGAATCCTAATTTCATCAAATATCAGGACAACACAACGTTCTCGCTGGTTTAATAAAGCGAACTTTGACTTAAGATACGAAAGAGCATTGTTTGCATATCCTGGTTGTAATCCTTTTACAGCAGCCCATCTACAGAAAGAGGAAATGTGAGGAAATTTAAAGTCAAGTATATCTCTCAAAAATTTATAGGCGCTTTGTGATCTATAATAAATATTTTGGGAAAGTTCTTTTTTGTGGTTGTTGTATTTTGTAGTCTTTGATTCTTTCAGGTGCATTTCACAAAATGTTTTTGAATGGTCTGAAATATTGAGCCTTTCGATTTGAGGCGTCGTTGGTATTTTATTTTTATTAAAAATTTTTATTGCAGTATTCACTCAGTTTTTTTATAATCTTTTATTTTTAAATTTCTTAATTTAAGTTTGTAACTTAAAAATATTTTTTTTAAAGTTGCATTTTTTTTCTCCTCTTTTGTACATCTTTCCAATAACTGATCGCACCTTGCACACGAAATGCTGCAACTGCTTCTGCTTCTTCGTTTAGGTAAAGGAGACTTCAGATCTTCTAAATTCAAGTTGGAATCCAAATCAGAATTTAAATTTAAGGAAGGAACAGCATCCGCCTTAATATTTTTTTTTCCTACAAACTCGGGACCAAAATGATCTCCACAAACAAAGTATTTGCCTTCATTTTTAATACCACATGCCATCATCCACAAATTATTTGAAATTTCATTTTTTTTCCCTAGAAGGACATTTAACAATTTTCAAGTCAGGGTAATTCCTTTTAGTTTTCCTACAAACAGAACAAGAAACTCCAGATAATCTCTTGTCACCCATTTCTATCAAAAAATAAACTGCAAAATATTATATCGCTGAAAAAGTACCGCTGACAAAATTTACTAAGAAAAATTGTTCAGTCACATAAATAAGCATCCAAATCGGTCCAAAGTCGACGGCGAATGAGGTAGAGCAACTACACAGCCAGCGAGCGCGCCGCGCAGCTCCGTGAACTGTGGTTGTTTTATGTATGAAGATAAGGATTGAAAACAGAAACCACAGACACATCTGCACGGCGCGCGCATGCCTGCTCGTCGGCAATACAACACATGCGATCCCAAGAATTGACTTCGGTTTTATAATACATTTTGTTCAGAATTTGAAATTCGAAGTAAAAACAGGCAATTAAAAACTGGCTAGATTTTTTCCTTCGGCGTGCAATATCTATGTAAACTATAGCATCTGTGCTAACACGACTGGCTTAGTATGTCGAAAAATAGTTTCTGCTGTAACCTTTTTCTTTTTATATACAATTCTACTTGTACACTCAAAACTTTAGCAATACGCCAAACCACACTTTGAGTAAATTGGAAATTCACTTCAACTGTTGGACTTAATAAGCCTTAAAATCTAAAAAAAAAACATCTTATACCAAGCAATTAAAGAAAATACTTTTACTGCTTTCTACTAATAATCGATTTTCGACAATCCTCATCATGCATTTAATTTTGTATTTCTTGAATTCAAAAGGGCCAACTCAATCGTATTTACTCAAACGTTTTATTCAAGTATCGTATTAAATAATTTTGTTCTCACCTTTATATTTATATTTGGGTTTTGTGTCATCTAAAATATTTATTTTAATTAATGAACTAACTAACTTTTACTCTAATACAAACTTTGATATTATCAATTACCCCTAATAGCATATGTATAAGTTCCGTGTTAAATTTGTTAGCTATAAATAATTAAAAAAATGAAAAACACAAATGCGATTACCTATTAGCGCTATCAAATACTATTCATAGAATCATATGTAAATATACGAAGGTTTATTATAGTTGGGATAGATTTTCATATAATTGTGTATCGTGTATGCATGCAAACACACAAGATTACCATAGATTATAATAAAGGGTCCGCCATCTAACTTTTTTTTTCAACTAGTGCTTATTTCGTGAATGGTAACACTTAGCTCATGTCTGATTTGACAGATAATTAGTTTTATCTTTCCGGTTAATAATGGAAAATAATTTCATTCAAATGGCAGCCTCGGCTGGCCATGCAGTAGCCTACATGATCGGTCCAATTTTTAAGCACATTATCGATTGTGTGCAGCTGTATTTCACCAATGGCTTCACGAATATTGTCCTTTAAAGCGTCAATTGTCTCTGGCTTGTCGGCGTAACACTTATCTTTTACGGCACCCCACAAATAATAGTCCAGTGGTGTCAAATCGCAGCTCCGAAGTGGCCAAACGACATCAGCTCTGCGGCTGACAATGCGATCTTCAAAAGCAGGGCGCAAAACATCGAGTGTAGCTTCGGCTGTGTGGCACGTAGCGCCGTCCTGTTGAAACTAAATGTTGCCAATATTCTCCTCTTCAATTGTTGTGAACAAAAATTCGTTCAACATGGCCCGATAACGATCGCCATTGAGTGTAACGGCCACTCCTTGCTCAATTTCGAAGAAAAATGGCCCAATTATGCCTCTGGACCAAAATCCGCACCAAACAGTGACTCGTTTTGGGTGTATCGGCTTTTCAATGTATGCGTGCGGGTTTTCTGTGCCCCAAATGCGACAATTTTGCTTGTTTACATACCCGCCAAGATCAAAATGAGCTTCATCTGAAAAGATGATTTTTTTGGCAAAATCGGCATCTTCCCTAAGTCGATCGCAGGCAATATTTCCCAGCGTAGTTCAAGCGTATACACAACCATATTCGTTCAGCGGAAGGATAAAACTAATTATCTGTCAAATCAGACATGAGTTAAGTGTTATCATTCACGAAATAAGCACTAGTAGAAAAAAAAAAACGTTATATGGCGGACCCTTTATATAACGGAAAACAGCAATTTTCAAAATCTTCAGAGTTCTGTCGGCACGGGTTAACGTTGACGTAGGAAGATGAAATTTTGTATTTAAGTAAGTCTGGGTAGTTTAAAAAGAAAGAGTTATGCATTTCGATATCTAAAAAAAAAATTATTCACCCATATAAGGGACACCCTAATATATATATATATATATTAATCTGTTACCACTGTTTTAATATATTGTATATTTTATCTTCCGCATAGCTTAAACTTCAATATTATTATTCTATTTTGTGTTCAAATATTACTGTTCCTATATTTACAATTTTATTACTTAAGTTATTTATAGCCAAAATACGGTTTCACTTTGGCGACAACAACGAGCGAAAAGGGGTGCTCGGAGTCAATAAAACCCCCAACGTTCTTGGGAAGATTAAAATCTCTCTATGCACAAAATGAAACCGTTGAGAATTAAAGAATAAGTATAGTATGAACTTTATTTAAAAGAATTTTATCACTTTAAAGGAGTAATCGAATGTTATCAACGACTTGCAAATAAGCATTTTGCTTTGCGGGTAAAAAATAAAAATTGTACATAGAGAAAATTGTACATGAAGAAAAAAATGATGTGAAAAAAGAGCTACTGGCGTGAAATGCTGGTATATCATAGATCCAGTCTGCAAATGTCGAAATGGATTATCTTAATTGGACATATATTGGGTACAATTGGCGCGTTGAGACTGTTTCTGATTGCTTAATGATATGGTGCTTTGATAAGGTCAGATGTATTTTTTTGGAAATCTAAGGCTAATGATTTAATAATTGGAGATAGTATTGAATTTGACGTGGCTATTGAATTTGTTTCTGGTTTGTGCAGCTAACATTTCTTTTTAAATTTATACCGTGATTTTTTGAAAAATATATTTTTCTTAAGACCTAGGATAGTCAATGAAGTATTTATCGAGTCCTTATTCTATATCTCAGAAATTAAATCAGTCGAGAATGTCATAGACAACATTTATTAATATTAAATTATTAATACCTTATTTTATACATCTGTAAGAGTCTTCATTCAACTGATCGTTAAATATAAATCCAAATAAAACACATCAACTTCATGGATTGACCGCAATAGTGCGACACTAAAGCAACCTACCATTTAGCATATTTTCTCTATTCTATTTCATTCGTGATTTGCCCTTCAGCGTATCAACCTGTCAGAATTCAAGCCGTATACAATTTTTAATTACTTCCGATTAACAAAAGTTAATTTAATCGAGTTTGTTAACAAAGTTTAAATTTCATTTGAATTAATTTTATATGCGTTTTAATTCGTCTACACGCTCCTAAATTGGTGACCCCGCTATATAAAAATTTATATATACTGTCGCGTAAATAATTTTTTTTCAACGACAAAATGCCCGAACACGAAGAAGCGCAATTGAATTTATTGCAAGAACTGCAGCAACAACTAATTTCCCAGCAGGCACAAATTGTTGGAGGGGCAGAGGTTGAAGCTAACCATGCTCGTGTGCGACCACCACCATTTTGGCGTGAAAATATAGAGCTATGGCTTGCACAACTCGAGGTGCAGTTTACGCTTGTGAATTTGCGATCTGATACCCGAAAATTCAACATCGTCATTGCAAATCTCGATCAGACCACAGTCACGAAGTACAAGATGTTATCATCAATCCACCAGCAGGTAAAGCATATGTTCGATTAAAAGAAGAACTCATTTCTCGTTTGGCCCCATCTAGAGACAAACAGATCAGGCAAATGCAACAGCTAGGTTACAGGAAGCCGTCTTAATATCTTCGACGTTTGAAAGATTTATCTGGGGGTACCATGACCGACGATGATTTGAAGGCAATTTGGATTGACAGATTGCCCGTTCAAACTCAATCCATACTTGCTGCACATCCTCCAGGTACAACCGAAACTCCTACAAATCTGGACAATCTTGGTCTCAATGCAGTCAGAATCAACGACGACATCCCAAAGCAACAAGTTTCCAGCACGACTTCCAAACCAGAATCTGCATTGCTGACTCTAACTCAAAATGTGGAACAGCTGACTAGGGAAATTCGTAGACCAAAATTGCAGGCTGAACAGATTGAGGTCGCGCTCTTGTGGCAGGCAACACATAAACGTTACACCGGTTTCGAATGATAAAAAAAACAACTTCCACTTTTGCTTGCAGTCTTCAACTAAAAACAAAAATAACACAAACAGTCAACACAAATGAATAATATTTTGGGTAAAAAAAATACTTGAAAGACTTTTTGACAAGTGGAACACTTGAATCAGAGGATTTTTAATTTTTAAATTTGAGCAGTTGGCCTGAAACTTACCTTTTTTCCTATTCTTCACACATCCTTGCTCATCAACGATCAAAACTAAAATGAAAAAATATGTCAGAAATGGAACGATATGGAAAAAAACGACGTGCTTCACCCGAAAATCCACTTTAGAAATGGATTTTCGGTGGAAGTAACCTTTCTTTTTCCCACTTCAATAAAAAGCGTTCCTTCTCTTTCGGACAGTCTTCCTGCCGGCGCCAATGTGAACAGGCACCTACGCATTGTGTTGGCGCTTAGGGCTATACATGTATTCAACTTTTGACAGTTCTATATCAGATACATATTCAAGCATCAGATTCACATACTGGTCAGCCCTTTAAGTACAAAAAATATCCGCCAGCATTTTCGTTCCGGGTGTTAATTTCCTTCGTGATTTGGCCTTCAGCGTACCAACCTGTCAGAATTCGAGCATTATACAATTTTTAAATATTTACTTTCCTCGAACAAAGGTTAATTTAATCGAGTTTGATAATAATATTTGAATTTCATTTGAATTAATTTTGTATGTGTTTTAATTCGTCGACACGCTCTTAAAAATCCTAAGCGTAAATAATTTTTTTTTATAATTAGTGGGCGACTTTAGAATCTTAGATTCTTATTTATTAAAAAAAAAATTACATATTCTTTCTGGACTACGTTCAACAGACTATTGTCTATACTCGTATTTTCTTCTTTATCAATGGTTTATAATGGATAAAGTAAGATTAAATTGTGCTGACTTGGTTTTGTGCTGACAATAATGTGGAATCATATTAATTGGAAATTTAATGTTAGAAGGTGATCGTGGGAAACAACATAAGCAAAGATTTATTGTATAAGCAAATATTTATGATATTGTATTACAGGTATGTGGAGTATGCAGTTGGGGTATCTCATTTCGTAACTTCTCTCCCTGTAGCGACTGCCAGAGAGTGTTACTTCTCGAAGGAGCCTTTGATATGTCCCTTGAATTAATGATGTCCTCTGTTCTTGGGGTTTTTTGAGTTTTAATTTTTTTTTTATGTAAACTTTATTAGTATAATGGTTTTCGGTATAAGTATGGTCCATGTTGATATGAAGTGAATTTTAACGTCAATAGTAAGCGTTGGTTGCACGAGTTGGTGGATGTAATATAATGCAATCCCAGACGATATCTACTCTGGAATCATAAGATATATATATAAGTACGTGTATTGTACTTAGTATTGTGTACGCTTAAGATGCTTGCACATAGCGCGGGCGAGGGAAATTAAGGAGGGAAAAAAGAGAGATAGCGATGTGCGTTGGGCTTAAATGTTTGAAAGTTGTAGTGACTAGGAAATAAAGAACTCGTCAGGGCATTCCATAAGCGAGTTGTGCGGCTTCGCGATATTTCAGAATACGTCCGAAAGTGGGCTTGAGGGTATACTGATGAGCATTGAAGGGATGGAATGCTACTGGCAATTTCGGTGGAGCACTGGTGGTGAAAATACATTACAGTCATCACCTATGAGTTTTATCGCGCGATGGATCCTATGGATCCTATCTAGCAAGTGCAAAGAGGTCTTAGGAGCACCTGACCGGATGTGAGCATTGCACTCCAATTTTGGGCGGATAAACGCCTTATATATTGAGGCCATATCAGAGGGAGGTGAAATATTTCTTATATCGCTTGAGGAAACTTAGATATTTCGCAGCAGTTTTGGCGACATCGAATATGTGGTCATTTTCTGTTTTTCTGTTTCAACGATGTTTAAATTTCTCTTTAAAGACAGCAGACAGCATTGTGTTTTGGAAGCATTAAATTCCACTCTGCTAATAGTTCCCCAATCGGTTATGCTGTTAATATCAGAATTTAATGAGCTTAACATACGCTGCCGTTTCCGTTCTACAGCCGAAGAGCAGGGACGTGAGTTTGGAAACGAATATGAAAAGCTGAGAGTACTGTCGTCAGCAAAGAAATATATTGGATCAGAAGTGGCAGACAAGAGATCATTGAAGAAAATTAAAAAGAGTGTCGGAGACAGAACGGAGCCCTAGGGCACACCAGCATTTATTTTGTGAACATCAGACTTGAAACCATCCAAGACAACTTGAATTTAGCTTTCCGAAAGGTAATTTCTAATATATTGAAGAAGAAAGACATCGATCCCAAAAGCACGCATTTTCGCCAAAAGAGCCTGATGCCAAACTCTGTCAAATGCCTAAGAAATATCAAGTGAAACTGTCTTGCTTTCGCCTGATTGCTGTAGACTTTGGTTCCACTTTTCGGTAAGAAATGCCATCAAATCACCAGTGGACCTATTGCTACGAAAACCGTACTGCAGTCATTGAGAAGTTTTCGTGTTTCGAGATATTTCATGAGCTGAGGATTTATCAGCGTTTCCATGACCTTGGAAAGAAGGGACGTGAGTGCAATGGGTATGTATGAGGAGAGAGAAGAAGATTCGCCTTTTTTAGGGATGGGCTGGAAAAATGCTGTTTTCCATCTGCTCGGAAAGCGTCCTAAAGAGTAGGATTGATGAAAAAGCTTATGCAGTGGGAGAACACCTCATTAGAAGAAGGGAAGTTATACTATCTGGACCAGCAGATTTATGAATGTTAAGATCTTTAAGTACCTTTGCTACTCCACGAGTGCGAAATTGGATTCGTCCCATTGAAGATTCGACGCACTCAAGTATAGGCGGAGACAAAGCACAATCTGGAAGTGTTGAACTGGCCGCAAAATGTGCAGCAAGTAGATTGGCTTGTGTCAATGATCATATCCGCTGCGGCAATCACGTCGTTATCGAGGAATCATAACTATAAGTTAAAATTGGCTCCAGTTGGCTTTCTCCTATTGCCATACGGGTCTTTTAGGAATTTTTTTCTCTAACTGTGTGGTCGGTGTACGAGAAATTAGCTGATATGACACAATGGTCCGACGAGACTAGAGGGGAGAGCACATCAACGGTGTTTAATACTATGACAAAGTGGCAACTCCAACAGCAGATCAGTAGTATAATGATCAAGGGGCAACACCGACTACATCATGTAAACGCATTTCCGTATAGGAGATGTCAGTTTCTTTTGTCTGTCTTCGATAACATTTGAACCCGCTTGGTGGTGATTTTATCCTGTGCTCCTTTTTTTTCCTAGTTTGCTTAATTATTTCAATAAAAGTAATTGCGTGGACTTAAGCAGTGTTTTTCTTTTTATTTGAATACTTTTACGGACTTACAGCTGATGCCAGTTACCGCGGTAAGCTTTTTTTAGTGCGTGATTGGACAAACGGTGTACTTATCAGGGTGAGAAGTTAAAAATAAGTGCAGGGTGTTGGCGGTATGACTATCAACGTCTGGTATTCGCGTAGGCTTATTCACAAGCTGCGTTAAGTTGTTTTCCGCAGCGAAGATCTCAACACACCGTCCTTCGCGGGTTGTCTGTCCAGATTGTCTAGGCCACCCAGAATTATGTATACTGAAATCGCCCGTAATAACAATTTCAGTATGAGGATACAGGGATACAATTCTGTGAATAAAGTCAGACAGCGCATCAAACTCGTTAAAAGTCGAATTGCTGTCCAGTTTAGGGCTTCTGTAAATAAAGCAGTAGTGGATAATTTGCTTACGGAGATGGAATTTTAACCACATGAAATTGAATTCCAGATTGGAACAGGGACTATATTGTGGTGGAGTTTGGTAAGCTACATCACTACGCACGTAAATGGAGGGATCGCGATGAGAGAAGAATAATAGCACTAGTTCGTAGCCAGGTAGCTTCCGATCAGAGTGATCTGATAGGTGTGGACGGGGATCTTACTGTGCTTCAGTGTCAAAACAGCTGGTCTGAATTTGCAGACGTGGACATACGCAGAAAAGTGATTACTTATTAGCCTGCGTATATTTGCTATGTCCACTATAAATTCCGGTTGTGATATGGTTTTAGGCTCGAAACCATTAGACAGGTTGAATATTACAGGCTGGTTGTTGATGATATTTGCTACACATTCAGGGAATTGGATTCGTCTTTCTTGTTCGGCTTTACAGAGATACGAGTGTACACCTTCCATGAGGTCGAATACTTCCTAAAGATATAGTGTATAGGATTTATATGTATATAGCAATTATGGGTATGTAAATATAGATAGGGTTTTGTTTATTGGAAGAGGTATACGGTGGAAAAGGAAACATTTTATTTTGGATGTTATAGGAATTTCAATGTTGAAAACGTTATTTAAATTATTGTAGATAGATAGATAGATATTTTTTATTTTGCATAATATAACTTACATTTGGTATTACACATTTTACATTTAGAGATTTGGTACATTTGTTACCTTAAAACAAGAAAAAGGTTTTGATACAAAAGGAAAAGAATAAGCATAAATAATACAAGCGGAGGAAAGATGCTACAAAAACCTCCATGCAAAAAAAAACAACACAAATGTAGATATATACTGGTACATAGCATATATTTATATATTTCTATATTTATGTATATACAGGGTGTCCCAAAAATCAACGTCAAGTCGGAAACTGGTGATAGGTCAAGTGGTGTCGGTTATCACAAAATTATAAAAAAAAATCAAAGTCATGTAAAAATTGAGAAATCGGACACCCTGTGACGATCTTTTAAGTGCCGTGACCGCAAATCTTTACTTTTCTTCGATTTTTTTTCGTCACAGGGTGTCAGATTTCTAATTTTTTTTTTGAATGTCAGTAATTTTAAAAGTACATGACTTAGATTTTTTTTGTATAATTTTGTGATAACCGACACGCGTTTCCGGATTGACGTTGATTTTTGGGACACCTTCATATACTATATGTATATATATTATTATATACTAAGAAATTTTTGCAAAAGTGTGCATTAATTATATTAATATACACATAAGAAAGTATAGAAATAAATAAATTAACAAATAGATTAATAACAAAAAACTGTTAAGTAATGTATAAATGTATAAATAAATAAATAAATTATTATATAAATAAATAATTGGATAATAAATAAATAAATAAAGAAAGAAACAAAAAGACATGTATATATATACATAAGTAAGTAAACAAATAAATAGAACAAATATATTACCTTTATTTTTAAGTATACAGACTGTTTACGAGAGGATTGTCAGCAAAAGAACATCGAGTGATGAATTTTTCGTTTAACTTGTAAATACGTTCGCTTATCAGTTCAATATCTGCCCCTAAGTGTAGATCTCTAGTTGAAAAACGCCAAGGTAAGTTAAGAATCATTTTCAAAGTTTTGTTTTGTGACACTTGCAGCCTTTTTAGGTGACATTGGTGTATAGAACAATTATCGGTAGTTTTTCTTAAGCTCCGCTAATTTGACAGAACCATTTTCTAGTGACACCAAATAGACAGTATCAACGCAGTGATCGTATTCTTTTATAATTTTCTTAACTTCAACACATTTTAAGCCGCGTGTACAAAGTTAATTTTTAAGAGTGTTAACTTCAATATTTTCTAGCCCAAATAAGACCACTTTAAGTAGTTGTACACTCTTAACGTCATGCGAAAAATATTGGCAATTCCGTTGCATTAAAGAGTTTAACACTTCTCTGTATGACTCTAACGATTCACAGGCAATTTTGATACCGATAGAAAGTTTTTTAATAGAGTAGTCACTGATGTTAGATGATTTCATCAAAATATGCATAAACTCGGGAATTTTGTGTAATACGAGTAGCTTGATGGTGGGAAAATGACTTTTTTTTTTTTTGGTCATTATCCGGGTCGATAACAATATCACTCGAGTCAATGTCGTCCATATCACTGTCTGGATGACATTGAAGTGGACTTCAATAATTTGCTCGTGAATTCCTTTTAAATTTAGCACTCCGAGAAGCCGAGTCGGCGAGGGGTTTCTTGATTGAGGACATGGTGATGTCCTCAGGGTAGAGAGATCTAACGCGTTTAATAATTTTAAGTAAGTTAAACTTAAAAGTCTCTAAATTTACTGCGGGGAATTATATTTCTCGGATGTGAGAATTTTCTGCAAAATTTCACTATTGTTTTTCATGTATTCATAAAAAAGTTTACAGGAATTATCAAAAAATATTTTTAATAAAACAATAGACTTCACCGTTTGAACTTGCATCTGAGTTTTTTCTTGAGTCCATAAATGATTTATCGTTGAAAATATTCGTTCTGTGGATTCATTACTACCCAGAAGACTCAATATATATTCCACAATCAACAGAAGACTTTTGTGAGGTATTTCATTTGAAGAAGAGTATTTAAAAATGTCAACTCACCTCAAATTAATTGGAATGTTATCGTCATTCCATAAGCAATTCCATCAAAGAAATCGTTTTCAGCTATATCAGCTTTTGTATTTTCCAATATAAAGGCAAAACCGTCTTGTACTTCTTCCCACTGAATGCTTCTTTTTTAGAGATGCTCACTGCAAGCAGTTTTTATAAAAACATTGAGTGTAAGAAATGAAGCATGTCTTATTTATGGCACCACATTCTTCTTAGCTATTTAAAGTGTGTCTCATAGAAACTGAAATGAATTGAGCGCGCATTCGTTCTTCTAATTTAAACCAGCAATCTGGTTATGAATTTCCATTATAGTTTTCTTTTCCCCTTAGACTTGCAAAATTGAATTATGGAACATACATACGAGTAGATAACTGGTTATGAAAAATATTAGCCACAACTCAGATTTTGGATCTTCAAAGAATTTTTGTAACAAATATGGACATTTTTCGAGGGATAAGAAATAGGATTTTACTCTAACTGTATATATATAAAAGTGAGAGTATATTTCCACAATTATGTTTTCTATGTAAACCGGAAGCAAGTCAGCAGCGATTTGAACCGCATTGTGAATAATATGAGCCTAGCAACCTACGCCAACGATGGATTGTTTCAGTTCACTATTTAATCGACTTGTTGTTTGCACTTCGAGATAAACCGCCGAAGTTAGTATTCGCATCGTCTGCACAAAATCCGACCACCTTATCCAACAAATCTGACCTTAAAATTTGCAAAATGGACTCAGTTATCATTTCGGACGTCTCGCCAGGCAATGAAACAATTTAAGACCATCTTTGCAATCGAAATATCGCACCAATGGGGGAAAAAGCTTTATGTCTTTTTTATTTGATGCATCTGAAAATATTGAGACAAACCTGACATTTTTAAATTCCTTTTGTTGCTTTTGACGAATGAGGACAACACATTAGTTAAGATGGATTCGCATTTGTTCCGGGCACAAGCAAACTTTGAATCAAAAAGCTTTTGCAAAAACTTTGATAGTGCCATTTTTTTTTCACTTTCACCAAATTCGGTTTTTCGAAAAGAAAGTTTCGAGCTTTGTGTTTGTCGATACTATTGATCTTTCGATTTTAAGGTTATGTTTGTCAGATTTAATATGTCGGCTTATGTCGTATTTTCCTCCAGAAGCAATGGAAAATGCGCTGCCACAAGTATTGCATCTTACAAAACTTTCCCTGTTCGTGTGCTTTATAAATGGGAATTCATTTTGCATCTCTAGAGTGAGTTTGCATTCTCCTTTCGGTTTTTTATTTGTCCTTGATGTTGACGCCATTCTAAATAAATAAATAATTTGACTCGTTATTGGTACAGTTAAGGAAATCCTTTAAGAGGATTCCAAAAAAAAAAACGCGAACGTCAGCCCAGAGGGCCGACCCAACTGTTCGACTTACATTAAATAAAACAATACTTCTAATCACGTTTATAATTTAAATTTATTAATTTAACCAATAGTCGCGGATGCCGTCACGATTACAACTAACTGCCCAATGCATTCCCATCTAACTCCAAAGCTTTGCCTCTATCTAAATGTTCCCATGGATATCTCCTGACTCGTCACTTTTGATATTTCGCATATGAACCAAATGTAAGGCGGTGCATATTGGGTTGTGATAACTCCTCCCCCTTTGAAAATCTACGCCTCGTAGATCCTTTGAAGGCCTGCAGGTCAGGCCATTGCTTGTGGTAGGTTGGGGGATGAAATTGAGGGGATGTTTGGTCTTCCGTGTATTTTCCGCCAAATGGTGAGAACAACGGATGCCACACATAAGAAGATTGCCATCTCAGTAAGTATAGATATTTTAAATTCCTTAGTTAAGCTTCGTAGACGTTCTATGTTCTGAATGCTGAGTCCATGCACGTATCCCAAGTTGATCATGTGGTTGCGGTTTGTGATGTTCATCAATGCCGGCGGAAGGGCTTGCAGGACTGTGGCCGTGGAACTCGTAAAGGTTCTTCCCTTCAACTGGACCGTTTCGTTGTGTATCTGGATTATGTAGGTACCCGTAAGGGGCCTCGAAATGTTGTTAGAAGTTAAATCACCTTTAAAATTGGTGACGAAAATGGTTTCGTCCTTAATGAGTTCCAGGATTTCTTCGGTATTAGTTTGGAAGGTGCCGGTTGTGGGTCCTCCTTTAAGTAGCCTTGCCACGCAGCTTTCCTCAGGAATTATCTCTAGTGCCTTATACTCACAGATCGTGGAGTTTTTAATTGATAGGCACGTAGACCTGACACCGTATGTTACCCTATAGTTGATCAGAACATTCCTGAACTTCAGATCAATCTGTTTTCCGCCTATTATTGATGGTCTAGTTATCAGTAAATTATACTCCTCTTTTCCTACTTTTGGCATTGAAATAACATATAATAGCATGGAGCCATTGGTGAAAATTGATGGTGTGCCATACTCGATGGCCTCTATTTCATTAGCGTACGGTAAGGTTTCCAGCTCATTGATAACCATGCTGATTTCCTCTGTGTCCAGGAGATTTGTATTAATCAAACCGCTTTTAGCCATTTGACAAGCTCGAACAATTTCATTTATTTCTCCTTTAACGACCAGTATTTCGTCCAAAATATCCCGCTCAAATCTTTAAGAATTTGAGTCCTTAATGCCGTTCTCGTATCTCCCTATAGTTACAGCTAAGGAGATTAATCTGTGGGATATGCAAATATTTTTCGTGGATCGATATATGTATGTGGACATAGGGGTATGTTCGTCGCAACTTTACTGTGATGCGGAAGTGGACATTAAAGGTTTTAAACAAAAACAAAAAAATCTTTCCAGTTCTGTAACAATTGTATTCCTAATGAAATCTATATTAAATGCTTAATCAAATATACAATCCCAATCTTAATTTATAGTTCTTATAATTAGAGTAATATTTCTTAAAGTTATTTGGACTAAATTCTATACATATTATAATTCATATTTGTGCTATATAAGGAAGGGCTATAGGTGCATTGTAGGTGTATTGAGCAAGTTTGGTGTGCATACTTCTTCTTTAAATACATTACATACATATATATTGTGGCTATTCTTTGTTAATTAAATATTCTTTATGTGAGCCTTGTGAATTCTACGACCACTTGTCTTGAGGACGGTTACTTTATTGTCCTTTGCTACAGATTCTTTCTGATATAAAGGCTTATTTTTGCCTTGAATTTTTTTACCAACTATATACTCGTAGATTATTTCACCCTTTTTATATTTTTTGGGTGAATGTCTTTTTATGTTATGACGCGTATCACTGATTCTTTGTTTTTTTTTCAATTTCCGCTCGCAACTCGTGGTTGACTTTTGCGCGGGAGTTCACCAAACCCTGGTAGTTAACCCTGGAGCTTCTATTGTAGAAAATGTCTGATGGTTTCCTTCCAGTCACAGAATGGATGGTGTTATTATATCTGTCAACCGCTATATTGAGTATTTCTTTTGTTTTCAAGTCCTTGTACTCCGCTTTCAGACATCGGTAGATTTCTAGGATGGTAGAATGCAATCGTTCTACTTTACACTGCGTTGGACGGGGGTCCTGTAGAGTTATATGCCCAACATTTTGATGAAGTTTAGTATGATTGGACTGAGGATACTACGTTCGTTGTCAGTAACTAGAATTTTTGGCACAGTGAAGTAATGTAAGATTTTTGTTATTTTGTTCCTTAGATATAGAGACGACTTATTCTTAATGTGGAACAACTTGGCAAACTTGGAAAATTTGTGGATGCAACTAATGTATTTCGCAAGGATACGATGGTACAGGGGTCGCACGGAGATCTGGATTCATTGGATGCCTGTCATATTTGTTCGCAAGACAGATATCGCAAGTTTTAGTGTACTTGGTAATCAGACTATTCATTTTCGGAAAATAATACCGTTCGAGCAGCTGCTCTTTATTTTCCCTAGCGTTCCGATGAGCTCTTCTGTGTTCCTCCGCAATTAACTGCAGAACTCTATTGTCGCTTGTTACGTGCTCTACCACCATTTTGCGTTATGCGAATCTTATAGTTGCTAAAGTTTTCCAAGTATACCTCCTGTAGCATTCCTAGATGTGCCTCTGGAATCTTAACACCGTTAATGACATTCGGTTTAAGCTTCTTTTTTAGAATGTCAGTGAGTTTTGTTTTGTCTAAATTTTCAATGGCTACGTAATGGCGGGAGAAACCAGGGTGAGGTTCCTCAAAAATTTCTAAACCTTTTGTACCCCTAATAATAATTTGATTGCGAAATACAATCAAAGGTTCCCCCACGTGAGGAATGAGGTCAGAGTTACCCTGTGCCGCGCTATGGATGGTTTCATCGGCGGTATCGGTCGAGCATTGACTTCCACTGGTAGTTTTCGTTAGGGGACCGGGTTCTGCAGCGGTATCAGTTGAGGCATTGCTAGATGGTGTATCGGTAATTGAGGCATTGTATTCCTTTCTAGAATTCAGTGCCGCTCCAGGTGGTACTATGCTAGACAAGTGATTTACCTGCGTTTTTAGTCTGGGAAGAGCATCAGCTACTTGGTTTGATTTACCTGGTTTGTAAACCAGCTCGTAGTTGTACTCTTCGATGCGAGCCTTCCATCTTTTCAACTTAGCATTGAAGTTCCTGTTGCCTAGAGCGAATGTTAGTGGCTAGTGGTCAGTGAAGATCCGTATTTTCTTTGCTCTGTACACATATGAACGAAGATTGTCAAGGACCCAAACTATGGCCAACATCTCTTTCTCGTTCGTGGCGTAATTCTCCTCGGTTTTGTTGAGAGATCTCGAGATGTAAGCAATTGGTTTGCCCTGCCCTGATATGTCTTGGGACAAAACAGCTCCAATTGCATAATTCGAAGCATCAGTGGTCAGGTTAAATGCTTTTTCAAAATCTGGAAAAGCCAGAACTTCGGATGACGTCAATAGGCTGTTAAGGTCCTCGAAAGCTTATAATGCATCTTCGTTCAACTCGATCGGTACACGTTCGGACTGATTCGCTTTAATTTGGGCATTTTCGCCTCTTGTTAAATTCGTGAGAGGCTTCGCCACTTTAGCGTAATCACGAATGAATTTTCTATAATAAGACGTGAGTTCTAAAAAGCTTTTCAAATCTTTGAGGTTTTCCGGGGGCAGTATTTTCTGTATGGCCTCAACCTTTTTGGGGTCCGCTCGAATTCCGTCCGGGGTGATGACATATCCCAAAAACTCAACCTCTGTTTCCAGGTTAACCTTTAAATTCACCTCATGCAGACGAGAAAGAATGGTTTCGATGTTATTCAGCATATCGTCTATATCGCTACCAAAGATGACAATGTCGTCGATATATACGTAGCATATCCTTCCAATACGTCATCGATCATTCTCTGGAAGATCGCTGGCGCGTTTTTTAGGCCGAATGGTAATCTAAGCCACTCGTATTTTCCATTCATTGTGAAAAATGCGGTTTTTGGTATGTCGGATTCTTGCATGGGTATTTGGTGAAATCCAGAAGGAAGATCAAGCGTGGTGAAATACTTTGCTTTACCTAGACTGGCGAGCGTTGAGGTAATGTCCGGGATTGGGTATGCATCGGATATAGTAACGAGGTTCAACCGTTTAAAGTCGACCACCATTCGGTATTGAAGTTCTCCTGTGGGTTTGGGTTTTTTCGGCACAACCCAAATCGGAGAGCTATAAGGGCTTTTAGAAGGACGAACGATTCCTTCTGCCAGAAGTTCTTTTATTTCTTTGTCCACCTCTTTTCTCATGCAAGGAGGATAAGGATAGCTTTTCGTGTAAATGGGTTCATCGGTGGTGGTTCTAATTTCGGCTCTCACTGCGGTTCTTATCAACTCATTAGAACTAAGGGGGCCAAAGACACTGTTGTACTTTTCTACCAAGTCAGAGAGTCTTTGCCGAATACTATCAGGAGTCCCTTCATGAAGTACAGCATTGACCACTGAGTATAGTTTGTTCTTAAGGGAAATTTATACACCGTTTGATAACGTTAGGATATTCTTTTCGCGATCAATAATGGCTCCTAGTTGTTTTAGAGTGTCGTCGCCGATGATGCCATCAAAAGATTTTAGGCCTATGAGAACGCAGAATGTCAATGGAAAGTCAATTCCGACCCTTTCAAACAATTTACCGGTGATCTTTTCGCTGATGTTGAGGCTAAGCGTGTGCTTATGAAATACTTCTTAGATCCAGTATCCACAAGGAAGCTCAACACAGTGCCGTTTTTAAGGAAGTAGTCTATGTATGGAACGCTGGATAGCCGTCCCTCATAAAATTTACCTCTTCTTTGTAATTTACCTTAGCTATTTCATTGTAAGCTTCAGGCGTTATCTCCTGATGTTCCCCACGATCTTATTCGAGCACTTCGTCTCGACTTTCGAGTAAAGGTTGTACAACCTTTGCTGTTTTTGAGAGGAGCCTTGTGGACGTGAAAAGTTCTCGGAATGTACCTTCCTTTTGGGGAAGATTCCTTTTTGGAAGATTGCCTTGGGGTCTATTCATATAATCGACCTGTTTGGTTTGCACCGAATGATCTACCTCCATTTTGGGATGAGGTTTTGGACCATTTGGCCTAGGGGGTGCGTCAGAATTTTGAGAGAAATGAGGGCGATTGGAACGAATGAAGTATGTTGTTTGGGATGATATCTCTGCTGCGGGGGAGGAGGTCTATTTTCTCGCCTAAAACTTTGGTTAAGGGGGCCGTAATTGGGTTCGTCGCGTTATTCACATGAATAGAGTGGTTCCGGAAGTTGAGATTCCGAATCTCCATGAAGCATACGCTTCGGGTAGGGTTTTCGGTCTTTGCACAATAAGCATCCTTGACAAGTCACCGTTAAGGCCTCTTATGAAGACGTCCAATGCTCTATTGCGGTATGTCTCTACCAATGCACCAACGGTTTCTTGCGTATAAGATTCCGTTTTAATCTTATTGATTATCAGGGAGAACTGATGATTTACCGTGGCGTAAAACTCGTCCAACCTCGACCCTCTCTGGGAGAGTTGCTTGAGCTGATGTTCAAGGGATCTAATATCTCGTTTATCTGCGTAATGCAGAGACAATGCCCTCTTAATTTCTCCCCAATCGTCATCGAAGATGTTGTAGGAAATCAGGGCTGTATCGGCCCTACCTCTGATTTTCTGCCGGATATGCTGTAAGATAGCTCGATACAAGGGCTTAGTCCGAATGATGCTGAAGTCTTTCAAAATACCCTCGACGTTATGTATCCATGACACATATTGTGTTGAATTACCGTCGAAGGTTTGCAACCCTTTCACGCAATCGGGGAGTCGACTTATTTCTTTTAGGTCGGCCTTCGTCCTTGGTTCACACAAGGCGCGCGTAAATTATAAAAAAAAAAAAAAAAAAAAAAGGGCACATTCGCACGATTGATTTCGATATCTGAGTGCCTCGCTCCAGAGACCTCAAGCGCTCATCCATGTCTTTGAGCTTTTTTTTTTTTTTTTTCCTCTTTTATTTAATTAATATCTAATTTATTCAACTAGTTGGCTTAATATATAGGTTAAATGGAACTTACTCTAAATTAAATTTAGTAGCGTAAAATTATGTATGCACACAATTCAGCAAAGTAGGAAAAAAAAATATAATGCATCTTACCCTTTCCTTGTGGTAATCGCTTGAAATTTTTCTATATTCTTTTCTTTCTTTGGATTTAGAAATATTCACTTAAAATTTTCCTCAAACTTTTTCTTTCGATTTCACAATTAATAAAAATGTTTTCCTCTTTATTTTCTTTTTGAATTTTTACTTAAAAATTGTATTCATTATTTTTTTCAGCGAAGCTCATCGACCTCTTTTTGATTTCACAATTAAAGATTTTTCTTCAATTTTCTCTATGAGCCTTTTTTCTATTTTTTTTTATTTTATTTTTCCATTTGATTCCACAATTAATCAAACAAATGTTCCTTTTTTTTTTTCTTTTAGAACTTTCACTTACAAATTTTTATATTATTTTTTTCAACGAAGCTCATCGACCGCTTTTTGATTTCACAATTAAAGATTTTTTTTCCAATTTTCTCTATAAGACTTTTCCCTATTTTTTTATTTTATTTTTCTATTTGATTCCACAATTAATCAAAGATTTTTTTCCTTTCCTTTTAAAAGTTTCAGTTACAGGAACAAAAAGCACATATTCCGTTCAATTATAGGTTAAGATCCGCCGGTGATCTAAAAGAGATATCGATTCTAAATATTACTACGGGATTCTCGTTTGATACAGGTTTAGCGGAAGGATCGTGGTGTCCCCGTTTAATCACTATAGTTAATAATTGAAAGCGATCTACTAATGGCACGATTTCTTCACGTATATATCCTTTAGTCCTTTTGGCAGTCTCCACTGTGTTCCCATGATAACAGCTGAATGTGACAGATAATTAATGGATTTTTATTAAGACCAGAAAGGCCGTTGTGTTCCTATGGTAACAACTGCATTCACTGGCCACTCAAGAACATTATTAATTTATTCTGCCACCATTGCTCGGACAAAAAGGATATACTTTTTCTAAACCTGTCCCTGCTCGGGCGCCAGTTAAGGAAATCCTTTAAGAGGATTCGAAAAAAAACGCGAACGTCAGCCCAGATGGCCGACCCAACTGTTCGACTTACATTAAATAAAACAATACTTCTAATCACGTTTATAATTTAAATTTATTAATTTAACCAATAGTCGCGGTTGCCGTCACGATTACAACTAACTGCCCAATCCATTCCCATTTAACTCGAAAGCTTTGCCTCTATCCAAATGTTCACATGGATATCTCCTGACTCGTCACTTTTGATATTTCGCATGCATCCCATCCGGTGTCAAGTAGCTTGCGCGTGCATAAACTTCCATGGGAATATTTGCAATCAAAAAATATGCTGACTCAGCTGGGAACTTGTCTGTGCATGTCGAACCAAGTGTAAGGCGGTGCATATTGGGTTGTGATAACTGTACTTATCTGTCTGTTTTAGAATAAATACTTACTTGAGCACAGAAAACAAGAATTTACTACACAGTGGAAGGAGTAGCAAAAATTTTATTTTGTATTGACAGTAACGGTAACGTGAAACAAAAATGACAATTATTTTCCCTTGAAACACATTTACATGCGCATTATTTGAAATGCACTTATTACAGAGAGTGTGCATCATCTACTGTCACAATATTATTTAAGAAAATTGTACATTTATTATTTTGTGGGACTTTGCGGGATAAATCTGTAAATGCAGGACATTTTGCGGGACAATTTATGATGCGCGACTGCCATGAGAAATGCGGGACAGTCCCGCAAAATACGGGACGTATGGTCACTACAACGATACCATAAGCTATCAATATTGTGGATATTGCATCCACATTTACTGTACAAGATAATAAAGAAAGAAAGTGCTTACAAATGCTGTTGCGTTGCTCCAGCCGATGTGCGCACATTTGCTCTCGATTATATGAGTGGCAAAATATCTCACTCCTTGTACCGATCTCAAAAACTTTACTATGTCGTACATGTACTCGTATATGCATGTGCGTGTAATTAATAATCAATGAATTTAGATTTTTTATTTTTTTTGCTTAGATCACAATTTTTGTTTTGTTGTTTGTTTGTTTGTCTATGCTATGCTTCTGTAAGATTGCTGTAATTATCTTCGGTGCAATTCTCATCAGCGTAAACGTATTCTGGGTTGATAGATGAGGCGGATGCTCCAGTGTCTACGAGAAATTTTAAATGTTTGCCGAAGGGTAAGGACATATTTATGTACATTTATGTATATTTATGTATATTTATGTTTATTTACCTATGTGTAAGTATATTGGGGATCTGAGGCTGAAGGATGAAAATTTGTTTCAGAATTATTGAAAATGGGTTCATTTGGAATATAATTTTTTGGTTTTTATAATTGTTTCGGGCACAACAGATTTTACGTACCCTTAAGATGTTTGCACATAGCGCTGGTGAAAGAAGTTAGGAAGGGAAAAAAGAGATATAGCTATGTGCATTGGTTTTAAATGTTTGGTTTTTATAGTGACTAGGAAATAAAGAGCTCAGTAGGACATTCCATATGCGAGTTGTGCGGCTTGGGAAAGAATCACGATATTTCGGAGCACGTCCGAAGGTGGGCTTGAGGGTGTAATGATGAGCATTTACAACGAGACGGGTGTTATGGCTAAAAGTTTGAAGGGCGAAATTCTACTGGAAATTTCGGTGAAGCACTGATGGTGAATCAATCATTTATTTACTTCTCTAAAATTGCTTTTTGTTATATAAATAATTGCTCTTATTTTTTGTAACATAAGATCAGCTGATTGTACCCCACGCCAGTTATTCTTTGGGTATAATTCTTTTTAGCGATCATTCAATGCTAACTTCAACGTTCCCGAGTGATCAATGATTTATTCTACTCACTGTTATATTTATAAGAATTAATGAGTAAAAAATAAAAAAAAATTAAAATGCTGTTTTCCATCTGCTCCGAAAGAGTCCTAAAGAGTAGGATTGATGAGAAAGTTACGCAATGGCTTTGCCAGCGTGGAAGAACATATCTTCAGAAGACGGGGAGATATACCATTTGTAGCACCGGATTTGTATATGTTAAGATCTTCAAGTACTCTTGTAATATGAGTGCGAAAGTGGGTTCGTCCCATTGAAGATTCGACGCACTCAAGTGTAGGCGGAGACAAAGCACAATCTGGAAGTGTTTAGTTGGCCTTAGTATGCAGCAAGCAGATTGACCATGTCCAAAGAGCTGGCAGCTTCAATGTCATTGTAAATGAGCGTTAGGATGGAGGATGAGACAGAATTTTTAATGTTGTTGACGAAAAACCAAAAATGTTTACTGCCTTTGGGACATTGTAGTATTTTTTGCCTTAGTTTTTGGTCGTACTGAGAAACGTATCACACGCTTGAGAAAGACGTTTCAGTCATTTCTGGCTCATTTGAATTTTTTTCGTTTTTCCTCCGTCGGGTTGGTCTTGTAGAATCGATAAAACGCTTCTCTAACCCTGACAGCCTCTTTACAGCTGGAGTTGTATAATGCCTTTTCTTTTGGTTTGATATTCTTCATCCGAAGAGGGATAAATGATCCAAAGAGAATAGTGTCAGTGATCACATCAGCAGCGCCATCCACGTCGTTATAGAAGAAACGTAAAGACCAGTTAAAATTCCTGAAAAAGGTGTTAAGTCCTTGGCTTTCTCGTATTGCAATACGGTTCTTGTAGGAAGTTTTGCTCTAATTGTGCAGTCAGTATACGAAAAATTAGCTGATACTCGTATGACACAATGGTCCGTCGAGCTTTTTTTTTTATTTAAAGAACTTAACACTCAAGTGCGTATGAATACACTTAAAGTGCCTGAGCACGTGTTAAGTTTTTTTAGAGAATGGGATAGAGAGAGAAAGAAAGATGTTTGAGCTGAATGGATACTTCGCTCGATGGGTGTCATCCAACATTTAATGGGGAAAGTAAATTCTTAGTGCAGGTTGGCTTGTTGTTAATTTCTAGTCAACTTCTCATCATACTTGATTTTCGGTAACTAAAAATGAATATGTATTTCGGGCGAGGCTGGAGTTTGATCACCGAACCTTCTGATTTGGGAGTCAGCCCAATACCACTTGAACCGCGGCCAGCCGCTTGGAAGGGAGAGCACATCAACAATGTACTTATCAGGGGTGAAAAGTTAAAAACAAGTCCATTGTATTGTCAATATGACTATCAGCTTCTGGTATTCGTGTGGGTTGGGCTCATTTACAAGCTGGGTCAAGTTGTTTTCCGCAGCGAAACTCTCAACACATCGTACTTCGGGTGTTGTCTGTTTTTTTTTTGTTTTTTTTTTATAATTTACGCGCGCCTAAGGGTCTATGATACCCTTTTACTGTTGCCTGTGCGCGGGCGGAAAGATAGAAGGAGGAGAAAGGAAAACATTATTGTTATGTAGTGGTTTGAAACTCAGGTATATTAGGTTTCGATATTAGTTCTCCGGGGGTAGGAATAGGACGGAGAGTTTTTTCTTCACTCGGAATGATTCGAAGGTTATCAATTTTCACGCTTGTTTTATGTTTGAAGCTCTACAACAGCCAAATCTACATGTCAGTGCTATGCCTTGACACGCAGATTTTTCTGACTGAGTTCCAATTACACAAATGAAAAACTTGTCATGAGTAGGACTCGAACCTTGACCCTCCGAGTGATAAGCGATTTCTAGTACCACTACACCACGGCCACACCTAACCAGAATATCGAAGCCACCCAGAATTCTGTATATTGAAATCGCCCGTAATAACGGTTTCAGTATGAGGATACAGGGATACAATTCTTTGAATTCTTAGAGTCAGACAGTGCATGGAACTCGTTAAAGGTCGAATTGCTGTCCATTTTGAGGCAAATAAAGCAATAGTGGATAATTTTCTTACGGAGATGGAATTTTAACCACATGAAGTTGAATTCCGTATTTACAGACGTGGACGTGTGCAGGAAAGTGATTACTTTTTAGCCCACGTATATTTGCTATGTCTAATCTAAATTCGCTAGCCATTATAATAAACAAACACAAAAAACTCAAACACCGACGGCACTAAGCAAGGTTACGAAGTGAAAATATAAACGTTGGTTTACCGAATCAAGTTGTTGTAAGTGTTATGCCGTTACAACAATAAGAAACTGTGCACCAACCAAATTCACACTCTCAACCCACTATCCATCGATTGTTATATGCACTCAGCAATTGTTTTTGTCATGCCAGTCTTGGCAGGAGGTGTGAGATGCCCGCACTATGATTTTTGATGTATTGCACCATACGATACCATTTGTTTTGTTTGCACTTTTTTTTGTGTGTTTGGATAGTATATATGTATTCAGTAGTATTGGTCAAGTGGATAGTAGTTTTGAACATTGGGTTTATTTGGATTATAATACTATTGATCCAATTGTGGAAAGTAATTTTGAACATTTTTAAACCCTGTAGGATGCTGTGTGGAAGGGTTGCTGTGATCAGCTAAGATATCTTTTTTTTGTTTCAGATGTATCTGGTTCTTCAATATTATAAACTTCTCTACCGTGTTGATTATTTTGTTGGAATAAATTATTTTGTTGTCCGGAAGGTGGTCTTTTTACTAAAGCGTATCCATCGGCTTCGATTTAACGTGAGGTGGTCTTGATGGGAAAGGGTTTGGGTTTTGTGTAATTTGTCTATGGAAATTATTTTGTTGGATACACGGTGGCCTCTCAGAGAGTTTACTTGTTGTTGTCTATATGACTGTTGAACAATTGGTGGTCTCAGGTTTGGTTGACAAAATTCTGGATAAATGAAACTTGGGTGGTTAAACATTCTCTGGATAGTATTAAAAGGATGTTGTCTATACGGCAGAATTTTAGCTTGAGGGTTAGGATTAATTAACGGTTTAAAAGGAGGCTTATATTCATATCTAATATAAAACATGCTCTGCTCTCTCATCCAATTAGCAAATGCTTCGACTAATGGTTGGGGATTCATAAATCTTGCTGTCTTGGGGTCTCTGTTGTGTATTTGAATATGGCTTATTATTGCAGAAAGAATCTCGATGAGCTCGCTATAAAATTGCTCTGTTGTTTTATTTCATTCCTGAAGGTTATGAAGGTCTTTGATGAACTATGTCTCGTTACGTTTATCCGTGTAGTGCAATATTAGGTTAGCTTTAATGTGGGACCACTCTAATGGCGTCCCATACATGTTAAGGACCTCGTTGTCAGGTCCCTCAATTTTATTAGGAATAGCTCGCAATAGAAGTTTGCAATAGGCATTATTACCTATAGCTTTCTTCGACGTTTGTTATAAAATCATAGAGGAGACGTTGATTGCCTTCAATTTGGGTAGATCCTTTTTAGCATCTGGTATTCGTAAAGAATTAAAAAGGTCATTTTGACCTAAGTCATTAGAGGGATTTGATGTACCACTAGTCACCATTTCAATATTATTATTTACATATATTATTGTAGATAGTTGAATTTCACTATAAATGAATATTGAATATCACCTTCATTTTGACTGCATTCTACACTATTCACTTTACCTTCTGTTTTATATGGTTTATTTCTTGATCTATTCTTGATTAAGTTGGGCCTTGAATTCAAGGATATGGAATTTAAAGGTTTTTTCTCTTTTTTCTCATATTTAGGCTATCTTAACTATATCACGAATATAATTTACAGCCAAACTGGATATAGATGTTTGTGTTCTTGCACTGGTTTCGTCACTTATACCAGTAAGCCGCTGATATTGAATTGTGGACAGGGGGGCAGTCTCCCCTGAATAAGAGGAGGATGGAAACATATTGAAACGCTCTCAAAATTAATAGTTTTTGAAAAAAGGAAACAATATGTCTTTTTAGTAATTTTTTCAACAATTATTCTGTCAGAAATGTATTTTACTTCATTGGTTAACACTCTTTGCAAGCGCTTTGGAAGCTTAACCAAATAATTGTAGAAGAAGTTCTCCCTTTTGGTGGTGACATCGTAATAATCTGATGGTGTAATATCGGAAGGGGAGTATATGGTGGCTGAGGTCTTGTTTTATTGTGCTGAAAGACTACACCCTTTCTGCTGGCCAAAGATGGGCTCTTGCCCTGAGCTTAATTGTTTAAAAATAAAACTGAGTATAATAAGGAGCAGCATTTACCGTTTTACATACGTTTTACAGCCATACGAAATCGGTCTATGTATTGTTGTTGAGTTAGACCACATTTACAATCATAAAAAACTATCCAATGAAATCCTTCACGACAAAATTCCATTTTTTTACTAAATTATTAATTAAAACACATTGTAAAACGGAAACCACTAAGCGCTTTTTGACGTGTCACTGTTCCTTACCACAAAAAGGATTCGAATTTTATTAATATGATATTTGGAAACGTCAAAAGAATCAGTTCTGCCACATTCTAAAAATCAAATAACCCTCGTATTTTGTTTAACCAGGTCATAGTATTGTACATCAGATCCTTCTGGTTCCGTCAGGAACACAGCATTACCTCCTTAGGATACACACAAAATACCCAAGCACAAAATCCCCATGTTACGAAATATGTCCTAATTTAAAATCTCCAAGCCCAATATCTCCAAGCTTAGAATCCCCATATCTCGAGTACATTGAAGTAATCATATTTGGTACGCGCCAATCTGAATCCAATCGAAATTGTTTCAGACTATGAAAAAACTATTTATCTTGCAGCAAAGTCATATTTCCCTCTGCCCACTTCCAGTGATGTTTGTTTCATTTCGGGCAAATAATCTGGAGGAGGGTACAAAAAGAGAAACTTCAAATTAAATACGGTAATTGTGAGGCATTTGGTTTGTCCGTCAAAATGCTTAAAAGCTTGACGTTTGTCCCTCCAGAAGAAGTTCCTGATTACTTTTTGGAGCTAAAGAAAAGATTTTAGAAGACTGTGTTCTTGGTTCAGAGCAAATTATATTAATACAAAAAATAATTGCGAAGCAAAACTTTGGTCCACTTTTGACAGTATTAAGAACAATTTCCCTCGAACTCAGAATTCCGTGGAAGCCTGGCATCGCCGTCTTAAGAGCGTTGTTGCAAGAAAAAACTCCGGATTTTATGCCTTAATTCAAGATTTGTCCAAGGAGATGATTGAATTAAAAACTACAATAGAAAAAATTTGCAGTTGTGAGCAATCTAATATAAAAAAAGGAGAGCTAAAAGTTACAAACAAATAAAAAATGTCATTACGAATGGAGCACAATTTAATAAAATAGAGTATTTGCCTTACGTAGCCTACAATATTTCATTATGTTAACATAAAAACTATCACTATTATTTTTTGAAGTTTCGACAATTACAATATTTTCGTTTAAGTTTGAATTACGAATAATTTGTATTTATTTTTCTTGTAATAGTATTAGGTACTCGTACATTTATTATTGATAAAAATATAAAAAATAAAGCCTAGTTATTTGATCAAATTATTCCCCATATCTCGAGTACATTGAAGTAATCATATTTGGCGCGTGCCAAATATGGGGATTCTATGCTTGGAGATTTTGTTTCTGGAGATTTTATATTTGTAAATTTTGACTTTGGAGATTTTGATTTGGGAATTTTGGTTTGGAGATTTTGATTCTGGACCTCATGTACCTCCCCCTACCTCCTTCAAATGCACACCAGCTATTGATTTTGATGAGGAGTTTCCCCTCTTTAAATATAGGCTCTTTTTCATGAAATTACCAAAACCTTTCAAGCTTAACCTGTGAGGCTTAACCTGTTTTTTGATCATTTTCGGTTTAACTTGTCCTAAATTCTAATTGGACTACAATAGGATATGAAATATCAACACTGCAAGTACAAGTTCTATTTATCAGGAAGTTCTTGGCACCTGTTTTGGCTAGTTAAGTTTTGAATGTCGTAGTGGTCAAGTTCATCTACTACTACCTAAGAGGGTCTGGGTACGAATCTTGTCGAAATAAAAAAAAATTATAGAAAACTAACTTTAGCCAATGGCAAGGCTTCGGAAAGTGAAAGTGAAATTTTCTGCCAATAAAAGTTTCTCCTTCACAAAGTGACGTAACGAACCGTTGCGCAATCAATTTTTTATTTAACATATTAAAGCGTTTTTGAAAACAATTGAGTTCTATTCGAATCAAACTTCATATAGATATACATATTAACACGAAATAGTGGATCAATGATTGTGTGGTAGTATGCAATTCGACGTGTTCTGGGGAATATTGCGCATTCAAAAAAGTTTACTGACATATGGACGAAAAAGACAGAGTACTTTTTATGCATTTCGTTGCGATTATATATGGGATTTTCGTAACCCTTACCAATACACAATGCTATTAATTTTTTAACTTCCGTTAAAATTTATATTGTAAAATGTTTGTGTCGCACTCTCCTCCGCATATACGAGGATTTAATTTTTGATTTAAATATACATATACTCGTATGTATTGTAAAATGTTTGTGTGGGTACAAATGATAGAACTTATTCTTTTCAATACAAATCGATTTATTCAGTACAGTTACAATCCACTATTTAATTGTTTCTCTCCATACGATCCAATTTCTCAACCGCTTATACTTTTCTTATCTTTCATTAGACCACTTAATCACTTCTCCTAATTAACATTTCAAATTCAACTGATGAACTCACTTGCATACCTTGGGGATGCTGGTATTTATACTTGAATGCCATACTTCGAGAACAAAATTCGCCATCCAGCATCCCATACAGTTTCCAATTTGCTGGAAAATTCGATTCCATTCTCCAGTCATCAATGGTTGAGACTTTGTTATTCAAGTATCGAAATCTTCTGCTATGTAAATCTAGATATCGCAGCTCATATTTAAATGGTTATCATACTGCTCCCTTCCCGAACAACTTCGTCATTCATCATCCCGTTGAAATGGCAGGATGTGTCCAAATTTTCCTCGATCCCCCTGAAACCGGTGGACAACACCATTAATGCTGGTGGCGATATTGTATGGACCTCCCCAGTCTTGTTGCAATTTTGGTGATTTGGCGTTATTATGCCGATTATACAACCAGACCAGACCTTCGTTGAAGCCGGCAGATTTCGCCTTGATATCGTACCTAATCTTCATTCGGCTGCTTGCTAGGTTCATCTTTTCAATGGTGTCTTCATGCAATTTACGAATACTGCTGCGCAAGTCATCCACGTAGTAGTTCACCTCTTTGGGCTCCGTAGGTGGGGATCCGAATTTTGCTTCACTTGGCAACCGAACTGTTTGACCAAATAAGATCTCGTATGTACAGATTTCATGAACGAGCATGGACTAGTAGTGGACCTTGTGGCACAAACTCTGAAGTACGGAAACATGGAAATACCAGTGATATACGGAAACGCCAATACTCCATCTTAAACGTTGTCATCTGCAGAAATCAGATTCTAGAGCCTTCGTCGGAAGCAATTGTTTGGGCGAAAGTGGAAGGTGGTCCTGGTAGCCACCGATTCTATTTTATGGAACCAGAAAATCGGAGAGACTTCATGGTGGGAAAGACCTTAGTGGAGCCCAAGAACAACATGGTCCCTATAAGGATTCTAAATCCAAAGACATTCAGTGTAAAGGTGAAAACGGGGCAAAATGCGTACCTGTTGAGGCTATATCGACCACAATGGAAACAAAGGGTCCAACACCGGTCGCAACAGTTCAGAGCATAAAAATCAAGAACAAGATTCTCAGCCTCTGTAATCTGGACGAAGATCAGCGAATCCTGGCAGAAAAACTAATCGGTGAGTACGCTGATTTGAATAAAAAAGTCTCTACCATTGATGACTGGAGAGTGGAATCGAATTTTCTAGCAAATTGGTAATTGTATGGGATGCTGGATGGCGAGGATTGTTCTCGTAGTATGTCATTCGAGTATAAATACCAACATCCCCAAGGTATGCAAATCAGTTCATTAGTTGAATTTGAAGTGTTAAGTAGGAGAATTGATTGAGTGGTTTAAGTAAAATATAAGAAAAGTATAAGCCGTTGAGAAATTGGATTGCATTGAGAGAAACAATTAAATAGTGAATTATAACTGTACTAATAAAGCGATTTGTATTGAATAGAATAAATTCTATCATTTGTACCCACACAAATATTTTACAATATTAAGCATCGGTAACTGCCAGAAATGATTTCAGGACATTTTGTAAATACGAGAATGTTATTTTGAGAGTTAAATCGTGTGAAGACTTTAGATATCTACTTTAACATCATTGTAATTTTTTAAGAATAACTTTAAATTTTGTTTTGTTACTGTTTTCTCGGAAAATATTTACTTAAGGGTCATTCCACGATAAATCGCCGAAGCTAAATAGGGACTTGACAACTTGGAATTATGGTTTACACCAATACAAGATCAAGCTGACTCAAGAATTGAAGCCGATGGACCATTTGAAGCGACGTACGTTCTCCGATTGGGTTCTGGAGAAGATGCGCAAAGATGATGAATTTCATCGCAAATCATCTTCAGTGACGAAGCTCATTTTTGGCTCAATGGGTTCGTCAATAAGTAAAATATGCATTATTGGTCGGGTTTTTTTCAGTTCATTTTAAATGCATTTTTATTTAACTAATTCATTTACTCTTACATGCTAGACAAAAAAATGCTTAAAAATTAGCTTAAATAACTTACAAATACACTTATTCTAACTTACTGGCCCCATGCGGGCGCTCTAAGCTAAACCTAACACTTAAACTATGTCTTTCGACGAATCTTACAGTCTAATTTTATATTCATTTTAACATTACTTAATACTAGAACTAAGAAAATATATTTTAAGCAAAAACTTAGTAAATGGTCTGTTTTTTTTTATTTATAAAAACTTAAAACTAAAAACTTATAGACTACCTAAAAATAAATCTTAATCTACCTAACCTTCTTACATCTAATACTTTCACATACATACATATATATATATCCATAATACCTGTATACTTAATATATAAGTATATGCATATATATATATATTTTTTTTTTTTGTTTATGTTTTTATATTTTTTTTTTCTTAAAACTAACTTAATCCTACCTAAAACTATGTAAGCCGGCCAAGGCTAATAAAATAGTCAGACGACCGACTTTGCTTCCTATGGAGCTACCTAGTACTGGAGGAATTGGACGACGAAACTTCCCCTCCCTCAACCAGCCACCAAAATTGTTGGTGCTGCCGAGTGACATGCCTCATGTCGCGACTACCTACCGCCCTACTGAACCGGAGACGCTCCGCACTGCCGTGTGCGACGTCTTTATCGTAGTTGAGTCGCATGTCCGCAGCTGTTCGAGCGACGTGGAAGATTAGCGGAACCGCCAATCTGTCCTGGACCAGACCTTTACTATCTAGATAGAGGAATAAAGCCGTAAAAGCGAACTCTCTCGTGATACATATAATTGGGGTAGAAAGCCCCGGAGATCAGGTTGTTCGATGAGGTCATTGCTCTTGCAATGTTCCTTCGAGTTAACTTAATGACGAAGTTGTCCACTCTTATCAGGTTCGCCCTATTGTATAAGACCTCATTAGGATAGAATTTTATGTACTCAGACTCTGGTGTTCTCTATAAGCGAAGACAAGTCCTAAGACAAGCCCTCTCAAACACCCGAATCTTTTCTAATAAACTTGCTCTCATGTTAAACCACACGGGACATCAAAATACAAGCATAGGCCGGATAAGGGCCATGTAGCAGATCACCTTCACCTTCGCATCGAGTTGGCTGTTATAAAACAGTCTCTTTGTAAGGGCAAAAGCACCTTTGGCTCTTGCCAGAGCAACATCTATATGTTTGTTAAAATACAGATATTGATCTAGCCAGATCCCGAAGTATCTGACTACATTTCGACAAGCAAGTGGCTGTCCGTGTTGTCCAACGATAGAAAACTTTCGCCAATTCTTTCTGGTATACCTAGATGCCCCAGACAAAGGCGTCCTAAACAGAATAGTTTCCGACTTCTGAAAGTTGATTTTCAACTTCCAGTCATAGCAATATCGCTTAATTTTGTCGAAGTCACGCTGTAAAAGCATATTAATGACCTCAATCTTTGGACCCGATCTGTACGCGATTAATCGTCTGCTTACGCTATGGCATGGTGAAGTGAACCTATCAGATCACTTGTGTAAATGTTGAACAGGATCGGCGAATTTACCGTTTTTAATGTTAAATGTTCCAGCAGAAGTCACATCGCCATTCTTCAAGATGAATATACAGCAGTGGTTTACTAATGCCCAACCTGTCCAGCTTGAAAAAGAGTCCCTCTAACCATACGGTATCGAAGGCTTTCTCCAAGTCAATCAGGCAGGCACCAGTGCACTGTTTCTTGCCTTTGTTCCATTGGATATCAGAAACCAGTTTAGACGCAGCATGAATGATATCATGCCCCACCTTGAAACCGAATTGATTATCCGGACCTATATGTTTGTCCTCAACCCTCAACCTCAGGACTCTATTAATCACCTTCTCGAAAACCTTACTGCATTATTCATTGCATTATTAAACAGAATGGTATAAAAGTTCACAGCTTCTAGAGGGAGATGTCGAAGCACAATATTCGGTATATCATCGGTTCCCACTGATTTCTTACTTCGAAGTGAATCGAAGATCGTTTGGAGCTCTTCCCTCGAAATGAACGGAGGTAGTACCCTATCGTTGGTGATGACATTGTTTGCCATATTTTCGTCACTGAACTGGGTGAAACCCGAGCTCTCGAATCGCCAATTCACAATTTCATTTCGAAGGTAGAAATTGTGCACAAGGACTCGATTCTCCAGATCGTGGTTCGGGCCAATGATAACATTCGCCTTGTACACTTCCTTGAAAGTCGCTCCTATAGCTTCTATCTGCTCCTGCGGATCCTCGATCACAAAGAAGTTATCATCATCAACAGCCTGATTTGGATCTATGCCCGCTGTTACCAGTATGTGTTCGTTGTTCGTCGTTCGGGCGATTTTAAGGCATGGAAGGTCTTTCTGATTATTTCTCCGAAATATTTTATTTATTTGCGGGAACATATTCGGGTTGCTGGTGTTTACAGCCCGTTCCAATACAAACTTACAGATGCTCTGTAATTTTCTTTTATTAATGTTTGGAGGTTTTTAATCGACGACTTCAGTGTCATGATCTCCGGGTTATGTCTGTCAGTAAACTGTCTGTACAAGGTTTTTAGTCTTGACAGCAGCCTACTTTTATGTCGGTGCAGTGCGTCAATAGTTGCATTGCGGAATAAGTTTTCTTCGTCAGTGTGTTGATACCGAGGTATCGTTTTGTCCATTGTTCGTTTGATTGTCTCGTCCATTAGTCTTAGATACCTGTCAATCTCCTCGTTTGACAGATTTCTGTTGGACGGTGGGTAGAGCGAATTCGAGGAGAGTGCTCTATTCAGTGTTCTGGTGAAGTGTGTCCAACGCACCCTACTATAATTGTAGGAATGCCTTTGAACAAACTCAACCAATTCCGCAATTTCCACTTTCTACTGTGTTGCAGTGGATCGCATGTCTATTAGTACTTAAACGCTTTATAAAAAAATTATTTCCAATAGCCGACTTACATAGCTCAATGGTGTCTTTTAATTCCATGTTAAAGGTGTTGATTGGTGGCACCCTTTGCTTGACTGTTTTCTGCTGATGTTGTTGTTGCTGCTGTTGCTGTTTTTGTTGTTTCTGCTGTAGTTGCTTTTGTTGTTGTTGGTTTTGTTGTAGTTGCTGTTTAGTTATTTTTTTTGTTGCTTGCTTGTTGTTGCTGTTGCGGATGTTTTTGAGTTTTGGTTTGGGATTGTTGCTGTTGTTGTTGTTATTGAGAGCTCTCTGGCTCTTGCTGTTCCCTCGCCCTTCTCGCTATTTGCTTAGCTTTAATGTTTAGAACTCGTTGTTTTAGCTGCTGTATGCTGTTGTTTATGTTCTCTACCTCTCCTTCTTTGTCGTCTGATTCGGAGGCAGCTAGACAGGCAAAGTTGTTTTGGGCACCCATTAAATGGCCTTCACCACCGTCGGAGACTTCTTCCCAGCTGCTGTATTTGATGTTTTCGCCTCTCTCCTGGCTTCAACCGGCAGCTGTTCGCCTCGTTCGTGCGATTTAACGCCGCTTGACCATTTTCTGTGGGGCTACGTTAAGTCATTGGTTTATGTCAACACGCCGACGACGTTGGAACAGCTCAGAGCCAACATTGAACGCGAAATAGCAGCCGTTTCGGCCGAAATGTGTGGCAGAGTCGTTGAAAATTTTGTCCAACGAATCGACCGCTGCAAACGTGCCCGCGGTGGCCATATGAACGAAGTCGAGTTCCATTCATAAATGTTTTGATTGTACTTCAAGCTGATAATAAAGTTTTTGAAATATCTGGAATGGTTCGCGTTTTTTTTAATGGAAAACCCTATATACGTTGAGCTCTGAACGGCATCTCTCCGATTTGACTGAAAAGTGGTAGAAATACTCATTGGAGTGGTACGAATTATAAGGCAAAATTTTTTCAGAATTCTATATAGTTTGCGTGTAACGGAACTTAAAAAATTGGCAAAAAATCAAAACTTGTGCTTTCTTTTATATTTAAAAAATTAAAACTATTATTCCAGAATATCGTCTTTACATATATCCTTGAATAACTAAAAAAATTGTATTTTTTTTATATATATTATAGAGAGTTTCGCCCTCTATTTCCATTTCAAATTTCAAGTAGGGATTTTGGGTTCGGCCAAAATAATGTTTTATAGGCGGCTAAATATTCTGTAATAAATATTTTTATTAAAAAAAAGTCACACTGAGCCTTTGTACGAGTATCCCAAGGCCTTAAAAACTAAAAAAAAAATCATTATTTATTATCTTTTAAGAGTATATACATATTCTTCCGATGGAAAGGAAAAATATTTTCCTTGTTGCCCAGTTATATAAATATAAGGGAGTTGTTATGTGTTCCCAATACGGTCTTCGTAGGCTAGCTCCGGCAGCCAGTCTTTTTATTGCACCACTAAGTCCATCGCATGCGCTCTTACCATGAGAGGTCGCAAAGAAGTTCCATTCAGCATTCACTTCAAAATCCTGTTCATGCAATGTTAAATTAAAAAAAATTAGTTTTGTTTTTGTACTGCGCAGCAGATCCATCGGACAAATAAATAATTTTCTTAAAATGTTGGCATTTCTTGTGCAGGAACTTTAAGAGACGGCGCTGAAATACTCGTAAGTGTACTGCGACAGTGTCATGCTTTAAGCAGTCACTGATTACAACAAAACTTTCATTTTTAATGTCATCCATCTGGTTCATTACCATATTGCGAAAGGGTGAATCGTTGTCTGTTCGTTAGTCCAGTGGTATCCCTGCACTGCATCTTGCACAACAAAACCATCATTTTCGGAAAAGTCCAATAAAACAAGTATGTCCGTTTTCGTTAAGAGAGTTTTGACTTCCTTTATGTACCTGTTTTGTTGATCAGTTATAAAACATGACGAATGAAAACACCAAGCCGTTTCAAAAAGCTCTGAATGAAATCCTCAGAGTTTTCAATTCTCACTTCCAATTTTGATCGGTCTGTGTGGGTCCACTGATAGTATGTTACGTCTTCTATGAAGTGATTACTAAAAGCAGTGTCAAAGATTCTCCTTAATTTAGAATAGTTTGGGCAATTAAAACACTTGCCCAAGTAACAATTTATATCAGGAGGTTACAAATTACAAATTACCAAAGCTAAGCAGGCTCTGCTGTCATTGAGATGCTTATCTTCGTTTTCTATCAGCCTTGATATATTGCTATCCTCAAACATGAGTTTGAAATTTTGATGGATGATGCAAACACACACGGAATGAGTTCCTGATGCCCCAGTCAAAATGCAGTTCTTTGGTCTTAACGACGCGAATGTGGAAAATCCAATCTTAACGTTATTATGAACTTCTTTGAACTTATAATATATCTCCCTAAGGTTAGCCAGATGTTTTTGAATATGTTTTTTTCTGATTTTCAATCTAACAAAAAAGCAAAACGTCTTATTTTTGAACCTGAGAAAATAAATTTTTGTTACCTTTATAGATACGTAGTCTTTTTTTCCTGGAATTAAACGGCTCATATCGTCTTTACAGTAAAAACTTTCTACCAACTGCTCGATATCAGCATCTAAGCTTTTCCCATAAGTTGATGGAACGCTTTGATCTTCTTGAAGTTTTCTAGATTTCTTGATTATATAGCTTGTCGATCCTGGAAACTCTTCTATAATTTTGTCGACGCTCCATTCTCTTGAAAGTAAAGACAACAAAACAAGTTTGGTGTCTTTGCTTGTAATTTTATGGAAATTTTCTTTTATTTTCCCTACGAAATATTCTTCCTCTCTGGAATTATCTTCATCATTATTAATAGTAACAGAGAAAACTTTCTCTGCAATTTTCAACATATGTAGACTTTTTCAAATTTGACTGCACATATTTTAAGTCACTAAGTCTTCTCTTATCGAATGTATCTTCTCCAATATACTGTATGCATTCATTAATCAAATTGAATACAATGTCTTTATCGAAAAATAATATAATATAATAATTTCATCAACTTCAATTTGATTTTCAACCTCTAGCAATGATGGCGTTGTATCAGAATTTCGGATCTGACTCAATTTTTTCCTACACGTAGAGCAAATTACCAACTTTGTGTTCAATTTTGGTTGCATCGTAACCATCCATGGTCGTAAAGGCCGCAAATCACGAGCACTGGGTTGATGAGGTAGTAAATCCAGAGGATTGCATCACGTTTTCCACTCAAAAGCACTCATTATACTCACAACTCTTATTTCGATACAATCTAAAATAAATCCCGAGCTCACGACAGATTGACATCAAGTGAATGCAAATAAATTAAGCCTAACTTCTAAAATCCTCAAAAACGGGAAATATGCAGTTACTAGTCATTGAAGAAATAAAACAAGGATAGTGACGTTTTTTTGAGGTTTTTTTTTCTAAAAAAAAACAGCTATGTACTTATGTATGTGCACTCGGGTTATATGTGAGGATGATAAGAGGAGTAACGTAATAAATATTTAGTTTTTTGATTTAGCCTCCTATAAAACATTATTTTTGCCGAACACATAGAGATCCCAACTTGAAATTTGAAATGGAAATAGAGGACGAATCTCTCTACAATATATAAAAAAAAAACATATTTTTAGTTATTCAAGGATATTCTGGAAAATAAAAATTATTCTAAGTCTTTGAAAGTTCACCTTTTCCTGAATTCAACAAGGTAAATTTTATCAAATTCTGATGAGCAGAGCCAAAGTTCTGATTATTTTAAATATAAAAGAAAGCATAAATTTAGATTTTTTGCGAATTTTTGAAGTTCCGTTACACGCAAACTATTTCGAATTCTGTAAAACTTTTTTAGCCTTATGAGTATTGAGTAATGAGTATTTCTAACACTTTTCAACCAAATCGGAGGGATGTTATTCAGAACGTCGGTCGATCTTCATGGAATGACCCATATATAACTTTTTGTAACAATAAAAAATTAAACACAGAGCTGTTATACCACCTTGATCACCTTGTTCCCGGAATAACCACCGTGTGGCGCTCCCATTGTTCCGATCTGAGTTCTGTTTTATTTTTTTTGTTAAGTTGGTAAATCTGTTGTTATTCCCTCTATATCTTAGCGTCATAGCTTGACATTTGCAAAAGTTACGTAGCAAGAGTACATCTATTTCTGTGTGTGTTGGCGAAATTTTTACAATTTTAGAAATGGATTTAAATTTGCAACAACAAACTTGTATTAAATTTTGTGTAAAAAACGGATTTTATGGTGCGCGAACGTTGGAAATGTTGGAAGTGTTTCGGCAACGATTCTCTAAAGAAAACGCTCGTTTACCAGTGGCACGAGCGGTTCCAAAGTGGTCGTGAATCAGTCGAAGGTGATGAACGCAGTGGCAGACTGCAAATTAACCATCAGAGAGATAGCGGAGGACTTGAACATTGACTATGGATCCGTCCAAGACATTTTGGCTAATGATTTGGGTTTCCGTCGTGTAGCAGCAAATTTGGTGCCAAAAGACCTCAATTTCATGCAAAAAAGAGACCGTGTTGACGTCGCAAAAGAGATGATTTGCGAGACTGAATCCGATCCCACATTCATCAAAATTATCATTACTGGAGACGAGACGTGGGTTTATGAGTACGACACGCAATCCAGACATCAGACAAGTGAATGGCGTTCACCAAATGAGCCGAGACAAAAAAAAACACGTCGTTTTCAGTCAAAAAAGAAGGCATTGCGCAGGGTTTTCATGGATTACAACGGTGTAGTGCATCATAAATTTTTGCCAGAAGGCCTTACTGTCTGGCCAAAGAGTATTATTTGGGTGTTATGAGACGTTTGCGTGAAGCAATTCGCCGAAAGAGACCAGAATTGTGGGCAGAAAACTCGTGGATTTTGCACCATGATAACGCACTGTCGCACAGTGCCACCATTATTCGTAATTGTTTGACGAAAAATGCAACAAATACCAAGTAGTAATGGAAAAATCGCAGGAAGCACTGATAGACATACCGAAAACCGAATATAAAAAATGTTTCGAGGATTGGATCAAGCGCTGGAATATTTGTAAGAAATATACCCGTGCTATTTCTTGGTGTGATATTAAAAATTCGGAATGTTAAACTTCTACGTTAATTAACTGTATAATTTCCAATCGAGCTGGTACAGTTATAGTGTTAACCGTGTGTGTGTTTTGTCATTCGAAGAGCCATATCTTCCTGGTGATCACATGGTGTTCATATGAGTCTATCTTGATTGGATTTATAATCTAACAAACAATTGTACCTTTTGATGAAATCTAATCCCAAGCTTCCTGCACATGGGAAGGTAAAATCATCCGGTACCACATGAAATTCGTGTTTAATTAACAGTTCTTCACATATTAAGTCTGCTGATACTACTCCTAGAGATCTTATTGCTCCTTGTCCTATTCCACTTAGTTCTGTTATCTGAGATTTGTCTATTTTTATATCATTATTAATACGACCTTCTTTAAAGATTGATATATCGGCTCCTGTGTCCATTAGAAATGTTGAAATTATGTTGTTTAGAGTAGGTTTGGAAAAAACGTAACTGCTTAAATGCAGATTAAATATATTCTTACTTGCACTATTTATTGTTGGATTTGTGGTGGAGTTAGCTGGTTCTCCTGTTGTCCATTAAGCTGTCTTATATTTCTTTGATTATTTTGACGGTTCTGTCGGGAATTATTGAATTGACTTCTGTCATAGTTACTAGCGTGGGCTCTATTGAAGTTAGAATTACTGTTACGGCCTCGGCTATTACCTTGAAAAGCTCTGCGATAGTTTAAACGGTAATTACCTTGATGCCGCCTTATTTGTAATTTTGACTACCAGTAGCCTGTGTGTAACTATTTGTAAATTTAGATATAGCTTCGTTCATCGATGTGAACGTACCTGCTTGCATGATCAATTTTACACTACAGCATATATATATAAAAATTATTTTTATGATTATAATGTTACTGGGTTCTGGTTTTTCTTCATTAGTCCTTCTTCTCTTATTGCTTTTATCTGTAGTTTCAGCTTCTTCTTCTTCTCCTGTGTGGTGGCTAGGTTTAATTCTCTATACAACAAGGCTATTGCCTTCCGGCGAGCGTGTTGTTTGCCACATCTTGCCTGCTTGGTTTTTCTGTTGCTCTTCTGCCGTTGCCTCCTTTTTTTGTTTTCTATACTGCTCGAATGTTATAGGTGTTGGTCCAATTCGTACCTTGGCTGCTTCTTTGAGTAGGTCAACTTTTTTTCAGGTGGTGAGGTCTTCTTATAGTCTGCTGTTCTGCTGGCTGGCTGGTCTGGTTCTGCTGATCGCTTTGTTTATGTTGTGGCTTTTCTTTAGCCAGAAAGGCTGCCCACTTCTCAAATATCTGGTCGAATTCTTCTTTCGACATTAATGATCTTTTTTAGGTAGGGTTTCCCAATGCCAATGTTTAGGTATCGAAATGCCAACAATTTTTGGAAAAAAATGGGATCTACCTGCCGAATCAGTCCTTTGTAGAGAGTGGCAGGATCGCCATGTAATATGTTGTAGGTTTGAAATAAAAAAACTATGTGTTTTGCCTTCGATGGGGCACGGATGTCTCTATCTTCATTATTTATACAAATCGAGTATTTATACAAATTTAGCATGGTCACATGTTTACATACTGCACAGTCACTTTGCTGGCAACCGAAAGTGGGGAAACGTAGCAAGAAACATGACTCCACAGTTCAAAAAAGCAATGGTCTCAGAAGTTTTAGATTTGTTTTACATTAGGTCACTGGCACCGTGAATCATTTGTGCTTTATTTGTGTTATTATTATTCTGTTGTGTGGTCTGCTTCTTGATACGCTACACCCGTATTGCTAAATAAGGATCTGGTGCAGTACCAAATACTCGTATTAACGTATCTAGACGGTAGATTTTTAGTTTTTGTCTGGGAGTCTCTCTCTACAGTAACAACTGGTACTTGGCATCTGGAACAGCAATTCTGACTTAACGGTACATTTTCTCCACCTCACCAGTAAAGGTATGTTTGTATTTTCTCCATCTTAAAATAATATCAGTCACGTTTGTTTGAACTTTTTGATCAAGGTGGTAAATAGGACTTCTTACAGAGAGGAGCATTGAGGAATTCCATTTAAGGGAGGGAACGCGGAGAAAAGAGTATTGTTAGTCTCAACGCAATTTTTTTTGTTGCTTGAGCACGATTTAATAAAGTTAAAAATGTTAGGTCACTATTCCGTTATATTAATTTTTCGAGGCTAAGTAAATCCCGATTTTGTTAAAGCTTTTTCGAAGTTCAACGGCAGTGACATTGTTTCAGGAAATAAAGCACTGGAGACGTAGAAATCAATGTGCAATCTTTGTTACGTGTTAATCCTACTTGAATTGGGCTAATTATGTTGCTTAACTCGATGCACCAGAACCAGAGCTATTGGGTGGAAACTATTTAAATAACCCAAGTCCTTATTCGACTTATTCCGAATATTTCCGCTGTTAGGAATATTTTCAAAAATTTTTGTGAGTGGACTTAGCAAAAACACAAAGGTTTCTTAACATACGAGTACAGAGCCGTATCTCCAGAAGGAGTTTTCCCCTTAAACTGAGATAAGAAAGATTCAAACTCCTAAGCAGGAATAGGCGCTTTTGGCAAGTTTGTGTGGGTTTTAGATATATGTTCTTGAGGTCAATTGATAACAATTTATTTGAAAATTTTCTTAGAAGCAAAATGCTTCAAGTAGCTGTCGTACCTTGGAGAGTTTCAAAGAATGTTATGGATTTGAGAGCAGTAAGACACATAATCTAAGCCAGATATATTTTGAAGACGAGCGTTGTGAAGGGGTTGAGGTTAGGTAGTGAAAGGTTTGTAGTTTATTGTTTTTCAACTCTACGAAATGTAAAATTTGCTTTTTACATACGATGAGCTTATTTTGATTGGGAGATCTTTTGAGGTTTTTCCAAGCTGTCTTTCCTTAAGAAGTTTAATATCAGAGGCATTCTGCAACAGGTGCTGCTTTGAGGGATGGTAACATTTGATTCCATTCGAATCGATCTTATAAGCAAAGCAAGCTTTTTGTTGGTATTGAGGGAACGGGGATGAGCCGAAAGATAATCTGAAGTTTGTTGTTTGAGTTTGAGATAATCTGAGTTTGTTGAAACGAGGTCTGTTAGGGTATTCGGCCTTAGATTTTCAGTTAACTGTAGTTTTTGGAACCATTGTGCCAATGTCAAGTGATTAAATGATAATTTTTTCCAAGCTTTTTTTCGGAATAACTGGGAAACAAAGTGTTATATCAAAATTAGTTAATGTATCACGAGTGGAAAGATGAGTCTGGGAGCCTTAGTTAAGTATGTATCAAGAAATTATATTTTAAAATTAAGTCTTCCCACATGTGCTTTTCAGGTTAGTTGTACGAGTATAAGATCTCCATAAGACACTCCAAGGCTAAACATTACAGGCAATCGCAACTGGCTACGCACTTCGTTAAGAATGTTCATGATGTTAGATAAATTGAACTGTTGGTCGGGGTCTAGTTGAATTCAAAAAGTGAAAGCCAAAATGTTAGAATGGACGTTAGTATACCAGTGCCTACCTTGGTGTTATTGATATATATGTAGAAAATGGCTAAAATGCGAACTGATTATTAATGAGTGTTTGGAGTAAATTGGAAGGTGTAGTAAATAGAAATCGCGGCATGTGAGTGATCCTTAATTAGGATGCGCAATTTGGTATTATTATTTTTAGGTTTAAAAAAAATCATCTTTAATGACTTTTGACTCATTAGGGCAACCTTTACTTTGAAAAAAAAATACAGTGCTCATAATTACGAGTTCAACGTTACTCCTTTTGTTACCATACACGCATCAATTTGAAAGATGTTATTCTCAATAGCAGTCAAAGTAAGACATCATAAGTTGTTTACCCCTCTGTGTAGATTTCTACACATATAGATAATTAGAGCATTTCATATAAAAAGTCATTTGCATTTAGTCTTTTCGCGAACTTCGTGGGTATATATTCAATTCAATTCAATTTATTGTAGTAAACAAGTTGTACATTAAGACAATGTCTCTTATAGTACTAAGTGATAATATTTAGTTACAAAATGATAAGTAATAGTAATTATAATGATAATAATAAAATAAAAATACTAAGAAGGAAAAAGAAAGATAAAAAAAGGGAGAGGAAATAAAATAGTTGAGAAATTGGAGAAAGACTGAGGTAAAGTTGATAGGGAGGAGATGCATTAAGAAGAAAAGTACACATACAAGGCAGTTTTGAAGCTAGCAGTATTTTAGAAGCACTTTATATGAGACGGTAAGTTATTCCATAGTCTAATAGCATAAATGAAAATTGAGGTATTTGCAACGCTGAGTGCTAATGTTGAAAGTTCTTCTGGAAAGGGTAAATTCCAGTTTGGAGTAAAGGTAAGGGGTTGCTTTATGTTTATAATTTGATGTAGAAATATGCAATTTCTGAAATCAAGGTACTTTCTCAATGTACAGCCAAGAAACCGGCATGAGAATTCTGAGATTGTATCATATCGTTGCCTTGCATTAACATACCGAACAGTATCAATATAAGCAACCTGGAGCTTGCGAAAAGATAATGAGTCAAGGTCACTGTAAACACCAACCAACAACGATGTTAACTTGGTTATAGCTAAAGCTTTCGGTTTATGGTGAAACCAAGACTTGTAGCCACCTCAACTAACCTAATCTTACTACCGGCTAAGCAAACATCAGGAACTAGACTTAGCTCAAAAGACTTGTTTGATATTGGAAGTACTTGACATTTTTTTGGGTTCAAAGCTAGTCCATTTTTAGTTGCCCATTCAACAATAGAAGCAAAATCCTCATTTAGTAGTGACACTAGTTGACCTATTTTATTAACCGGATGAGATAGGTAAAGTTGTACATCGTCTGCATAGAAATGAAAGCGCGTGCTTACAAATTGATGCTAAGTCATTTATGTACATACATAACAAAATTGGGCCCAATATTGATCCCTGCGGAACCCCTTGAGAAACTGACCGGAGACCTGAGCGATTGTTACCAACAACGACTATTTGTGACCGTCCACATAAAAAGTTTCGAATGAGCCTTACAGCTCTTTCACTAAAACCATAGTAATGGTGCAGTTTCCAACAAAGAATGGAATGATTCACTCTGTCAAAAGCCTTAGAGAAATAAAGCAGGCAGAGCAGGATCACAAATCCTTTGTCAAAATCTTGCTTGATATCATCCAAGATTTTTACCATGGCGGAAGAACAGCTATGGCTCTTCCTAAAGCCCGATTGGAATGGGCTCAATAGGGAATTTTCAGCCAAGTGTTTCTGAATTTGTGACTCTATTACCTTTTCAAAGACCTTAGACAGGCAAGGTAAGATACTGACAGGTCTGTAGTCAGAAACATCGGAAGCAGTAGTATTTTTAGGAACAGGTACAACCTTAGCACATTTCCATATCAGAGGAGTAGTAGATGTTGCTATACAAGAATTGATTATATGTGTTAGATGGCCTATGACGTGCGGCAAAATAAGTTTTATGAAACGAAGTGACAAGCCGTCTTCACCAATAGCATTTGATATAAAACTTTTAATAATACAAAGGACATCAACCTCCGTAACTACTTCAAAATCAATTTCCTGTTCAAGGCCTCTGCTGGAGACAACGTCATATTCGAAACAATCGGCAGCAACATAATTTGAAACAAAATAGTCGTTAATTTCATCTAAATCAATAGTGCAGCTCCTGTCACTACTTAAACCAATGCCAACTTGGCGTGGATTTCTCCACAGTACCTTGGAGGGTAAAGAAGTGCTCAGTTTAGATGAATAGTAGTGTCGGATCGCTACGGTTTTTGTTGGTACATGTTCATTGAATAATTGCATTACAAGCGTCTGTAAAATGATTAGCTTTTCATTTGGATCGGCAACCATTCTGCAATTCAACCATGGGACCGAGTTTGCTGCGGTCGTTAGTGCTTCATGATTTATTGATGAGTAATCCCTATAAACAAAGGAGCTTGGGGAAGAATTGTAGTTAAAGACAACATTGTAGGTACAGAATAGGAGATCATGTTCGCTGACACCTTCAAGAGAAATCTGATCAAACAGTAAGACAGAAAGTGAATCAGATACAATAACAAGGTCTAAAAGGCTCGGTGGTGCACCTGGCCGGAAACATGTTGGATAGGAATTATTTACAATTTCAAGTCCACTTGCCGCCGCCATATCTTTCACTTGGTAGGACTGCGAGTCGTTTTTAAGCATGTTGGCATTAAAATCACCACAAACGACAATGTTATTATATAAAGGGGAGAATTCGGATAGAGAAGAGAAAAAAGGTTCAGTTGAAAAAACACGATTTGGATTGTAGCAGCAAGCAACCAAACATTTGACAGACCCATCAGAAATTTCTGCAATCAAATACCCACCATCAGTTCCTAGCGATTTTTTTAGGACTTCACATTTTAACGTTTCCTTGCAATATACCGTAACCCTATCATTACGTGCGAGCTCATATCCAGCTATTTTGTAAAAAAAATTATCAATTTCAGGTTCAAACCATGTATCATCAACACATATAACATCAACAGAAGAGTCATTAAATAGATAATTAAGGTAATCAATTTTAATTTGGTTAAAACTCCGTGGATTAATGTGACATACCTCAAACCCGCTTCTTTGACACGAAAGAACGTTCAACATTGTGCGAGTCTGAACTTCATTCATGCTACGACCATGACAAACGTTTGTGCTATTGAAATTCGTAAATAAATAAACTGCAAATTATACCACAGGCTTCCAAACAAATCCGTGTACAAGTAAATAAAAAGAAAGTGAAAAGAGGAAAAGAGATCAAAATATTGCAGAGAAGAGATAGGATAAATAAGGAAAAAAACAGGGAAAAAAACATACTAGAACTAGAAATATAAGTTTTTAGATAGCATAATACTTAAATGCATAATTTATAAGACGCATAAAATCATGTCATCACTCTTCAGTCACAGTCGCAGCGGCATATTACCAGCAGCAGCAGCACCATCATCAAAGAAAGCTCGGTCGATGCTTGCTTCTTGATTTATATGTGAATTTAATAATAATAATAAAAAAATCTATCTCGAGACCAAGATATCTGACAGTTGAAGAAACGGAAACATTATTGAATGAAAGTGATGGTGATGATAGTGATATTTCTGGAGACAGTGATGACGAATTTGTGTCAGAAGAAAATGTTGGTGATGAGGATGACTTATATTCAGACGATAGTGATTTTGACATTGAAGAGGAAGCGAGTGGATCAAATGAAATCAACGAATCAGTTGCTGACGGTGAAAATATGGATCTATTGCTCGTTTCGAAAGACGGTATTGTGTAGCAAGCATAACCATTTCAACATCTAGGTGGCAGATTTCGGAATGAAAATGTGATTTCTCTTGATCCTAGAACAAAAAGATATGCAAAAGTTCGTGTTTATGATATCGACGATGCTCTTTTACTTTTCTTACCACATATTGAAGGTATTATTTTGAAACATTCTAATGCGCATTCACAAGCTATATACGGTACCTAAAGACCACAAACAAATCGATTCGAAAATGTTGCAAGCATATATTGGTGTTTTGATTTTAACTGGTGTTTATAGGTAAGTCGTATTCTATTTCACTTCAAATGATTTTTGACATACCTACTTGTTTTTAGATCGAAACACGAAACTATAATTGACTTGTTTGATGCCGAAAGAGGTCGTCCCGTGCCGTGTTCAGAGTAATAATGTCGAGGAAAAGAATTTGAATATATGAACCGAGTTATTCGCTTTGATGATGTAATAAGTAAAAGACAGCAACGAACTTCGGATAAATTTGCTCCAATTCGTGATGTATATATTTGATAAATGGTCTAGCTTACCTACCCAGTTTATATGACAACTCAATGTGCATTTAGACAATCCGCATTGGTTCAATACCCGTAGAAATGGTGGTGCTTATATGAAATTATTCAAAACCAAATCCAAAATGAGCAAGAGAAAATCGAGCGAGTTTAACAAACAGCTGATTGAACTGACACTTGACACTGACACATACATTATTCTCGTTTGCCCTTTGCCTTTCCAAATATTTCGTTTGTAACCCCACATTTTAAATACACAATTTGAAAGTGTTTATATGATATTTCATTGCGGTTACAAATTTTCAATGCGTTTTATAAACAGGAATGAACGAATGCGTGTTGAATATTTCAATGTGGTTTGAAGTAGTGTTTATATGTGCGTATTGAACCAATGCACATTTCATCCATGCACACTAAGCTTTCGAGTATTACCCGGGTATCAATATATCGGGTACTCATAAGGTTTTGGGTACTCGTTATATTTCGGGTCCCCGCGGGTCGTGTTTCTTATATATCAAGACCAGACAAACTATTATATTACAAAGTAAGTAAACTTTTCTATTTGGAAAACATCTGTATTTTGTCTATATATTATTTGAAACAATGAATTTTATTACATTTCTTTTATATATTTAGTGGTCTGAGGATTAATCCTACTTATATATGTATTTTTTTTTACTAAACGAAATAAGATTTGTTTTTGATTTTATTTTTCGTGTTAATTTGTAAGGCTTTTCAGAATAAAATGTTTTTTTTAAATTATGGTTTAATTGCTTTGTATTAGGTTGAACCACATGATATGTCCGATTTTTTGTAAAAAATTAAAAGTCAATATTTCTTTTTTATAAAATTTTATTTAGTCAAAATATGAACCACTAACATCTATAACCTTCTTCCACCATGATTCAAGGTCCATTATTCCTTTTTTATTGAAGGCCTAATTTTTTTACGCTAAAAAGTTTTCAAATGCTTCTTAGACCTCTGCTCTGTTTCGGAACACCTTTTGCCGACAAAATGACTCCGGACTGCGGAAAAGGTGATAATCCGTTGGGGAAATATCAGAAGAACACGATGGATGCGAAAGAATTTCGAATCCCAACTGTAGCAGCTTTTACACCGTTACGTGTGAGGAATGGAGTCTAGCATTATCATGCAACAGCACTATTTGCCAACGCAGGCTACTTTTCAGCCAATTTTGTATGCATTATGTCAATTTCCTCACAATATTTGACTGCATTTATCGTTTCCCCTGGTTGAAGAAATGAAAAGTGGATTGGTCCTTTCGATGTCCACCAGATTGTCACCATAACCTTTTTTGGGTGGAGATCGGGTTTAGGTTTAGATGACTATCCGGTGGAAAAACGGTTCAGTTTGGTTTTTTATGTAAGCAATGCGCAGACTTTCAGTCGCCGTAGTTTTTGGGATTCGTTCAGTTCATGGGGTACCCACTTTAGTTTCTTTACCTTTCCTATGAGAGAAAGGTATCGACTTATTGTCATTGGTCATTTAGTTGGGCTCGCATCCACCGTTGCTCTTAAAATATTTGTCATCAACTGACGTTGATGAACATGTGGTTCATTTTCGAGGCTGACATCTCCCAAACGGAACTTTCCAAACCAACGTCGTACAGTGCGTTCGTTTATTGCTACATCCTCAAATGCGTCATTAATGTTTTTCATTGCAAATGATGCATTGTGTCCTATTTTAAATTCGTAAAAGAAGAGGGTTCGAATTTCAACTGCCGACAGCACGGTAAATAATTCCTAGAAAAAAAATAACGGAACTTGTAACGAACCCTAAAATTCTCACATGGCAAGTACACGTACCACTTTATTTTATAAAAAACGAAAATTTAACGTTCCGGCACAAATGTTTACTCGAGAACTTCATATTTCCGACTGAGCGAAAACCGGACATTTCATGTATATACAATACATTGTACAACCCAATACAATGTTTTCTGCAGTGGAGAAACCACGTTCTGACGACACCGATGTCGCTGGCACGCATAAATATTTTTTGGCCATCAATGCCGGGTTTGGATATTTTTCTGCATTATTTTTCCACCATTTTAATGGGTTAGGAATATTATGGTTTAACTGTGGGTCACACAGCTACATGTCGAACTCATTAACGGCCTGACCATCTGATTTGGCTTCTAATAAAAAATCCATGGCACTACATCTTTAACTCACAACTTCTCTACTCTCGAATGACACAGAGTTTTCTACCAAGTTCCGCACATGTTTCTATGTCTTGGATCAAAAAAAAGGGAAACTTGTTCTGTGAGAACTTCTTCGAATTCCTGCGTATCCATTTTAACCTGCTCTGCAAGCTTTCTTTCATGACTCCCATGAAGCTGACAATATTTCCATTATCTCAGATGTTTGTTTTTAGGTGTTTATTAATTAGTCCACATAATATATATAATCGGCCGTATAAAAAAAAATTTTATATTTTCTTCGCAAAGTAATGTTGTTGCAACTTGGAATGGCTTCAAGATTTTAACCATCACTTCTGTTTGTGACCATTCCCTTTCGCCTACTTCAAGTTGCAGAGCCAATGTTGGAGATGTAATACCTCTATGTACCATTTTCTAAGAGCCTTTCACACATTAAATAAGATTGTATTCCATCTTGCAGGGCAACTTTGAAGTAATTTTAGCTAGCCAAGTTGTCTCTGTTGAATATGTTCCCCATCCTCACCAAATGTGAACATTCACCCCTATTACGAAAGTCCTTTAAATTGTTCGACACGTGTCATTTTGAGAGTCACTTCATTTTGCAGTCGTTGTGGTGTCGGTATTGCGAAACTTAAACGACTCGACTCTCCACAACTACAGATGACAGTCAGATTGAAATGTTGAATTCTTTTGTTGAGATATTTCCAAATTGTCCTTCCCATTTTAGATCTTTAAATCAGATTGTTAGTTTAAATTCGAATTACTTGTGCATTAAATAAAAAAAAAATACGTAATATATATATGGACAGCATAGGAATGTTCATAGCATTGAGTAATGATGACGATGATGAACAGGAATCCAATAAAAGAGAATTAATACGAGTAAGGAGGAGTATCAGATCGAAATGCAACCCACTGATGCAATACCAGATGCTAAAATGAATGAATGAAACGTCCAAAACGGAACTCCAGATTAACTATCACTTGTTGGACATTATTGGAGTCAATGAGCAAAGAGTCAACCACGTCCCTCGGGAGAAGCGACTTTTCTGCAGACGGAACATGTTCTCAACATTACTCTAACCGAACATGTTAGATGATTTTGTAAAGGCCGTGCAAAACGTAGGCTATTCATCTGGCCTTCCACGAAACTCTATCAAATCGTGTAGCTTACGGTGATATCCATTCATGACCGACGATGTAGATGGCTCTTGAGTTGCTGGAGGTTACAGAGGATCAGGTACAGGAACGTAGCGCTGGTGTTCAAGAGTCTGTAGAGCGCTAAGTGGTGGCAGGAAGGGAGGAACTACGTCAGTGGCCGCTAGATTGCTGGATGAAAGGCAAACTGAACTAGTTGGCAGCCTTTGAGGAAAATTCATCAGCGATGGAATCACCAAGTGACCAAGAATACACTGAACATGATGTATTTTTGTTTCTAGCGATATATTCGGATTTCTAAATGTAGAGTTAGCAGGAGCGTGTGGAACTGAAGTCAAAGTAATAAACGTGATTATGGAAACTGCAGGTGGAACTTATGGGAGTAGCAGGAATAGTGGCACTTTTAGGTGGCACGGTTTGTGCTGATCTTGCTTGCTACTCACATAACAGTTGTTCAAGGCGTTGGCGTTCTCGTTTCTCATCGTTTCCAGACACTACAGTGGCTCTTCAAGTTGTTCCCGAAGCTGCAGCAATTGATCTTCCATCGTTGCAATATTGACTTCTGTGTTACTATCGTCCGATTTTCTTCCTCTAATGGGCTGTTGTCGTCGGACGTATTTGTAGGATCATCGGACTCTTGGAGAAGTGTTGAAGATTTCCTCGTCCTCAAATGGGCATTCGTTATGAAATTCGACAGCAGTGTTAGCTGACAATAATTTAGTCAGAATTCACGGGCTTTCGATAACGATATCGGAAGAGACAGTTCTGCGACTACGCTATGGTTGGCAAATCTAGTGGCAACGATTTGGGCAATGCTGGCTGCAATGGGTTGGCAATAAATTATCCCCTGACTGCGGGATGTGCAGGCTAGATTCGTCCGCTGGTTGCGGGTTGGGCTGGTCAATGATCGTCCTCTGACTGAGATGGAGTGGCTGGATTCGTCTACTGGCTGAGTGTTGCATGCATCAGAATTAATACTATAAAATTCTTCCACTAGCTTTGGGCAAATTATTGCAATCGAATAAAGAATAAAGATGGCGTCGGCACCGTCGCACCAGTTAAAATGAAACGAGCATTTAATAAGGTTGCCACTGCTGAGCTGCTATTAATTTTTTGTTGTGTATCTTGGCAGATGACTCGGCAGCTGACGAAGACGAAGCCAAAAAAAAGTATAAGTGTAAAGAAAAATTGTTATATATAAAACAAATCAAAGTGTGTTTTCAGATTCAAAATGTACTTTAGACTCAATAAACAGGCATTCGTTTATTTATTGCACGAAGTTGACGAAAAGCTTCCAGATATAAAGCATGCATGTGCTGTTCCAATAATTTTGAGACTTGACGCAGCATAAAAATTTTGTGCTGAAGGCGGCTATCAAAGGGGCGATGGCAACGATTTTGCTTTAGGTTTAACACAACCTGCCGTAAGCAAAATTATCGGAGAGATGATTAGCCTAATGGAGGAATTTATTTTTCCACAATGGATAAAGTTTGTCGTTTTACCAAAAGTACGGTATTCGGGCGGTCATTGGATTTGGATGTGTGGATGGCACGCACATAAAAACACTAGCTCCAAAAAAACCGAAACAACATAGATACTACAATAGGAAAGGATTTTTCAGTTTAAACGCTATGATTGTAATAAGAAAAGAATCATTTTTTTGTGTGTTATATTAAGCAATTGTTGTAGGTTTGTGATCATAAAATGTGCAGATACATTGATGACAGGAATCCCGGGGCCTGTCATGACTCATGTTTGGAATTCCAGTGTATTCAGGGGAACGCTTAAACGAAACTTTGAGAGAGGCGAAAGAAATACTTGACTGTTGGGTTGTTACTCATTTAGTAAATGAAAAACCTTTATTAATTTTAAATTTTCAGGAGATGCCGGATATCCCCTTGAGCCATTTCTGATGACTCCGTATACTTCAGCAGCAGACAATAGCATACAATCACGCTTTAATACAATGCACTCAGAGGCACGGAACATCATAGAAAGAACCATCGGTGTTTTAAAAAATCGATTCAGGTGTCTTTTTGGTGCAAGGCAATTGCATTAACGCTTTATGGTGCTACTCAAATTGTAAATATTTGTACAGCTTTACATAACATTTGCTTATATTACCAATCAGACCCCCCAAATATTACCATTAATGATCAAGTTGCTGTAAATATACGAAACAATCTTTGTAATTCAATAACATAATTTATTAACCTTAAGTTCAATTATGAGTCGTTCATAAACCTCCGTAGAGATCAGACGTGATTCGGCTTTTCTAGTGAGTGATAAAAAAAAATATACAAAATATCAAAAAATAAATTAGACACAATTTCGCTAAGTGCTTCAGTGGCGCGATTATAGTGGTGTCCGGCTGATAAAGCAGGAGTCGTGGGTTTGATTCCCGAAAGTGTCATCGACTTTTTATTTTTTATTTTTTAAATTTAATCAAACAGACAATTACATACATAAATTAATACGAAAGTGAATCTAACAATGAGAGAGAACAAGCGGCCCGCTATTCCAATAGCAAGAAAGAGAAGGAGGAGGCTTAAGACACCTCCAAATCCAAATCCTGTAAGGCGCCCCACCCTGTCAGCTACTGAAAAGTTGCCTGGTAGAGGTAGTGAAGTGGCACTGACAGCGACAACAAAGGCGGCAGCTGAGTCAGACAAAGAAGAACATCCATATATGTCTGATGGTGGGGGTGAGAATAGTTTCCAATTTCTGACGGCCACAGAGTCTGACGATAAAGACGAAGAAGTGCATGCAATTAACAGCACAATTAAAGAATTGCAACAACAAGTACTTGACCTTAAAGCCAAGCAAGTGGCGAGAAGGCAGATGGAGCAACAACAACTCCTGACCTCTCATCAACAGCCTACTTGTAGCGAACAGAAACCGCTACAACAACAAAAACCAGCACAAGTTCCAACGAAAAAACAAGCACAGACACAACAAAGGCAAAATATACAACAACAAAAATCACAAGCACATCAACAACAACAGCAGCAACAGCACAAGTCCCAAAATCAGCAGCAGCAGCAGGAGCAGCAGCATAATCAGCAACAACAACAGCAGAAAGTCAACAGACAGAAAGTACCTCCAATTAATACTTACAAATTGGAATTAAAAGACACCATCGAACTGTGTAAGTCGGCCATAGGCTGTAATTTTTTTATAAAAAGATTAAGTATAGATAGGCACGCGATCCACTGCAACACAGTGGAGCGCTACTACAAAATTAAAAGTCTATTGAAGGATTCGACGACGGAGTTCTTCTCCTACACCCCGAAGGGGGAGAAGCTGCAAACAATGCTGCTGAGGGGGTTAGAACCGTCGACTAATCCGGAGGAGCTCCTTGCACTGCTGAAAGAGAAGAAGTGCGAAGGGCTCCAATTCGTGGGGGTCAAGCCTTTTACCACAGCCAGAGCCAAAAGGGAGAAGCGGCAACTGCCGATTTTCCTGGTCCAGCTAAGTCCCACCAGCAATCTGGATAGTCTAAGGAGTATTAAAGGCCTAGACTGCCAAGTTGTACATTGGAAGAAATTAAAGAGGAGCGAAAACATTTTACATTTTACAATGTGTTCGCTGCCAGAGGTTCGGGCACGCCGCGTCGAACTGCGAAATACAGCCTTGCGTGAAGTGCGGAAAGAACCACAAGTCTGAGGAATGCGCCCTGGGTAAGGACGGAGCATCTGAAAAAAGCCAACTCTCTTGTGCTTTGTGTAGGAACTCGGGACACACCGCAAATTATCGGGGTTGTCCCAAATTCCAGTACATCAAAAGAATAAATCTGGCCCGGCAGCAGAAAGTGGAAGTGAAACGTCCACCCGTGCATTTGCAAACACCAGCCGTTACTCCCCATGTTACCTACGCCCAAATGGCGGCAGGTAGGGGAAATACTGTACAGCAAGCGAAGGTTGCTTCTCAGGCCCCAGCAGCGCCCAGAGCACCTGAACCAGTACCTGACATGCTAGCTATCTTGCTCTCTATCCAGGGGCAGATGGCTCAGATACAACGTCATTTAACTGAACAGACTGCGCGGGTGGATCAAGTATACGCGCTGCTGCCTGGCCTAATGCACCTTTTGCCGTAATGGGTACGTACGTGGCGGAGCAAACCCTGAAGGTCCTTGCTGTTATTCACTGATTAGGCTCGAACGACGAGCCGCACTATTTAAGTTGCTTGAAGACCAATCCCCTGATGTGCTTTTGGTTAGCGAAACTAAGCTTACCAAGGGAGACGAAGTGAGGCACAGAAGATACAAAATAGTTCGGAGAAACCCACCCAACTCCATTCAGGGAGGAGGCGTTGCGATTTTCGTACGAAAAGGTATACGTTTTACTGAGTATAGTCGTATAGTAAGTAGGTTCCAGGTGCTGGAAGCATGGATCGTGTATATCCCCCTCCGTAGTGGAAAGTGGAAAGTACATGGTGTCTGTCTATGCACCTAAGGCTACTCAATCCACCTTATTTATCTCAGAGCTCGAGACACTTTTTCGATTTCTGAGGCTGGGATTGGAAGACAATTATTTTATTATCGGCGGAGATTTCAACGCCAAACATAGTGATTGGGGAAATAATACACCAAATACTAGAGGGAACCTACTATTCAATTGGTGGGGTCAGCACAGTGTTATGTATCGACTCGGGCTTAAAGCGACGGATAGTCCGTCGTTTCCCAGACACGGGTCCTATTTGGATCTTCTGCTGTTCGACTCACGAATACAACTGACATGCACTAACCAACAAACTGCAAACTGTCTACGCACTTTCGTGTATGACAGTGATCATTGCGGTCTCAGCACCGAAATAACTGTTCCCAACGAAATTGCGGAATTGGATGAGTTTGTTCAAAGGCATTCCTACAATTATAGTAGGGTGCGTTGGACACACTTCACCAGAACACTGACTAGAGCACTCTCCTCGAATTCGCTCTACCCACCGTCCAACAGAAATCTGTCAAACGAGGAGATTGACAGGTATCTAAGACTAATGGACGAGACAATCAAACGAACAATGGACAAAACGATACCTCGGTACCAACACACTAACGAAGAAGACTTATTCCGCAACGCAACTATTGACGCACTGCACCGACAGAAAAGTAGACTGCTGTCAAGACTAAAAACCTTGTACAGACAGTTTACTGATAGACATGACCCGGAGATCATGACACTGAAGTCGTCGATTAAAAACCTCCAAACATTAATAAAGGAAAATTACAGAACATCTGTAAGTTTGTATTGGAACAATAAAATTCGGGCTGTAAACACCAGCAACCCGAATATGTTCCCGCAAATAAATAAAATATTTCGGAGAAATAATCAGAACGACCTTCCATGTCTTAAAATCGCACGAACGACGAACAACGAACAAATACTGGTAGCAGCGGGCATAGATCCAAATGAGGCTGTTGATGATGACAACTTCTTTGTGATCGAGGATCCGCAGGAGCAGGTAGAGGCTATAGGAGCGACTTTCCAGGAGGTGTACAAGGCGAATGTTATCATTGGCCCGAACCACGATCTGGAGAATCGAGTCCTTGTGCACAATTTCTACCTTCGAAATGAAATTGTGAATTGGCGATTCGAGAGCTCGGGTTTCCCCCAGTTCAGTGACGAGAATATGGCAAATAATGTCATCACCAGCGATAGGGTACTACCCCCGTTCATTTCGAAGGAAGAGCTCCAAACGATCTTCGAATCACTTAGAAGTAAGAAATCAGTGGGAACCGATGAAATACCGAACATTGTGCTTCGACATCTCCCTCTAGAAGCGGTGAACATTTATACCACCCTGTTTAATAATGCAATGAATAATGCACATTGTCCAGCGCATTGGAAAACTGCGGTGGTACATCCCATCCCCAAAAGGGATAAAGACACTTCCAATCCGGCGAATCTCCGATCGATCAGTCTTCTTCCAAACATCAGTAAGGTTTTCGAGAAGGTGATCAATAGAGTCCTGACTAAGTGGGTTGAGGACAAGCATATAGTTCCGGATAATCAATTCGGTTTCAAGGCGGGGCATGATATCATTCATGCTGCGTCTAAACTGGTTTCTGATATTCAATGGAACAAAGGCAAGAAACAGTGCACTGGTGCCTGCCTGATTGACTTGGAAAGGGCCTTCGTATGGTTAGAGGGACTCTTTTTCAGGCTGGACAGGTTGGGCGTTGGTAAACCACTGCTGTATATTCTTTTTGATATGCTCTCCAGTAGACAGTTCATCGTGAAGAATGGCGATGTGACTTCTGCTAGAACATTTGACATTAAAAACGGTCTGGAACAAGGTGCGGTAAATTCGCCGATCCTATTCAACATTTACACGAGTGATCTGATAGGTTCACTTCACCATGCCATAGCGTACGCAGACGACATAATCGCGTACAGATCAGGTCCAAAGATTGAGGTCATTAATATACTTTTGCAGCGTGACTTCGACAAAATTAAGCGATATTGCGATGACTGGAAGTTGAAAATCAACTTTCAGAAGTCGGAAACTATTCTGTTTAGGACGCCTTTGTCTGGGGCCTCTAGGGATACCAGAAAGAATTGGCGAAAGTTCTCGATCGTGGGGCAGCACGGGCAGCCACTTGCTTGTCGAAATGTAGTCATACCTTGGGATCTGGCTAGATCAATTTCTGTATTTTAACAAACATATAGAAGTTGCTCTGGCCAGAGCAAAAGGTGCTTTTGCCCTTACAAGGAGACTGTTTTATAACAGCCAACTCGATGCGAGGGTGAAGGTAATCTACTACATGGCCCTTATCAGGCCCATGCTTGTATTTGGATGTCCCGTGTGGTTCAACGTGAGAGCTAGTTTATTGGAAAAGATTCGGGTGTTTAAGAGGGCTTGTCTTAGGACTTGTCTTCGCTTATACAGAACACCAGAGTCTGAGTACATAAAATTCTATCCTAATGAGGTCTTATACAATAGGGCGAACCTAATAAGAGTGGACAATTTCGTCATTAAGTTGACTCGAAGGCACGTTGCAAGAGCAATGGCCTCATCAAACAACCTGATCTCCGGGGCTTACTACCCCAATTATATGTATCACGAGAGAGTTCGCTTTGACGGATTTATTCCTCCAGAAGCGTTCCTCTATTTAGATAGCAAAGGTCTGATCCAGGACAGATTGGCGGTGCCGCTAATCTTCCACGTCGCTCGAACAGCTGCGGACAGGCGACTCAAATACGACAGAGACGTCGCACATGGCAGTGCGGAGCGTCTCCGGTTCAGTAGGTCGGTAGGGAGTCGCGACATGAGGGATGTAGCTCGGCAGCACCAACACTTTTGGTGGCTAGTTGAAGAGGAGGATGCTTCGTCGTCGAACTCCTCCAGTAATATGTAGCTTCATGTGAAGCAAAGTGGGCCAGCCTAAGTTTTTTTTAGCCATGGCCGGCTTACATAGTTTTAGTTAGGTTTAAGTTAGGTTTTAAGAAGAAAAATATATAAAAACACAACAAAAAAATATATATATACATATACTTATATATAAAGTATATAAGTATTATGGATATATATATATATGTATGTATGTATATGTATTAGACGTAAGTAGGTTAAGTAGATTAAGATTTATTTTTAGGTAGTCTGTAAGTTTTTATAGATAAAAAAAAAAAAGTCCAGACACTAAGTTTTTTTAAGTTCATTTTCTTAGTTGTAATAAGTGTAAAAATAGAAATAAAATTAGACTGTAAGTTTCGTCGAAAGACATAGTTTAAGTGTTAGGTTTAACTTAGAGTGCCCGCATGGGGCCAGTAAGTTAGTATAAGATAATTTTAAGTTATTTAAGCTAATTTTTAAGCGTTTTTTTGTCTAGCATGTAAGAGTAATTTAAGGTGTGTAAATAAAAATGCATATAAACTGAAACTTAAGTTCAATTACTACAATAAATATTTGATTTTTTTATATAAAAAAGGAATTGCATTTATTTATAGTATTAGACATTTAGATTTAGACTTACATTTTCCTTTGTTGATTCAATATACATTTTGTTTTGTTCAATATCTAGTTGTCTCTTTTTAACTTTCAATTTATTTTCTTCTATTCTTTATTTTTCATCTCGGTCCATTTGCAGTTCATACAGTTTTAATCTTTTTTCTTCTAAGTAAAAGCGCTTTCTCTCATATCGGGCACTTTCCTTTAAATGTGTCTCTATATTATTTAATGAATCCTTCACTTCATTATACAACCTTTCCTGCACTTGTAATTGTTTCCCCAACATCGTTCTTAAATCGTCGTTTCGTTTTTAACGGGAGCTTGCAGTTTTAACTGATTCAGATGATGTTTCTTTCTGCGATTCACCAGTTTCATCTTCAAAAACTCTTTCTGGAGATGAAACGGCTGCAGAACAAAAGGAAGCTTTTAATGGATTGAAGTCATTAGTGCTTTTTATCAGTGTATAATCTGAATCTTGCTGGTTTGGTGTTGATGCAGTCTTGACGATTGATTCACTTGTAGACCGCATGGATGATGTGTTCCGTCATCTGTATCGGTTGACAGCATCCAAATGCTTTTCCAACTGGATCAACTTTTTCATTTAAAGCAAGTCTTGCTACCGCCTCATCAATTTCAGTTAAAACTTTTTTTTTATGTAAGGACCTCCTCCAGTAGGTTCTTGCTCTTTTTTATTAAACATGAGCTTCATCTTTATTTTGAATTTCATATCAAACCGTGTAGTGGTACTATCAATCGCTTCTCACTCGGAGGGTCCAGGTTCGAATCCTGCCCATGGCAAGTCAGTTTTTCATTTGTGTAAATGGAGCTCAGAGAGAAAAATTCTGCGTGTGAAGGCATAACACACTGGCTGTTGTAGAGATTCAAGCACAGAAAAAAATACTGTGAATTATACCTTGAATCACTCTGAGTGAAGAAAAAACTCTCCGTCTGTGTAGCTACCAGGGCTACCTACTAGAGTGGTAAGAGGATTTAAGTTAGAGATTATTATATATATATATATATATTTTTTTAAATAAGATTTTCGAGTTTCAGATCTTTAATTATATTGTACACCAAATTAATATTATCTATGTTAATTTTATAGTAGCTTAGAGTGCCTGTGTGGGGCCAGTAAGTTAGTATAAGACTATTAAGTAATTGTAAGCTAGCATTTAAGCATTTTTTGTTAGTATGTAAGAGTTAATTAGTAAGAAAATAAAATGCATTGAAACTGAACTGAACTGATCTATGTTAATTTCATTTAAAAGATGTTGTATGTTGTTATTGGATATTTTAGTGCAAGTCAGTGAGATTTTTGGACAGGCCAGAAGATGAGTCATTGTGAGGGTTGAGTTGTTATCTTCACAAAGATAGCAGACGGGCGGTGACTCCCTGTTGAACAGGTGCCTATGTGTTATGTATGAGTGGCCTAGTCTGAGTCTGATGTATATTTTTTAGTTTTTTGTGAGATATATTATTAGGATAAATTGCTCTGACGACGTTTGGATTTATGATTTTGTAGAATGGTTGTAGTTTGCCCAAGTATTTCTTCTTTTGTATTTCCAATTTTGGAGCAGAAAATTCGAGGTGTCCCTTTTATTATGTTGAATGAATACTTTAAGTGGTTCCTTTGAGGCTGATTTGGCTTCCGCATCTGCTGCCTCATTGCCGTAAATGCCGACGTGGCCGGGGATCCAAACGATTTTTAAGGTCTCTGAATTCAGGATAAGATGGTTTCGTATTAATTCGATTATTTCAATGGAGTTGGAGATGTTTTTTATAGCTCGTATTGTAGAAAGGCTGTCAGAAAATACAATAGTTTTTTTCTTTTGAAAGTGCGTTATCACTTTGTATATGGCAAACGTTTCAGCGGTGAAAGTTGATGTATATGTTGAAAATAGTCCTTTGGAAACAACGGAACTAGTCTCATCAACCACGGCAAAAGAGGTGTAGGTGTCTGCTTTGGATGCATCTGTGAATAGCAGTTTCCATTCTAGCGATTTATGTTTGTCCAGCATGTCCAGAAAAAGAGTTTTGTAGATGTCGTCCGTAGTTGAGCCTTTTGGATGGTTACAAAGATCGATGTTTGTGGTGTAGTTTCGTAGATTCCAAGGTGGTTGTCTCAACCTTGTGTGATCTTGAAAGGAGATTGGTACGTTAAATTTTTTTGCAAATGTGATTGCCCGGCATAGTGGGGATTGCATTTTTTGGTGTCTCTTCCGATTTAGGATCTTCTTGACCTCAGAATGGACGGCTGTTTTTTGTGAAGAGTTTATTTTTGTTATTATTTTTGAAGTAAGGAAATCTATTCTGTCCGTTAAATGCGGGAGACCAGCTTCGGTTAGTATGTTCATTACAGGAGTTGAACGTATGGCTCCCATACAACTTCTAGCGGCAGCATGGTAAGGTGTTGTGACAGACCAAAGATGATTTTGAGCATTTGCCGTAAATTGGTAAGCCATAGTAAATTTTTGAAAGTACTATAGATTTAATTAAATTTATGATAGTGTTGATGTTGGAGAAACTATTTTTGGAGCATAAATATTTAATTAAATTGACTCTGGCAGTTAAGCTTTTTCTTAAATAGATACAATGATGCTTAAAACTAAATTTGGAATCGAATATAATGCCTAGAAATTTCATAGTACTCGTATTAACATTTTTTATAAAACTATTGTTTACGTTAACTTGAATAAATTTTGTACAATTGTGTTTTTTGCATATGTGAAATGTTACAGATTTTGAATTTGAAATTTCCGATTACCCCATTGGAGGAGAGCTTCTACAATCAGAGAAAAAATATCTCCCAATTCGTGCAGGTTTTTATTCTTAGAAAAAATAATTAAGCCCTCAGCATAGAGTAAGTGCTCAACGTTGCGGAAACTGTCTATTATGTTGCTAACTTCGTTAAAAGCGATGATGAATAGAACCACTGATAGTGGTGATCCTTGGGGGATGCCATTGTTATAGTTTATGTGGGTTTGAGTGAATGTTGGTATATTTTATTCGGAAGTTTCTGTTCGACAAAAAGGATTTTATGTATTTATAAATGTTTGGTCCGATTTTCCATTTTATTAGTTGATCCAAAACAACATGTGCCCCGATCCTGTCAAAAGCTTTTTGAAAGTCAAGGCCAAGGATAGTGGCATGATTTCGTTCAGACAATGTTGAGCAAATGAAATGGTCAATATGAAGAAGAGCATCTAACGTGGATTTCCCTTTTTCAAACGCGACTTGTCGGTTGTCAATTAGTTTGTCCTTCTCGAGAAACCAAAATAGGCGTTTCGTTATGATTTTTTCCAGAATTTTTCCGGACATGGAAGGAGGGATATTGGACGATACCCAGAGGTTAAAGTGGTGTCTGCATTTGGTTTGGGTAATGGAATGCTGTTTGCCGTTTTCCAGGCTTGTGGGATTATACTTGTGTCAAATACTCAGTTGTAAAGTTCCAGGAGACGTGTTTTAAGAGCCTGTGGAGAGTTTTTTAACATTGCATAGGAAATGCGATCGAACCCCGGAGTATTTCCTTTGACTGTTTGCAGATACGAAGTGAGTTCCAACATATTAATTTCTGATTCAATGGAGATAGCTGAAAGACTGGGGTTAAAAGATAGATTTAAATCGTTAAACGTTCTTTGTTTTCCACTGATGAAAGCGTCTTCGAAGTTGGAGTCGTCGGCAGATTGTTCCCATGTATTGGCAAAGTGTTCTGCAATTGTTCTGGGACATGTCAGGGCTGTAGTTCCTGTTCTAATTGTTTCAATTTTGTATGGGGAATATGTGCCTGTTAGCGATTTTATGTCGGCCCAAGGCTTATGTTAGAAGTAAATTTTTCAAAACATGCCTTTTTGTCAGCTTTCACTTTTTTACGGAATTCTGCATTTGGTTTGCGGTATAAGACTAAGTTTGGATCGGTAGGGGATTTTTTGAAATTGTACCAAGCTTTTTGTTTTTGTTTACGTAGAGTTTATTTCCTTATTCCACCAAGGAGGTGATTTTTTATGGCTTTTATTGTAGGTTTGGGTAATGGCTTGGTTTGCTGCAGTGCGTATAGATTTGTGAATCAAAGCAGATTCTTTGTTGGTGTTTGAGGATCTTTTTCTTGCGAGCAATTCTTTAGTAACTGGAAATCGAAATAAATCTCAGTTGGCCTTGTCGAGAATAAACTTTATGGATTTTCTTAATTGCTGATTATTGCGACTGGTAGTAAAGTTAATAAAGATTGGAAAATGATCGCTCCCTGAAAGGTTGTCGGATATGTCCTAAGTAGTTTTATTGAGGAGAGAGGGCGTGATTAGTGAAACATCAATGTGGGTAAACGTTCTATGGGTGGAAAAGTGGGTTGGTCGACCGTCATTAAGTATAGCTAACCCAGAGTTAGCAATAAAATGCTCGACTGTTTTGACGCGTTTATTAAGCTTCTCAGAACCCCACGATGGACTCCATGCATTAAAATCACCTGTTATAAGGACTGTGTTATTAATACCTTTGATGATGTCTTCGAGGTCTTTTGTAGAAAAAAATTGATCTGGATGGATGTAAAGGGAGATACTCGTAATTGTAAATTGGATATTTAAATTGATTTGGACTCCTATTGCTGATATGTTTGAATGGATTGTAATGCTTGAATGTGGAATTGACTTATGCATGAGGATTTCAACGCCCTGTTTTGAAGTCGACACCGAGTCAACATTGTGGAAGTATGTATTGTTTGGGGGGAAATGGGCGGCTGCCGTTTGGGAGATGTGTTTCTTGCAGGCAAATAACTTTTGGTTGGATGTCTTTTATGAGTATTTGCAATTCGTGTAGGTTATTCAAGTAGCCATTGAGGTTCCATTGAAGAACAGTAAAACTTTGGCATACTGAAGGTGAAGAGTTTTGTTTTTTGGTTTGAAAGAGAAAATTTTTTGAAGATTTTGAAGGCATCTTTTGTATTAAATTATCGTCCGCGGAGGTCTGGTTTTTGTAAGGAAGTTCATTTCTATATTATATGATTGTCAGGTAAGTAGTATTTATTTTGTGATAGGAGTGAGTTTGTTAATTTTGTTAAAGGAGACGAAAAGCTTGAATGTGTATGTGATTTTGTAGTTTCAGTTGAAAGTGTTTGTGAGAGAGAGCAAGTATGTGTGCTGTTGTTGTCACTAGTGGGTAGTCCATTGTTATTGTTATTATATTTTTTTTGTTGTGTGAGGAAATCAGAAGATGTGTTTTGAGAGACATGAGTATGTATTGTGGGAGTAATCGAGCCAGTATCGTAAATCTTTTGATTGTTTGTGTTTTTACTATATTTGTAAATAGGGTTTGGGGGACTGCCTTAGTTGAATTGTTTCTTGGAATAGAGAGAGTAGATGATTTGGATGAAGTGGAGGGAGGAGACAGAGGTGACGGAGGTGTAGGATTTAATGAAGAACTTGTTTGTTTGATTGCTATACATGAGCTCTGTACTATTGAAGAGTATATTTTAGAAAGGAGGGGAATCGGATTTTGTTCTTTATATTTTTTTTTTGCATCAGACAGAGCATTTATGCACCGTTTTAATTTTTAGAATTTCTTTAGGCTGGAATTTTTTTGAAGATGATGGATGTTCTTCGGAGCAGTTGGCGCATGATGTGCGCGTACAGTTGATCGGTTGATGGAGGGGTAGGTTACAGGTTTCGCAAGATTCTGAAGAAGTGCATATTTTTTTTGTGTGGCCGAGGAGTTGGCACTTGCGACAGCGCATACGATTAGGGTAATATTCTTCTATTTTCACATTATACCAACCTATATTGAGAGTAGAGGGAGGACGGAAGCGATCATATGTGAATAGAACAAGTCTGGTGGCACGAAGGTTGTTTTCAGGTGTGATCTTTTTTAAATTTAAAGACATCGATTACGCCTTGTGATTTCATTTCGTTTATTATTTCTTGTTCTGTAACGTTAATAAGACATGGGGCGTAGGCTGTACCTTTGCAGGAATTGAGGTTAGAATGAAGTTTGACCGAGATGGGACACAGATTAGCAAGTTTTTTTGGTTAAGGAACAGATTGGCTATTTTGGGGGATTTTGCAAGTAGAAGGAGGCTGCCGTCGCGTAATTCCGTTGTTTTCGTACGCAGTACTTATACCGTCGAAGGCCTTTTTTAGTAAGGATATACTAAAAGAGGACAGAGGCGTTCTTTCTTCACTTGATGAAATAGTAATATACTTTGGGTCCGAAAGAGTTGTATTAATTTGTAAGGTATTGTCAAAATCAATATGTGTGGGGTTATGTTTTTTTCACATTTGATTCAGGCACAGTTTGAGGCTCTTGTTAAGCAGCTCAAACCTGTTGCTCGAGAGCTCAGTTGGCCCAGGGGCCATAATTGATTACGAACTTGATCACACTGTATATATATATTTTTTTGGGAGGTTGGAAAGAAACAAAAATAGTGGAGAAAGTTGTCACAAATACAGGGATAATACCGGTGCAAATTGGCAAAAAGGAGCGTGAGCGATACTGAAAGACGAGCTACGGCTTGAAAGTCAGACGGCGACTGTGTGCGTGACTAATTTAAAGGACTTACATGAAAATAGGTCTTCCGACGTTGGAGTGCTCAATACTGTAATGAATGTACATTTTTTTATATTGAAAAATAATTATTTAAAGTGTTTATGACTTCGTTATTATAATACCGGTACCGAATAAATATTAGACGCCATTCGTATAAAAAAAATATTTTGAACTGAAACTTTGAAAAAGAAAAACATTTTTTCTTTCTAAAATAAAAACATTTTTTCTTTCTAAAATAAAAACATTTTTTCTTTCTAAAATAAAAACATTTTTTCTTTCTAAAATAAAAACAAAACTACTTCAAATTAAATATAACTTTTATTGACAAACACTATTAGCTGTTTTAGACAAACTTTAAGTGCTTTGCACAATCTTAGAAGGACTCATACAAAATTGCAGGTTGATAAAATAAATGGTGTATATGTAATTATATATCATATTATCATCATATTTATTTATTTATAAGAGACGCATAATGTAGATTTAATTGCAATTGAAGGTAATATTTTGTTTTGGATCTTTTTCGTTTAAATGAATCATTTGCCAATAAAACTGTTTTCAAAAGTATGAAATGCAAATTGCACGTTTCTTATACAGGGCGTTGTTGTAAAGAGCAATTATAAAAATACAAAAATACCGAAAAAAAACATTACATTAACATAAGCTAATTCCTTCAAAGTTTGCAAAAATACTATTTCATTTTATTTATATAATAAAATATAATAAAAAAAATACAGCAAAAAAATTCAAGGAAAAGCGTCGATAGGACTGCCCACACTTCTGATTATTTTTTACTGATTGTGCTGCTTTCCTTTACGATATATCTAATCATTTTAATAAATTTTCGAAATAAGAAGTATGTTTTGATTTATTTATTTTTTGACCCTGATCTATTATTTACTGCTCTTCTTCTCCTAATTCGTGCTTAATCTTGGAAAAATCAAACTCTTCACCAGTACCACGTTTAAAGATATCCAATACATCTAAACAAGTTGTTTCGAAATGCGTGGTTGCATCATATGATTTGGAAATAAACACTTGTGAATCAACACCATTATTAATCGGTTCCAAATAATCGGAGATCGTAACGAATTTTTTGGTTATCGGTTCAAAGAGATCGAGGCCAGGTTTAATTTCATTTTCTGGGTTATCGGTTTCAACGGTAGTTGATACCATACCAAGGAACCAACCTTTAGCAGCTACCTGGTGCGTGTAACTTACTAACGATACATAAATATCAGACTTCCGGCCAACTTGTTTTTGTGGAATGATTATTTGAGTGGAAAGAGCATCTTTGGTGTTTGGAATAGGGTGATCCAAAATGCAGATGCATCGTATAACTTGTCCTGTTTTGTGTACCTTAAACATAATAAGAGAAACATCTATAGAATTTTTTAATAATTATGGTGTGCACGACAGTATACTATACCTTGTTTGGAACATAGCTGGGATCACAATAAACTTGCTTGCATTTAGCCACCTCATCTCCTGATCGAACACCAACTACTTTACCATCTTCACCTAGAACAATTTCATCAATTGGCTTGTCTAGCATATATGTGCCACCATATATGGCTGACAGACGTGCAAATCCTTGTGGCAGTTCTCCCAATCCATACATTGGGTATAAATATGGAGATTTACCGTATCGGGCCAAAGAATCCGAATACAACTTAATGCGACGAATAGTATTCACAGCTGGTTCATTGAGATATTCATCGTCGCGGAAAAGCGCCAATGCGTGTCCCGTAAAATCTTGGGTATTCTTATCAAGACCAAATTTATCGTAGAGAGTCTGCATATTGGACTTGGCAGGGTCGAAATCTTTCCATGTTTTCGGGTCATCCTCTTTAAAATCTTGCACATAGACTAAGAAATTCCGGAAACGTCGTTTCTCAAACATACCTGCAAGCAAATAGAAAAGGTTTTACATATTTAAAGCATTTTTTTTTCTTTTTACTACAGTAATGTGTTTTAGTGTCTGTTTGGTATCATCAAATATTTTAGTACCACGAGCAAACAAATAAATATTTTTGTTTTTCTAGCTCCAGAATTCAATGAACTTGAATTCAGAAAAAATATGTAGGTTGGCTGACTTATTTGAATAAGTTTTAAAACTATTGGTAAAAGTCATGGGTAATATATTGATATAAAATAAACACTGAAACTCGATGCCCAATACCCTAAAATCTCAAAACGGTTTTCCAAAATAAAAATAGAAAATTATATGATAGAGAAATTTGCTTCAGAATTTGAATAAAAAATACAGTTTTATAGCAATAAACAAACTCGTATGATATACGCTTATAGAATTTTCAACGTGTGATATTTTTGTAAGATTTATGCGAAACACAGAAAATACTACTATGTATGTACGACGTTATGTATTGAATGAAAAGTGCGTTGTCAGTTGAAGTTTTATGCCAAATTTTTAAGAGTAAATAGATATGTTTCTACGTGATCCGGCAACATTCCTTTGTTTCTATCATATTCATTTTAAAACCTAATGGCAAGCTTCTATTGTATATAACCCATCTGTCATTTTCGCACAATTTTTTAATTTTATATTAAATTGGCAGTACCTGTCCAAGAACTGCTCTCAATCTAGAAACGTGGAACCTCTGACGTAACTCATTCACAACCGTTTCATGATTTCCATGATCATAGATCTTGTAAAAGGAATTTACTATGGGTGTAGTTATGCAATGTAGTCTTTTAAGAATTACAGGTCGACCTAAATCTCCGTACTTGTATTTGTAGGTGGCTATTCTAGTGCCTGATCGATGAACTCCGTACTCATCCAGATGCGGAGATACAGATATAAGCAAGCTTGATACTTCGACTTTTCCTTTGGAGACTAAGTTGGCAATATCTTCGAAAAAAGCTTTCTTTGGGCTTGCTTGAGAACAGATCGCTCGGCATATTGTAGTTCATCTCGAGTCAATGGTCCATTATTTCGCTTGGAAACACATTTTTAACTTTTATGCTATGAACTCCACAGAATTGAGCTTTTAGCTCTTCGTTTCCAATAATTCCTTCGGCCACGAATCTGCAGATGATACTACAAATCCTGGTGCGGTGAAATACAGACTTGATGTGTTGAAACATGAACATTTTTGGAATTTTGCTCCCTCGTCGGCTACATTCAGTTTCGTGGAGACCCAACGCACTTCTTTTATAGATGTTAACTCAGGATTTCACTCACACGCACTGCAACAAATTTACGACATCGACGGTGAACGGACCGCAGACTGCTTAACACCGTCATGGAATCAGACCAAAAGTATTTGTCCCTAAACTTAATAGAGTGTGACGCCGTAATGGCTCTTGCGAGTCTAGCTTCTAGAAGCGCGGCCTATAGTTCTAGTCTTGGGATGGAGACACTTTTCCGAGGGGCGACTTTGGTTTTGGCGCCAATAAGTTCACACCCCGTTAAACTTTGCAAACTGGCCCTTACGTAGACAACCACGGCGAATCCATTCTCACTTGCATCTACGAAAACATGCAGCTGCATTTCAGGATACATAGCATCCTTGAAGTATGTCTGCATTTCTTTGATCTGATAAAATTTTGAAAGTAAAGAAATCCACCACATCCCCAGTACCTTTTCGATTCCGACCTCACAATTGTTGCATAGATTTACCTCTATTCAAACCAATTAACAAGCTGGGCGCCGCTTATGAATAAGATTCGAGTGGTAAGTTACGTAACGCTTTTTTATTTCCTCTGCATCCAACGATTGAAGCGGCAACGGAAGACTTAACTGTATGGACATCTAATAGAGGATACTTCCTGTTCTCTGCTCTGCCTTATATATGAAGGCTAAACACTTTCGAATCGTCTTCGTACCTGTGGGTGTTAGCGGTCCACTTATGCGTATGTATTTATCCGTCTGTTTTTTCCATGCAGAGTGACAGCAATTATCCGGTATATAACGATTGGAGAGATTTTGCGTTGAAAATGAAGATAAAGCTGAATCATGTTTTCTGCCAATTCACCGAACCTACGACGCGTATAATGGTCATGCGATTTCAACTCCTTAACAAGCTGGATCTTATAAGCTTTTAAGCCAAGATCTTTCCGTAAAATCTTCCACAAAGTGGATGGGCATACCTCCAATCGCTGTGCACGATGGCGAATCGACGATTCGGATTCTCCTCAACACTGCGCTCCACAACGGCAATAACTTCTTCTGTTCGCAGTTTGTCGTCTTTGGGGATGCGTAATATCCACTAGAGTGTACGTGGTGCGAAAACGATTCGTGTTCCGAATAACTTGCTCAGATGGGCGATTATGTCGACCGTAAAATGGACGTAGCGCACGATAAGGTTGGCGAACCGAACCATGGTTTTCAAAATAAGTTTGCACTATTTGCACCCGTTGTTCTGGAGTTAATCTATTCATCGTAAAATGGCAAAACGTACTAACCACTAATCGACTTTCAACTTGACAATCTGTAAAAACAGTGTGGCCAGTTTAAAAACCTAACCTCTAAAAAAAAACACCCTTTACGCGTCCCTTGCAAATCAAACAACGGTTTGTTCGTGCATTGGACAAACAAAGATTTACTTTCGGTTGGGTTTACCTCTGAATGTGTAAGATATCCCTTCTCATTCTTGGCCTGTCCAAAGGCTACGGATTGGCATAGAACTTTTGGAGTAATGAGTCGAGAATCCACTCAGGTCGACCAAGTATCATTTTAAAAATAGATATTATTCTGCCTGCACTTCCCGGTTGATAACGCAGACTATGGACGGTGTCGTATCCCATACCCTTAAGCGCACGCTCCAATCGAATGAGATTATCCTCATCGCTGAACTCAGAGTTCAATTAAAATTATATATGAAGAGTGGCCACTCTTCAGGACGACTTCCATCGAAATTGTGTAGCTCTTTCAGTTCGGATTGTCTGGCAGCTATATTGCTTCGGGCCAGTATTGACAGAGCAGGCAGTTGATGTTTGATGAAAGCTTCCCCTGGCTGTATCTGATGCATAGCTGGTCCTTGCTGTTGAGAGTGCCTCTCGATCGATGGCATGCGTACGTTAACATGTCCTGACAATTGATGATGTAGAGCTGCACTCGGTACAGCTGTAGAAAGAGCGGGAATTAGTGTTACGTCTTCCTTTAGCAGCTTGAAAGCGATTGTATAGGGTCCGCCATCTAACGTTTTTTCTTTCAACTAGCGCTTATTTCGTGAATGGTAACACTTAGCTCATGTCTGATTTGACGGATAATTAGTTGTATCCTTCCGCTGAACGAATATGGTTGTGTATACGCTTGAACAATGCTGGGAACGTGGGCCTGCGATCGACATAGAGAAGATGCCGATTTTGCCAAAAAAAATCACCTTTTCAGATGAAGCTCATTTTGATCTTAGCGGGTATGTAAACAAGCAAAATTGTCGCATTTGGGGCACAGAAAACTCACACGCATACATTGAAAAGCCGATACATCCAAAACGAGTCACTGTTTGGTGCGGATTTTGGTCCAGAAGCATAATTGGGCCATTTTTCTTTTTTTTTGCCGTTACAGTCAATGGCGATCGTTATCGGGCCATGTTGAACGAATTTTTGTTCACAAAAATTGAAGAGGAGGATATTGGCAACATTTGGTTTCAACAGGACGGCGCTACGTGCCACACAGCCGAAGCTACACTCGATGTTTTGCGCCCTGTTTTTGAAAATCGCATTATCAGCCGCAGAGCTGATGTCGTTTGGCCACCTTAGAGCTGCGATTTGACACCGTTGGACTATTATTTTTGGGGTGCCGTAAAAGATAAGTGTTACGCCGACAAGCCAGAGACAATTGACGCTTTAAAGGACAATATTCGTGAAGCCATTGGTGAAATACAGCTGCACACAGCATGGCCAGCCGAGGCAGCCATTTGAATGAAATTATTTTCCATTATTAACCGGAAGGATTGTACTTTCAAATAAAAAAAGAAATTTGAGAAAATATTCAGTAGTTTTTTTTATAGCATTTTCAAAAAAAAAAATTTTTTTGGCGGACCCTATAGAAGGTAATGCTCGCGTTGGCACCCAGCCATCCAGAGTAAATATTCTGACAATAGCCTTTTGGGTTCAGAAATCGGGTTTGTCTTTTTGTCGCTTCCTTCGTGTGCTTGAATTGGGCTATGTGGTCTCCTTAACCACCTCTGTACCTTGCTGTTAGTTTCTGTGGATACGTCATCGTCGCAACTGACCGCTTCTTTAGCCATAAGACTCAAAAGGTGATACTTCTGGTTGAGGTTCTCTTGATTCAATAAACGCTCATCTTCTAACTTCTGCAAATCAATTTGAAGTCTTGAGGCGAAATGCTTTAAGATGTTAGATGATCTACTATGAATCGTATTATATTAGAACACTGTTAAGTACCTCAACCTGCCCATATGCGCGTGGAAGACCGGTTGTGACCATAATGTCTTTTCTATCTAATATGTAGACCTCAGATTGTATAGCGTTGACAAATATTATTCGACGTCGATTTCGTATGATACAACTAACAAAATCTCGTAAAGGAATTAACAATGGCAAAAATATGATGATCAATTTACGTGTTGTCTCCAAGGGCTAAGGGTGGAACGAATCTTCTTCCATATGTATTAGAGCCAATTCTTTTTTGCTTTCTTTGATTTATATTTGCTATGTTTTTTTTTCTTCGTGTTTGACTTGGTTTGGAATGCATTTGGCTTCCCGAATGCATTGTAATTTACTACTAGTGTGCAAACATTTTAAGAGTACGCAAAATCCCTTGAGCGCGAAGAAATTATAAAAAAAAAAGTATACCAAGTTTCTTGCCCATGTAATAAACGTGGAATTTGGAAAATTTCCAGCGATTTTTATACCAGTGCCGCACCGTACCCATCGAAAGAATCATGAGCATGAAATTCAGTTTTTTTAGTTCTGGTTAAATATATTTAAAATTAGTTTCTCTTTCAAAATTAGATTGACCGCATTGAAGGAAAATGTTTGCTTTTTGTTTTTTTTTTAAGCTTTCTTTTGTTGTAAGAAAGCATGTTAAGTTCAGTTTTTGCGTGTGAAACAAAACTTTTTTATGCAAAGAATAAACTTTAACCAATCATATATCGTATTTTCTATTTTGTTCGATGACCTTTTGGCATCTTTCTGGGAATTTCATGATTCCGTGCTCATGGAACTTCTAGCCTTATTAGCACAAAACTAGACCAAGTGCGGTTTCAGATCATCATCATTGATAAAAGTTTTACTGTTCAAAGAATTTTGTAGACTTCGTAACAAAATGAAAATCTGATAGTCCAAGCTCGGGGCGAGATGTGATATCACTTCCAAATCAAGGCTAAATATTTGGTTACCAGTTAGTCCGCTTTTACACGTCGCATGTTTCGAAAGATTCAAATGAGTGCAAAAGAGAGGGATAATGAAGCAAAAAATACCCAATTAACCAAATTCCCACTGCATATGGGTAGGATTTTCATTGCATCTTTTTGACATTTCTTTTTCTCCTTCTTTATTTTTCGCATTTGTTTCATTACTTCTTTGGCTGTTGTTACGAGCACAACATTTCAGTATTGCGGATGAACTGAAATGGACCACAGAATTAACAAGCGGGCTCATTTTCAATTAGGAAACACTGAGCGCCAAAGATGAAATGAAAGAGAGCTGTCAAATAACATGAAAAACCAAAGAAGGGAGAAAGGTTTTAGTGTAAAAATGCGCGCATCACTGAATGACAGTTCAAAAGAAAATAACCAGAATATGCGCATTACACACATGCGACGTGTAAAAGCGGACTTACCAAAAAAAAAATAAAAAAATGTTACCCCGTTTCATTAATTATTGACAGTAACCACCTGAACCGATCTTTTGGTCCCTTGGAAGGAGTTAAAAATGCAAGAAGCTCTTATTATAACACCAAATTTAAAACACAACCTTTTATTTATGCAGGTCAGTTTCTGATTGACGTTGTTGTAGACGATCCATTTCCATCACCAGTGATGATTCGTTTCAAAAAAGGATCAATTGCATTGCGTTTGAGATGCATATCGCAAATATTAATTAGTTTTGTTACGTGAATACCTTTTATTTCGTGTGTTACCCAGATATCGAGTTTTTTTTACGATTTTCAATTGTTGATAATATTCGATACGATAGTCCAAAAGATTGTTAAAAATTGATATTGACCATTATGTGTCACGAGCGAGATATATTTCCGACAGTCAACTTAAAACCTTGGCATTCTGCTGGCATTAAGGAATTGGGAATCAATCCTTAACAATTACTCTGTCTTTACTAAATCCCAGCATTGTCTTTTTCGACTGCTGAATTTTGATACCGCCTGTTCATCTTTCAAACATATAGATGTTTCGCGTTTAATGAACAATGTAGATATTTTCTTCCACATAAATTTGAAACTTATGGGTAATAAGTGGCTGCAAAGTCTTTTTGAATAACGGTAATGCAGTTACTGAGAGAAATTCCCAACAGTTATGTTACACAACTGCAACGATAACTGATGGCTTACAAGTATAAGGAAATTTTTCATATTGCAAAGACTGCTTAAATACCTCCTTTGGACCAATTAATTCTATTCAATTTTAAATCATAACTTTTATTAGTCCTATTAATATGATATATGTATTCCTTGTTATTGCACTTTTTACAACATCACATAATGTTTTTCCATTATAATAGGGAAATTTACAGCTATGCCGAAGGGAATGCATATGTAGTATCATATATTCTGCAATTGGAATCGACATACCTCTTTCATTGATACTGGCTATGATGTACGAGTTGAATGGGTTTCTTAAGATTACTTGTATGATATATCTCGAGTGAACTTTGCACTTGACATATCTTTACTTTTATATTTACGTTTTCGGCTGACCGACTTACTCACTTGCTTATTGATTGACCAATATGATGTCATTCTACGTTATAAAGTAGAGCGTTCTATGTTAACAGTCTTAAGATTTTCTATCGAATATGAAAAAAATATGTTTGTTCACTTTTTCCATAATAACTGTTTTCTTTTAGAAATCTGTTTTGGCTATAACTTCTTCTAACTTTCAGTATTATCGTATACTATTGTTCTGGTAAAAAGAAATATCTAGTATCCTTTTGGACATTATTTTAATAAAAGTTTTATTAAAGTGTATAAGTCTGATAAAAAATTCTTAAATACCTAGCAAAAATTGTTGCTTATTATCATTCCTTTCGGATAGTTTAATTAGTAAGGTGCAGGTTATATTTTGAGATTTACAATCACTCACTTGTCCCGAAATGTATAATAACTAGTATGGTATGTATCACAGTTGCCTTTACTGAGAATGCCAACTTATAAAATCAAATTACTACTTGCTCACAATTATAAATATATTGATGATGAAATGATCCTCTTCAAGTAATACACAACTTAATACTTACCTGCATGTTTTATTTGCTATGAGAATACACTAAGCCCAAAATAAATAATGCTCTTTTTCATCAAAAGGTAGGATAACACATTTCCTATATTCATATGTATTACGAGTACCTGGCTATTTGAAGTGTTATCAAGCGTAACAATTTCGGGTATTTCATATATTGTAGATACATGTTTGCACAATTTAAAATGAGCTCTTTAAATCATAATATATTTGATGAGCATGTGCATATATGAATATGCTATTAATTTATGTAAATTAAAAAAAACTTAAAAATTGTTAATTGTTCAGATATTTAAAAGTTATTTTTAACTAATAAAATTATTTATCTATCTATCTAATTTATACAACTTGTAATATAGATGTTCTATATGCACATAACATACATATCTAACTGAACTAAAACGAAAAAAAATACATTTAAAATTTTAACATTAAGCCCTGTTGCATTTCGATTTTTCTTTTATTCTTTTGAGAAATGTCCTTTTTTGTACATAAGTATATATGTACGTACTCTGCAAATACACATATTTATATACATTTATTTGGGACTACATGACGTGTATATATACATACCATAATATATATATACATACATATAATATATGGTTTATAAACTAATTGTTATTTACATTTATTATAAAGCTTAATGTAATATTAATTTACAAGTGTGCATTTTTTTATTAGTTTATTTTACATATATGAAAACGCAAATTAACTAAAAAAAAACCATTTTTAACTACCAATTTTAAACACGAAGAAATTAACAGTAAAACAAAAATTAAATGTACTCGCCATAATGGCCGGTAGAGTCCGTTAACTCAACCATGAAGTGTGCAATAATTCCTTTTTATTCGATGGCCTATATACCAAATAAAAATGCGAAAATCTGGTTAAAAATTGACACGAATATACATATGTACATGTGTACAAACGCACGGAGAAACTTTTTATACTAAAGAACGGTTTCAAGTATTAAAAACTCATCGCACATTTTCACAAAGTAAAAAGAATTGGAAAAATAACTTGAATTCGGAGACTGATTCATCATTTGCGATGGTTCGCAATTATCAAATTCTCTATTAGATTTTAAGCTAGTTTAATTATTTTGCACAAGTTTCAACGTTATCCGTAGAAAAAGAAAATTGCCATCGCATTCAAATAAAAAGGCAGACATTATGGGCTAGAACCGACAGGCGCACCATGAACTATCTTCCTCCCCTAGTAAAATGTTTGCGCACCACCATTATTGTCTAACTACGTGTCATGAGTGAGTATGAGCAATAACATAAAGTAACAAAAAAAATATAAGTTTCTCTAAAACGATTTAAAACAAAATTATGTTTAAAGGAATGAGAAAAATAATGAAATTTTTTATATATAAAATACATACCCATTAAGTCGGAAGCAAGTGCTTCTTTTTGGTCAACGGGCACTTTGGAAATTTTTCCACCTTTGTACACGTAACTACCCTCGATTGACTTGAACTCCAAATAGCGGGTCACACCCGTATGGATAAGCAACTTAACCAATTGACCATTAGCCATAAGGAATTTCGGGATTAAGTCAACATTCCAATCGCGTCCTCGCCCAAATTCTGTTCCTGGCTCTTCAGATAGATTAAAACGTTGATAGAGCTCATCCAACGGCGTAATGGATGCAGATTCTCCACCATAATACTTATTGCGGTCGATGTGGAGCACCTTTTTTCCAGAAACAGATAGCATTCCACTTAGAATGCATTCTTTAAGGCCAGTGCCTAGGACGATGGCATCATATTCATCATTCATGGCGGCGGCTTACAATAAATGTTTTTTTACTTTTGCGCACACAAAAAAACACTGGAAATGTACTGTGCACAATTTAATTAAGTTTTCTCTTTCTCTATTAGTTTCTTAAAAAGCAATTATTTTTCTTCTAGTAACATACGTATATGGATGTGTATTTTATATATGTGTACAAATATATATATATATAAATATATGCGGAATTTTATAATAGAAAGAAACTCTTCGAACCCATTTACAGGTATACAATGAATTATGTCGACTTTTTCAATAGCCAGAAGACGTCGCACGACTTAACGAATAATGAATTCTTACCCAATTGAACGAAAGTAGTTGGGTAAGTAGTACAATCCGAGCTACGAATACAGGACACAATTGAACTAAAGTTGAAGCTAAATTTCCGTACATGTATACGCCATCTGGGTTTAGGGTAATTTATATGATTGTACTTTTGCTTTTAGACTATGGTAGAAATAGATAAGAACAGCAGTAGCGACAGCATCAATTAAAGCAATACCAAACGATTTAAAATCAATAGCTGTGTTTCTTTGCGCACGTGTTAGCGATTGTTACAAAAAAAAACGACCCAACGCCGTTTGGCGTGGTAGCACACATTTGCCAGATAACGTATATGACGTTTAATGGTAGTTCATCTGTCGGTCGGTCAACAAATTTAATTAGTTTGAAAAAATTTCTTTGTCAAATATTTGACATGTCTAAAATTTTTTTTAGAAAGTTCACCGCAAACGAAATAGGTTTTGGAAGCACTGCCTTATATCCGCTAAGTAGTTAGCGGATATAAATTGTCTTAGCGTACATCGCTACGTTGTTGTAATTTACACGCAAATTATTTTTTTGGCGGATAGCGGATGTGTAAATAAAAACACGGCTAATATCATCCCCGTCGAGGGGGATCTTCCCGTGCATTTCGACGGAATAGCTGAAAACGAATTTCGAATCTCTGAGGCCTCTGCGGATACCACAAAAAAATGGCAATAGTTTTCAGTCGTGTGGCAGATACCTCAAGATCTGGCTAAATCAATATCTATGTTTTAACAAACATATTGTGATCTCTTTTTGAATGTGAACAGCCCCATCTATCTTTGAATAGCAGAAGAATCAATCATTGGAGAATGGAATTGAATTTTCTAGCAAAATGGAACTGTGTACAGAATATGCTCGAAAGACGCCAGGGGAGAATAAATATCAGCATCACCCAAAATATAAAAAAATTATGTCGAAGATGAAGTTGAGATGCTGATTGAAGAATCGCAAAATCAGTGGACGTCTCCAGTGGTCCTCGTGAAGAAGAAAGACGACAGCACGAGTTTTTACGTGGACTACCGACTAATCAACAATGTCACCAAAGCAGACAGCTACCCACTTCCGAGAATTGATGGCAATTTGGATACGCTTTCTGCAGTGATATGGTTTTCAATTCTTCACTTGAAGACCGGTTACTGTCAAATAGAAATTAATCGTAAGGATAGTGAGAAAACTGCTTTAGCTACAGAAAGCGGTTTGTTTATAGTGAGGCTGTTTGGACTGTGCCACCTTCAAGCTACTAATGGAACGCACATTGTAAATGCCCACGTGGTAAACCTGCCAAGTGTATCTGTTATCGTCATAGGCAAGACGTTCGAGGAGCATCGAGAAAACCTAAAAGAAGTGTTTGAGAGCCTGCGAAGTGCTCATTTGAAGCTAAACCCAGAAAAGTGTACCGTCCGGAAGTAAAATATCTGGGTCACATTATATCCGCGGAAGAAGTGAAGACGGATCCTGATAAAATCGAAGCGGTGAAAAGTTGGTCTGCTCCAAAAGATAAATACCAACTGAAAAGCTTCTTGGGACTCGCCAAAAGGTCGTAAAGGATTTTGCTGGTATTGCAAAGGGCCTGCATCAACTTACGGAAAAAGGACGACAGTTCAGGTGGTCTGGAGAATGTGAAAAAATCATTTCAGGAACTGAAGCGACAGCTTTACAATGCCCCCATCTTGGGTTACCCCATGCTCGGAAAAATGCCGGAGGGGTCGGAGCTGTGATCTCCCAAGTTCATGATGGTCAAGAGAAAGTGGTCGCATATTACAGCAAAGTGCTCTCCAAACCTGAAAGGAACTCGGCGCGAGCTTCTGACTGCTCCCAAAGACAAACACCAACTGAGAAGCATCTTGGGACTTACAACGTATTGCAAAAAGGCTGCATCAACTTACGAAAAAATGTAGTATTGTGATTCATACACCGCATGATCCCAGCACTTGCCATCACAACAATCCTCTTATCCAGGTGCATATGCATTTTCAGTCAAGTTCATACCCGAATCATTCACTGAAATCCGAAGCCGCATGCAAATATATGCCATACGTGCTGGCGTACATTCGCCGCACTGCCGAAACACGACGCTGAACATGTTTCGTATTTGGGTCGATCCCAGGAAACAATTAAAGAATAATTATGAATGGGATTGCACTTAAAATGTTCGGAGTGTGGAAGTGAATGACATTTGAAACCGACAAAAGAAAAACCACCCAAACTGCAAAATAAACTGGAACAAGCGGTGAATGATTGTAAGTGTTATGGGAGTGGTTGCGCAAGCCGATTTGACTGCGCACAGAAAAGGTTGTAAAAGAGATACGATGCGAAAATAAAGGCAGTCTTTTAATTAGACCAATTCAGACGACAAGGTTGCAGGGACGCTAAAAACGGCGGACCTTTAATCAATAAATTAAAATAAAGTCAATAAAATCTTAAAAGTCTTTTAATCAACTCCATTGTTAGACTCTTCTTTCGTTGTATACGAGAAAGCACGGTCTCGAGACGATACAATATTTGGCTCCCCGACGGGAAATTGAACCCCGGTGTTCCGCGAGACTGGCGGGGATACTGACCACTATACTATACTCCAGCCGGAAAATGTTATTTCCTCAAAAGAGAATTGATGTATTTGGGGCACATCATATCCGAGGAAGGAATCAAACCAGACCCCGAGCAAATAAAAGCCGTAAAGATTTACCCTGTACCCAAAAATATTAAAGGCGTAAAATGGTTTTTAGGATTTGTAGGCTATTACAGACGGTAATAGCTATTGTAGATAATTTTTCTACAATTTATTAAAGAAAAATGTGGAATTCAAATGGGACACGTTCTGCGATGAGACTTTCCGAACGCTCAAACATAAGCTTATGGGACCCCCTATTTTAGCATACCGTAATTTCGACGAACACTTCATAGTAACAACCGACCAATATCATTGGTTTGGGAGCAGTATTATCTCAAGGTATTATAGGCCAAGACAAACCAGTTTGCTTCGCTAGCCATACATTGAATGATGCCGAAACAAGGTACAGTACCACGGAAAAGGAATTGCTAGTTATCGTTTACGCCGTCAAGCAATTCCGACCGTATGTCTATGATAGGAAATTCACCGTATGCATTGACCACAAACCCTTACAATGGCTTATGAACCTGAAAGGCCCTACGTCAAGACTGTCCCGTTGGAAAATTTTGTTGGACGAATACGAATACCAAATAATTTATAAGGCCGGTAAATATAACCCCAATACAGACGCATTAAGTCATCTTCCCAGGTCTGAGGACGAGACTGGAATTTTTAAGGAAATACAATCCTGGTAAACACACGCGCGCGACATAGAAACACTAGGAACCTATACGAGAAATAGATACCAAAGGAGGTATTCAAACCCTTTCAAGATTTAACCTTCAAGAAGAGAGAAGACCTATTTTAACAGACAAATTCAACTTAAAATTATAATATTGCCTTTAATAAGTTCACGAGACGAGGAAATCCTCAAAGACAAGACAAACCAATTCGTAAAGCCGCAGATAGGAGAAATGTCCACCTTCACTCTTGATAGTAATGAAATATCTATGTCATAACCCTACCAATACCATTCAGAAGCGTGAGAGATGAAAAAATCGCCGAGTCCTGTCTAAACGACACCAAGAAATTATTCTCCGATAAAGAGCTAAAATCAAAAGGTTTCTCATTGCCGACAATGGGGGACGAATTTAAATTAACCTTCAACCAGCTCCTCGAAAAAACTTTCCAAACTCTCGATGTGAATATACATATATATATTGAACCTCGACTTTTCCTGACAGACCCAGAAGATATAAAGAAATTGATACACGATTATTACGGCTCACCTAACAGGGGACATCAGAGAACCACTCGAACATTAAAAAGGATGAAGTTAAAGTATTACTGGCACAAGACATAGCTGCCCACATAAGAAAATGTACCTCTTGCCAGATAAATAAGAGTAGAAAGAACCCCAAAATACCGATGAAAATAATCACGACGAGCACGAAGCCATTCGAAAGGATCGCTCTGAACTTGGTTGGACCTCTACCAGTAAGTTATAGCGGTCAAAAATAATTGCTTACTTTTCAGGACGACCTTACGAAATTTTCTGAAGCATTTGCTTTACCGAATGCAGAAGCTCAAACAGTTGTAAGAGTTTTTGTGGAATACATTATTTGTCGACATGGTATTCCCACTTCATTGTTGACTGACCAAGTAACAAACTTACTTAGTACACTCTTTAAAGATATGTGTTCAGTAATGAAGATAAAAAAATTGATTACAGCACAAAATTGATTACGAAGCCATTTGAAACCGACGAAAGAAAAACCACCCAAGCAGCAAAATAAACTGGAACAAGCGGTGAATGATCGTAGTGGTTACGCAAGCCGATTTGGCTACGCACAGAAAAGATTATAAAAGAGATACGATGCAAAAATAAAGGCAGTTTTGTAATTAGACCAATTCAGACGACAAGGCTGCAGGGACGTTAAAGACGGCGGACCTTTAATCAATAAAATAAAATAAAGTCAATAAGATCTTAAAAGTCTTTTAATCAACTCCGTTGTTAGACTCTTCTTTCGTTGTATACGAGAAAGCACGGTCTCGCGACGATACAATATTGGTGGCAGCGGTGGGGAAAAAATAAATAAATTATAGACAAATATATATTGTAAAATGTTTGTGTGGGTACAAATGATAGAACTTATTCTTTTCAATACAAATCCCTTTATTCAGTACAGTTACAATTCACTATTTAATTCTTTCTCTCAGTACAATTCAATTTCTCAACCACTTATACTTTTCTTACTTCTACCGCGAACATCGAACTTGTCGAGTTGTAGAGGCTGAGTAGGGTCAATGAATCTCGAGAAGAAATTCTCCAGACGAGTCCTGAAACCAAACGATGCTCCCCCCCCCCCCTCCCCAACTCCCAAAGCACTCCATCATTCCCCTGGGCTGGATCAAGGTGTCATACGACCCGTGCCGAAGATCAACCTGGCTGAGGGCCCAGTATCTCCAAAAATAGCTCAGTCGCAAACGGAGTATCCGGATACCTGGCGACCTCCGGATTAGCTAGCCTTATCTGTATATGGCGGATCTCTGTACAGATGGACAACCCTTTCTCCGCTACTCGTGGGACTATCAATGGAAAATAACCATAAAACAAAAACCGAGGCCGGTACTCCTTCATTACCGGGCGGTGGAACGGTGACCACACCGACTACCGGCAAGGCTCCTGCATTGCCGAGAGGAGGCAAAACTGTGGCAGGCCATGGTGCGCCATCCTCTAAAGGCAAAAGGAATAAGCCTAATAATAAGAATTCAGGAAGTGTTAAGACTGTGGCAGGCCATGGTCCTATCACCTCCTCCACCCCTAGCAGCAGCAAGTTTGTGGCAGGCCACGGACTTGTCGCGGCTACCAAAACTCCTTCAGGGAGTGTTAAGACTGTGGCAAGCCATGGTCCTATCACTTCCTCCGCCCCTAGCAGCAGCAAGTTTGTGGCAGGCCACGGACATGTCGCTGCTACCAAAACTCCTTCGGGGAGTGTAAAGACTGTGGCAAGCCATGGTCCTATCACTTCCCCCGCCCCCAGCAGCAGCAAGTTTGTGGCAGGCCACGGACTTGTTGCTGCTACCAAAACTCCTCCCTCCAAAGAGGAATCTGGAGCTCAGCCGCATCGGCAAGTTCCATCTAAGGCGCTCTACATAAGACGCCGAAATACTTCACGCATCATCAAAACCTTCGGATTCATTCCGGAGGTGGAGAGAAGTGCGGAAATAAAGAGCAAGGTTGAGTGGGCTAAAAACATCCTAAAAGACGGATTTCCCACTGCTTCCACTGCTCACAAAACGTCAAAAGACTCCTCTAAGTGTCAGAGATCGTTGGAGGAAACCGTACCGGTTTCCAAGAGGCCCAAAACACACAGTTCCACAACCCCTGGGCCATCCAACAGCAGATCTCTGAGGTCTTATAATGAAGTCCTAAAGGACGCATTAGTGATCGCGGTGATCGACAGAAGCGATACCGACGGTTCCATTACACCGGAACGGTGGCAATTGATCAAGTTGAAGCTCTCGAGCAACTTCTTGGCCATCATGCGGGAGAACCCAGGACCACCTCCTATCACAAGCGACGCTGGCTGGCACCAAGGCCATGTCAAGCTCATCGCTTGCTCCAACCAGAGATCTCTCGATCTCTTCACCAAGGCCATCGATGGTTTAGGAGAGGTTTGGCCAGGTGCAAAACTCGAGGTCGTATCTAAGGAAGACATTCCTAGTAGACCTCGAACTCGTACCTGGATTCCAGCCGAACCCTCCTCTCCAGAAAGTATCCTGGAAATCATCCGGCTCAGCAACCCGACTCTTCCGACTCATGACTGGAAAGTCGCGAAACTGGAGGAACTAAGGGGTTCTTATAGATGCGCGTTAATTGTGATCAATAAGGAATCCCTTAATCCTCTGGCGCAGACGAAAGGCATGATTCGGTTCGGATTCGAGTCAATTCACTTAAGGGTGTACAAAAAGGATGAGCTGGATGCTGATAAGCAACCTCCTCCTCCTTTAACACCCGATATCACAACCTTGGATCTTGGAGCGTCGATATCCTTTCCAGAATTGGATAGCGACGACTCCAATCTGTCCGAGGTGACTACCAAGACGTCGGTCTCCTCTTCTGACACATTGTCGGAAATGGAAACCGATGACGAAACAATTAGAGGTTCTACACGATCAGAGATAGAAGATGAGCTCTTGGGCACATCTTCAGAATCGGAGGACCTCAACAACACCGTGGTGGAGGCGACTCTGGAAGACTGTAGCAATGATACGGTTTCTCCAGATTAATCTCCACCACTCAAAAAAGGCTTCGGCCGCACTCATTCTGCGTCTTTCCAAAAGCGCAGAAGACATAATTCTAATCCAGGAACCATGGATTGCAGAAGGCGTGGTTCGTGGACTTAGGACACCCTCATACGTTCCGCTCTATACAAGAGACAAAGGTAAGATTAGAACTTGTATATTAGTGAAACGTAGCCTTAATGTATTTCTACTTCCCAACCTCAGTGACCCCGACCTAACCGTTGCCAGATTAGAGACTGTCAAAGGCTCTTACTGGCTGGCATCGGCTTACCTTGGCCACGACCAAGTGGGCCCTCTCCCTGGTGATAACCTAGAAAGGGTGGTACTGGAAGCGGGAAGGCAAAAAACTGGCCTCATAATCGGATGTGACGCTAACGCACATCATACGGTATGGGGCAGTACCGACATCAATGATAGAGGTGAGTCACTTTTAGACTATATTTTAAGTACTAACCTCTTAATTTGCAATATTGACAATGAGCCCACTTTCATAACAAAAAACCGACAAGAAGTATTAGATATTACTCTTGTCTCCGACAGCATCACCCAAAGGCTAACAAACTGGATGGTATCGTCTGAACACTCCTTTTCAGACCATAGATACATCCAATTCAGTCTGAGTGATGCTCCCCCCAGCCAACCAGCTTTCCGGAACTACCGGAAAACTGATTGGACAAAATATAGAGGAATACTGTCGGAAACGATATCCTCTAAACTATCAAGTCCCCCGCGTGACAACAATGAGCTCGACATGAAAGTCAGGGAATTTACTCTGACTCTCAATAAGTCTATGGCCGCTTCCTGCCCTCTTATTCAACCAAGAGGCAAGAAAAAGCCACATTGGTGGACATCGGCACTGGGACTGCTCAGAAACTCTTGTACAAAACTTTTTAACGTAGCAAAAAGCACAAGAAAAGTGACCGACTGGGACTCATATAAAGAATCCCTCAAATTATACAAAAAAGAACTGAGGAAGGCAAAGCGACAATCCTGGAGGTCATTCTGCGTCAAAATCACAGAAACCTCTGAGGCTTCGCGGCTAAGAAAAATCCTCTCCACAAATCCTATGATGCCCAGCTGTTTGAAAAAAACCGATGGCTCTTGGACAACCTCAAGTGATGAATCAGTCAACCTGCTTCTGGACACCCACTTTCCAGGTAGCTCCCAACTCGCGGCCAGTAGCAGCCCAAACAAGCCTACTGCAACCGTGACCAAAATTCATAGTCTGATTACGAGAGACAAAATGCTCTGGGCGCTGCATAGCTTCAAACCATACAAGTCTGCTGGTCCGGACGGTATTATACCTGCCGAGCTACAGAGATCCTCAGATATTATTCTACCAGTGTTGGAAAATATTATGAGGAGCTGTGTAGAACTTATCCACATTCCACTGTTATGGAGAGAAGTCAATGTAGTATTCATTCCCAAAGCTGGAAAATGTTCTCATGTGGTCCCAAAGGACCTCAGACCTATAAGTCTATCATCATTCCTTCTGAAAACTTTAGAACGACTGATTGACATCCATATTCGAGCTAAAGTTGATCCAAGACTTCTGTCTGCGGCTCAACATGCCTACTGTAAAGGGAAGTCGGTGGAAACGGCTTTGCACTCTCTGACTAGCCACATCGAACGATCCCTACAATATAAGGAGTACACAATGGTTGCTTTCCTAGACATAGAGGGCGCCTTTAACAACGTCAACACATCCGCAATCACGACTGCGCTGTCAACTCTGCAGGTAGACGGCTCACTTGGGGAGCTGATTAATCTAATGCTAACAAGCAGGATAATCAACTCCAAACTGGGTGAGACTTCTGCTAAAAGATATGTCAAGGCGGTGTCCTCTCCCCCCTTCTCTGGAACTTAGTGGTTAACGAACTACTGATATACCTGGAAGCGGGTGGTAGCAGAGTGATTGCCTATGCGGATGACGTTGCCATAGCCGTCTCAGGAAAACATTTAAATACCATTAAAGAACTCCTCCAAGTAAATCTTAACAGATTAACCTGCTGGGCAGATCGCTGTGGATTGGGAATAAACCTCCATAAAACTGATCTTGTCCTCTTTTCTAGGAAATATAAAATTCCAATCATAGACCCTCCTTCAATAAACGGTACCAGTTTAGCTTTCTCCGATACAGCAAAATATCTGGGTCTCATTTTTGACAGGAAACTAAACTGGAAACCTAACATTCAAGAAAGAGTCAATAAAGCTACAATAGCTTTATTCTCTTGCAAGAAAGCCATTGGGAAAAAATGGGGCCTTCAACCTCGCATAACCCACTGGCTATACATCTCGGTCATAAGACCGATACTTACTTACGGGGTGGTTGTCTGGTGGACGGCCTTGGAAAATGCAGTCAACCGCATTAAATTAAGCAGAGTCCAAAGAACAGCATGTCTATGCACAAGCGGAGCTTTGCGGTCTACCCCCTCTGCGGCATTAGATATTCTGCTTCACTTGACACCCCTCGACATTTTTACCAAGCAAGTAGCTGCGACTGCAGCTATTCGCCTTAAAGCGACTAAACAGTGGAAATAATATAATAAAATAATTCATTTGGCCACGCCAACATTCTTAATACATTAGGAATCCTCACAGAGAACACCGATTACACCATACCTGAACTTTGGTTTGACAAAAAGTTCCATGTAAGCTTCCGCTCTAGATCATTCTGGGAGGAGGATGCTTTCATGGAGGACAAGTCAATCCATCTCTACACAGATGCATCTAAAACCGACAGCGGAGTTGGTGGCGGTGTTTTCTCAGATAAGCTAAATCTAAGCCTCTCTTTCCGCCTTCCAAATCACTGTAGCGTGTTCCAGGCGGAAATTTTGGCGATTAAAGAAGCTCTGTCCTGGCTGAAGAAAAACGTGATATCTGCAAAGGATATCCGCATATTTTCGGATAGTCAGGCCGCCATCAAGTCCCTGGACTCGGTCTCATTGTGTTCTAAAACTGCCCTTGAATGCCGATCATCTCTCATGGAGATGGCAGAGCAGTTCAACATTCACCTCTGTTGGGTGCCGGGCCACAGAGACATTCCAGGGAACTGCAGAGCCGTTGAACTCGCCAAAATTGGAACCACTCTACCTATCCTACCAGACAAAGGTAGTATAGGTATACCAATCGCTACGTGCAAACTAACACTAAAGCTAGATGCCAACAAAAGAACGGACCTTAAGTGGACTGCTGGACAAACATGTCTAGCGACCAAACAGCTCTGGCCAAGGCTGGATCTGAGTCGATCTAAGTGTCTGATCCTTTTAGATAGGAAACAACTCAGCGCCTTAATAGGTGTCATTACCGGACACTGCCTCATAGGCAAGCACGCAAGAAGGCTTGGCGCTTTTACTAACGATTTCTGTAGAAGCTGCATGGACGAGGAAGAGGAGGAGACAATCCCCCACTTACTCGGCACATGCCCAGCTCTCTCTCAGAGAAGGAAGCTTCACCTAGGAGCTTTCTTCTACAACGACCTAAACGATCTAGAAAAAATAGACGTTAACAGTCTCCTACGCTTTATTAAAAGCTCAAACTGGTTCCAGTAGTAAGAAGATCACAGATCCACGTGGCATCACAATGGGCCAATAGGCCTAAGTGGGTTGGTATTTCCAACAGCCACTCTTACCTAACCTAACCTATACTTTTCTTATCTTTTACTTAAACCACTTAATCACTTCTCCTAATTAACACTTCAAATTACACTTTAGAACTAACTTGCATACCTTTGGGATGCTGGTATTTATACTCGAATGACATACTTCGAGAACAATCCTCGCCATCCAGCGTCCCATACAATTTCCAATTTGCTAGAAAATTCGATTCCACTCTCCAGTCGAGACTTTGTTATTCTAGTATCGAAATCTTCTGGTCTTCGAGTCTCAACATTTTCTGCTGGATGTCGCTGCTCACATTTAAGTGATTATCACACTGCTCCCTCCCTACAGTTGTTCGTCCCGAACAACTTCGTCATTCAGCATCCCGTTGAAATGACACATTCTATCCAAATGGACCACTTTCAATTTTCCTCGATCCCCACGCTGGATCCGGTAGACAACGTCATTAATGCGGGTTATCACCTTGTATGGACCTTCCCAGTCCTGTTGCAATTTTGGTGATTTGCCTTTCTTACGCTGAGGATTATACAGCCAAACCAGATCTCCTTCGTTGAAACCGGAAGATTTCGCCTTGATATCGTACCTAGTTTTCATGCGGCTGCTTGCTAGCTTCATCTTTTCTCTGGTGTCTTCATGTAATTTACGAATCCTGCTGCGTAAGTCATTCACGTACTCGTTCACCTCTTTGGGCTCCGTCGGTGGGGATCCGAATTTTGCTTCACTTGGCAACCGAATCGTTTGACCAAATAAGATCTCGGATGGTGTGTGCCCTGTTGAGCTATGGACCGCGTTTCGGTAGCCCATTAAGAAGAGGGGTATGTGTCGATCCCAATCCCGCTGGCAGCTGCTGACAACCTTAGATAGATGCTCATTCAAGGTCCGATTGAATCGCTCGACCATTCCGTCAGATTGAGGGTGTAGTGGCGTTGTCCTTGTCTTTCTTATTCCCAAATATTGGCATATTTCCTGGAAGACTTTTGATTCAAAGTTTCGCCCTTGATCAGAGTGCAGCTCCATTGGGACCCCAAATCTGCTCACCCAGTTGTTGACTATCTGTTCGGCTACGGTCTTAGCCTCTTGATTTGGGATGGCAAACACTTCCGGCCACTTACTGAAGTAATCCATGACTACGAGAGTATATCGGTTTCCATTAAAGGTTTCAGGAAACGGCCCAGCGGTGTCGATGGCTATTCGTTCGAAAGGTGCTCCGACATTGTATTGTTGCATTTGTCCATGTGGCTTTACTTTTGGACCCTTGGTAGCCGCACATCTTATGCACTTTTTGCACCTTGTTTAGCGCTTAGCCAATAGAAACGTTCCCTTACCTTTTCCAACGTCTTGTTTATTCCCAAATGGCCTCCTGAGATTCCGTCATGCATTTCATGGAGCACTTGGTTGACTCTGGACCGTGGCACAATTAGCTGCATACGAGATGTTGTCCCATCTGCACTTTCCCATTTTCTCTTCAGCAATCCATCTTGCACAAAAAGCGAGTCCCACTGTGCCCAGTATGCCTTCAAAGTTTGGCTCCGATCTGATATCTGCTGCCAGCTTGGTCTTTCCTCATGTTCTTTCCAGGCCAATATTGGTTCGATGTCATTGTCTGCCTGTTGGGAGGAACGGATTTCGTCTATACTCCAACCCTCTATTGGCTCAGTCCTGATCATTTGGATAGCTGCCTGTTCTTTTGCTTCTTTACGATTGCAGTGTTCGCATTTTACTCCGCATGGTCGACGAGAGAGAGCATCAGCATTTGAGTGGAGTGTTCCCATGCGGTGTTGCACTTCAAAGTCGTAGCCCTGCAACTGCTCGATCCATCTTGCAACTTGGCCTTCAGGGTTCTTAAATTGGAGTAGCCATTTCAGAGCTGCGTGGTCTGTCCGGAGAATGAACTTTTGTCCGTAGAGGTACTAATGGAAATGCTTCGTAGCCAGAATTAAAGCCAAAAGCTCGCGCCGGGTTACACAGTAGTTCCGTTCAGGTCTGGAGAGTACTTTGCTGTAATATGCGACCACTTTCTCTTGACCGTCATGAACTTGGGAGATCACAGCTCCGACCCCAACATTGCTAGCGTCTGCGTCCACGATGAACATTTTTCCGGGCGTCGGGTAACCCAAGATGGGGGCATTGCACAGCTGTCGCTTCAGTTCTTGAAATGCTTTTTCGCATTCTCCAGACCACCTGAACTGTCGGCCTTTTTCCGTAAGTTGATGCAGGCTCTTTGCAATGCCAGCAAAATCGTTTACGAACCTTCTGTAATACGTGGCGAAGCCCAAGAAGCTTCTCAGTTGGTGTTTATCTTTTGGAGAAGGCCAACTTTTCACGGCTTCGATTTTGTCAGGATCCGTTCTTACTCCTTCCGCTGATATAATGTGACCCAGATATTTTACTTCCGGACGAAACAAGGCACACTTTTCTGGGTTGAGCTTTAAATGAGCACTTCGTAGCCTCTCAAACACTTATTTTAGATTTTCGCGGTGCTCCTCGTACGTCTTACCTATGACGATAACGTCGTCCAAATATACTAGGCCGGTTTTCCAGGTGAGTCCTTGCAATGTTCGTTCCATTAGTCGCTCGAAGTTGGCCGGAGCGTTGCACAGTCCAAACGGCATCACTGCAAACTGCCAAAGACCGCTTCCTGTAGTGAAGGCAGTTTTCTCACGGTCCGTACGATTTATCTCTACCTGCCAGTAACCGCTCTTCAAGTCAAGTGTTGAAAACCATTTCGCTAGAGAAAGCATATCCAAAGTGTTATCGACTCTCGGAAGTGGGTAGCTGTCCTTTTTAGTGACATCATTGAGACGTCGGTAGTCTACACAAAATCTCGTGCTGCCATCTTTCTTCTTCACGAGGACCACTGGAGATGCCCACGGACTTTGCGATTCTTCAATCACTCCCTCAGCTTTCATCTTCGACATCATTTCGGCAACTTCTGTTTGCTTTGCCAATGGAAGACGCCTTGCAGGTTGACGGATTGGTCGAGCGTCTCCGGTGTCAATGTGGTGTTGAACAATATGCGTACGTCCATATTCTCCGTCTTGTGTAGCAAATATATCAGCGTACTCACCGATTAGTTTTTCTGCCAGGATTCGCTGATCTTCGTCCAGATTCCAGAGGCTGAGAATTTTGTTCTTGATTTTTATGCTCTGAACTGTTGTGACCGGTTTTGCACACTTTTTTTCCGTTGTGGTCGATATAGCCTCAACAGGTACGAATTTTCCCACTATCTCCCCCTTTTTCACCTTTACACTGAATGTCTTTGGATTTAGAATCCTTACAGGGACCATGTTGTTCTTTGGCTCCACTAAGGTCTTTCCCACCATGAAGTCTCTTTTCTTTTCTGGCTCCATCAAATAGAATCGGTGGCTACCAGGACCACCTTCCACTTTTGCCCACAAAATTGCTTCTGACGAAGACTCTAGACTCTGATTGCTGCAGATGACGACATTTGAGACTGTGGTATTGGCGTTTCCGTATATCATTGGTATCTCCATGTTTCCGTATTTCAGGGTTTATGCCCCCAAGTCGACTACAAGTCCATATTCTCTCATGAAGTCTGTACCAATGATGCACTCGTCACATATGTCAGCTACCAGAAACGCGTGACTGAATGTTATTCCGGCCAGTTGGATTTTTATGCGGACTTCACCATATACCTTAATCGTTGCTCCTGTAGCTGTTCGCAAGCTGCAACTGCTAGTGTTATGCAGCCAAGACTTCTGCACAAGATTCCTCCTGATGATTGAGGCCGTGGCACCGGTGTCTATTGTTGCCATCCATTTTTCTTTTCCACTGACTACTTCTACTAGAAGGCTTTCGCTGCGTCGTTTTACCAGCGAGACTTGGATAATGGTCCTGGGGCCGTCGACTCCTGCTACCAACTTCTGCCCCGCGAAGTTGGTGCTTAAGCATTTCCCGACTGATGGCTTCGGGAAGGTTGACCGGCTTCTTGATAGCTGTTTCTGCGGGTTTCTTCCTCTATTTGCTTGTCACCACAGTGAGGGCAGTCTTTTCGTCGCACCGGTTCTTTACACTGCCTTTGAAGGTGTCCTATTTTATTGCAATTCCAGCAGCGCATTATTCGTCTATCCCGTGCTGCTCTTCTGCTCGTCTAGATTTTTCTTTTGTTCATCCATTTTCTGGTGAAGACCGTCCAAATTTTTCTTCTGTTCGTCCATTTTTTGTTCGAGACTGTTCTTCTGTTCGTCCATTTTTAACAAGAGGAGTTGCATCATCGCAGACATGTCACTGCCGGTACTTGTCTGTTCATCCTTTTTTTGTTGCACACAATAAGTCCTATCCCACTTCTGACACCAATGTAAAATGTTTGTGTGGGTACAAATGATAGAACTTATTCTTTTCAATAGAAATCGCTTTATTCAGTACAGTTACAATTCACTATTTAATTTTTGGGTCGCTTCAAATAAAAGATTTGGTCTTTTGTTTAACCCTATTTATTAATTCACTCTAAGTAATCTTATATTTAATTTTACATTAACGATGTCTTTATAATTAAGGGATTTAGTATCCCATCCCGACTGCCACTCTACAACGCAACGACTCCAATCCTCTCGTCCTGTCAAAAAACCTTTTCCTCCTGTCACACGTTAGTTCGGTTCTGTTTGTTCGTAAGTCTGTTTGTTGGTAAAATTTAGGTTGCGCCCACAGCACCCCCTCCTTAGTGAGCCACTTCTAATGGTTCACGATACCGCTGCGGTTTTAATATCGTCCTCCCCGCCCTAGTCCTAGGTCTGACTGTTGACGGTTGCTCCGGAATTGCAAATCGGACTTTTGCTGTTTTTGGCTGCTTTATTTGTGTTTCGGTTGGATGTTTGTAATCTTCTGTGTACGCCGGCTTGATTCTATCTATACTGATAGCTAACGGTTTACCTCGTACACTTACTGTAAAAATTTTCTTATCTCTCTTCAAGACTTTGTACGGCCCTTGGAAAGGTTGCTGTAGTGATGCCTTAACAGAATCTTTTCTGATAAATACGTATTCGCACGAATGCAAATCCTTGAAAACGAATGGTTTTTGCCTGGAGTGATTTGAAGCTGCTACGGGACGAACGTGCTGAAAGTACTGCTTAAGACGATTTGCGAAATCTGTTTCGTACGTCTGCTTACCCTGTTGTATAAACTCACAAGGAATCCTTAAGTTTTGATCATACACTAGATTAGCTGATGTAGTTTGCAGCTCATCCCGCAGTGCAGTACGTAAGCCTAGAAGCACCCATGGAAGTGTCTGAGTCCATTGTTTATTTTCGTGGCACATGATCGCACCTTTCAATGTACGATGCCAGCGTTCAATGATGCCGTTAGATTGAGGATGGTATGAAGTCGTTCTTATTCTTTTAACGCCTAACAACTTGTTCATTTCGTTAAACAGTTCTGACTCAAATTGTCGACCTTGATCTGTGACGATTGTGACAGGTACCCCGAAACGCGGAATCCATTCTCTGCATATGACTTGTGCTACTGTTTCTGCTAAGATATTACTAACTGGAATGGCCTCTGGCCAGCGAGTAAATCGGTCAATTAAAGTTACACAGTACTGAAAGTTTTCGGATGTCGGCAGTGGTCCTATGAGATCTAGGTGAATGTTTTCGAATCTATTACTTGAATTTTTAAATTTTTCTATTGGGCTTGAGACATGCCTTGTAATTTTCGATCGCTGACAGGGGATGCAAGACTGCGCCCATCTTCGTGTATCCTTGTTGATTGACGACCAGACAAATCGCTTCCTCATCTCTTTTGCACTCGCTCGAATACCTGGATGCGATAGTTTATGCATCTCATCGAAAATTATTTTTCTGAATCTCGGAGGAATATATGGTCGAATTTGTCCCGTTGATATATCGCAGTACACAAGCTTTTTAGAACGAAGCAGTGGAAAGGCTTTAAATTCTAAAGACCCTTTTGTACGCAACAATTGAAGCTCGCTATCTTGCTCTTGTTCTTCTGCGATTGCCTCATAGTCCACAGTTTCTGATAGTGTAATATCATTGATCCTAGAGAGAGCGTCTGCGACAGTATTTTCCTCTCCTGGAATGTATCGTATATCAGAAGTGTACTGCGAAATGAGATCTAAGTATCTACGTTGGCGCGGTGAAGCTTTATCTGTTTTTTGTTGAAGGGCATATGTTATGGGCTTATGGTCGGTGTAGAGTGCGAAATTTCTCCCTTCAAGCACGTGACGAAAATGGCGTATTGACGTGTAGGCTGCCAGGAGTTCTCTGTCGTAAGCGCTGTACTTTTGTTGAGCATCGTTAAGTTTGGATGAGTAGAAACTCAAAGGTTGCAATTTTCCATTTATTCTTTGTTGGACGACTGCTCCGATCGCTGTGTTTGACGCATCCACTGCTAGTGATAATTCCGCGTTGGGCTTCGGGAAAGCCAGTGTAGCTGCATTACTAAGTATCATCTTGCACTCGCTAAAAGCTTTGAGAGTCTCATCTGTCCAAACGATTTTGCTCTTATCACACTTTCTATTGTGTCCTTTTAGTAGTTGGTTGAGAGGTAGCTGATGCTGTGCGGCTTTGGGTACGAATCGTCTATAAAAATTCATCATTCCGAGGAATCGTCGGAGGTCGTTCACAGTCTCTGGTTGCTTATAGTTTAGGATTGCTTCGACTTTTGCTGGGAGTGGGCGAATACCTTCTGAGTCGATTCGGTGTCCCAGAAAATTAACTCCGGCCTGTGCAAATACGCTTTTGGGAAGATTAATCACTAAACCTACTTCTTGCAGCCTCTTGAGAACAGCTTCTAGGTGTTTTAGATGAGTGTTCCGACGCAATAAGGAGGTCATCGATGTAAGCGAAAACGAAGTCAAAATCTCTGAGAACTTCATCGATGAAGCGCTGGAAGGTCTGCGCTGCGTTTCTCAGTCCTTCCATCATATGCGTGAACTCAAACAATCCGAACGGCGTGCAGACTGCAGTTTTCTCAACGTCCCTTGGCTGCACTGGAATTTGATGGTATGCTCTTAATATATCAAGTGTTGTGAAAATCTTACAATTGTGCAGGCGGTGTGTGCAATCTTGTATGTGCGAAATAGTATACCTGTCTGGCAATGTTTCTGCATTTAATGCGCGGTAATCTCCGCAGAGTCTCCATTGACCATTTTTCTTTTCGACCATGTGTAGTGGCGACGCCCAACAGCTTTTCGATGGTCGACATGCGCCTTGCTCCAGAAGGTAGCGGATTTCTTTTTTAGCAGCTGTTAATTTTTCCGGCGAAAGTCTTCGAGCCTTTGCGTGAACGGGTTGTCCTTTTGTTATAATGTGATGCGTTACTTTATGTTGAAGCCGTTTACCGAAAAGGTTAGGTTCGTTCCAAATGCAATACTTCCTTAACAAATCGCGCACTCTGGGGTCTGTTACGTTTCCGGATACAATTGAGATTGAGGCTTTATAGTTTACTATTTGCCCTTGGGTATAGAGAGTGGTCAACGGATCAATAAGCCGTTTTCTTTTAAGGTCAACTAGGAGTCCGTAAGTTTTGAGGAGGTCAGCTCCTATTATTGGCTTGTCTACGTCAGCTAAAACGAATACCCATTTAAAAGCGCGCCTAAGCCCTAAGTCAAGTTTCAGCTGTTTTTTTCCGTATGTTTTGACACGAGACGAATTTGCGGCGTAAAGGGAAAAGTTAGGGTCAGCTGGATTTTGTTTTTCGTATTTAGACGCTGGAAGTACCGATACGTCCGCCCCTGTGTCTACGAGGTAGTGCTTGCGACTCGACCCATCATATATAAAAAGTCGGCTCTGATGTGTATTGCAAGAGTCAACGGTTGCCAGCCTTGACTCTTTTTCTAGTTTTCCGAATATTCGATGAATGAGCAGGGTTTTGTGCATTCCCTTGCCTTTGTACCAAACCGTTTGTGATACCAACACTGGCCTGACTTCTCACAGTCTTTCGAACGATTTCTGGTGCGGCTATATGACCTATCTCTTCTTTTTGGTGTCTTGAATTCACGTAGCTGAGAAGTTAGTGCGTTAATTTGTTTCTCTAGTTGGGCAAGGGTTGGTGTTTTTGCACTATCTGCAGCTGCTGCCGTATCTCCTGTAAGAAAACACGATTGTCGACGACTTGCAGAATGCTGGTCGATTTGGTTGATCTCGAAATTGTGAAAGTTTTTGGTAGCTTCGATAATTTTGTCAGCTGTGAGAGCCATGTGCTCTGTATCTTCGGTACTGCCTGCTAGAATAGCTTTTGCCATGTCTGGTAATCTCTGCAACCAAAGTTTTTTGATTATTACAGGGGAAAATTGTGTGCCAGCCAATGCAGTCATGTCACGAAGCAGATGACTGGGTTTTTTGTCTCCTAGATCTAAGCCGCTAAGTAATTGTTGTAAACGGGCGTCTTCAGAGTCCATTAACCGTGATAGTACTGCGTTTTTAAGTGCCTCAAACTTTTGTCGTGGCGGAGGGGAAGCGATTACATCCCGTACCCGTTGCACTGTACTAATGTCCATCAGAGAAATTGCGGTATAGAATTTGCGTTCATCCGACATATTTTTTGCCAGGGCGAATTGACCCTCCATTGCAGTAAACCAAAGATCAGGACAAGTCGGCCAGAATTGTATGGGCTTGTATGTCACTGCGTCGATGGCCGCAGTGTCCGCGCTAGCTTGTAGGCTCGATGAAGTAGCTCCTAAAGCGGGGGTTGCTGCAACATTTGTTGGGGCAGTATTTTTCGCGTCGTTAAGGTCAGTCATGTTTTGTTTTATTTTAACTGTAGGTGGAGTGGTGTGTTGCGCGTGAATAGCAGCATATATAATAAATATAAAATTGTAGGCTTAAAATATAATTATAATTAACATATGTATATGAACGTAGGAGAAAAAAAAAAAACAAATGAACTGCGTTCCTTTAGCAGGAAAAAATAAAAAAAAAGAAAGCAAACACCTTTTGTGTGAGATACTTGTATGGCTTCCCTGTGTGAAGGGATCCGTTGTCCGACGATGCGATTCCCCAAGGGGATGCCGTTGTCCCACGGTGTCCACGCGGTGCGACCTGCTTATGGCACTGTCGTTTCTGTATTTAAGTTTGTGACTTGGATACAGTCAGCGTCCAATGTAGTCCCACGCTGCGACCTGCTACAGGCACTGTCGCTGTCACTCAGCTTCTTGTTCCCAATGGATATGGGACGAGTTTCTTCAATTTTATTTGCTTAAAACACACGCGGTGGCAGTCGGGAGAAAAAATAATAAAAAACGTGGTTACTTTGATATTTGTGAATTGATCACGTCGGGGTCACCATTTTGGGTCGCTCCAATAAAAAATTTGGTCTTTTGTTTAACCCTATTTATTAATTCACTCTAAGTAATCTTATATTTAATTTTACATTAACGATGTCTTTATAATTAAGGGATTTAGTATCCCATCCCGACTGCCACTCTACAACGCAACGACTCCAATCCTCTCGTCCTGTCAAAAAACCTTTTCCTCCTGTCACACGTTAGTTCGGTTCTGTTTGTTCGTAAGTCTGTTTGTTCGTAAGTCTGTTTGTTGGTAAAATTTAGGTTGCGCCCACAAATTGTTTCTCTCAGTACAATCCAATTTCTCAACCGCTTTTACTTTTCTTATCGTTTACTTACGCCACTTAATCACTTCTCCTAATTAACACTTCAAATTTCACTTTAGAACTTTTTTGCATACCTTGGGGATGCTGGTATTTATACTCGAATGACATACTTCGAGAATAATCTTCGCCATCCAGCGTCCCATACGATTTCCAGTTTGCTAGAAAATTCGATTCCACTCTCCAGTCATCAATGGTCGAGACTTTGTTATTCAAGTATCGAAATCTTCTGGTCTTCGAGTATCGACATCTTCTGCGCTGTAAATCTAGATGTCGCTGCTCACATTTAAGTGGTTATCACAATATAATAAAGGCAAAAATAAAACTTGAAACCATTAAAATTCTGAAATCAAGCTTAAGCTTGTATTGAAAGTCAATTCTATAAGCATTTTGTATGTTTAGGCACAAACTCTCTACTCTGGATATCAATGAAAAGGATTGTTAATTAAGGCATCTTTTAAAATCAATTTCCTTGCTATTTTAGTGTGACATGTGTTAAGTAAATAAATTTATTAAATAATACTGATAAGTAAAATCAACATTGTGTTTATAATTGTTTTCAACAGATCTGTTTCTTTGCAAGTAATAGATGTTTATTTGTACTTTTTTAGAGGCAAAACCATAATATTTTGCTCAGAAAAAAATATAGAAATAAAAATGTTCCGCTGCAGGTAAAACGAACACATCTAAAGTGTTGATACCCTTAAAAAAAGTGTTAGTTTATTACTTAGTTTTGCGGAAATTACCTAATACTATGTTGAGTACCCTTTAAGATGATCTGGTATGGAATGCATCAACTTCAAGACCAGATATTCACTTGTTATTTCTTACCATCCCGCTAAAAACAAGGCTTTTAACTGAGGATTTGATGTATTGACAAGTTTTCGTAAGCTATTCTCTAAATTATTCTGAAGACATTTTGTTGGGTTAAGATCGGGGCTTTGTGGTGGTGTTACTAACAAGCGAGGGACTTTATGTTTCAACCTCACCATTTGTGTGACACGCTTGGGATCATGGCCCTTTTGGAAGTACAAATTTGTATTTGAAGCAAATTTTCCTGCTAAATTTTTTAGTATACTTCTTTTGTTATTATCTTAATGACTGTGACTAAATTACCGATCCCAAAAGTTGATATTTAGCCCCAAGTCATAAAACCACCATCTCCGTGCTTTACTTTTTTCCTTGTGTTTTTGGATTCAAAGCTTCATTTGGTTGCCTTCATGCTTTCGAAGTCTTATTCGATCCATAAATGTTAAATTTTAACACTTTTGAAAAAATCCTAGAACTCAAATCCTTTGTTTTTGTATTCATCAGCAAAGTCTTCTCTTTGTTTTATTTGCTTTGCTGATGAAAAGTTTACTTCTAAAGTTTACTTCACAGGTATACTCAGTGCGTTGTGTCCATCTACATACTATGTACGCTGCTTTCGATAGTCCGCTGCTTTTGTTGACATTCACGACAATCCCGCCAAATTTTAGCATTACAACGTAATATTTGTGAAAGGTACAGCATTGTGTTTACATTGATATTTTTCATCTGAGAACTTTTTGGATGCTAAAACTGAGCAACGAATTTGAAAAGTATGTCTTTTGTAATGTCCGTGTGCTACTTTTCTCTGTAGGAAATTCAAGTCCCTCCACACCAGCTTCGCAGGGACATGTTTTTGTATGTAGATGGACCGTCGACGACTGCTGAAACGGGCATGCCAATCGTGCAGTATTATTTACTTTAAAATCGGTCAAACGATAGCGTCACACAAGTAGGTATTTTAAAATTGAAATTGTTGACCGTACATAATTTTTTTGAAATTCAGAAAATTCATATAAGTTAATTACCGTTCGCCATGTAATTCAGATTTTTTTCTCTATTGTAATCTAAATGTGTCCAGTCACACCCATATTTTTTTTAAATAATTAGTCAATTCTCTGTTGTACCAATTGGACTTATAAAGGACAAATTTTGTTTGTTGCTATTATCAATATTTTAAATTCAATTTTGCAAAAGGCTTATGTAAAGTTATATTTTTACAAATAAAAACAGTCAAAATAATCATTAATCCTTTTCTATTACTTCTCATGAAAGTTAATACAATAATTGAATTACATGTATGTATTTTCCATCTAATCTATCAATCCACTGTATTCATGAATTGTCATTTACATTTTTTCGGAACAAAAAAGCATTCGTGGTGAAGCGAAAAATTTTCCCACACCGTGGTGAAAGAATAAATGTCAATACTTTATTGAAGAAGTGGAAAAACTTTATATTGTTTTAGTTCAATAACACTAATCCGTTTTTATTTTATAGAGCAAGACAAAAGGGGGAAAAACAAGAAATGCAGTTTAGGATGTCGCGACCCACATTCATTTGTACCGCCCAAGATACGAATAAGCCAGGTAAGTTTGTATTATGCATAGTAAGAATATTTTTTAGAAAATCAAATTCTACTTCCGTGAAAATCACCGCCCATCGTTTTACGGGACACGGAGATACTGTGCATGCATGCACTGTGATAACACCAAGAAGGCTGTTTGCTACAGATAAAGTTTGTTCTTATTATTTACATTTTCCACCTATCGGTTCCCTATTTTTAATAGAAATTCTTCAATTACGAAGCTAATTCGAATTATGAGTGGAAGGAAGAGGAACCAGGCAAATGACAAATCAGAGAATGATGATTAAGAAGTTGATAACAAATGGTTTGTAATACATGGACACTTGAGCAATGAAGAGCTCCAAATCGAAGACGAAATTTGCCCCGATATGTCTCGTGAAGAAAAGAAAAAACCAAACCACGATTAATCAGTGGAATTTGGTTGCATGAAAACCACAACCAACCAAATCACTGTTTTACAATCACCTAGAATAGTGTGTGTTTACGTGCAATGATGTTTTGTGAACCACTGCTTGGAAGCATAGATCATGAATCTAAAACACCACCACCAGAGCAACAAAAAAGATGTAAACTTGCTGAAGCGTTTTTAAGTGATTTGGTACGTCTAATTCATGGCAATAGACATTCAAAAGATGTTCTCATCAAAGGATAGACGTCCTTCCGAATTTTCGCGGTTTTTTTTTTTTTGTTTGCATTATAGTGTTGTCTTTAGAATAGGAATGTAGTTTTATCGGCTAAACATATCCTTGGTTTAGAAAAAAATAAAACATTCTTTTTTATGTAAATGAGATAATTTTTTTAATTTAAATCTTATTGTATTTTCCACTTTTCAGAATGCAGAATGAATTATTGTCCAACATGAAATTATTTTGCAACACACGTAATTCGATATCTAAACATGAGAAAAAATTCAAAATCGAAATTCACCGCGTCATTTTTATGGGTGACGTCACTCCTAAAACTTTTCGAATTTTGACATTATTGACAATTCTCACGTATCTATGGACAGGTTCACACGAATAGGGGCGATCAGTAGAAAACCGGTTTTGATTTTCAAGTATATGGAAAGTTTGATATCTAGGTATAGTTAGTCTATGCATAACACTTACGATCATTCACGGCTTGTTCCAGTTTATTTTGCAGATTGGGCGGTTTTTCTTTTGTCGGTTCCAAATGTCATCTCATTTGTCATTCACTTCCACACTACGAATATTGTAGGTGCAATCCCATTCATAATTATTCTTTAATTGTTTCCTGGGATCGACCCAAATACAAAACATGTTTAGCGTCGTGTTTCGTCAGTTCGACGAATGTACGCCAGCACGTATGGCATATATTTATATGCGGCTTCGAACTTCGGTGAATGACTCGGGTATGAACTTGACCGAAAATACATATGCAGCTGGATAAGTGGATTGTTGTGATAGCAAGTACTGGGATCATGCGGTGTGTGAATCACAACATCCCACCCCCCTTAAAAAAAGAAAATTCTTCCTAAAAGGATTCGAATTTTCTGTGACTAGTTATTTGTGGTTGTAGAGGTCGATGAAAAAAGAAAATATAGTTTTACAAATGTTATGTTTTACATAAATCAAATCTTACTGTACTACTGATATAAAAATATAAGAATGTTCCTATTTTTTTTTCCTTTTTTTATGATCATTTAAATCAACAACACGATTTGTATATTATTATCTGGTATTCGTGTATATCTATTATACTATATATTCTATTAATATTAAGTTAATTGGTTTTACAAATGTTATATTAACACCCCTATTCTGCTTGTGATGTAGTCACCACTCACAAATGTCAGTGATGCGAAATTTGTGATGCTTCTCTTGTGAGGTTTCTTGTAAGCGATCACCTGTTTGTTATTCTGGCCAATCCCTCACAAGAAAACACCTAACATAGTTACGACGGTGTGGTAAATTCATTGTCCTGTCAAAAAATTATTTTTTTTGACAATCGTGATTTTTGCGCCCACTTGCATTTGTCAGAAATAAAGAAAAATATACAGAAAATTAAGAAAAATACATCCTAAGATTCAAGAAATAAGGGAGGAACATTGTGGACAAGGTAATATTTTTGTTGATAAAAAGAAACATTCATATGTACTAATAATGAACACTTTGCAGGAAATTCAAAGAAATATGAGCGCACGTCTCAGGAGCAATTGGAGCATTACTTAATTTCTTACAAGAGAATCCAGATTTGCTGGTGGTGGTCCACCGCCATCAGAGGAGATAACCTCCTTCGAAGAGAGGCTGCTTGAGGTGTTCGGTGCTGTCGCCTTAGACGGCTTGCAAACCGTCCCGACAATCGGATGTGATGGTCGTATTTTTTAGTAAATGTATTTTTAATTGTTAATATTTTTCTTGAATATGTAGGTATTTGCTTCCAAGGAAGGATCCATTGATTCGTCACCGGCTACACCAACATCGGTGTACATCATTTACTTTTGAGGACATAATAGAACATGAGCCAAGAAGTTCGACGACTCCAGCTTCATCAAAAGGCAGCGACCTAATTTAAACAACTGACCTCTGTTCGAAAGTTGTTGAACTTTGTGCGAAGATGTTAGAGATGGAGAAAGCAGCACAGGAAGAGCGTCACCAGATACAACTTCAAATTTAAAAAAAAAAAACAAGAAGTTATGACGGAGGCTTTGGTAAAATTTGGGGAGGGCTTAGCAGCTGTTTCTCAGCTGGTACATGAATTTATTAATTAGAAAATAAAATAAAATAAAATGTGTTTTCTTAATTGTTTGATTAATTTGTGATTTTAGATACCTACAGTTTATTAGCAAATACATAATCTTAATTGTTGAAGGTATTTATGTAGCTTTGCCGCAACCGTTTTCCTTCATTAAATTATTGGCTTCTTCCACTGGATTCATTTTCCTCAATTGTTTCCATTGTAAGGAGAGGTCCTGGTGTCTGGTTTTCGTCGTCATATACCAAATCGATCCCGTTTGTTTGCATTATATTATGTAGAATATCACATGCATAAATTATATGTGCTGCCCTTTCATGGGAGTAGTGCAATACTCTGTCCTTCAGCAAGCATCTAAAGCAAGACTTCAAAACGCCAAAAGCTCGTTCGATGATATTTCGAGCCCTGATGTACGACTGATTGTACAGAAGCTCAGCTTGCGAAGTAGGACCACCCACTGGGGTCATTATCCAAGGCTCTAATGGATATCCTGAGTCAGCCAAAAGCCACTTGAATTGTCTGCAGGTATGGCTTTGTATAAGATGCATCCGAACTGGCGACGTTGTCCAGATGCCGGAAATTGGCATGATCCAGGGAATATGGTGTTTAGATGCAGAAATTTAAATTTGTATCACAAACCTGCACATAGAGAAGAAGAAGAAGAAGAAAGAAACTGTAAATAATGAAAAGAAAACAGAAAAATATGACTTACGGCTTCTATGTTACATTTAAGCTTTAATAGCCTTTCCTGTTCATATATAAACGCGCAGGAGTTGTGGGATCTCTAGTAGGCGGGGAAACAATTGATATGTGGGTACAATCGATCGCTCCAATTGTAGCTTTTACGTGAAATCGTTGGTAAAACCTTTAAAAAAAAGTAATGAATTACGCACTTTCATTATTGTATAACCATTATTAGTGCATATTTACTCAGTTTTTACGACACTTATGTTTTCATTTGTTGTACGAAATTGTATCACATTTCCCTTGACCCGCAATATGAGTTTACAAATGTATTGCACACATCGAGAAACCGAAGGTTGGCTTAATGCAATGGTATAGTTATTTCCTATGCATTTTTGGTAGGAGCCATTCCCGAGAAAATTCAAAACTGAAACGAACTGTTGAAAGGAGAGGTATAGATATTACATGTACATATATATAATGGATCTTTAGCAATGAAATTACTCGAATATGAAAGGGAAAACTACTTGCTTGGCCATTGTAAATAAGCAGCTCTTCTATAATATCTCTGCACAATGTTTTCGGAATACGGAAAAATTGTATAAAGCAGCTATCACTTAATGAGAAAGGGTCATTTCTTTCCCGCAAATTTCGTAGAATTCTCCTACGTTGTAATCTAAAAGAATTTAAAAGTTTTTTACATTTGTATAGGTAGTGCCCAATAAAAAATAAATATATTTGTTTACCTTTCCTCTTTTTTGTTAATTTCATTCACAAGCAGCAAAATTAAAAATTCTTCCTCTATTATGCTATCCTTTATTTTTCTCTTGTGATCGGCTTGTGAGCTGCTCAACCGGACATCAAAATTTTACCAGTTGTTGTGATGCTCACAACTGAGGTTTTTGCTAGAATACGCAAACGTCACAAATTATACATATACGAATATACATATACGAAGTCGTGGGGTGTGCTTCTCAAAGAAACTTTAAAAAATCATTCAAAATGAATTGTTCCGCGTGTTCTCAGAAGATTGATCGAAATAGTACATCTAAAATAAACTGTAGTGACTGTAAAAATTTCTTTCATTATTCTTGTGTAAATATCACAGAACAAGAATACAAGAATACATTCAATTAAGTGGTAATTTATTCCGTTGCGACAACTGTGGAGTGCCAAGACGCCGGCTCTCCATTTGCCTGCTGCGACTGGTTCCATGCAAAACAATAACAACGCACAGGCACCAACCGTTGCTAAAATTGCAAAAATTCAAACAAAGGGCAACAAGCAACCTTCTCATCTTCACCTACTCATATCGGCGACAAAGAATGTGAATATACTCTTCAGATGATCTACATTAAGTTCACAAATTTGGGAAAAAACAAACCAACAGTTCTTGCTACAGCTAAATGAGTTAAGTACACAAAATGCAGAACTCAAAACAAAAGTTAATAGGCTGGAAAGCAGACTAAATTGGCAACAGTAGCAGAATCTTGAAAAGTGCATGGATATTGTTGGTGTTTCAGATGTCAATGACAATAATGCATTTGACAAAGAAAAGCAACTTTTTACCAAAACTTTGTCTATTGATGTCCCCGACAACCAAATCGATAAATGTTTCATCAGAAGAGTTCACACTAAAGAAGGTAACTCTTCTCTAATGAAAATACCGAGTCGACCACCGACGAGTGCACAAGTCAACTAGTGCACTCGCAAATTATCGTGTGATGTACAAAAGATAACAAAAAAAACAGAAACAAAAAAACCACCGCGCGAGTGTGCAAAAAAAAATAAATAAATAAAAAAAAAATCCAGTGCAGTGCAGTGGAAAAAAAAATAACACAGTGCGGGTATCCCAACTCTCCCACTCCTGGTCGAAGTACTGTTGCTTGCACTCAATCACTGCCACTACTGTATTTACCATACGGGAAGGGCAGTGGCTGAGTTTATGTAACAACTGATGGATAGCGGGTTGTGAGTGAAAGTTTTGTTGGTGCACTGTTTCATATTGATGTAAGGGCATAACACCTACAACAATTTGATCCGGTAAATCAATGTCAGAATTTTCACTTCGCAGCCTTGCTTAGTATCGTCAGTGTTTGTGTTTTCTGTGTTTGTCTGTGATTATGACTAGGTAATTCAAGGTAGACGTAGCCAATATACTCGGGCTAAAAAGTAATCACTTTTCTGCGTACGTTCACGTCTGTAAGTACAGACCAGCTGTTTTGGCACTTAGTGAAACACAGGTAGATCCCCGCCTATACCTCACAGATCATTCTGATCTGAAGCTACCTGGCTACGAATTAGTTCCATTATTCTTCTCTCACCGCGGTCTCGCCATTTACGTGCGTAGTGATGTAGCTTACCAAACTGCACCACAATGTGATCCATGTTCCAATCCGGAATTCAACTTCATGTGGTTAAAATTCCATCTCCGTAAGCAAATTATCCACTACTGCTTTATTTACAGAAGCCCCAAATTGGACAGGAATTCGACTTTTAACGAGTTTGATGCGCTGTCTGACTCCATTCAAAGAATTGTATCCCTGTATCCTCATACCGAAATCGTTATTACGGGCGACTTCAATATACACAATTCTGGGTGGCTTCGACATTCTGGACAGACAACACCCGAAGGACGGTGTGTTGAGATCGGACCATTGTGTCATATCAGCTAATTCCTCGTACACCGAACACACAGTTAGAGAAAAAATTCCTAAAAGAACCGTATGGCAATACGAGAAAGTCAACTGGAGCGTTCTTAACAGCTTCTTTAGGAATTTTAACTGGTCGTTATGCTTCCTCGATAACGACGTGGATACCGCTGCTGATATGATTACAGACACCATTCTCATTGGAATGAGATCCTTTATTCCTTATCGGATGAAGAGTATCAAACCAAAAGGAAAGGCATGGTACGACTCGGTCTACAAAGAGGCCGTCAGGGTTAGAGAAATGTATTTTCGGCCCTTCAAGACCAACCCGACAGAGGAAAACCGAAAAAAGTTCAAACGAGCTAGAAATAACGGCAATGCCTTTCTTAAGAGTGTGAAATTCCAATACGACCAAAAACTGAGGCAAAAAAATACTGCAATGTCCCAAAGGCAGTAACAATTTTTGGTCGTTCGCCAAAAACGTTAGAAATGCCGCCTCATCCTCCATCCCAATGCTCATTTACAATGGCATTCCATCTGTCAACTCTTTGGACAAGGCCAATCTGCTTGCTGCACACTTTGCGGCCAGCTCAACACTCCCAGATTGTGCTTTGTCTCCGCCTACACTTGAGTGCGTCGAATCTTCAATGGGACGAATCTACTTTCGCACTGGTGTAGTAGCAAGAGTACTTAAAGATCTGAACATACATAAATCCGCTGGTCCAGATGGTATATCTCCCCTTCTTCTGAAGAGGTGTTCTTCCTCGTTGGCAAAACCACTGCGTAAGCTTTTTCGTCAATCCTACTCTTTAGGACTCTTCCCGAGCAGATGGAAAACAGCATTTGTCCAGCCCATCCCTAAAAAAGGCGAATCATCTTCTCTCTCCTCCTACAGACCCATTGCATTTACGTCCCTTCTTTCCAAGGTCATGGAAACGCTGATAAATCGTCAGCTCATGAAATATCTCGAAACACGAAAACTTCTCAATGACCGACAGTTTACGGTTTTCGGAGCAACAATCCACTGGTGATTTGATGGCACCCAGCCATTATCCATGAATGCCACTTGCATCGTCGAAACCGAAAAACTTTCCATTCTCGGTATGTGTGTCATGACAACTCACGTTGGAATGACCACATATTTGATATCGCCATAATATCGCCAGAAATATCTAGGTTTCCTCAAACGATGTAAGAAATATGTTACCCCCTCTGATCTGTCCTCAATATATAAGGCATTCAATGCCCACATCTGGTCAGGTGCTTCTAAAACATCTCTGCACCTGCTGGATAGGATTCAAAACCGTGCGATAAAACTTATTGATGATACTAATATCAGTCAATCAATGGACACCCCCGAACACCGACGAAATGTCTTGTGCCTCACTTTGTTTTATCGCTATTTCCACCACCAGTGCTCCACTGAAATCGCCAGTAGCATTCCGCTCATTCAAATGTTCATCCGTAACACCCGTCTCGCTATGAATGCTCATCAGTATACCCTCAAGCCCATTTTCGGACGTATTCTAAAATATCGTGATTCGTTCCTAAGCCGTACAACTCGCTTATGGAATGCCCTGCCGATCTCTGTATTTCCTGGTCGTTATAACTTGCAAACATTTAAAAATAATGTACATCGGTACCTCTCTTTTCTTCCTCCCTAAATTTCCTTTGCGCGCGCTGTTTACAATCACCTTAAGGGTACACAAACCCCTTGAGCGCGCGCTGATTATAAAAAAAAAAAAAATCTACCATTTGTGTCAAATTCTCCGACTTAACAACGAAACAACGAATTATGAGAGCAAAGAGGGCAAACGAAAAAAATCTCAACACACGAGCGACGATGGCGCGGGTTACAGTGGAAGCGTAAACAACAACAACAACAACAAGGGAAATAGCATTTATTTAAATGATTCTCTTACCAAGTACACTCAGGCGCTTTTTATGAAAACAAAAGAAATGGCACAACAGAAAGGCGTTAAATTCGTATGGTATAGTAATAATCAAATTCTCATGAGAAAGGTTGAGGGTGGAAAAGTAACATCGATTTTAATGATCTTGTACTTATTTAAAATCGAAATTTGAATTGCTCAAACGATGTAAGTGATTTAATGGAAGACTTTTCTGCTCTTGAACCTAGTAGTTCCAACTGTGATATTATCTTTAAATTTTGTTCATACTGCGATGACAAATTTTTTGTTGTGCATCAGAATGTCAGAAGTTTGAGAGAAAACTTTGGATTTACAATTTTGAAACCGTTATTCCCGGTTTTAATTTCTTTGCTAATACGAATGATAATTACGCTGCAGGTGGTTTCGGTGTTTTTTAAAAGAGGGTTACCAGATTCAGGAAGTTTTGTGTGTCGATTTTGTAAGTGCGAATGTCTTAAAAGTTTCTATTGTAGTTAACAATGAAGTGTTTGTTTTTTTGTGTGTCTATAGGCTGCACATGTTTAATGTTTTCATGCTTATGAAAGAACTTTCTGATCTTTTAATTAAAGTAAAAGCTAAAAATCTAATTGTTATTGGGGATTTCAACATTAGCAATTTAGATAGTAATGAAACTGTTTCAACATATTTAGCCTTATTAGCTGCGCACGGTCTTAATTCTTTTATTAATGAGCCTACTAGGATTGCACCAGGTAGTTGTTTAGACCACATTAATGGGCGATTCAAATGTGCTTCATCTAGCAAATGTGAGAAATGTGTTTTTAATTTGATGATCACAGATCATTGTATGACAGAACTCCTTGTAGAAACGTTTTATAGGAAGAATAACAATTGTTCAAAACCACTGAACAATATTATGAAAATTAACTTCAGTAGACTCAGAAACAATCTACTTTTTGAGTTTTGGGATGATGTCTGTTCGTGTAGTGATGTTTCGAATGCGTACGCAGTATTTATTGGGTGCCTTAAGAAGCATATTTATAATTGTTGCTCTTTCTTACCTCAAAAAAAAATAAGAAAAAGACTCAAGCCCTGGATCTCTAGATATTTAGTAACTCAAGTCAATAAAAAAACTTAGAATGAAATGCTTTCGATACCCTAGTAATATGAATTTTACAACTAAATACACTAAATTGTGCGCCGAGTTGAAAAAGAAGATTCCAATTTGTCGTGACACTTTGTACCGAAATTGTTTCCATTTTGCCAGAGGAAACCTCAGATACGAATGGAAATTAGTGAATAGTTTACTAAATAAATCTTCTTCCACAAAAAGACCTACATCTTTGCGTATCAGTAACGGTTTAATCTCTGACAAATACGAAATCGCTGAAGCCTTTAATGACTACTACACTAATATTGCCAGTAGTTTGCAACCCTGTCAAGTAAACTCATATTGTGCTCTCTGTATATGTGAACCTTTTCAAAGAAAGAGCTTTGGATATAAACCTGTAACACCGCTTGAAATATTCGAAGCTATTCGTCGTTTAAAAAATACTAATTCAAGTGGCGCAGATGGTATCTCAAGTATGATTCTTAAAAAAATTGCTTGGTTCATAGTGGATGTCTTAAAGGACATCTTCAATGGCTGCGTTTTTGCAGGGGTTTTTCCTGATGAACTGAAGCGTGCCGATGTTATACCTTTGTTCAAAAAAGGCTCTGCAGTTGAACTGTGCAACTACAGGCCTATTTCCTCCTCCCTGTGCTAAGTAAGGCTTTTGAAAAACTAACGAAAGACAGAATAGTACAGTTTTTAGTTATCAATAAATACTTTAGTCCTAAACAGTTTGGCTTTCGGAAAGGAAATTTTTTTTTTTTTTTTTTCTTTATTTATTATCAAGAAACTTAAATATAAAGTATAATGTAATTCATGTTAATATTGAGCTTTAAAGTTTTTGAATGAAATAGCTTTGTACACTCTGTTGTCTAATAAAAGACAAGAGGCGAATGTACCTATTAGTTAAAATATATAAAATGAAATTCATAAATCTATTGATGGAGAAAACAAAAAATGGAAATGAAAGATTCAATTGCATACATTTTAAAAAAAGAAAAATTACATACAATTTAAAAAAAAAACAGAAAATTACATCATTGGTGTTAAAAAAGCATCTATTTCAGAATGGTTAAACGAGAAAAGCCATTTTTTTATACTATTTAAGAATACTGTTTTCACTCTCTCACACCTAAGTTTTTCTGGTAAATTATTAAACAAACGAGGAGCAGTAACATAATAAAAGCGTGAAAAATATGTTTTGTGGATTGTTGGAACATTTGCGAAGTTTCTGGTATTGACTCGCAAGTTATGGTTATCATGAACTCTAACATCATAGTACCCGGAATTTTCAAAAAATATCTTTAAAACTTTGTAGCAGTGCCTTAAAGGAAGAAGTTCGAGACATTTGAATAACTCAAAAGTGGGATTTCTGCGATTAACTCTACACAAAAGTCTTATGGCATGCTTCTGTTTAATCAGCAGTGGCTCTATTGTATTAAAATAAGTGCCTCCCCAGCAAGAAATTCCATACTGCAGTTTTGATTTTAAAATACCATTATAAACCAATTTTAAAATGGGTAGTTTACAGTACATGCTAAGGTGGTATAATTGCCTTACAACTGCATTTAAATACCGCTTCAAATATGACGTATGATCCTTCCAACTAAACTTATGGTCTAATATAATACCTAGGTATTTAAAGCTATCAACATGCTCAATTAAAAAGCAACCATCATTACAGCTTACCTGACTATCAAATGATATATTATGTCCATGTGCATCTTCTAAACAAAATCGAGAATAGCTTGGTGAGTGATAATATAAAGGCAACTCTCTGCATACAACATCCTTGATATTAAATACCATAAACTTCGTTTTGTTGCTGATGATCAGTTTATGAGACTTAAACCATCGTCGTAGTATATCTAGGTCATAATTAACATCGGCAAACATATCAAGAAAGCTCTTATTGGAATAGGAAAGTGCAGTATCATCAGCAAATGCCGTGATTCTGCCCTTAAAAGGTTGAATAAATAGCGAGTTAACATATATTAAAAACAGTATCGGGCCCAGGACTGAACCCTGAGGAACACCTATATTTAAATAATTATGTGAGCTAAAAACATTTTTTACATTTACCACTTGTTTACGATTTGTTAAATAAGAGGCAAACCAGTCATGAATGAAGCCCCTGAAACCTGCATTAAATAATTTATTTAGTAACACCATATCGAAAGCCTTGGTTATGTCAATAAATAAAGTCGAAGGAATTTGAGAACCATTCAAACTGTTATAGATTTCCCCACATAGTTTTAATAAATCACTTTCAGTTGATCTACCGCTTCTAAAACCAAACTGAGAATCGTTAAAAAAATGAGTTTTATCTAAGAATGATAACATTCTAGATTTAATTCCCTTTTCAATAATCTTAGAAAAAACGGATAAACTGGAAATTGGACGATAATTATTTAATGACATTGTGTCACCTTTTTTATGCAATGGTAATACTACAGCTGTTTTCAGAGACTCAGGAAAAACCCCTTCTTGGACACAAAAATTAAAAATAAAACATAACACATCAGAAATATGAAACGCAATATTTTTTAATACAAAACTTGAAATGTTATCAAAAGACGACGAATTGGATGTTTTAAGTGACATTATAATTTTATAAATTTCAAGCGGTGTAAACTTATCAAAGAAAAAGCTCTCTGGTTGAATACTGCTTTGTATTAGACTGTTGTCAGGTTGACTGACATTTGAAACACTGTTACAAGAACCTACACCAGCAAAAAATTTATTAAATAAATTAGTAACTTCTATAGGCTCAGACACAGTTAAATTATTATTTGAAATACTTATATCTGTGTAAGATCTATTTTTGTTAAGTATTTCATTAACAACTCGCCATTGCTCTTTCGAGTTACCAATGTTTCTTGTCAATCTATTGCTAAAGTATGTATTTCTACATAGCGGTATTTCAATCTTGACCTCTCTACATAACTTTTCGTAATAATTCTTAAGTCTGTGATTATTTGGATGTTTATTGATAATTAAGCAAAGTCGTCTTTTCTTTTTTATTTTATTTAATAATGAGGGTGTCATCCATTGCTTGAGACACTTTAATTTGTTACTTCGTTTACATTTGTTCACACTACAATTCAATATATGAAATTGCAGCTTATTAAGGAACAAATTAAATGCAACAGACGGGTCGACGGCAGAGTAAACATCATCCCAAAATTCAAAATGTAGCCTTAATCTTAAAGTGGCAAAATCAATTTTTTTTATTTCAATTGCATCCAGTTTTTTTGTTCGAGAAACCCTGCAATTGAGTTGAATACCAGTTAGGCTGTGGTCGGTTATTTTTAAGTCAAATGCAATTGTTTTATAATCAACACAAATTTTTCTGTGAAGCCTTACAAAAATGTGATCTAAACAAGAGCTAAATCGAGTAGCCTGATTCAAAAGAGACTCAAAGCCAAACGACGAAAGCGTTGTTAAAAAATTATCGACATCAGGTGTATCACACAGGATATTAATATTAAAATCACCTAACAAAATTAAATTTCTACATTTCTGATTATCCAAAAACCTCGAAAACTCATCCAAAAAAGTTCCCACTGTACACTTATGCAATCTGTAAATACAGATAAAACAGTAGTGAACACCAGAGACTTCGCAACTAACACTGGCTATATCAGCACTATCCAGTTTATACTTATTAATTTTACATTCCATTATGTTACTTCTATAATATACCACGACACCACCAGCAGCATACGTTTCATTACAAGCCGCGTCGAAAGAAAAGTTTGGAATTATATTATATTCAGGCTTCTCTTCTTCAAAGATCCATATTTCAGAGAGGAAAATAAGATCTGGTAAATGATCCAAAGGTGCGAGGTGAATGAGAAAAGTATTGAAATTTTTACGCATACTGCGAATATTTTGATGAATAACAGAAAATCCGGAAATTTGCTCATTGTTACGAGTATGATGGTCTATACAAAAACATTCAAAATTATCAGTAGTTGAAGAGAAAAAACTGTTGTTATTACTTGAATCATTATGAGGATCTATAGTTGAATTCATGTTATTCATTATACAAACAAAAAGGTATAGTTATTTAGTTTAAGTTCAAGTTATAAATATCCTCAAATGAATTAATTCTTATAACTCTATCACCTTCTCTTTTTCTAACAAGAACAGAAGTGTCTCTAACCCAAACAAACTTACATATGTTTTTGTGTTTAAGATCATTTGCCTTTTTTAATAAAGACCTTGTGTAGCCAGTGAGGCAATCGTTGATGTAGATGTTGCTGCTTCTGTTGTTGCTGCTGTTGTTGTTGCTGCTGCCATTGTTGTTGGTATGACAAACACCAAAAATATTGGAAGAAATTTTGTTTTTGTTCTCCCGCATTTTCTTCATTACAGCTTTCTTCCGTGAGACAGTTGAGAACTTCACACACACGATGTTAGAAGCAAATTTTGTGTTCTTTCCTTTTACACTCAACAAAGCATGATTCAATGTCGTTAGAGTTCACCTCTTCACCAAGAACAGTACCCAGCAATTTGTTGACTCTTTCTTTTACGTTAGAGTTGCTAACGTCGGGAATGCCAATAATGTCAACTGCACAATGTTTCTCCCTCTGCTCCAGTAGATTCAGCTTCGACTCCAAATAATCAACTCTCTTATTAAGAGAAGCATTGCTGTCTTCAAGAGCTTTGATTTTAGTAAGCGCCTCGGTGTTAACTTGCCTAAGCTGAATAATTTCGCTGTACAGCATTTGCAATGTTATAATTTGTTGACCCGTATTGTTGTCATCATGGGAAGCAATATTTGGGATTACGGCTGATGGACTTTTTATTCCTGTAGACGGACTCTCAGTTTTTTTGTTTTTAGAGATACTACAACTAGTAGAGGTAAAAGAAGTAGTATTCAAAGAAGAGATGATGTTCGCAGATGAGTTAATGGGAGCATCTCCCAATATTGACTTTCTCCACTGAGTGACACAACTATCACACTTGTACCCTTGACTACTTTTGTCATAAAACTCTATTTCTCTTTTCTCAATTTTGGCGCACTTTCCATGATAGTATTCATGACAAATAATACACTGAATCTTAAGTTCATGTCTGTCGATTTTTAAATAGCACAAACCGCACTTCATTTTGTTGTTACAGCAGGCCAATTGAATTACAGATTTTAATGAAAAGATAAAAACTACTTTTTACTTAGATTTTAAGTTATAAAAAATACTTTTAAGTGGAGTAATTCCCAATGCGTGTATCCCCATCAACACTTGTGAGAACTACTGAAGATGCTCTACTGCAGTTCTGTGCCCAAACAATGTATAATCTTGATGGTAAAAGGTATACAGCTGGCTTGTTCATTGACATTACCAAAGCTTTTGACATGGTCAATCACGATATTTTGTTGGGTAAACTGGAAAAAGCTGGATTTCGTGGTTTTATTCTTGATTGGTTAAAGTCTTACCTAAAAAATAGGTCACAAAGTGTGAAAATTGATGAGATAAGGAGCGAAATAAACTTATTTAACCTGGGTGTTCCCCAAGGCTCTGTCTTGGGTCCAATTCTATTTCTCATCTACATTAATTCACTTTTTGCACTTGATTTTAAAGGCTCACCAACTGCCTTCGCGGATTACATAGCTTTTTCATATGGTAAGAATAGCCCTTTGGAACTCGTAGCCGACATAAATTGCGATTTGAATTTGTTGAGAATCTGATTTGAAAATCACAAGTTGCTAATTAGCTCCAAAACAAAAATTATGTATTTCACTTTGTCATCAGTACACAGTTTCGGAACAAATGTCCACTGTATATTCTTTATTTTAATGTAATTGAATTTTTAGTTTTTTTTTTTTTGTATATGGTGTTTTTATAAATGTTATTATTTTTTTTCTTAGTCTAAGTATACAGTTGTTTTAAAATGTTGTTATATATATTTTTTTTTTCTTTTAATTTGACTCAACAACATATGTATATATATACATACATATAATCCTACTATACTATATAATTTTTTAATTTTTGTTTTAATTTTTAGGTTAATTAGTTGTAGAGATTTTATATTACATATAATAAGAATGTTCCTATTTTAGTATATATTGTAAAATGTTTGTGTGGGTACAAATGATAGAACTTATTCTTTTCAATAGAAATCGCTTTATTCAGTACAGTTACAATTCACTATTTAATTGTTTCTCTCAGTACAATCCAATTTCTCAACCGCTTATACTTTTCTTATCTTTTACTTGAACCACTTAATCACTTCTCCTAATTAACACTTCAGATTTCACTTTAGAACTGATTTGCATACCTTGGGGATGCTGGTATTTATACTCGAATGACATACTCCGAGAACAATCTTCGCCATCCAGCGTCCCATACGATTTGAAGTTTGCTAGAAAATTCGATTCAAACATTTTACATTGGTGTCAGAAGTGGGATAGGACTTATTGTGTGTAAAAAAAAAAAAAAAGTGTTTTCTGACTATTTGAAAAAGCTAGAATGGGTCGAAAACTATTGCAGTTGACCCTCGTCCAACTCAAATCCGAGTTGAACAAGAGAAGCCTCAGCGCCAGTGGAGGAAAAAGTGACCTGGTGCTCCGACTTCAGGAGGCTTTGAACAACGAGGGACATGATCCTGATGCATATTCCTTTGATGTTGACGAGGATGAACAGACAAGTACCGGCAATTCCATGGCTGCGATGATGCAACTCCTCTTGTTAAAAATGGACGAACAAAAGAAAAATCTGGAAGAACAGAAGAACAGTCTCGAACAAAAAATGGACGGTCTTCAACAGAAAATGGATGAACAAAAGAATAATCTGGAAGAACAAAAGAATAGTCTCGAACAAAAGTTGGATGAACAAAAGAATAGTCTAGAACAAAAACTGGAAGAACAAAATAACACTCTCCAGCAAAAATTCGAAGAAATCGATGACAAATTTGATACAATAGAGAAGCATGTTGGCGAAAAATTCGAAGAAATGGACAGCAAAGTTCAGCAACTGGCAAAAGAGCTCGACACAGTGCGAAAACAGAAACTGCGAGAATGTTCTTTAAGCGGTCCAAGGAGAAAAGATTTGAAGCCTCCCTCATTCGATGGCCAGACCTCATGGTCTACTTATAAGAAGCAGTTTGAAATGGCTGCCTGTGCAAACGACTGGGACAATGAGGAAAAATGCTTTGCCCTAACAATGGCCTTGCACGGTCCTGCAGCAGAATTGTTGCAAACAGTAGACATCGAAAAGCATAAAGATTATGTGACTTTAGTACAGGCTATAGAGAAACGGTTTGGGGATAGTCACATGCAGGAGGTCTTCAAGGTCCAATTGCAAAGCCGAACGCAGCAAAGAGGAGAAACACTGCAGCAGCTCCAAGTAGACGTGAGTAGACTTGCACATCTGTCATACCCCACCGTAGGCCAGGAAATTATCGACGAAATGGCAAAAGATGCATTTATCAGGGGAATTGCAGATTCGAAGCTACAGTCAGCAGTAAGGATGGCCGGGAAAAGAACCCTTGCTGAAGCACTTGCCTTCGCTCTGGCGATGGAAGCAGCCAATCAGGCTTCCAGGGGAACACATTTCGTCAGGGAAGTAACATCTATCGAATGCTCCTGCACAAGAATTAGTGCCGAGGAACGAGATACTCGACGGGATAGACGGATAATGCGCTGCTGGAATTGCAATAAAATAGGACACCTTCAAAGGCAGTGTAAAGAACCGGTGCGACGAAAAGACTGCCCTCACTGTGGTGGAAAGCAAATAGAGGAAGAAACCCGCAGAAACAGCTATCAAGAAGCCGGTCAACCTTCCCGAAGCCATCAGTCGGGAAATGCTTAAGCACCAACTTCGCGGGGCAGAAGTTGGTAGCAGGAGTCGACGGCCCCAGGACCATCATCCAAGTCTCGCTGGCAAAACGATGCAACGAAAGCCTTCTAGTAGAAGTAGTCAGTGGAAAAGAAAAATGGATGGCAACAGTAGACACCGGTGCCACGGCCTCAATCATCAGGAGGAATCTTGTGCAGAAGTCTTGGCTGCATAACACTAGCAGTTGCAGCTTGCGAACTGCTACAGGAGCAACGATTAAGGTATATGGTGTAGTCCGCATAAAAATCCAATTGGCCGGAATAACATTCACTCACGCGTTTCTGGTAGCTGACATATGTGACGAGTGCATCATTGGTACAGACTTCATGAGAGAACATGGACTTGTAGTCGACTTGGGGGCACAAACCCTGAAATACGGAAACATGGAGATACCAATGATATACGGAAACGCCAATACCACAGTCTCAAATGTCGTCATCTGCAGCAATCAGAGTCTAGAGTCTTCGTCAGAAGCAATTTTGTGGGCAAAAGTGGAAGGTGGTCCTGGTAGCCACCGATTCTATTTGATGGAGCCAGAAAAGAAAAGAGACTTCATGGTGGGAAAGACCTTAGTGGAGCCAAAGAACAACATGGTCCCTGTAAGGATTCTAAATCCAAAGACATTCAGTGTAAAGGTGAAAAAGGGGGAGATAGTGGGAAAATTCGTACCTGTTGAGGCTATATCGACCACAACGGAAAAAAAGTGTGCAAAACCGGTCACAACAGTTCAGAGCATAAAAATCAAGAACAAAATTCTCAGCCTCTGGAATCTGGACGAAGATCAGCGAATCCTGGCAGAAAAACTAATCGGTGAGTACGCTGATATATTTGCTACACAAGACGGAGAATATGGACGTACGCATATTGTTCAACACCACATTGACACCGGAGACGCTCGACCAATCCGTCAACCTGCAAGGCGTCTTCCATTGGCAAAGCAAACAGAAGTTGCCGAAATGATGTCGAAGATGAAAGCTGAGGGAGTGATTGAAGAATCGCAAAGTCCGTGGGCATCTCCAGTGGTCCTCGTGAAGAAGAAAGATGGCAGCACGAGATTTTGTGTAGACTACCGACGTCTCAATGATGTCACTAAAAAGGACAGCTACCCACTTCCGAGAGTCGATAACACTTTGGATATGCTTTCTCTAGCGAAATGGTTTTCAACACTTGACTTGAAGAGCGGTTACTGGCAGGTAGAGATAAATCGTACGGACCGTGAGAAAACTGCCTTCACTACAGGAAGCGGTCTTTGGCAGTTTGCAGTGGTGCCGTTTGGACTGCGGCCACCTTCGAGCGACTAATGGAACGAACATTGCAAGGACTCACCTGAAAAACCTGCCTAGTATATTTGGACGACGTTATCGTCATCGGTAAGACGTTCGAGGAGCACCGCGAAAATCTAAAAGAAGTGTTTGAGAGGCTGCGAAGTGCTCATTTAAAGCTCAACCCAGAAAAGTGCGCCTTGTTCCGTCCGGAAGTAAAATATTTGGGTCACATTATATCAGCGGAAGGAGTAAGAACGGATCCTGACAAAATCGAAGCCGTGAAAAGTTGGCCTTCTCCAAAAGATAAACACCAACTGAGAAGCTTTTTGGGACTCGCCACGTATTACAGAAGGTTCGTAAAGGATTTTGCTGGCATTGCAAAGAGCCTGCATCAACTTACGGAAAAAGGCCGACAGTTCAGGTGGTCTGGAGAATGCGAAAAAGCATTTCAAGAACTGAAGCGACAGCTGTGCAATGCCCCCATCTTGGGTTACCCGACGCCCGGAAAAATGTTCATCGTGGACGCAGACGCTAGCAATGTTGGGGTCGGAGCTGTGATCTCCCAAGTTCATGACGGTCAAGAGAAAGTGGTCGCATATTACAGCAAAGTACTCTCCAGACCTGAACGGAACTACTGTGTAACCCGGCGCGAGCTTCTGGCTTTAATTCTGGCTACGAAGCATTTCCATAAGTACCTCTACGGACAAAAGTTCATTCTCCGGACAGACCACGCAGCTCTGAAATGGCTACTCCAATTTAAGAACCCTGAAGGCCAAGTTGCAAGATGGATCGAGCAGTTGCAGGGTTACGACTTTGAAGTGCAACACCGCAAGGGAACACTCCACTCAAATGCTGATGCTCTCTCTCGTCGACCATGCGGAGTAAAATGCGAACACTGCAATCGTAAAGAAGCAAAAGAACAGGCAGCTATCCAAATGATCAGGACTGAGCCAATAGAGGGTTGGAGTATAGACGAAATCCGTTCCTCCCAACAGGCAGACAATGACATCGAACCAATATTGGCCTGGAAAGAACACGAGGAAAGACCAAGCTGGCAGCAGATATCAGATCGGAGCCAAACTCTGAAGGCATACTGGGCACAGTGGGACTCGCTTTTTGTGCAAGATGGATTGCTGAAGAGAAAATGGGAAAGTACAGATGGGACAACATCTCGTATGCAGCTAATAGTGCCACGGTCCAGAGTCAACCAAGTACTCCATGAAATACATGACGGAATCTCAGGAGGCCATTTGGGAATAAACAAGACGTTGGAAAAGGTAAGGGAACGTTTCTATTGGCTAAGCGCTAAACAAGATGTCGAGAATTGGTGCAAAAAGTGCATAAGATGTACAGCTACCAAGGGTCCAAAAGTAAAGCCACATGGACAAATGCAACAATACAATGTCGGAGCACCTTTCGAACGAATAACCATCGACATATCTGGGCCGTTTCCCGAAACCTTTAATGGAAACCGATATACTCTCGTAGTCATGGATTACTTCAGTAAGTGTCCGGAAGTGTTTGCCATCCCAAATCAAGAGGCTAAGACCGTAGCCGAACAGATAGTCAACAACTCGGTGAGCAGATTTGGGGTCGCAATGGAGCTACACTCTGATCAAGGGTGAAACTTTGAATCAAAAGTCTTGCAGGAAATATGCCAATATTTGAGAATAAGAAAGACAAGGACAACGCCACTACACCCTCAATCTGATGGAATGGTTGAGCGATTCAATCGGACCTTGAATGAGCATCTATCTAAGGTTGTCAGCAACTGCCAGCGGGATTGGGATCAACACATACCCCTCTTCTTAATGGCCTACCGAAACGCGGTCCATAGCTCAACAGGGCACACACCATCCGAGATCTTATTTGGTCAAACAATTCGGTTGGCAAGTGAAGCAAAATTCGGATCCCCACCGACGGAGCCCAAAGAGGTGAACGACTACGTGAATGACTTGCGCAGCAGGATTCATAAATTGCATGAAGACACCAGAGAAAAGATGAAGCTACCAAGCAGCCGCATGAAAACTAGGTACGTTATCAAGGCGAAATCTTCCGGTTTCAACGAAGGAGATCTGGTCTGGCTGTATAATCCCCAGCGTAAGAAAGGCAAATCACCAAAATTGCAACAGGACTGGGAAGGTCCATACAAGGTGATAACCCGTGGGGATCGAGGAAAATTGAAAGTGGTCCATTTGGATAGAATGTGTCATTTCAACGGGATGCTGAATGACGAAGTTGTTCGGGACGAACAACTGTAGGGAGGGAGCAATGTGATAACCACTTAAATGTGAGCAGCGACATCTAGATTGACAGAGCAGAAGATGTCGATACTCGAAGACCAGAAGATTTCGATACTTGAATAACAAAGTCTCGACCATTGATGACTGGAGAGTGGAATCGAATTTTCTAGCAAACTGGAAATCGTATGGGACGCTGGATGGCGAAGATTGTTCTCGAAGTATGTCATTCGAGTATAAATACCAGCATCCCCAAGGTATGCAAGTCAGTTCATCAGTTAAATTTGAAGTGTTAGTTAGGAGAAGTGATTAAGTGGTTCAAGTAAAAGATAAGAAAAGTATAAGCGGTTGAGAAATTGGATTGTACTGAGAGAAACAATTAAATAGTGAATTGTAACTGTACTGAATAAAGCGATTTCTATTGAAAAGAATAAGTTCTATCATTTGTACCCACACAAACATTTTACAATATATTGCGTTAAATTTGTTGTCATTTTAACCGTCCTGACAGGTTATAGAGATAGAGATTGGGTTGGTGATTCACTTACAGTATGTCTGTGCGAAAGTAAGTTAAGGGTTTACAAAAGTATTAGTAGAGTTTGATAACTAGGTATAGTTAGTACTATACTATATGGTGTTATGGGAGTGGTTGTGCAAGCCGATTTGGCTACGCACAGAAAAGGTTATAAAAAAGATAAATAAAAATAATAAAGGCAGTTTTTTAATTACACCAATTAAGATGACAAGGTTGCAGCGCCGCTAAAGACGGCGGACCTCACCATGAACGTCGTGTTCACATTGTCATGGGGTTGAAAGACTTTTTGCCAAGTGGAACACTTGAATCGGAGCATTTTTAATTTTTAAATTTGAGCAGTTGGCCTGAAACATACATTTTTTCACATTCTTCACACTTCCTTTCTCATCAACGATCAAAACTAAAATGAAAAAATATGTCAGAAATGGACCGATATGGAAAAAAACGATGTGTTGCAATCGAGAATCCACTTTAGAAATGGATTCTCGGTGGAAGTAATCCTTCTTCTTCCCACTTCAATAAAAAGCGTTCCCTCTCTTTCGGACAATCTTCCTGCCCTCGCCAATGTGAACAGGCACTAAATGTATTGAAATACGCTTGCTGAGTCTACGGTCACACTGTGCTTAGACTGCACTGTGTGGTATTTTAAAGGCGAGTTTTCTTGCGTGGAACGAGTCAGGAACGGAGTTGTTCCTGGATAGTCGACGCGATCAGATACGCCACAGAATCGGAAAAGTGAAATTTATTAAATAATTGCTCTGTCATCAGAAGTGGGATTACCCTGACAGTTTTCAAAAAAATAATAATAAGTTTAGCTTTGTTGTTGTTCGTGCGTGAGTAGTTAAAGCACATCGTACAGCTCGTGTGTGCACAAGTGCGTGTCTATCTGCCTTGTCTTATATTTGATTATCGGCTCCCTGTTTCTTGTGTCTACTGAGTGAGGCAGATGTCTGTGATCGGTTACCTAAAACAGAAAACAGAATATTTTGCCTGGGTTTTTATTTTACTGCCGTTTGTGTGCTCGAATTATTATTAGTAAAGAATTGTGGTAATCTTGTTTTCTTGTCTTGGTCTCGAGTAAGATTTACAAAAAAAGAAAACAAAGATACGGTGCCTCAACAGAAGGGCAAAGCACCTGTCTAAACTTATTTATTGCGACTGGCTGGCGACTGTGATTTCGCGAAGTATCTGGAAAATTTAATGATGGAACGGGGTGAGGGCTGCGACGGAGGTGTTAATACTGGGGAACAGCCGAGAAGTTCTACACAAAATAAAAATGAAGGGAAACTGGTCATCACTGTAGATGCAATCAAACAAATATTACAAGCTACTCAACGCGAACACGATGGTAATAGCTCCGCTGGTTTTCCTTGTTTTTCGACTCCCGGGTCGATGTTCATAAGTGGTGTGCAGATATTGATTTGAGGGTACAGCGTGGTAAGCTAGAAAATTTTGACAAAATCCCGAGAGTTTAAGCATCATTGTTGGGAAGGGTAAAAGTATGGTTCAACAAATATGGGTATCAATATTACGATTGGATCGACTTACAGTCCTCGCTGATCCACGAATTTTCTAGTGGTACGGATATAGTCAATCAGCTCCGAAAAGTTGCGAATGCTGAAAGTAGTGAGTTTGCGTCGTATAGCGATTTCGTTACGGAGAAGGTGTGTCGAATTAATCGCCTCCCGTTTGACAAAATCGTTAAAATCGTTGTGGGTTGCATTACGGACATAGGCCTTCGTAATTCACTGAAATTTGTTATGCCATCTTCCGTGCAAGGGCTTATTGATCACCTATCATCTATACGATCACCTATCATCCTAATAAGAAAAACGATCCTGCCATTCGTCGTCAATACAGCAGAGATTTTAGGATCAGACCCTATTCAATGCGTAGAAGTGAATTACCTAGTTTATCACCAGTTCCCAAACGTCCTCGACTCGAAAATGAAAGACGTTGCTTTGACTGTGGAAAGTTAGGACATATTCGAGTCAATTGTCCCCGAAAGACGTCTCGGGAAAATAAGATGGAGCCTCATGGAAATTGTCCACGAAAGTAAGTCGCCTTATGCGAGTCCTGTTGTCCTTGTGAGAAAGAGAAATGGACAAAACCGTTTATGCGTGGACTATAGAACGCTTAACAGAACAACCGTAAAAGATCGTTATCCTTTGCCAAGATTCGAAGACCAGCTCGATAGACTATCTGGCAATAAATATTTCACCTCATTGGACATGGCCTCTGGTTTCCACCAGATCCCGATTTCGGAAAATTCTATTGAAAAAACAGCCTGACACCAGACGGTCATTTTGAATATCTACCGATGCCATTTGGTCTAGCAAATGCACCAGCTGTCTTTCAACGAGCTATTAATAATGCCCTAGCTGAACTCAGGGATATTGTCGCTCTTGTTTACCTAGATGATGTTCTGATTCCGACAAAAACTATTGAAAAAACTCTCAAAAACCTTGACGTTGCCCTAAGAGCTTTGACTGACAGTGGTTTTTCAATCACTATGGATAAATGCAGATTTTTACAAACTAAACTTGAGTATTTGAGAAGAGAAATATCAAGTGAAGGTATAAGACCAAGCAAAAGTAAAATTGACGCTCTAGTAAGATCCCCAACATCTGCAAATGTGAAGCAAGTACGTCAGTTCATGGGGTTGGCCAATTATTTTAGAAAATTTGTCCCTGAATTTGCGACGAAAACCAGTTGCATCACTTCCCTACCAAAGTGGATAAGAAATTCGATTGGACCAGTGAATGAAGAGGCTCGACAATATATCCTTCAACAACTTACTACGCGGCCTTTGTTAGTAATTTTTTCGCCTGATCTCACGACTGAGTTACATACCGACGCAAGTTCCGTAGGTTATGGCGCCGTCTTATTTCAACGCAAAAAAGGTCAGTTACATGTCGGTGCTTATTACAATCAAGCAACGAAACCATATGAAGCAAATTACCACAGTTACGAGCTGGAGACATTGAAACTAAACACACCACAACAACAATTGACAACAACAATTTAATGACTCAAGTTGCAACCGTACAATACGTAAAGTGTCGAATAGACAAAAAGCACGTTTACCTGTCGCGCTCGAGTGTCAATTGTATATTAATTCTTTTTTTTTTGTTAAATAAGCAAATTTTCTGTACAAATTTCTTTTTGTTAAAGTAAGCAAAATTTCTGTATAAATTGAAGCTATTCAATAAATAAAATCGCTTTTTGTTATTAAGAGTCAACGAAGTAGTTTCACTTAAAAGATTTCCCCCCACCAGCGGTAAGGAATCTCTTGAATTGAAAATTACGGACAAAACATTGGTCCTTCGAGCGAAAAACATAAAACAAATACTACATAAGGCGTTACCAGGGCAACTAACACTGGTTATAGAAAACAGAAAAATTATTAACATTATCTCACGAATTTCAAGCGTATACCAGGGCTTAAAACACTGGTATAACATAATTAAACAAATCAAACAGAACATTAATTAAATAAAAAATAACAGCGATGGATTCCAAAATAGATGAAACCGAAGTCTTCATCATTATTGCAGAACAGAAGAAGTTAGCAGAGGAGCTAGAGAAAATAAAAATAAACGTTGGAAAAGACAGTGCATCCCGAAAAACTCAGAAGTACAAAGACGAACGAATCAAAAAAATTGACGAAATTTGGGAAAAATTTTCTTTTAATCATGAAAAAGTAAAGAATGTAATTGCACACGACACTCCGTATATGGGAAGAAATACGTTTGAACGAGTCAAGGAAATGTATGAAATACTAAAAACCAACTTGGTGGCCATAATTCCTCCAGTCACTAAGCCAGCACAGTTATCTAGTACATCAAGTTTAACGGAAAATTCAGCAACCCAAAATCATATGCTAAGAAAACTACAACTAAAAATTGAAGCAGTGATATCAAATATTGAAGAATTTGAAGAAACTTTAGAGCAGTATTCCAAAGAAATTCATGACTACCAGCAGAAAATGCTGCTAGAGCAACTGAATAATCTTACTAACCTTCATGAAGAATTCATGACAAATGCTACGGAAGCTGATCTCAATTCGAAGTATGTCACTAACAATGACTATAAAGGTGTGAAACAAGATATAAATCGATTTCTTCATCAAATGGCGACCAGGCTATGTGAAATTAACAAACAAAACCGAGGAGAAGAAACAAGGCAAACAGAGTCTAGACTACCTCCAATAAAAATTCCTACGTTTAAAGGAAATTACTTGGAGTGGCAATCATTCTACGATCTGTTTGTTGCAATAATTCATAACAAAAGTAGTCTAAGTACTACAGAAAAAATGGAATATTTAAGGACTCACTTAGAAGGCGAACCTTTTCATTTAATTCAGCAATTTACCTTTTCGAGTGAGAACTACGAGAGTGCTTGGGAAACGCTCAAGTCTCGATATAATAACGAACGAAAAATTGTGTCAATTCACATCGACAAAATGCTCAGCTCCGGGCATCAAGGAAATTCGACATTAGCTAATAATATTAAAAATTCTCTGGATGCTATCAAGGAGGGCTTAGCTGCTCTAAACAATATGGGCTTCAATACCACATCATGGGGCCCAATGATTGTACACCTGATAACAAAATCAATTGATCTAGAGTACAGAAATTTGTTCGAGCAAAGCCTCACAGAACCCAATAAAATGCCCGATTTAAAAACGCTTTTGGAGTTCATGGAAAGACGTTACCAAGCCTTAGAAGTTCTGAATCCAGCAAAAAAGCAACAAAAATGTGGGGATGAAGCAAAACACACAATACGTAATTTCCACGTCGGATCCAAGGCAGTAACACATTTTTGTACAAAAATTCTGGTCGTGTTCGGACGTGTTTTGGTTTCGCTCCACATCAAACTTTTAAATATTATTTATTTCTTCCCCTTCCATATCTCTACTTCTGATATCAGTTCCGCGACATTATTACATTACCCCAAGTGCTGACTGTCTTTTTGGTTTGTTTTGTTTTTTTGGCTGACCTCAATCTTTCGCGCTCAATAACTGCCGCTTCTGATATCGGTTCCGCATATATTTAGTGCATTACCCCCCCAAGTGTTGACCAATTTTCCGATTTTGCTGAATTTCACTTGCAGTGCATAACAGTGCGTAAAGTTCTTTGTTTACCTTTTTGTTTTCATTTGATAAATTTGTCATGTCTTGCGGAATTACTAACTGTCCAATCTTTGATGTCAATGCTGACTTTGTCACTTGCAAGGGCATCTGTGGAAAATCATTCCATGCAATTTGTGTCGGATTAAATAAAAGGAATAGTGTATACATCAAAGACTTCTCTGACAACCTCCTATTCTTTTGTGATGAGTGCAAGATAATCTCGCTTTCGCACGTGTTGCTTGCTATAAAGTGCCTCAGTGACTCTAATGACTCATTCCAAAAAAATCTCACAAAAATGATAACGACGAATCAGTCCAACTTAGAAAGTAGTGTCAGTTATGCTGATGAATTAGGCAACTCGATTCTGTCCTCAACCGATATAATTAAGTCCAAGCTCACCAACATCGACAAACAATCTGCAAGTCTGGTCGAGATGAAAACTGCGATCAATGATCTCAAAGCAGTTTGTTCCGCCCAAAACATCTCTAACCTTAAATTGTGCGAATCGATAAATAACCTGCGTGAAGATCTTGAGACTCAATTTCAATCTACCTCAAAGAACCATCCATCTCTAATGCAGCCTGATCCAATGCTCGAAGTAATCTTTGACAGAATCAACGGTGTTGGTGACGATCTAGCTGCCGCACAATCAACCATTTTCGATATTGAGAATCATATCGAAACGGTAAGCAGCAAAATTGACGATTTACCATTCCACACACAACACCATCAGAATGTCCACTACAATACATCAATTTTGGCTGAATTACTGGAAACCGAAGTCGACCCACTTTTACCACCACCTCCTCGTCCACCACGGTTAATTAAATTTACAACTTCTCCCGCTGCCACTTCAATCCAGGAGACCGAAACTGTTTCACTGTCAACTCCTCCCATCGCCGCCCCACGCAAGCTAATCAAACATTTTGGTACTACATGGACACCTTCCGAATGGAGGCGTAGACTGGAAAAATTTGAAACCGATATGAGTACATTCTTCATCAAAGGCACCCCCGTAAACGCTGATATTTCTTGGATCACGAAATTCTTCGCAGACAAATACGGCATCACCATCAGCAAATGTGAAATGTTCCTGCCATCTCACCACAAAGGTAATCGAAGCTTTAAATTCGACCTCCCTGCTAGATACGAATGGTTATTTAAAAATCCTGCTGGTACTAATTTCAACGTTGGAAAGATGCGCATCTGTAAATGGATCGAAACACCTACCAAGAAACAGGATAAAAAGAAGCTTAAATCTAAGTTACCTAATTCCGATTCCAACTCCCATCCCAAACCGGACTCTAATAAAATACCGAAATCCGTCCCAAACCGTAGCAAACCTGACTCTGTACCGAAAACCGTTTCCAACTCCCGTTCCAATTCTGACTCTAATTGGAGATTTAAAACTAATATATTCCCCAATTTCGCCCCTCCCACTCACATCCCGAACCGACTTCATCGGTCCTCTAATTATATTGCACCTGCAGCCTCCGTTCCACCCAAGCCACCGCGTCAACGCGTCTCTTTCAAATTAGCCCCAACCGCTCACAATAACCCCTCGGAAATACCTAACCCCTCTGCACGTGCCCCCACTAGCACTTCTTTCCCTAATTTTGACCTTAAAACCGGAGCTAAATATCAAAAAGTCTCAGACGACCTTGCTGCTTTCGGTAACTATGTGCACTCAAAAAGGATCTCACACCTCCAACGAAGCAGAGCTGACAACGATAAATTTTTTCGTGCCTAACGTGCTACCATTGCCAGTGTTTCGACCATCCACTCCTACGCCCTCTCGTAATAACCTTCCTCTTACCTTTTACTATCAAAACGTAAGAGGACTGCGATCTAAGACCCGTGCCGTCTTGCGCCAATCTCACGCTCTCCCATTTGAGGTCTACGCTCTGACCGAAACTAATCTAATTCCCGATATAAAGAATCAGGAATTATTCCCCCCTAGTTTCAATGTTTTCCGAGACGACGATCTTACCCGCCCAAATGATGATGCTCCGTGTCGAGGTGTCCTACTGGCCGTCCGCAATGACCTAAACTCTTCACCAATCGCTGTTTCTACTTCCTCTAAACTTGACTACGTTTCAATAAAGATAACACTCCCCTGCAGGTCCCTGTACATTATGTGTTTTTACATCCTACCGGCCCAACCAATCGAATGCTACCAACTCGCTATCGATGCAATTGATCAAATAATTAACTTATCTGATCCTCTCGATGATATCATCGTATTTGGCGATTTCAATCTACCTCAGCTGCACTGGACTCAATCAGATGATAAATCTTTTTTTATCGCTTACCCTGTCTCGAGTAAAGAATGTCACTTCTTGGATGAGCTCACAGACTCTAGCTTATGCCAAGTTAGTGGAGTCTCCAACTATATGGGAAGGCAATTAGACCTCATTTTCACCACTGACCCCATAAACTCCTCTGTCTCGCTCTGTCCTCTTTCACTATCGACCATTGATAACTTTCACCCACCACTTCTTCTTTCTCTTTTCCACCACTCTACTTTCCACCCCACCCCATCTGCAGCTACCGCTTCTTACGACTTTCGTAAAGCGAATTCCGCAAAATTAACGCATATCTTAGTAAGTGTTCTTTTGATTTCGCTAATATGCCCCTAAAAAGTGCTCTCTCTATTTTCTACAGAGAATTACTTAATTCTATTTCTCTCTATGTCCCCTTTTCGCGTAATAGGACCTCTTCTACGAGCCCCCCGTGATATAATCGTAAACTTCGCTCTTTACGTAACAAAAGAAACAAATTATGGACAGTTTTCCTCCGGTCCAACTCTTTTGTTGACTATTCAAACTATCTCGGGTCATACCTTCAATTCGCCCAGCTCTATAAGTTTCTCTATCAGCGATACCTTGATAGTGCGCAATCAAGGCTTATAAATGATCCTAAGTCTTTCTATCAATTCGTTAATTACAAAAAAAAATCCGACGGTTTTCCTCCATCCCTCTCATACGAAAATATATCATCAACTGATCCGCATATCATAGCTAACTTTTTTTAAGCAATCTTTTGCCGATAATTCCTTCGTACCGGATCCCTCTTATTTACCTTCCCTACTTACTTACCTTCCCTATTGGCCCTACTATTTCTCATAGCTTTGATCATACAGTAATAGAAAACAAATTACAACAACTTAATGATGAATACTTACCCGGCCCAGATGGCCTTCCATCCATATTTCTTAAAAAGTGTTCCTCAACTCTTTCACGCCCCCTTGCTAATCTCTTCCGATTATCGCTCTCTCAAGGTGAATTTCCACAGATATGGAAGTCCTCTTTCATAACACCCATACACAAAAAGGGATTAAAGAGCGAAGTCACTAATTACCGCCCTATAGCTAAACTTTCCCATATACCCAAACTCCTCGAAAGTATTTTGCATGAAGCCTTAAGCTTTCAGTGTAAATCTTTTATTTCCCCCAATCAACACGGCTTTCTGAAGGGTAGATCAACTACCACTAACCTCGTAGAATTCGTGTCCTCTGTTCTCTCAGCCTTAGAAAATGGTAAAGAAGTTGACGTTATAACAACTGATTTCAGTAAAGCTTTTGACAAGATATCTCATAAATTAATCCTGTTCAAATTGTCCGTCCTGGGCTTTGAACCCATTTTGCTTAAATGGATATCTTCTTACCTGGATAATCGTTTTTATAATGTTCGTTTCAGATCTGTCCTATCGGCCCCTTTCTTGGCCACTTCAGGTGTTCCTCAAGGTAGTCACCTAGGTCCACTCCTCTTCATCCTAACTATTAACGACCTTCAAAGGCTCATTCAACACTCAACACTTTCTCTCTATGCTGACGATACCAAATTTTTTAAACCCATTTCCTCACAACAAGACTCCACCCTCCTTCAAATAGATCTAAATAGTTTTTCCACCTGGTGCATCAAGAACTGCTTAGAGCTCAATGTCTCCAAATGTCAATCGATTACTTTCTCGCGTAAGTGCAAGAAGTCTCCTCAACGAATTTACCATCTCGACGGCCAACCTATACCCCTTGTTGAATCTATCCGCGACCTTGGTATATTATGCGACAGGCAGCTTAATTTCCGCTCGCATATTGATGAGATAATTTCTAAAGCAAACTCATCACTCGGCTTCGTTAAAAGATGGTCCAAAGAATTCTGCAACCCGTACGTAACTAGATCACTATACATCACTTACGTTCGCCCCCTTCTCGAGTACGCTAGCCAAGCGTGGTGTCCCTTTCAACGAGTTCATGTATCTCGTATTGAGAGGATCCAGCGTTGTTTTCTTCGCTTTGCTCTTCGAGGTCTACCTTGGAACGATCCTCTAATCTTACCTCCCTATCGAGACCGTCTCAAACTCATTAACCTGAATACCCTTGAGGAACGAAGGGACGCAGCAGACATTTTGTTCATTCACCGACTCCTCTCAGGCTCCGTCGATTGCATGCCTCTTTGCAACTCCATTTTCTTTAACACTAACCCTCGTAATTTACGTTCCACCCGTCTCTTTTATCTACCTATCCACCGCACCACATATGGCTCTAACGAACCAATCTCCCGTATGATGCGTAAGGTAAACTCCAACCTTTCCGTTTTCGATTTTAATCGCAGCACACTTTCCCTCAAATTCGATCTCCTTCACCATCCTTAGCTTTAAGCCCTAGTATTAGTTTAAGTCTTAGTTTTTAAGCTTGTATTAAGCATAATAAATGGGGGCGTAAGCCCCCACGAAAATTGAAAATGCCGCATATGCAAGGGCGATCACATAATATACAAATGTCCAACATTCAACAACTTAACGCCAAGTGAAAGATGTAAACAAATCAAACAGGCGGAACTTTGTTATAACTGCTTGCAACATGCTAAGCAAACTCAATGTCCAAGCAAACGTACATGCAAACAGTGCAACAAGAAGCATCATACAATGTTGCACATGGAAATGCAACAAAAACAGGTGAACCATAGTTACCTAGATCAAAATGTTGTTCTAGCAACAGCAATTGTCTATGCAAGCAACAGTGATGGCCACAGTGTCAAGATACGAGCACTTATTGACCCAGGTGCTCAAGCAACGTTAATAACGGAATCAGTTGTGCAATTATTAAAGCTAAAGGAACAAGAAGTGAACATTGAAGTGAGTGGCTTAGGCGCTATGAAAACAAACAAACACAAAGTTGAGTTCACAATAACTTCATGGTTTCCATCAAAGCTCAACCTCCAGGTTGAAGCCCTTGTTCTGCCTAAACTAACAAGCCAACTTCCATCAAACCAAGTAAAACGCGTGAGCTTTGGAGACCTTAAAGGTATAGAGCTGGCAGATCCAACCTACGATATTCCTGGAACTATAGACTTAATTATCGGAGCCGATATATTTGGAGATGTTATTCTCGATGGTATAAGAAGGGATGACGCAACTTCCCTAATAGCCCAAAACTCACGGTTAGGATGGCTTATATCAGGACGAGCAAAATCTGAAGTTTCTTGGAGTAAAGGAATCATTGGACTTGTAGCCCAAAAATCAGTTGATAAACAACTAGAACAATTTTGGGAGTTGGAGGAAGTTTCACAACCAAGAAAACAAACACAAATGGAGATAGACTGTGAAGCGTTCTATAAAGAAACACACTACCGGAAAAACAATGGGAGATATGTAGTAAAAATCCCTTTTAATAAAGAAACAACTAATACCAGCAAATTAGGAGAATCAAAAAACAGAGCATTTGCACGATTTTGTCAATTTGAAGCTCAATTCGATAGAAATCCACAACTCAAGCAAGAATACACTGATGAGGTGAACGAATTCTTAAGGCTCGGTCACATGATCGAAGTGGAATCAAACCATCCGCAGGAGAAAAAACCATACTACATGCCTCATAATGCTGTCATAAAACCGGACAGCTTAACCACAAAATTACGAGTCGTCTTCGATGCATCAGCTAAAACATCAACCGATGTAAGCCTAAACGATTTAATGCTAGTAGGCCCAAGGCTCCAAGATGATATAGCTACTATATTAATGCGATGGAGGAAACACAAATATGTCTTTAGTGCAGACATAGAGAAAATGTACCGCCAAATTGAGTTACATAAGGATCATCAAGATTATCAGCGGATATTATGGCGAAGTGCCAAAAACCAAACCATCAAGGAGTATAAACTTACCACAGTTACTTATGGTACAGCGTCAGCACCATATTTGGCAATAAAAACGCTACAACAACTAGCTGAAGACGAAAAACTGCAGTTTCCAGTCGCCTCGGAAATAGCGAAAAATGATTTTTACGTTGATGACGTAATGTCCGGACAAGACACAATCACAAAATGCAAAGAAGCACAAAGGCAACTCATTGATATGTTAGAGAAGGCTGGGTTTCACCTGCGAAAATGGGCTGCAAATGACAAAAGACTGCTTAAGGATATTCCAATCGAATCAAGAAATGTAAACAAAGTCGTTTTTGCCGTTGATGACACCATCAAAACATTAGGCATCCATTGGAGCCCAATAAGTGACACATTCCATTTTAAGACCCACTTAGACGTGATCACTTTAAAGCAGATGTCACAGACAAAACGTCAAACTTTATCCGAAATAGCTAAGCTGTACGACCCTCTTGGCTGGTTAGCCCCAGTAACGGTAAAAGCAAAAATTCTGATGCAGCAAATCTGGAAGTCGGAAATCGATTGGGATGAAACTCTTCCAGTGGAGTTACAAAAACAGTGGAACAAGTTAAAGAAGAATATCACTGAAGTCGAAAAAATTAGAATTCCAAGATGGATAGAGTCAGACAATTGCAAGAAAATCGAGCTTCATGGTTTCTGTGATGCCTCAGAAGCAGCATATGCAGCGGTAATTTACTCCAGAGTTTCCTTGTCCAATGGTCACTTTGTTACCAGACTTATAAGCGCAAAAACAAAGGTTGCGCCGATACGCATGAAACTTCAACTTCCCAAATTGGAGTTATGCGGAGCTCATTTACTGTCAAAATTAATGACAGACACATTACGGACATATGGCACACAAGTTGGTAATGTATACGCCTGGACTGATTCCACAATAACCTTAGCTTGGATTCAGAAATGTCCATCGACCTGGAAGACGTTTGTTGCCAACAGGGTATCAGAGATACAACATGCAATCAAACCCGAACTATGGAAACATGTGCAATCATCAGAAAATCCAGCTGAATGTGCTTCTAGAGGTTGCTTACCTGAATTTATGGTGAACAATCAACTATGGTGGAAGGGTCCAAAATGGCTAGAAGGAAATTCTGATAATTGGCCATCACAAAACCAATATGCATCAGTCGACGTTCCCGAAACAAGAAAGGTTATGACAGTAAGGATACAAATCACTGATGATATAACTGAAAGATATTCTTGTTACAACAAGATAATAAGAGTAGCGGCCTATTGCAGAAGATTTATTGCCAGTTGCAAAGATCACAAGCCAAAGCAAACTAGAGTGCAGCAGTATAAAAAAGTAAAGGACTCTCAAACTAGAATTAAATGCGCTATTAAGGAAATAACCACTTTGTCAGCTAAGGAACTCAAAGATGCTCGCAACGCGATCATACGAGCTATACAACAAAGAGTTTTTCCCGAAGAGCTAAGGTGCATTAAAACAAGAAAACAGTTGGATAAACGAAGTAAAATACTATCATTGAGCCCCCAATTAAATGATGACGACATTTTGGTAGTTGGTGGTCGTTTGCAAAATTCAGAATTATCGAATTCACAAAAACACCCATATATTTTACCGCATGGTGAAAAACTTACAAAATTGCTCATTGAAGACGCACATGCAAGCACACTACACGGTGGTGTTCGACTTACACTTGCAAAACTGAGACAACAGTATTGGATAACACAAGCAAAAAGAGCAATCCGAGAAGTTATATACAAGTGCATAAGATGTTATCGTTTCATTGCACAACCAAACTCTCAACAAATGGGTGTGTTACCAGCTGCTAGAGTAACCCCAGCAAGACCTTTCACGCACACAGGAATTGACTATGCAGGACCCATTCAAATACTTATCAACAAAGGAAGAGGCAACCGATCAACAAAAGGCTACATTGCCATTTTCGTTTGCTTTACAACTAAAGCAGTACACATTGAGCTGGTTAGTGATCTTACTTCAGCAGCATTTTTAGCAGCAGTAAGACGATTTACTTCGAGGAGGGGAATATGTTCGCATTTTTACAGTGACAATGGCACAACGTTTGTTGGAGCCAGTAAAGAAATTCAACAGCAACTACGAGCTTCAATCAAACAATCTGAAAGGGATACATCGGTCATACTCGCAATGTATGGAACCCAATGGCACTTTATACCACCAGCGTCACCTCACTTTGGTGGATTGTGGGAAGCAAGTGTAAAATCAACCAAATATCACCTTAAGCGAGTGATTGGAGACAGAACATTGACATTTGAAGAATTGACAACTGTGCTAACTCAAATAGAAGCGTGCCTTAACTCCCGACCATTAACGGCAATCGAAAACGATATAAGTGATCTGACCGTTCTTACTCCTGGCCACTTTCTCATAGGAAGCGCTATTAATGCAACACCCGAACCAATTATCGATGAGACTAAAACATACCGCTCCCGTTGGCAGCTGCTACAAAAAATTACCCAAGACTTCTGGAAAACTTGGTCTTCTGAATATTTGTCTCAGCTTCAACAGCGAACGAAATGGAAACAGAAGGAAGAGAATTTCAAGGTTGGTGACATTGTTCTCATCAAGGAAGATCGATTACCACCAACAACCTGGGTAATGGGTAGAATTTCTGAAGTTCACCCTGGTAAGGATAATGAGGTTCGAGCGGCAACAGTGTTTAGCAGCAATAAACACATCAAACGGCCCATAGCAAAATTGTGTCGTTTACCTATAGAGTCAGGACAACCTGATTCAACAATCAAACATATTCGAGAAAGCAAAGGAAAACCACCAGTGTTAACAACTATTAAAACCTCATCGAATAAGAAACCTAGCTCACTGTTTTGGATTTTTATACTGTTAGGAATCATGAACTCAGTCAAAGCTACTCCAACTGATCAACAACATAAGGTCGAATTCACTGCATTTGAAAACCAGCCAGGAATATACTTTGAGGATGTAGGACGAGCGAGTCTTATTTCGAGCTCTTGGAAAACCATCGTATTTTTCAACATGACATCATATTGGTTGGAGTTCGAAACCTATAAGGAAAGTGTTAATCAAATGGAAACAATGTGCTCATCCACAGACATAGCTGAAGTCAAGTCAATAATGTGCGAAGGGATACTAAGCCAATTTAAGCGCCAGATTCAGCAAATTGAACTAAACAACGATATTTTATTGCATGCGAATGATGACTCTATGCGAAGACAATGGCGCTCTCCATTTGACGTTGTAGGAACGATTACGAACGAGTTATTTGGAATACTTGATCAACGGTTCGCCAAACAGTATGAAGAAACAATTGAAGCTATTCAAGGAAACGAAAACCATGTGCTGCAACTCCTGAAAAACCAAACAACCATAATTGACTCTACCATAAATATATTCAAAAGGGAACATTTGGACACAAGACAACAGATTCAATCGCTGAATGAAGTGGTAGCCAAAATTAAGGATAATGTAGACAAATACAACAATTTGAAGCTATTTTCGTCAACTGCTATCAACACTATTCTGATAATGTTTAACTATCAGTCAACACAGAATATTTTACTAGACATTATTTTGTCAACACAAACGGGAAAGGTATATCCACTAATTCTGACAGTTCAACAGTTTAAAAATGAATTGACAAGGATACACGAAAACATACCGCGTTCATTAATGATACCAGGAGAGAGGCAGCATGAATCCATCCTTCAACTTTACAAAAGCTTGAGTTCAAGAGGAAGGTTGACTGGCAGAAATATAATAATAGAAATAACACTCCCACTTCTTTTTAATGAGGAATTTAAGATATATAAAGTGTTACCAGTTCCTACTTTCCATAGTGGGAATTTCACTTGCATTGTGGCAACTTCAGACTACTTGCTTGTGAATCTAAAGGGAAACCCTTTTTACCCTCTTGATAGATCTGAATTCTCCCTTTGCAAGGAGAGACACCTCGATAATTACTGGTGTAGACTTCAACACCCAATATATACATCAGTAGCTTCGGTCAGCTCTTGTGAAATGAGCCTAATTCACCACAATACTGAGCTTTTGGACTCATGCCTGACGAACAACATTCCGATTAAAACATATTGGATTGAAATGCATCATCCGAATTCTTGGATATATAGTGTTCCGGGTACAACTACAATCAACATTGACTGTGACTTCAATCCGTCACACACTACCTTAAAGGGTAGTGGGATATTGAAATTGCCGGCAGATTGCGTGATCCATGATCAAATGATGACAATCATTGGTAGACAAACAATGATCAAAAAAATAACATCTTCTTTTCTACCATCTTTCAATCTTTCTAAAAAGTTTACTACGTTTAACTATAAAAGAGAGCAAAGTCCCATTGTATTGAAAACCGATATGTCGTTAGAGATCTCAAAATTAGAACATTCGATCGAGCTACAACGAAGTCAAGAACATATTCTGAAGGAAATAAAAACCCATAGGGTGCATCAATATTCTCTTCTGGGGTCAACGGTATTTCTGGTAGTAGCTGTTACAATTGGCGTCATTTTACTGAGAAGGAAGACAAATAAATCAATAATCATTCAACAGTCTAAAGATGAGAAGCGGATTGAAGGTGGAGGAACTTTTTCAGACACCGATTTTTGTGTTTCGTCAGTTTGAGAGAGGCCCCAGCATGTTGTGACAACAACAATTTAATGACTCAAGTTGCAACCGTACAATACGTAAAGTGTCGAATAGACAAAAAGCACGTTTACCTGTCGCGCTCGAGTGTCAATTGTATATTAATTCTTTTTTTTTTGTTAAATAAGCAAATTTTCTGTACAAATTTCTTTTTGTTAAAGTAAGCAAAATTTCTGTATAAATTGAAGCTATTCAATAAAAAAAATCGCTTTTTGTTATTAAGAGTCAACGAAGTAGTTTCACTTAAAAGATTTCCCCCCACCAGCGGTAAGGAATCTCTTGAATTGAAAATTACGGACAAAACACCGACGCAAGTTCCGTAGGTTATGGCGCCGTCTTATTTCAACGCATAAAAGGTCAGTTACATGTCGGTGCTTATTACAATCAAGCAACGAAACCATATGAAGCAAATTACCACAGTTACGAGCTGGAGACATTGAAACTAAACACACCTGAGTTTCAAACCACTACAAAAACAATTTTTCCTTTCTCCTCCTTCTAACTTTCCGCCCGCGCCCAGGCAACAGTAAAAGGGTATCTAACCCCTTAGGCGCGCGTAAATTATAAAAATTATAACATTATATATATTCATTATGATTGACTCTTTCACAAAGTTTGTGGTCCTTTTCCCCTCTAAAACTCTACAGGCTTCATAAACTGGCCATCTGTTTCACAGTTACATAATATTATTTTGTGTTACGAATAAGGTCATAAGCGATAGAGGGTCGAATTCCACCAGTGAGGAGTTGAAGAAACTTTGCATTTCACTTGGAGTAGAACATCACTTGATGATGTATCGAGAGGTATGTCGATACCGTAGCTAACCTACTGCGAACCAATTTAAACACGAACCTTGAATGGACCAGCTATGTCAGTCGAGTGCAGTTGGCCCTCAATAGAACGACCAACCGGACTTTCCCCACTAAAAGTATTAACTGGAGTTACTGGGCGTACTCCAGAAGTTGTTGCTCTTTTGTCAGAACTTCAAGTATGATGATGTGCAGGCAATACGCGAGCTAGTTCACGAGCGAATGGAAGAAAACGTTGGAAACGCGCTTTGAAAAAAACAAAGCCGAGCCGATTGGAAATCGGTACAAAAGTAGTTTATCGAAATAACCAAATGCGAAAATCGAAATATAGAGGTCGTTGCTATACTTCCACGTGATCGATACAAGTTAAAGAGGAAAAATACCAGAACTATCATTGTTCGTACAAGGGAAACTATTCGTCCTATATGTGGTATATGAAAACTCTGCGGATAAATAAAAAAGCAGGTATAACATTGCTGTGATAAATAGTCCGTAGCTCTAGGTCGAATTAATGGACAAGCTTAAGATTACCTCTGAGCCATAGTCTTCGAGTTTTTGAAATGCTTCTCGATCCTAGCCTCTAAATCAGGTTTCTGAAGCTACGAGTAAAGGCAACGTCATAGACAAGCTTAAGATCGCCTCCAAGCTATGGATTCTCTGTGGTGGCCGATGAAGCTTGAACAAGCAAGGATCTATGAGAGTTTATGCTTTATGTAGCATTCTTTTACTTTCTTAGTACGAGTACATTTTGGTTATAGTCAAGCGTAAGATTGCCTCTGAGCTATGGACCTGCATTCTTTTACTTGCTTAGTAAATTTTGGTTATAGACAAGCGTAAGATTGCCTCTGAGCTATGAACCTGTGATCTTTCACTTGCTAAGTAAATTTTGGTTATAGACAAGCTTAAGATTGCCTCTGAGCTATGGGCTTGATTGTAGAATTGTTAGACAGAGGGTGAAATAGGCAAGCCGAATGTGGCCCCTGGGCTATGCCATCCGTTAGTTGAAATATAATACTTAATTTTGTGATTGATAAGTGTAATTTAAAAATTTATAGATCTCCCTTAGCTGTGTCGTGGACTGTTGCTTACCATGGCGGTGATGGACGATTTCCATTGGTAAAGAAGCATTAAAGATTCTAATTGTTGTTGTCACTTACCTGAGTAAAGTGAATAAATAAATGAATTCTTAGGTTTAAAAGTTAATGAGTCGTTTACGTCATCGAGAACGATGACTTCGCAGGATGGCCGTGTTACTGTAGACGAATAAGTGTATTGAAGTACACTGGCAGAGTCAATGGTCGCACTGTGCTTAGACTTAGACACTGTGTGGTATTTTAAGGGTGAGTTTGTTTGCGTGGAACGAGTCACGTTAGAGAATATGTGTATGCTGGAAAGGAGCGAAGTTGTTCCTGGATAGCCAAAGCGATCAGATGCGCCACAGAATCAGAAAAGTGAAATTTATTAACGATTTAAAATGATTACTCTATCATATGTCCTAAAATAGGAACATTCTTATTATATGTAACATAAAATTTCTACAACTAATTAACCCAAAAATTAAAGCATATATAGTATAGTAGGAATATATGTATATATATATATATATATATATGTATATATATGTATATATATGTGAATATATGTATATGATATATACGTGTACGAGATAATAATTAACAAATCTTGTTGATTTAAATTAAATATAGAAAAAAATAACAACATTTTAAAGTAACTATATACTTAGGCTAAGAAACAAAAATACGAAAAAATAATAATAACATTTATAAAAAAACTATATTAAAAAAATTTCAATTACATTATGTAATAATATTCAATATTCAATATAATAGTAATATTCAATTACATTAATATTAACAATATTCTCTAACAAAAATAAATGTATTTCAATCGAAAAAAATAAATAAATATATATATATGTATACTATAGAAGGAGCATTTTTATTATATTTAATATGTAAACTATGTTCTTTACTTAATGTTCATAAAAAACTACAGCGCTTGGGTTGGCTGAACGACTATGTTCCCTGGTGTGTACAGTGATTTTTGACGTTTGTTAATTAATTTTTTTTGAATAAAGAGTATATTAAATAATTGAACGGCTAAGTGAAGTACACGTTGCATTTTTTTTAATCTTCAAATCGTGTGGAATCTTGAACATCCCCAAAGGAAAATTACAATTCAGGTGTGGGGTAGATTCACCACCAAGATAATTTTCGGTAAGACAAAAAAAAAATCTGAATAAACGACAAAATCATATTCGTGAACATTGACATAACCTAAATGTCCAACCGAATGAACCGAGCTGAGATATCCGAGGCATTGCAAGACGCTGGAATCGATTTCCCTCAAACAGCCTCAGTCGCCGCACTACGTAAACTTCACACGGAGTATTTCCAATCCAATCGAGACCGCCACCGGAGCCCCAACCAGCTGCACGTTCTGACACTTTGCACAACGCAAACAGGCAGGAGGCTGCCGTGCCGATCGAGCATCCACAACAGCAAGACAACAACCGAGACCGTTCACCGTCACCAGCACCACCGAAGGCATCTGGGAATAATATTTGCATACCATTGCCGGCTTTTCAATCAGCTAAAATCATCGACAATTTAGATGCTGAGTTAAATCGATTACGAAAGATGGCAGAAATCGCAAAGCTCAGGGCTGAACTCCGTGCATTAGAAGTCGACGACACCGAACCGGAAAACCAAAGTTATTGTCGTCGCCTTGAATTTAGTGATATCGAGTACTCCCTCCAGAAATTTAACGGTAACGATAATTATGGAGTGCAGAAGTGGGTTGACGATATCAAAGAAATCCTGGCTTCTGGTCGATTAGACGAAAGAGACAAATTACTTTTTGCTCGCCGGATGATGGAAGGAACTGCACGTAAATTTCTCATCACCATACAAGCTCGCGATTGGAAGTCTCTAAAAGACCAACTAACTTTGGAATTTAAACAGATCCGTTCCCGTCGAGATGTGTAATGTGTACACAGAACTTGCTAACCGACCCATTAATCGAAAGGAATCTATTCGTCAGCACACTATCGAAATGTAGGGAATAGCCAGCTATGCCGACGGGTTTAGCGACGTAGGACCCAGCGTTTATGCAGCACGCACTATAAAGGATCTAAAGGAGTCGCTTATGTGCTATGAACGACCTCGTACTCAATCCTTAACCAACCGAGCTAGTACTCAGACCCTCACATCATATAATAATCCGTCAATTGAACGATGTTGAGCGTCAAACGAATTACGCTAACCGCCAAATGAGAGACCCGAATCGATATGCCAATTTCCGAGTTATTGGCCACCAGGCAGTAGCTTTGTTTGCTGGGGAATGGAACACCAATATCGAGACTGCCCGGAGAAACGCCGCATCGCAGCAGCTGTTGCTGACAGTAAGCTGGTCGTTGAGCCAACTGTAAGCGCGCGTTAGGGTGTAAGCGATGTCGACCTTGCCGCTATTCAATTGGTGAGTGTCTCCTTTAACTGTAATAACATTAAACGTGTGGCGACTCAGATTATTTATTTTATATTACCTTTAACTACTAAGTATTAATTACTACCGTATTAAAACATATAGATATACCATCATACTATATATCAAGCGTTACTCTAAGATGTAATAGCAGAAAGAATAGTTTTCGTCAAGTAGCCAAACTGTACGGTCGCACTCTCCTCCGCATATACGAGGATTTAATTTTTGATTTAAATATATATGTATAATAAAGTGAATTATAGCTATCGAGTATCATTGTTTTATCTTTCCAACACTATCTCCACAATTGGTGACCCCGACAGATGAGAGGATGAGAGTGCAAGCCCAGCTGTAGCGGTGCGACGGGAGGACACTAACGGGTAGTGAAGACGTCGATACTCTCGCAACGGTTTCTCGAATCGCGGTAAAAATACCACCGTTTTGGCATGAGAAGCCAGAAATTTGGTTTGCGCAAATCGAGGCGCAATTCGAGATAGCAAGAATTTATCGCGATTTGTCAAAATTGAATACTGTCGTTTGTGCCATCGAATCAAAAGTGCTTACGCAAATCTCAGACGCAGTGCTCTCACCACCAGATAGTGACAAGTACGAGGACTTGAAAAGGGCTATTATAGAGCAGTTCAGCGACTCTGACCAGCGAAAAATTAAAAAGCTTATCTCGGAAGTGGACTTAGGCGATAAGCGACCCTCGCAGCTGCTCAATGAACTTCGAAGTCTGGCTGGAACGCAAATTAATGCCGACTTCTTAAAGTCATTGTGGTTGCAAAGGCTCCCGGCTCAGGTGCGCGCAATTTTGCAAGCATCCAATCAAGATCTTACAGCTCTTGCCAAACTAGCCGACAAGGTGATGGAAGTGGGTGAATTTAAAAACATCATGGCTGTCAACTCTCCACAGCAAAGAACCGAATCATCTTCTAGTACAACTGCAGAGCTGTCACTTCACCATCAAATCCAGCAAATTTCTTGTCAGTTAAATGAGTTGATGAAAAAAACCAAAGGTAAACAAACCCACCGAAATTGAAGTCACAGCCGCAGTCGTTCTCCCAATTTAAATCGTCGTCAATTTCAAACAAGCGAGGAATATTGTTGGTTTTACCAGCAGTTTGGAGCGAAAGCGAGAAATTGCCGTGAACCCTGCAATTTTAAGTCTTCTACGCCAATAAACTAAGTCGCTGCGCATTGATCGGCCGCAAAAAAAGTGAACAACACGCTGACCAATGTATTTGCAGGTTAGTTGTTCACGACAAATCATCGAGACAAACTTTTTTAATAGACAGTGGAGCTGATATTTCGGTGCTTCCCCCAAACTACAACGACCGTTTCTCTTCTTCGGAATCAACGCTCTTTGCCGCGAACGGGAGTGAGATAAAAACATTCGGCAACAGACGTTTGACGATTGACTTAGGTCTTCGACGCGCTTTTTCTTGGACGTTCGTGATAGCACATGTGTCTAGGCCAATCATCGGAGCAGACTTCATCAAACAATTTGGATTTTTAATTGATTTGAGAAACAACAGGTTAATTGACAGCAGCACATGAGTGGGAGCGCAGGCAGTGGCTGTCACGGGGAACGATGTAAGAATTAGCACGTTTAACACTAACAACCCGTTTTCAGTCATTTTTACAGAGTTCAAACACCTTACTGAGTTCAACGCTAACAAACTAGCTTCCAGTACCACGACGACTCATCATATAGAAACGACTGGTCGACCTGTATTCGCCCGGCCACGAAAGTTAGATGCTGTGAAACTCAAGGCAGATCAGGAAGAGTTTCGTTATTTGATGAAGCAAGGGATTTGCCAGCCCTCCAAGAGTAATAGGGCGAGTCCATTACATCTGGTTCGAAAAGCAAACGGAGATTGGAGACCATGTAGGGACTATAGAGCTCTTAACTCCGCAACAAAGCCCGATCGTTATCCCATCCCGTTCATTAAAGACGTTGCAAATGCTCCAAAGAGCATTCCACCAGATCCCCATCGAGCCTTCCGATATTCCGAAGACGGCTATAATCACACCGTTCGGCCTCTTCGAATACCGTTAAATGACGTTTGGATTACGTAACGCTGCGCAAACTTTCCAGCGTCATATGCATGAAGTACTTCGAGGCTTAGAAAATTTCGCATTTCCCTACCTGGACGACATTTGTATCGCATCACGTGACAGCACCGAACATGACGCTCATCTTCGGGAGGTCTTTCAGAGGCTTAGTTCCCACGGCCTTACAATTAACGCTTCCAAGTGTGTTCTGTCCGAAATACGATACCTGGGCCACAAAATTACCAGTGAAGGAATCAAGCCACTTGAAGCAAAGGTAAAAGTTATTTTGGAGTTTAAAAAGCCGACAAAAGCCAAAGAGATGAAGAGGTTTTTGGCAATGCTCAACTTTTATCGACGTTTCTTACCCGATACACTCAGCAACAAGTCAGAGCTCCAAAACCTCGTTCAAGGCAACAAGAAAAACAATTCGACTCCCGTCATATGGACCGATGAAGCACAAAGAGCATTTCAACGCTGCAAATTAGATCTGGTGAACGCTACGCTCTTAGCGCACCCAGCGATCAACGCGCCTCTCTTAATCAGTTCAGATGTTGCAGTAGGGGCCGTGCTTCACCAAGTTGTTGACGGAATTTCGCAACCACTGGGCTTTTTCAGCAAAAAGCTTACGGAAACACAAAACCGGTACAGTACATATGACCGTGAGCTGTTAGCGATTTATTTAGGTATGAAAAATTTTCGGCATTTGATCGAGGTCAAGCAATTCAGCATAAAAACGGACCACAAGCCGCTCTTATTCCCCCTTAGGCAAAAGCATGAGAAGTCTTCGGCACGACAAGTCCGACAACTCGATTTCATCGCACAGTTTAGCACGGACCTTCGTTTTATCAAAGATGCGGATAACAATGTAGCCCATTCGTTGGCACGAATAGAAGAGGTCAGTACACCTGTTATCGACTTGCACTCCATTGCTTCTGAGCAAATCAGGGACGAAGAATTTTTAGAAGAAGTCAACGCAGGTAAACTTGTTTCAAATTCACTAACCGTTAAGCTACTTAGTCTTCCAGAGTCCAAATCACCTGTTTATTGTGATGTGTCAACGAACAGAGTTCGACCGATAGTTCCGAAAACCCTACGTCATATGGTCATGAAGTCTTTGCATAGCTTATCACACCCAGGAGTAAAAGCAACGTCACGAGTCATCAGTGAGCGTTACGTATGGCCAAGCATGCGAAAGGATGTTGCTATTTTCGTACGCTTACCTTGTCAAGCGAATAAAATACAAAGGCACAACCGTGCACCACTGGCAATGTATGCACACCCTCACAGCCGATTCGAGCACATTAACATAGATATTGTCGGCCCGTTACCATCATCACAGGGAAACTGTTATCTCCTTACGTGCATAGATAGATTTTCTCGTTGGCCAGAAGCTTTTCCTTTACCAGATATCACAGCCGATACTGTGTCAAGGGTGCTGGTAGCTGTATGGATTTCCAGGTTTGAAGTCCCATTGCGAATTACAACAGACTTGGGCAGACAATTTGAAAGCACGATTTTTAATGAGCTAACACGACTTAACGACTTCACGGAATCAAGCATTTGAAGACAACTCCGTACCATCCCCAGGCAAATGGGATGATAGAGAGATGGCACCGTGCACTCAAAACTGCCATTCGTTGTTACCAAACACAGGATTGGTGTGAAGTTTTGCCATTGGTATTGCTAGGTCTGCGCTCAACATACAAGGAAGATCTGAAGTCTACGCCAGCCGAGATACTTTATGGCATATCTTTGAGACTTCCCGTCGATTGGTTTGGCTGCCAGCAGAAAACATGCATAGAGTCAGAGCTTGTTTGCGACGTTCGATGGAAAAGGTAGCTTCTACACCAGCATCCGCACATGAAGACATCAAAGTTTTTTTCCAACCTAATAGTAAGACGGCGACACATGTTTATATTCATAATAATGCTGTCAAGTCGCCGCTTCAACAGCCTTACGAAGGTCCCTATGAGGTTCTCGAAAGAAGCGAAAAATATTTCAAAATTAAAGTACCCAATCGGACAGCGAAGGTCTCAATTGATCGATTGAAGGCAGCATTTATACACAAGGACGATTCTTTTAATTCAACAGCGACAACCTCTCCGGTTATATACGATCGACACCAACGCCCACAAACTTTACCCACTAAGACGCGCACAAGTGGGACAACACGATCTGGAAGAAAAGTTTGAATCCCACATACTCGTAGGTATCAATAATTTAAAAAACGAATGTAACTTTCTAATTTCTTTTTTTCGTTAACTTGTTAACTATGAGGGGAGTAATTATTTTATTTTATTGTTATTTTATTGTGGCAAGAGATTATAATTTTTAGGATACAATTTTAGGGATACAGAGATTTGGCTTGGTACCTTACTTCTAAAATATTTGTACAATTTTTTACTAAATATAATATCACAGATTAACTTAGAATTTGAAGGAAAAGCCACTAAAAACCTTCATTAAAACAAAATTCGCAGGGGGAAGGGAGAAGCGGTTTCAACACTTGATTTCAAAAATAAAGATTATTAATTTGTGAGAAGTTACACAAATAAAATGATTAACAGGAAAATGGTAATGAAGGAGAAACAAATAAATAAATAAAGAAGTAATTAAATAAATATAAATGTATTGGAATATAATATATGAACAAACAAAAAAAAAAAAAAAATAAATTAATAAAAAGAATAAAATAAATAAATAAATATATATATAGATATATAAATAAATAAATAAATAAATAAATAAATAAATAAATATATAAATAAATAAATATATAAATAAATAAATAAATATATAAATAAATAAATAAATATATAAACAAATAAGAATAAGTATATGAATAAATAAATGAATATATATATAATATATAGATAAGTAAATAAATAAATAAATAAATAAATATGAATATGAAATAAATTTATATTGCACTCCTACAAGACAAAGTTTGAAATCAAGTGGTTGTCAGATGAAGAACAAGAGATATTGATGGTTTAGTTTTTCAATTCTATCTGAAACCATTTCAATGTTAGCCATTATATGAAGTTCCTCTGTTGAAAAAAACCAGGGAAGATTAAGTATCATTTTAAGCAATTTGTTTTGTGCTATTTGCAGCTTGCGCAGATGGCTTTTTGCACACTTACCCCAAACAGGAGATCCATAAAAAATAATTGCTTGGAATATTGATTTAAAAATTAATAATTTGTTGGTGTCACTTAATTTTGAATTCCGGCATATAAATGGGTAGAGAACTCTTATTGTCACATTAACCTTTTTAATTATTTGTTGAACATGTAGATTGAATGTAAGTCGCTTATCTAAATAGATGCCAAGAAAGGTTATTTTTAATATCTTTTGTGATACGATGCACTTGGTGAGTAGTGTTGTGAAATGGCCTGAACCGAAATTGCTCCGGAGGCAAAATTGCATTTTCGTCAACAAAAAATACAATTCTTTTTTTTATAATTTTTTCCAGGCACTTACTAAGAGACCTTAGCAGACTAATTGGCCTGTAGCTACAAGGTAAATTTGGAGCTTTGCCCGGTTTCAAGATTGGAATTATCTTGGCTACTTTCCACTTATTAGGAAAGTATGCCAATCTAAGACAGTTGTTGAACAAACCCATCAACTTCATAAGGGCAAAATCAGGGAGATTTTTTAGGCACTGATTCTTAATCCCATTTGAGCCAGACGTTTTTCTAGTCTTCAAACTACGTATAATATCCTTCAATTCATTAAGATGTATAAGCTTAATGTTACTAAATAATGACTGTGAATTGAGGATGTTTAGTGATTGTTCTACGGAAGATTCAATATGCGTAACAGGAATTACGTTTCTACCAATCGAATGACTTTTGAAAAAGTTGATTGCCAGCGCATTAGCTTTATCACAACAAGAAGCCAACGAAGAATTGCCAACCTTAAGTGGGGGAATGTAAGTGTTCTTTTTCTTCACTACCTTAACGATATTCCAGAATGGCTTGCTGCCCTTATTTAGACCCTGTAGTCTATCGTTCCACGATTGGTTTCTATGGTTATTTATTGCATATTTTACCAAAGAATTTATTTTATTGTAATCCTCGAGATAAGACACATTTCTTGTACGTTTCCACCTGGATCTACAAGTGTTTCTTAGTTTTAATATCTGGAGAATAAATTGGGGAAGAACATTGGATGCACATCTTGCGACCGTTTTCTTTGGCACTGAATGTTCTACGCTTTCTAAGATCGCAGAAGTAAAAGCTTCTACATTTTGATCGATTTCAGATATGTTGCTGTTTTGAATCAAAGAGTTTTCAAGATTAGTTCTTATTATTCTTCTAAATAAGTTCCAGTTGGCATTTTTGAAGTCATAGACTTGATTTGCGCACTGCACTGGAGAAGCTTTCACACAACACTTAACAGGTAGATGATCGGAACTGAGTTCGTTGAGGGTTATAGGGGAAGTAAAAAGATCAGGCATATTAGTAAGATATAAATCCAACGTAAAAGGGTTTCTGTTCCTACTAGATGGAATGTGAGTAGGACTATCGAGAAAGAGGATTTCAAACGGATGTCTTACGTTGAGGTCTCTAAGAATGTTACCCCATGCATTTGCCCTCATACAACACCAGTGCCTATGCCTGCAATTAAAATCACCATCTATTAGGAATAGATCGTTATTATTATCGATTGTTAGTATTAACTAGCCTTAGGAAGTCACTCCGGAGATCAAATCTTTTTTGAGGTGTGATTACTCCACCCGGAAAATAAGCACTATAAATTTTCAATGTGTGTCCATTAACAAAAGGAACTTCAATACCAATGGCTTCAATTAATTTCAAATAAGTAATAGGAAGTACCTCGTGTTTAATAGTACGTTTTATTAGCACGGCAACACCAAAACCACTTCCTCTCTTTTTTGTTTGAAGACCTGAGGTCTTCAACATTAGGCGAACGACCGCGTTTGGGAATTTTGGATTTTTTTATGTTTTTCTGCGCGAGGGGTTGAGAGGAAAGTCTTTCCCTGTCAAAGCTCCGAACAGAACTGATGAGGGGAGTAATGTGGCAACTCTGATTATTTATTTTATATTACCTTTAACTACTAAGTATTAATTACTACCGCATTAAGACATATCGATACACCATCCCTACTATATATCAAGCATGACTCTAAGATCTAATAGCAGAAAGAATAGTTTCCGTCAAGTAGCCAAACTGTACGGTCGCACTCTCCTCCGCATATACGAGGATTTAATTTTTGATTTAAATATACATATACTCGTATGTATTGTAAAATGTTTGTGTGGGTACAAATAATAGAACTTATTCTTTTCAATACAAATCCCTTTATTCAGTACAGTTACAATTCACTATTTAATTCTTTCTCTCAGTACAATCCAATTTCTCAACCACTTATACTTTTCTTATCTTTTACTTAAACCACTTAACTACTTCTCCTAATTAACACTTCAAATTTCACTTTAGAACTGATTTGCACACCTTGGGGATGCTGGTATTTATACTCGAATGACATACTTCGAGAACAATCCTCGCCATCCAGCGTCCCATACAATTTCCAATTTGCTAGAAAATTCGATTCCACTCTCCAGTCGAGACTTTGTTATTCCAGTATCGACATTTTCTGCTAGATGTCGCTGCTCACATTTAAGTGGTTATCACAGTATAATAAAGTGAATTATAGCTATCGAGTATCATTGTTTTATCTTTCCAACACTATCTCCACAAACGCAATGGTGATACGACTTTTGTTGCTTTATCTGACACCGGTAGTCCGGTAAGTTTTATCCGTAGATCGATTGTGCCTGAGGAATTGCAAAATAAGCTGTTGGAGTATACATATTTAAAAGGATTAGGAAGCGGAGAAGTTGTATAGTTACGGTAAAGTCACTTCTTGTATTCGATTTCAATCGCAATCATGTTCAATTGATTTGTTTATTGTTCCAGATAATGTATTACCAATCCCAATTTTCGTTGGTCGTGATCTATTGAAGAAGTTGGGGATTGCGTTAAGATTTTCAACTATAAAACAGCGACTAAAAAATCCGAATGAATTTCAAAATATTAATTATGAGAACAATCTGATTTTAACTGTATGCAATTCCTCAGAGTCATTAAAATTTAATTTTTAATAGTATTACCGTGCGTTTAAATTATTTGATTGCCCACTAATGTGCCCTGATGTTGAGTTATCATTTGGTTTGGGGTCGGTTAATCATGATGATCTTAAGCAAGAAATAGCGCCACTGGGGCATTCGATGAACTACCGTATGCTATGAATGTAGATCGCGAGTTATTTAAATCTGAAGTTGTCGATATTCCTTACACTTTTGGTAACGTATATCACAATGCATATAACCGATTACTTAATGAATATCTTTCCCCTAAACAATCAATTGAGACACCCGTTCGGCATACGATGAAAATTCATTTAACATCTAGCGTGCCATTTTATCACACAACTCGCAGATTATCATATGGAGAAAAGGAGGAAGTGTCGAAAATTATTGAGGACTTGTTAGCGCAAAACATTATCCGACCTAATAACTCCCCATACGCTTCTCCCGTTGTACTGGTTCGTAAAAAGAATGGTGAGATTAGAATGTGCGTAGACTTCCGCGACTTAAATAAAATTACAGTACGAAATAATTTCCCTTTACCCTTGATCGATGATTGTATAGAATACCTCGAAGGTAAGACTTTATTCTGATTGACTTGAAGAGTGGTTTCCACCAAATCCCTATGGATGAGGATTCCATTCGGTACACATCGTTTGTTATCCCCTCTGGTCAATTTGGATATTTACGAATGCCTTTCGGCCTCCGAAACGCGCCATCCGTTTTTCAACGTTTTTTTTTTCTTAGTTTTCAGTGATGTGAATCGTATAAACTAGAAATTAAAATAAGCAAATGTAAATTTCTGCAAAACTCGATTAATTACTTGGGATACATAGCTGATAATCCAGGAATAAGGCCAAGTGATTCCCATATCGAAACAATCCGCCAGTATCCGATGCCTACGAAATCTAGTGACCTCCAATTCTGTTTGGGATTTTTCTCTTATTTCCGAAGATTCGTTCCGTCGTTTTCCCGAATAGCTGAGTCGATTAACTTTTGTCCGTAGAGGAACTTATCGAAATGCTTTGTAGCCAGAATTAAAGCCAGAAGCTCGCGCCGAGTTACGCAGTAGTTCCTTTCAGGTCTGGAGAATACTTTGCTGTAATATGCGACCACTTGCTATTGACCATCATGAACTTGGGAGATCACAGCTCCGACTCCAACATTGCTAGCGTCTGCGTCCACGATGAACATTTTTCCGGGCGTGGGGTAACTCAAGATGGGGCTTTGCACAGCTGTCGCTTCAGTTCTTGAAAAGCTTTTTCACATTCTCCAGACCACCTCAACTGTCGGCCTCTTTCCATAAGTTGATACAGGCTCTTGACAATACCAGCAAAATCCTTTACGAAGCTTCGGAAGTACGTGGCAAGTCCCAAGAAGCTTCTCAGTTGGTGATAATCTTTTGGGAGAGGCCAACTTTTTTTTACTCAAATGAGCACTTCGCAGCCCTTCAAACATTTCTTTTAGATTTTCGCGGTGCTCCTCGAACATTTTGCCTATGGCGATAACGCCACCCAAACACACTAGGCAGGTTTTCCACGTGAGTCCTTGCAATGCTCGTTCCATTAGTCGCTCGAAGGTGGCCGGAGCGTTGCACAGTCCAAACACCAACACTGCAAACTGCCAAAGATCGCTTCCTGTAGTGAAAGCAGTTTTCTCACGATCGGTACCTGCCAGTAACTGCTCTTCAAGTCAAGTGTTGAAAGCCATTTCGCTCCAGAAAGCATATCCAAAGTGTCATCGATTCTCGGAAGTGGGTAGCTGTCCTTTATAGTGACATCGTTTCTGCCATCTTTCTTCTTCACGAAGACCATTGGAGATGCCCACGGACTTTGCTCAACTTTCTTCTTAAACACCATTTCGGCAACTTCTGTTTGCTTTGCCAATGGAAGACGCCTTGCAGCTTGACGGATTGGTCGAGCGACTCCGGTGTCAATGTGGTGTTGAACAATATGCGTATCCGGCTGCTTCCTTCACCAGAGCGAAGGCAAGTGCTTCAGCAAGGGTTTTTTCGGGTGTTCTTACAGCTGACTGTAGCTTTGAATCTGCTATGTGTCAATCTACTCACGTCTGCTTGGAGCTTCTGCAGTGTTTCTCTTCGTTGCTGCGTTCGGATTTGCAGCTGGACCTCGTAAACCTCTTTCACATGGCTATACCCAAACCGTTTCTCGATAGCCTGTACTAAAGTCACATAATATTTATTCTTTTCGATGTCTATTGTTTGCAACAATTCTGCTGCAGGACCGTGCAAAGCCATTGTCAGGCAAAGCACTTTTATTCATTGTCTCTGTCGTTTGCACCAAGAATAGAGACTATATGGCTATATGGAAGCAGCCAATCAGGCTTCCAAAGGAATACATTTCGTCAGGGAAAAAGTATCTGGTGAATGCTTCTGCTCAATACTAACTACCGTGCAACGAAATATTCCGCGGGAGAGACGAAGGATGCGCTGCTGGAACTGCGATAAAGTAGGACATCTGCAAGGACATTGTAAAGAACCGGTACGAGAAGGCTGCCTGCACTGGGGTTACAGGCAAATAGAAGGGAAACCCGGCAAAAACGGCTACCAAGAAGCCGGTCAAATCGGCCGGACATCGCTGGGGCGTTTCCCGAAACCTTTAATGGTAACCGATATACTCTCGTGGTCATGGATTACTTCTATGAGTGGTAGGAAGTGTTTGCCATGCCAAATCAAAAGGCTAAGTCCGTAGCTGAACAGATAGTCAATAACTGGGTGAGCAGATTTGGGGTCCCAATGGAACAACACCCCGATCAAGGGCGAAACTTTGAATCAAAAGTCTTCCAGGAAGTGTGCCAATATTTGGGAATAAGGAAGACAAGGACAACGCCCCATACACTATCAATCTGAGGGAATGGTTGAGCGATTCAATCGGACCTTGAATGAGCATCTATCTGAGGTCGTCAGCATCTGCCAACGGGATTAGGATCGACACATACTCGTACCCCTCTTCTTAATAGGCCACCGAAACGCGGTCCATAGTTCAACAGGACACACACCATACGAGATCTTATTTGGTCAAACAGTTCAGTTGCCAAGTGGAGCAAAACTCGGATCTCCACCTACGGAGCCCAAAGAGGTGAACGACTACGTGCATGACTTGCGCAGCAGGATTCGTGAATTGCATGAAGACACCAGAGAAAAGATGAAGCTAGCGAGCAGACGCATGAAGATAAACGATTAAATTGTGAATTGTAACTGAATTGAATAAAGCGATTTGTATTGAAACGAATAAGTTCTATCATTAATACCCATACAAACATTTTACTATTTATATGTGTAGGGGCGTTTGTCCTATTATTGCTTCTATCGCAACTGTGGAGCAAGTCTGAAAGGCTCCGGAAATGCCCAGACATGCAAGATGCGGTTCTCTATTGAGCTTTAAAAAGGCGGTCTTTTGCGTGATTTTAGTCCACCATACTATAGAAGCATATTTTGATAACCACTTAAAGAGCTCTACTGATTACCTTTTCAAAAACCTTACTGATATTCGGAAGGAGACTTATCGACCGGAGATTCGCCGGATTGGATATATCCTTTCCCTTTTTGGGGATAGGTTGAACCACCGCCGTTTTCCAATGCGCTGGATAATGTGCATTATTCATTGCATTATTAAACAGGGTGGTGTAAATGTCAACCGCTTCTAGAGGAAGATGTCGAAGCACGATGTTCGGAATACCATCGGTCCCCACTAATTTCTTAGCCCTGATTGTGTCGAAGATCTCATGGAGTTCTTCCTTCGAAATGAATGGGGGTAGGCCACCCTCTCTGGCAATGACATTATTGGCCATATTTTCGTCGCTAAACCGGGTGAAACCAGAGCCCCCGGATCGCCAGTTCCCTATTTCATTTCGAATGCATAAGTCGTGCACCAAGACGCGATTGTCCAGGTCATAATTAGGGCCAATGTTATCAATGGCCTTGTATACTTCCTGGAAAGTCGCCCCTATGGCCTCAACCTTCTCCTGTGGATCCTCGATCACAAAGAAGTCGTCATCATCAGCGGCCTCATTTGGATCAATACCTGCTATTGTCAGTAACCGTTCGTTGTCTGTCGTCCGGGCTATTTTAAGACACTGAAGGTCGTTTTGATTTCTTCTAGTTTATTTATTTGTGGAAACATATTCGGGTTGCTGGTGTTTATAGCCCGAACCTTGTTGTTCCAATACAAACTTACAGAAATTCTGTAATTTTCTTTTATTAGCGACGACTTCAGTGTCCTAATCTCCGGGTCTTGTCGGTTAGTTAACTGTCTGTACAAGTTTTTAAGTCTTGTCAGAAGTCTACTTTTCTGTCGGTGCAGTGCGTCAATAGTGGGATTGCTGAACAGGTCTTCGTTAGTCGTACGTCGATACCGCGGTATTGTAGTGTCAATAGTTTGTTTAATTGTCTCGTCCATTTGTTTTAGGTAATTGTCGATCTCCTCGTTTGACAAATTCCTATTGGACGGTGGGTGGAGCGTGTTCGAGGAGAGCGCTCTAGTCAAGGTTGCGGAGAAGCGTGTCCATCGAGTCTTACTGTAGTTGTAAGAATATCTTTGGACAAACTCCTCCAATTCCGCAATTTCGTTGGGAACCGTAATTTCGGTGCTAAAACCGCAATGGTCGCTTTCATACACGAATGTGCGCAGACAGTTTAATGTTTGTAAATTCGTACCTGTCAGTCGTATACGTTCGTCGTACAGCAGTAGATCCAAATAAGACCCGCCTCTGGGAAACGACGGGTTATCCGTCGCTTTAAGACCGAGTCTGTACATGACATCGTGCTGACCCCACCAATCGAGTAGTAGGTTCCCTCTAGTATTTGGCAAATTATTTCCCCAATCTCTATGTCTAGCGTTGAAATCCCCGCCGATTATAAAATAATTCTCCCCCGATTCCAGCCTCAGAAGTCGAAAAAGCGTGTCGAGCTCCGTAATGAATAGGGTGGATTGTGAAGCCTCAGGTGCATAAACAGAGGCCAAGTACAGCCGCTTTCCACTGCGGAGCGGTATGTAAATGACGACTGCCTCCAACACCCGGAACCTGCGCAACACTCCCTTGTACACTCTGTGAAATTTTATACCTTCTTTAATGAAGATCGCGACACCGCCTCCATGTTTGGATCTGGGCCTAATCTAACAATATAATTATTGTACTCCAGTTTGTGCTTATCGGTTAGCTTGGTTTCGCTAGCGAAAAGCACATCAGGAGTTTGGTCTTGTAGCAATTTAAACATCGCGGCTCTTCGTTCGATCCTAATCAGTGAATTAACATTCACCGCAAGGACCTACAAAGTTTGCTCCACCATGTGCGTACCCATTACGACAAATGTTGCGTTAGGCCCGGCAGCAGTGAGTAGATCTGGTCCACCCGCTTGGCCTGTTCTTGAACCTGCTTTTGCTGCTGAGCCATCTGCCCTTGGATTGCGAGCAAGATGGCTAGCATGTTAGGTGCAGCTTCCGTTGTTCTCGGCGTTGGGGCCGGAGAAGCAACAGTCGCTTGCTGTACCGTAGCCCCCCAACCTGACGCCATTTGGGCGTAGGAAATTTGAGACGTGACGGCTGGTGTTTGAAACCTAACAGGTGAACGTTTGACCTCCACTTTCTGCAGCCGAGCCAGTTTTGCTTTCTTTATGTCAGCGAACTTAGGACAACCCCGATAGTTTGCGGTGTGTCCCACGTTTCCACGTAACACGCACGCATTGTATAACGCCTTCGCTCCTTTTTAATTTTTCCCAGTGAGCCACCTGGTAGTCTAGGACATTGATACTCCTTAGACTATCCAGACGGCTTTCGGGACTGAGCTGCACCAAGAAGAACGGCAGACTCCGTTTCTCCCGCTTAGCTCTTTGCGATTGCTCAGTTTGCTGTGTCGTTATCATAAATTAATAATATAAATGTATAAATGAAATTTTTTTTAATTAAGAGCATCTTTCTCTTCTACCGCGAGCATCGAACTTGTCGAGTTGTAGAGGCTGAGTAGGGTCAATGAATCTCGAGAAGAAATTCTGCAGACGAGTCCTGAAACCAAAGGATGCTCCCCCTCCCCTCCCCAGCTCCCAAAACACTCCCTTCTTCCCCTGGGCTGGATAAAGGTGTCATACGACCAGTGCTGAAGATTAACCTGGCTGAGGCCCAGCATCTCCAAAATAGCTCAGTCGCGAACGGAGTATCCGGATACCTGGTGACCTCCGGGTTAGCTAGCCTTATCTGTATACAGCGGATCTCTGTACAGATGGACACCACTTTCCCCGCTACTCGTGGGTCCATTTATGGATAAAACCTCTAAATCAAAATCCGAGGACGGTACTCCTTTAATACCGGGCGGTAGAACAATGAGGACACCGACCACCGGCAAGGCTCCTGCACTGTCGAGAGGAGGCCAAATTTTGGCAGGCCATGGTACACCATCCTCTAAAGGCAAACGCAACGAGCCTAAAAATAAAGATTCAGGGTGTGTTAAGACTGTGGCAAGCCATGGTCCTATCACTTCCTCCAGCAGCAGCAAGTTTGTGGCAGGCTACGGACTTGTTACTGCTACCAAAACTCCTCCCTCCAAGGAGGAATCCGGAGCTCAGCCGCATCGGCAAGCCCCGTTTAAGGCGCTCTATCTAAGACGCCGAAATGCTTCACGCTTTATCAAAACCTTCGGATCCACTCCGGAGGTTGAGAGAAGTGCGAATATAAAGAGCAAGGTTGAGTGGACTAAAAAGCATAAAAGCATACAAAAAAAGACGGATTACCCACTGCTTATAGGGGACAGGCGTCTCAACTACAATAGAGACGTCGCACACGGCAGTGTGGATCGTGTCAGGTTCAGTAGGGCGGTGGGGAATTGCGATAAGTGGGATGTCGTTCAGCAGCACCAGCATTTCTGGTGGTTGAATGATGGACGTTTCCGTCAATTATGGACCAGCCTCACTAAAGGGGCAGAGCTGACCAATCTCTTTGCTCTGTGAACAGCGATGGCCAGCTTACATAGGTTTAGGTTAGCACTTAAGAAATATATACATATATTGGTGTATTCAAAGGTATATACTAATGTATGTGTATAATTGTGTATAATGTTTAGGTAGACTAAGTTTTATTTTAAGTTAGATATTAAGTTTTTATAAAAAATAAAAAATTACATCCATAGGCTAAGTTTTTTGTTAACAATTTTTTCTTAGCCCTAAGTATACAAAATAAATAGATATAAGAATTTAGAGTAACTTAGAGTGCCTGTGTGGGGCCAGTAAGTTAGTATAAGATTGTTAAGTAATTGTAAGGTAGCATTTAAGCATTGTTTGTTAGTATGTAACAATTAGTGATTAAAAAACTAAAATGCATTAAAAAAATTATCCACTGCTTCCACTGTTCCCAAAATGCGCCAGAGATCGTTGGAGGAAAACGTACCGGTTTCCAAGAGGCCCAAAACACATAGTTCCAAAACCCCTGGGCTATCCAACAGCACATCTCTGAGGTCTTTCAATGAAGTCCTAAAGGACGCATTGGTGATCGCGGTGATCGATAGGAATGATACCGACGGTTCCATTACACCTGAACGGTGGCAGCTGGTCAAGCTGAAACTTTCGAGCAACTTCTTGGCCATCATGCGGGAAAACCCGGACCACTTCCTATCACAAGCGACCCTGGCTGGCACCAAGGCCATGTCAAGCTCATCGCATGTTCCAACCAGAGATCTCTTGATCTCTTCACCAAGGCCATAGGTGGTTTAGGAGAGATTTGGCCAGGTGGTGCAAGATTCGAGGTCGTGTCTAAGGAAGATATTCCTAGCAGACTTCGAACTCGTACCTGGATCCCAGCCGAACCCTCCTCTCCAGAAATAATTCTGGAAAACATCCGGCTCAGTAACCCGACTCTTCCGACTCATGACTGGAAAGTCGCGAAACTGGAGGAACTAAGGGGCTCTTATAGATGCCCGTTAATCGTGATCAATAAGGAATCCCTTAATCCTCTGGCGCAGACGAAAGGCATGATTCGGTTCGAATTCGAGTCCATACATTTAAGGGTATACAAAAAAGATGAGGTAGATGCTGATAAGCTACCTCCTCCTCCTTCAATACCTGATAACACAACCTTGGATCTCGGAGCGTCGATATCCTTTCCAGAAATGGATAGCGACGACTCCAAACTGTCCGACGTGACTATCAAGCCGTCGGTCTCATCTTCTAACACCCTGTCGGAAATGGAAACCGATGACGAAGCAAAGAGAGGTCCTACACGATCAGAGATTGAAGATGAGCTTTTGTACACATCTTCAGAATCGGAGGACCTCAATAACACCGTGGTGGAGGCGACTCTGGAAAACTGTAGCAATGATACGGTTTCTCCAGATTAATCTCCACCACTCAAAAAGGGCTTCGGCCGCACTCATTCTGCGTCTTTCTAAAAACGCAGAAGACATAATCCTAATCCAGGAACCATGGATTGTAGAAGGCGTGGTTCGTGAACTTAGGACACCCACATACGCTTCGCTCTATACAAGAGACAAAGGTAAGATTAGAACTTGTATATTTGTGAAACGTAGCCTTAATGTATTTCTACTTCCCCACCGCAGTGACCCCGACTTAACCGTTGCCAGACTAGAGACTGCCAAAGGCTCCTACTGGCTGGCATCGGCTTACCTTGGCCACGGCCAATTGGGCCCTCTCCCTGGTGATAACCTAGAAAGGATACTACTGGAAGCTGGAAGGCAAAAAACTGGCCTCATAATCGGATGCGACGCTAACATCACATGTAATTGGGCAGTACCAACATCAATGATAGAGGTGAGTCACTTTTAGACTATATTTGAGCCCACTTTTATAACTAGAAACCGACAGGAAGTGCTAGATATTATTCTTGTCTCCGACAGCATCACTCAAAGGCTAACGAACTGGATGGTATCGTCTGAACACTCCTTTTCAGACCACATACATCCAATTCAGTCTGAGTAATGCTCCCCCCAGCCAACCAACTTTCCGGAATTACCGGAAAACTGATTGGCCAAAATACAGATGAATACTGTCAGAAACGCTATCCTCTGAAGTATCAAGTCCCCCAATGAGCTTGACATGAAAGTCAAGGAATTTACTCTGGCTCCCAATCAGGCTATGGCCGCTCTTATTGCCCTCTTATTCAACCAGGAGGCAAGAAGAAGCCACATTGGTGGACATCGGCACTGGGACTGCTCAGAAACTTTTGTAGAAAACTTTTCAACGCAGCAAAATAGCACAAGAAAAGTGACTGACTGGGACTCATATAAAGAATCCCTCAAATTATAAAAAAAAAGAACTGAGGAAGTCAAAGCGACAATCCTGGAAGTCATTCTGTGACAAAATCACAGAAACCTCTGAGGCATCGCGGCTAAGAAAAATCCTCTCTACAAATTCTATGATGGCTAGCTGTTTCAAAAAAACCGATGGCTCTTGGACAACCTCAAGTGATGAATCACTCAACCTGCTTCTGGACACCCACTTTCCAGGTAGCTCCCAACTCGCGGCCAGTAGCAGCCCAAACAGGCTTACTGCAACCGTGACCAAAATTCATGGTCTGATTACGAGAGACAAACTGCTCCGGGCGCTGCATAGCTTCAAACCATACAAGTCTGCTGGTCCGGACGGTATAGTACCTGCCAAGCTACAGAGGTCCTCAGATATTATTGTGCCAGTGTTAGAAAATATTATGAGGAGCTGTGTAGAACTTATCCACTCCACTGTTATGGAGAGAAGTCAATGTAGTATTCATGCCCAAAGCCGGAAAATATTCTAATGTTGTCCCAAAGGACCTCAGACCTATAAGTTTATCATCTTTCCATTTGAAAACTCTAGAACGACTGATTGATATCCATATTCGAGCTAAAGTTGATCCAAGACTTCTGTCTACGGCTCAACATGCCTACTGTAAAGGAAAGTCGGTGAAAACGACTTTGCACTCTCTGACTAGCCACATCGAACGATCCCTAAATATAAGGAGTACACAATGGTTGCTTTCCTAGACATAGAGGGCGCCTTTAACAACGTCAACACATCCGCAAACATGACTGCGCTGTCAACTCTGCAGGTAGACGACTCACTTGGGGAGTTGATCGGTCTAATGCTAAAAAGCAGGATAATTAACTCCAATCTGGGTGAGACTTATGCTAAAAGATATGTCAGCAGAGGTACGCCGGAAGGCGGTGTCCTCTCTCCCCTTCTCTGGATCTTAGTAGTTAACGAACTATGATATACCTGGAAGCGGGTGGTAGCAGAGTGATTGCCTATGCGGATGACGTCATCTCAATAATCTCAATACCATTAAAGAACTCCTTCAAGTAAATCTCAATAGATTAACCCGCTGGGCAGATCGCTGTGGATTGGGAATAAACCCCAAAAAACTGATAAAAAACTGATCTTGTCCTCTTTTCCAGGAAATATAAAATTCCAATCATAGACCCTCCTTCAATAAATGGTAACAGTTTAGTTTTCTCCGATACAGAAAAATATCTGGGTCTCATTTTTGACAGGAAACTAAACTGGAAACCTAACATTCAAGAAAGAGTCAATAAAGCTACAATAGCTTTATTCTCTTACAAAAAAGCCATTGGGAACAAATGGGGCCTTCAACCTTGCATAAATCACTGGTTATACATCTCGGTCATAAGATCGATACTTACCTACGGGATGGTTGTCTGGTTGACGGCCTTGGAAAATGCATTCAACCGCATTAAACTAAGCAGAGTCCAAAGAACATCATGTCTATGCACAAGCGGAGCCTTGCGGTCTACCCCCTCTGCGGAATTAGATATTCTGTTTCACTTGACGCCCCTCGACATTTTTAGCAGGCAAGTAGCTGCGACTACAAATAATTCATTTGGCCACGCCAACATTCTTAATACATTAGGAATCCTCACAGAGAACATCGAATACACCATACCTGAACTTTGGTTTGACAAAAACTTCCATGTAATCTTCCTCTCTAGATCATTCTGGGAGGAAGATGCTTTCATGGAGGATAAGTCAATCCATCTCTACACAGATGGATCTAAAACCGATAGCAGAGATGGTGGCGGTGTTTTCTCAGATAAGCTAAATCTAAGCCTCTCTTTCCGTCTTCCAAATCACTGTAGCGTGTCCTGGCTGTAGAAAAACGTGATATCTACAAGGGATATCCGCATATTTTCGGATAGTCAGGTCGTCATCAAGTCCCTGGACTCGGTCTCATTATATTCTAAAACCGCCATTGAATGCCGATCATCTCTCATGGAGATGGCAGAGCAGTTCAACATCCACCTTTGTTGGGTGCCGGGCCATAGAGACATTCCAGGGAACTGCAGAGCCGATTAGCTCGTCAAAATTGGAACCACTCTACCTAATGTACCGGAAAAAGGTAGTATAGGTATACCAATCGCAAACTAACACTAAAGCTGGATGCTAATAAAAGAACAGACCTTAGGTGGACTGCTGGGCAAACATGTCTAGCGACCAAACAGATCTGACCAAGGCTGGATCTGAGTCGCTCTAAGTGTCTGATCCTTTTAGATAGGAAACATCTCAGCGCCATAATAGGTGTCATTGCTGGACACTGCCTCATATGCAAGCACGCAAGAAGGTTTAGCGCTTTTACAAATGATTTCTGTAGAAGCTGCATGGACGAGGAAGAGGAGGAGACAATCCTCCAACTACTCTGCACATACCTGGCTCTCTCCCAGAGAAGAAAGCTTCATCTAGGAGCTTTACCCTACAAAGCTTTATTATAAGCTCAAACTGGTTCCATTAGTAAGAGGATCATAGATCCAGGTGGCATCACAGTGGGCCAATAGGCCTACGTGGGTTGGTATTTCCAACAGCCGCTCTTACCTAACCTAACCTAACCTAGCAGTTGGAGGGATGGAGTGGTTTGTCTTGGCTTTACTCAAGGCTGAAGACTACCCATCAGGGGAAACAAAACAACACGGTGGTCAAGGGTCGACTATTTTGCGGTGGATCCTTGCAAAAAAAAAAATCATATATAGAACCTTCCTCGCGCTCTTGTAGCAGGCCGAACGGCTACTCTGTTGGTGGCTGTGACCGTCCGTCCTACCTGCTTATGTTGTCCTTCCAAGATACTGAGAGAGTGCACCGATGGCTGCGGTAAATTTTACCGCAACACTATGACCAAATACCACAGGATGGGCGATAATACGCCGCTCTGCAGGCATCCTCTCAAGACTGATACTAATACCGAAATCGGCCCTGATAGAGTAGTAATCATCCGGCTCTCAAGCATCGCTTTGACCCAGTTAATGGTAGGTTGATCGATGTTTCTATGGAGCCCAGCATTTAATATGTAGTCATATCCAGTGTTGTCGAAACCACCCTCCATGTTAAAGAATGCGTAAAGTGCAATTTATTTACAGCGGAAGGAGCCTTTGATTTCAGCTGTCAGCTTCATCAGAGCACCTTCCGTCGTTTACCTTTCTGATATGCAAACGATATATATGACATGGATGTAGAGGCAAATTATTTTCTAAGCTTTCGCTGATATGGACGTCTATGATTCTATCCATTTTATGTTTTTTATCTAAAAACAATCGAAAGAATAATGACGTTCATGTTTTTTTTTTATCTGAAAATAATGGAAAGGATTATTGACGTTCATATCAGAGAAATCTTAGAAAATAGCAGGTGAGTTAAGCTAGTAAGGTTTACATGGTTTACTCTTCTGGATCTTGAGCCACACACCAGACAGAGATTCATGCGAAATGAAGAAAACATAGCCGGCGTAGCAGCCAATATCGAAGAAGACTCAGAAATGTCGATTCGGCGCCGATCAGCTGAATTGGGCATCGCCAAAGAGTTAACCCGGCTCATTCTGCGGAAGGATTTGGGCTTACATCTGCATAAGATTGTGCTGACATGCCCGGAGATCCGGATTTTGGCCAAAAAATCATCTTCTCGGACGAGGCCCATTTTTGGCGCAGCGGCTATGTCAACAAGCCAAATTGCCATTTTTCGAGCGAATACAATCTACGAGTGTTCGACCAAGCATTAATGTATCCAAAAAGATTGACTGTTTGGTGCGGTTCATGGCATGCGGGATCCTTTCGAAATGAGGAAGGAGACACCGTTAAACGTTAATGGTTTCAGGTATATAGCGATGTTAACCGAGCGACAGCATCGATATATCCGAGCTGTGGTACCAACAATACGGCGCTACATGCCATACAAGCGACGCAACGCTCGAAGTTATGAAGGATAAATTTGGCGACTGGCTCAAATCACGGCGAGTGTTCATTAATTGGCCGCCGCGATCATGTGATTTGACACCACATGATTATTTTCTCTGGGGCTGCGTCAAGTTCTTAGTCTACGCTAACAAGCCAACCACTTTGGACTTGCTCGAGGCCAACATTCGACACGCTATTGTCGGAATAACTCCGCACATATTAGATCGAGGCATCAAAAATTGGACCGACCGCTTCAAGCACTGCCAGCAAAGTCGGGGCGGGCATTTTAATAATGTGCTATTCCACATATAATGGCATGAACGTAGCCTCAAAATAAAGCCAGAATCAATTTTATATCTCACAACGTTATTGCTTTATTTAAGTTTTGTTTCTTAGTTCTAATTTAGTCAACCTTTACAATAATTTGAGTTCGTACTGTCAAATTTGCAGGTCTCTGATGACGTATTGCTCAGAATGAAACAAAATTTAACGTGCATCGGTCCGATTTTATATTTTTCCATGCATGAACATCCCCCGCTCAACAGCACCTAGTAAAATAATACGTCACTTTATGATATGAAAACATGATACGTAAACGTCATTTTTTTCTTCCTAAAAAACAGTTGTTTCTAATATTTCGTTCTGGGTAGTTTGTTCGGGTTTATTTGGCGAGTTTTTAAATTAGCTAGCCATACAATTTTAATTCTTTTTGTTACAAAATTTCTGTATTTATGATTTTCCTATTAGGTGCTTTACCCAAACATTAATATTCTTTTTACCAAACACCTCTTTCGTGACGATAGTGTAATAAAAATCTTAGGCTACGTGTATGTAGTACCATTTATGGCTGCTGCCACAAGTGAAAATTCAATACAGTTTTTGATTGGCAAGTTTTAACTAGATTTCCAATTCAGTCAATAATAATATCGATAAAACAAATTAACAAGAAAAATTCAAGTGCAAATCTGTTCAAAATTACCTTTTTTTCATTTGAAAAGCAAAAATAGTGAAAGCATTGACAAAAAAGTTTAAGTTTATGAATTAATTTAGCAAAGCTTTGTAAATTCCGTCTCGAAGTGAATGTTTACGTGACGCTGTTATGTTCATTTTTACAGAATTTGTTCAGGTTCTTCTGAATGCGATACGGCATGACAACTGAAAACCAGTCGAGCTTTGCACATTTTAATATATAAGCCAGAAACATGTCGTTGACAGATGTAGGTCTAATTTTCTTATGATATATATGTACTTAGTACATTAATATCTGAGGGAAAACTGCAGCTATATTTGATGCTGTGCTGCCTTTTCGTGACATCAGCATATATTTTTTGGTATGGAATGCTTCCAATGTTATTTTAAACGATTATTGTTGCAGATTTGTGTTGAGCGCCCCCAACAACACAACATAAATTTATTTTCCTTTAGATATTCGTTTATTCGTCTGTAAAAAAAAAAAACTTAGAACCACGTCGACAAAATTTATTCTAAACTTTTTTATCGAATATAAACTTTGTTATCGAATTTCTAAGCAAAAAGGTTGCTACTTGTACCAATTATATATGTGTTATATGTGCGTATGTATATATATTACATGCATATAAATACATAAATATGAATACATATTCATATGCATATTTGCATTCATAAAAACGCTTATTGCTCCCTAAGACCAATTGGTTAAAGTTACATTGTTATTACCTTGTTGGATTTCGTTTTTATTGGCCATTGTGCATATACATATGTACGTGTACGTAGGTCAGGTGTTGTCAGTTAAAAAATGTATTTAATGAAAAACTAGTCTAAAATGAGAAACTGATAAAACTTATTCGGTATGCGGACAAGAACAAGAACAAACGAATGTTTTCGCACATTTAGAAAAATCGTTAAATTAATTTGTCGTTGGTTTGTAACGTGTATGGTTGTATTTCATTTTAAATATATATGAGTATCAAAACATTGAAGACAATTCTTTGATTGACATTCATCCATTTCAGATGTACAAGCATCAACCCACTGGGTGGGAACGAATGAAAATTCTCATGGCTTTATTTTGAAATATTTGAAATCGCCTTATGTGTTCGTTATTCCCCATGAACAAAATTGTTGAGCAGAATTCGAAGTGGTGTTTTATAACAGTATTAAATATATTCATGGCGCACAATGTGGTAATGTTTTTCCGAATCCTTTTGAGAATGCCTATCTTTTTTGGTGTAGACGTCATGTGACTATTGACTATTAAAGTGGTCAAGGTCTACACCAAAATATTTTTTTTCTTGTACTTGTTCAATCATTTTACCGTTTATTTTTATATGAATACGATCAACACTGTATAAAACTATACACTCAGTCTTTTTACATTTATTTTGACTTGTCAGAGTTGTAAAAGAATGCACTCTTTTTTTAATGCAATCTTTGAAGAATTCAGATTAGTAATTGCATTCATTAACTTCAAAAAATAATGGAACAAAAATGAATGCAATCAGCATTCACTTTGCGATGTAATGATTGCATTCATTTGAATGCAATCATTTTTGAATTCATGAATTCGTTTGCATTCTTTTGTGTTCATTTAATTTTCTTATGGCAATACCGTTATTTTGCTTCTACTTCGTAAGCAACGAAGTTTGCTGTATTTTTGTTTTAAAATGTTAGATCAGTTTGGATACATTATTCACTAGATTGATTATATTAAAGACAAGTAATAATATTCTACTGCATCCAGGTCTCTTAGTTCTTACAATTTTTGTAGTAAGTACAGAATTTGATTACCTTTTAAAGGTACAGGGTGAAAGAACTAAAATATATAAACAGATCTAACTAAATGTGCACTGCATGTACATATGTATGTATATAAAGTATGTACTATGTACATGTACATATGTAAATGAAAATATTATCATAAAAAAACTAAATAAACACAAAAGAGTGCAAAGAATGCAAAACAATTCATGTATTCAAAAATGATTGCATTCTATTGATTGCATTTAATAGAATGGTAAGAAAATGAATGCAATCATTACATCGCTAAATGAATCTGATTGCATTCGTTTACCGTGCATTCTTTTTTGAAGTCAATAAATGCAACCAGTATTTTGAATTCATTAGATGTTTTTTGAGAATGCATTCAAAAATGATTTCATTCTTTACAACTCTGCTGTATATATGTATGTAATTTTCAAATATTTTTACCACTTATAAACGTATTTTGTAAGTTTTTTCAAAGGTATCTTTCTGTCAATTGTTGCAAAAGCTCTTTGGAAACTTAGTAACACTGTTATAATTTTATTTTTGTTATGTCCCTGTTCTTATAAGTTCAGTACTAACCAGTTAAGGGACATTTCACAGGAGTGGTCGGGTCGGAAACAGGATTGGTTTTCGATTAAATTGTATTTATAAAATTGTTGGTATGAAGAGTTTTCAACTACCTTTTCCAGGCATTATGCTGACCGGTTTACATTGTTCACACACTTAGTGCCCGACTTTTTCATCCAAAGAAAAATAGCAATTACTAATTAATTTTTTTTTAAACTCACCGCTAAAAAACGATTTCTTTGCAATTTGAAGAATTATCGGGCCGAATAATATCAAAATAATCTTGAATAATCCAATATCACACAATGAATTATTATGACGTCTAGACTTTGAAAAACAAGTTAAACTTTTCGGCAATTAATAATTGCTGGTTTTTCTTTGTTTCTGCATCATTTAACACTAAGGTCTGATTATCTTGTTCATTGCTTTTTGGTTATAACACGATTCAATCTTCTTACAAATTTATTGCAGCTTGCTTTTATTGTTGTTTCTTGTAGACTTATAACTTTTTCAATCTTCCTCCTATTGAACAAACTTGCTGTTTTGTAAAGATGAAAGAAAGTTTAAACCATTTACTATGGCCTGGCATAATTTTTATTCTTTCAGTTTTCTCTTGTACAATCGATAATTCATTAACGTCGGAGTATCAAGGAGTTAGAGAACACTTTTGTAGTAGACAAATTTCGGAATTTTTCAATATCGTATTTAAATTTCTGGTTAACTTCTAAAAAGTTTTGCCGATCTTTGTCTACCACCGGAACTCTTACAATAATTGATTTATGATCTTTTAATTTCACGTCAGTTGATGTATCTGCCCATATATTTATTTCTTTCTTATGATTTTAAAGATGCACTAATTCTTGTTAGTTGTTTTTTTTTTTAATTAGTTAGTTACATTTTTTATTTAGCATATTTTGCTATTCAATATTAATGATACAATATATATATATATTCAAACATATTCAAACTTAACCTAATGTGTAAAATTAATAATTAATATTTACTGCATTCAATAAAAGTTTTTATATATGTGGAAAAGTGCATCTTATATAATTAGCTGTTAATTGCTGGAATCTTTTAAAGTTAATTTCATTTTTCAAGTTTAATGGTAGTGAGTTAAACTAAACAGTTGACAACCTTTTATACAATACTGTTTTGCGTAACAGCTTCCCGATAAGCGGGCAACCGAAAGTTATCACCACTTCTTAAATTATAGGGTTGCGAGTCCTTCACATATCGCAAATATTTTTTTGAATAGTTTAGTAACATATCATGCTTGATTTTGAAAATAAAATTTAAAACATTAAACAATATTCTCTGTTTTACATTTAACCACATTAGTGTGTCCAACATCATTCTAATTGGCGTATAGCGATTGCATTTTAAAATTACTCGCATGACCCTATTTTGCATACGTTGTAACTTAATAATCATCATAGTGTCACTAAGAGATACAAAACTGATGAGCAATACTCGAAGTGAGGTTTGATCATGACATTATATATGTATGTGTATTGCACTCGTTAAGATCTTACTTCTAATTCTAGCAAAGAAACCTACTTTTTGCTATTTTTTGAACAGTGTACTCTATATGTGGACTTAATGTTAAATTCAAGTCAATGACTACTTCTAGGTATTTTATTTTTTCTACCTGTTCAACTATATCATTTTCTATAGAGAGATTTACATTTATTTTATGTTTAAGAACCATACATTTTGTTTTGCTAACATTTAATTTAAGTTTATTTGCATTTAGCCATACACTTAGTCTATGTAAGTCCTCTTGTATTCGTCGTTCACATTCCTCCAAGCTCCTCCCAGGTATAAATATGAGAGAATCATCGGTAAATAAGGCTACCTGCGCGTATTTTAGCTGTTGATTTATGTCGTTGATGTATATTATGAAAAGCAGGGCCCCCAGAATTGATCCTTCGGGCACTCCCAAAGTTGTTACAATGCTTCTCGATGATACTCCATTAATCATTGTTCTCTGACATCGTATGTATAAAGTTTAGAAGTATACTTACTTGTGTCGATTGTTTAAAATGCCCTCTTAAAATCCAAAAAGACGACAACTACATAATTGTTTGCTGCAAGCTCCTCTTTCTAGCATATTAAAACGCTATTTAGCGCTGTCCCGCATGAACGTTTTTTACGAAATCCCGATTGGTTTTCGAGAAATACTCGTATGTTATTCGTTTCGAAATTCAGTTGGATTAGAGCAATTTTTTCCAAAACTTTCTCATACACTGGTAGTGAGTTTATTGGCCGAAAGTTTTGGCATTTGTCGGTTCCTTTGACTTTTCCAATGGGTGTAATAACCGATTTCTTCCAGGACTTAGGGACCGATCCACTGCTTAATGACAGATTTATTACTCGCTCGATTTTGGACCCGATTACTCTACTACCATACTATAACAGCCCTTTATTTGAATACCAGGAAGATTAACTTCAGCATCTTTTATGTCTTTAGTCCAGTAAGTTTCGTAAAATGCTGGCACATTAAATTTATTATCTTAGTGTAGTTTCAATTTGATTAAAATTGCTAATACGGCCTTATACATTCGAATACCAATAACACAATTTGGTTAGTTGCCAATATTCCACCCTCTCTGCTTCAATTTTTAACTTTCGCTACAATATAGAGCAACAACTATTTCAGCAATCAAGCTTTATATCAATTGTTTGCAAATTCAAATTTTTTTTACCTTTAAGTATTTTATGTATTTTAAACTCTCGTTTTTGCAATCTCTGAAAGTATGTCCTCATGTTACCGCTTTTTGTGCATATTTGGTTGCGCTCCCTACAGTGTTTTCAGGGGTGGTTAAAATCCCAGCATCTTAGAACACTTAAACTTTCATACATTGGATATCTATCCTATTCTATATTTAATTCATTACCTTATTGAATACTTTTACGTATTCAATTAAGGCATTAAATGTCCATTGATTCTTAAGGGATCTAAACACCTTTATAGATTTCAAATTGTCTGGATGAATTTCATAGTTTTCCCCCATTTTTTCTTTTATTTATATTATTAAGATAGTTTGCGCTTTTTATTTTCGCAGCGTATATGTAGCTACTCCTCTATTATGTCGATTGGGCATGCTACTAATTCGACGTTTAGAGATGAATGTTTTTTTTAATCTTTTATTTCGGTTTTTGTAATATCAATCTCGGTTTTAAAATAACTGGTACACTGGTTACCATAGGCTTCTTCAATTGTGTTGCATACGTCATAGAACTTCTCTTTTTTTTTTTTCATCGACAAATTTATTGTAAAATGTTTGTGTGGGTACAAATGATAGAACTTCTTCTTTTCAATAGAAATCGCTTTATTGTAACTGTACTATTCACTATTTAATTGTTTCTCTCAGTGCAATCCAATTTCTCAACCGCTTATACTTTTCTTATCTTTTACTTAAACCACTTAATCACTTCTCCTAATTAACACTCCAAATTTCACTTTAGAACTGATTTGCATACCTTGGGGATGCTGGTATTTATACTCGAATGACATACTTCGAGAACAATCTTCGCCATCCAGCGTCCCATACGATTTCCAGTTTGCTAGAAAATTCGATTCCACTCTCCAGTCATCAATGGTCGAGACTTTGTTATTCAAGTATCGAAATCTTCTGGTCTTCGAGTATCGACATCTTCTGCTCTGTAAATCTAGATGTCGCTGCTCACATTTAAGTGGTTATCACATTATTTTTGATACCCTTTACAATCTTATTACACAGTCATTAACTTAGTTGCATATTTCTTTGCTATGGGGTTTGCATTCTTTTTTTTTATTCTCGTAATGCTTGCCTCTCGAGTGGCTTTTCTACTGATTTTTTTTTTTTTTTTTTTTTTTTGAGTAAGTTCGAATTCATGTTTGACTCATTTAGATGATTTCTACTCAATATTATGTGTGCATAGAACGCACATTTTGCACATATACTTTGTCATTGCATTTGTGTTTGACATATGAATGAAATATTTTTCCACAAACTCCCTCGGACCTTATATCCGATTTCTTTCCCGACAAGAGCATTCTCGCATTTACGGCAATCTGGCATTTTACCTCACCGGTCAATTTATTTAGCTTTTTTTTTATTATTAATCCCCCCAACTATGGGAAGTGTTTATTTTGCTGTTTATTATATTGAACACGTCCGACTCCGCTCGATCATTAACTCAAAATAGAATAGAAAAACAAAAGGAAAACATTCATATTTGAAAGGCAATAATATTCGAACTTCTCAGGATTTAAAATTAAAATAGTTTAAAAAAAACAGTTAAAATGAAGTTAGAGCAGGAATATTGAAACATAAATGCAATAAGGCTGCCGACAGGGAGCAGTGTATATGTAATTGTGCGTATGGAAGAGCACAAACACATTTTTTTTTAAAGATTTTGCCCGGAAAAGTATGCCTTATCCATGGAACCTTAGTGTCGTTTGCTTCATAAGAAAGTAGGCCTAAGTTGCGAGACCTATTATTGTATGCAAGATCTTGTTTGCCGTACTGTGTAAGCGCCTGATGACATTTGTCAACAATGTGATCAGGTTACATCTATTTGGTTTTAGGCCTGATAAAGGAATAATTAACCAAACACCGCAGATTCTGAAGGAAGCGCGTCACTAATTGCATGGCAATAGTGTGCGGAGGCGTCATTCTGCTGGCACACAATACCCTATCTTCAATGCAGGGGTATGCCACTTAGTAGTTCTGGTAACTCGTTTCTCAAAAATTTCGGTAAAGTTCCGAATTAAATCTTGGAAGTAGCTGAGATGGACCAATTAGCTTGTTATCCAATATGACTGTGCTCACATTGACGTTGACCTTGTGTCGGGAAGCTCAATGTTTTATGAATTAATGCTACCTTCTGCCTAAGACTGACAAGTGTGAAAATTAGTAATTCTATCCTTGTTAAATAAGGGTTCATCCGTTCATATGGATTCGAATGATAAAGCTTTGGCTCACAAAATGTTTTTTCCATGCTACAATTGAGCAAATCTACAATACAATAAACGCTTCTCTGAGACTTTTTATTGTCCCAAAACTATCTAAGACAGCTGCGAACAAAGGGTCACCTACCCGAATCGACCACTTTTTCCTCTTGTGGGTTTTTCAATTTTTAAAATTTTTTCTTAAACTTAAACAATTTTTAATACAATGACGCAAGAGCAACATTTTTAGACATTTTAACTACACATAACCGTTGTGCGCTCTACCGCGAGACTTAGACGTGTATATGAGTCCTAGTGAAAATTATTATTTTACTTTGATTTTATTGGGTCGATTATCTAAAAATCATACTCGATTTGAAGATATTTTAGTTATTAATCGGTTCATTGCAAATAATCAGAAATATTTTAATTAAATTAATAATAACTACGTATCAAGTCAAAAATAATATTTTCTGACTTTTACTTTACAGCTCAAACGGTAGCTTTTAATACGGCAAGGCGAAAACGAGAACTTTTTCCCTTAATGAGTACGTAAGCGCACGCACATGCAAAATGATTGCAATGTAGATGGAGTGTGATGGACCTCTGAACAGGGAAACTTATTTACCATGCAAAGGACTATGTGGAACCTTCTTCCATATCAAATGTGCAAAGCTTTCGGAATATGTAAAGACGATCAACGAGAAACCAGTGATAATCAATTCAACGAAATCCCATTTACATATTATCAAACAAGCATTAATTCTAAAGGTGCCATGTTCAATATGAGGAAAAACAGGGCATCATAAGGCTTTGCTTCAAATGTCTATATTCTCAGTCTGTCCCCCTATGTATCCCTTATCTACCAAAGTTTTTGATGTCTTATCCAGAAGACCTTGAAAACCTGCATTACAGACCCATGTCTAGTTTTGGCATCTTTACCAAACTTTACCGATCCTTCACGAAAAGTTGTGAGACTTTTCTTTTTGATTGGCCCATTAGACACTTGGACATTGGCAGTCCGAACATTGTTGAGACCGGTATATGTCTACAAGTCTACCAAGTTCCAAGACCGAGCAATTCATCATGGGTTTGATAATTTTCCCCACTGCTACCGCCTTTGAAACCTTATGAAATTTGGTGCGTCTGATAACTTTCGGAAGGGCACCATGTACCAACTCGTAGACTTCTGAGATGCTACTTTAGATACAAGTCTGTTGCCCAAAGAACAAGTGGCGATTTTATCAATTGAATCATGGCAATGTTTAATAACAGTTGGTGGGGAAAACTGCAAAAATTTAATAGTAACAATTTGGAAAGAGGAATACGAGTACGTATCAATTCAAATCAATAAGAAGATAATTTATGCTGGTATGATCATATGAGAAAAGCCATTGTTTAATTTCAAATAAGAATACTCTTTTCTCTCTCACACATCTGAGCCCTCTAGTAGTTTAATAAGCGCAGAGCAATTGCACTGTATGCATAGGTATGATTACTAAATCTCTTGTATTGCCGCGTAGATTATAATTTGTTGTATCCCGCATTTAAATAAAATGGTTTTAATACTTTGTAGACTTTTGTATGAATGCCGTAAAGGAAGGATCCCAAGATTCTTGAATAACTCATAACTATGTGTTCGACGATTTACCTTAAAATTAATCCGAATTGCGGGCTGTTGCTTTATAAGCAGAGAATAAAAAGCATTCGGGTAGGTAGCACCCCAACAAGAAATGCCTTACTGCAATTTAGAATAAAACAGGCCATAGCAGATTAATTTTAAGATTGGTAGGCGGCAGTATAGGCTAATATGATGTAAGTGCTTCACAACTTTCATGAAATATTGCTGAAGGTACTAGGTGTGGTCCTTCTAATTAAGCTATTATCCAATATAATCCCTAAGTATTATAATTAAAGCTGTCGACGAGTTCAGTCCGAAAGCACACCGGGCTGCAATTTGCAATATTGTTAAAGGATATCAGATTTTTTGTGTATAGAGGAAATCTGGGGCAGTACGGCGAAAGGCAAGTCTGTGTGTATTGGCCTTTTTATATGAAAAAGCATGTATTTTGTTTTCTCACTGATGATCAATCTACAATATGATGGTTGAACCGTCTACGTAATACATTCAGGTCATTATTTAAGTCTAAGAATACGTTCAAGTTATTAGAATTACAGTAGGATAGTGCTGTATCATCAGCAAAAGCGATAATTTCGCCATTAAAATATTGCAAGAACAACGAGTTCACATATAAAAAAAAAGGGTGGGACCTAGAACAGAACCCTGTGGGACACCAATATATAATGAATTTTGAGAACTAAATTTATTTTTAATTTTGACTATTTGCTTACTGTTTCTTAAAAAGGATGCAAGCCACTCGTATACAAAACCTCTAAAACCAGCATTATAAGGTTTTTTTTAACAAGATTGTGTGATCAACCATATCGAAAGCTTTGGTAATATCAATAAAAAGTGCAGCAGGAATACGAGAATCATTTAGACTTTTATTTAGTTCACTTGTAAGCTTGAGCAGAGCATCCTCAGTAGATTTGCCATGACGGAAGCCGAATTGAGAAAAACTAAAAAAGTTTGTTCTAGTTAATAAGGACAACATTTTGATTTATTACGCCATTTTCGATGACTTTAGACGAATCATGCGATAGTTATTTACCTTCATCGAATCACCATTTTTATATAGCGGAATTACTATTGTAGTCTTGAGCGATTCTGGAAAAATTCCAAGTTGAATGCAATTGTTAAAAATATGACAAAGAATATCAGAAACATGAAAAGATTTTAAAAATATATCCTATATACCTCATTAGATGAGGAATGTGAGCTGAACTTTCAAAGAAAAAACACTGTAATTGCAGATTTTCTTGGCTAACTAACAGAAATATCCCAATCATTGGCGTTTGTCTGGAGATTCTGCAAGGAGTTTGAGATATTAGAGGAGAAATCGTTAAAAAGCTGAGCAACCTCTATAGATTCAGACACTGGTGCATTATTGCTATTTAAAATTATATATATGTTTGAATTATTGCTATTTAGGAACTCGTTAACAATCTGAAATTAATTTTTAGTGTTACCCACGTTTTAAGCTAGTTTTGAACGATAATAATTATCTTTGCAAAACGAGATTTCTGCTTTTATTCCATGACACAGCTTATCGTTTTAGTCTTAAATTGTTCGGGTGAATAAGAAGTTTTGAACAAAGCCTTTTGTTTATTTTGAATTGTTTTTAAAAGTTTTTTGTTAGTCATAATTAAATTTTGGCTACAATTTCTAATTGGAAATTGTATTCTGTTAAGGAAAAGGTCATAGGTCATAGGTCATCCGAAGCATTGTACGCGTCATCCCAGAATTCAGTGTTTAAAGCTCATCTAAAACAGTTAAAGCCAATTTTTACACATGCATTCTAGATACTTCGGAGTCGAGTTGGATAGTTGTCAGACTATGATCAGTTATTTTTAGGTCAAAAGCTGTAGATTTATAATGCGTGGAATTATTTCTATGCATTCTAGTAAATATATGATCAAGACAAGAATTTGAATGCGTAGGTTGAAATAACAGAGATTCAAAACCATACGAAGAAATAATCAACATCAGATGAGTTGAACAGTAAATAAATATCAAAATCTCCCATGATAATTACATTTTTCTACGATTTATTATACCTTCTAAGAAGCAAGCAAATTCATTCACAAAGACTCTTATCCTACACCTGTGAATTCTATAAATACAAATAAAACAATATCGAACACCAGAGATTTCATATCGAACACATTTTAAATCAGCACTATAAATCACCACCAGCGGAATATTTATTATTACATGTTGTATCAAACATAAAATTTGGTATCGCACTTAGCTAATCAGGAATCTCATCTTCATAAATCCATATCTCGGAAAGAAAAATGAGGTCTGGTAAATGGTTCAATGATACTAGATGAGAGAAAATAGTATAAAAATTAAGAAGTAATTTTTTGCTACCGATATTTTGATGAACAGCAGAAAGACCTGACAATGACTGAGAGATAGGATGATCTATGCACAAACAATTGTCCTTATTGAGAGTAGGTGGGACAAAATTATTACTAATATTAAGACATATACGAGGTTCTAATTCAGAATTATCTATATTAATATTAGATATCAGTATTTTAAACATATTTCACAAAATTCTTCAAAACTATTTACTTTAATTATTCTGTCGCCTTCTTTTTTTTTCTAACAAGCACAAATAAATTCCTGATCCAGACGAATTGAAATTGGTTTTTCTGCTTCAATTCCTTTGCTTTACTGAGTAGTGACCTTGTGTGGGCAGTGAGACAGTCATTGATGTAAATTTTGTGGCCGCAGATTGAATTTTCTCTCACGCATAGTTGTCGTTATATTTTCGGTGCCAATGAAGAGAACTTAACGCACACAACCGAGTCTGCACAGTTTTTTGACTTTAGATTTTTCAAGTAACATGACTCAATTGCGGCACTATCAATATAACCATCGCCACTAATAGCCGACAATAATGTAGAGACTTTCTCCTTAACATTTGTGCCTGACGTCATGCCGATAATGTCTACCGCACATCGTTTTTCTTTCTGCTCCAGGCTCGCCTCTAAGATAAGAAAAACGTTACTCTCCCCCAGAATTTGTATTTTGTTGATTGCTTCAAAGTTTATTTGTTGTTGCTTTATGTATTGTAATGTAGTTTGAGTTTGTAATGTTATATGCTGCTTACTGGTCTGCTCGATGACACCCTCTCCAACCAGCTGTACCTTCTTGTCTTCTTGCCTCGTCTGTCTCGTGATCATCCTAGATTTATGCTTATGATTCCTCTTGTGAATCCATCAATTTTGCCTTTACATAGGTTTGCCAATATTTACATGAAGTCAGATTTTAAAACGTTGACTTGGAGTTTACTTTAAAGAAGTAATATAGTTATACCACCTAATCAAAAGTCATTATTAAAAGAAGAAAGATGTGTTTTTGAAAGCTTTAACATATTTTATAATATACCAACGAAAACAATAATAGTGTTTACTTGTCGTAAGAATATTTTGGCGCCAAAAAATTAATATCTAAAAGCATAGCAAGTTATATTCTTATTTTGAATTAAATTCTATTTAAATGAAAACATTTCATTAGTATTTGATTCGGAGGATACACCTTATATAGTGCAGGGTAAGCACTTAAAAGGTAAATTGGCAGTGCCCTATGCTGAATGATGTATAATCCATCACCCCTTGTTTGTCAACTGACACTCGTCCAATAGATTTTGACTTGCTAAACTTATAAGCGCATGTATTGGAATAAACGGTGGTTGAAAAATACCTTAGTTGAGCTTCTCCAACGTATGTATCCCTCAAATGAATTACTCACACTGGTATATTCGGCTTTTGTTTTGTCCAAAGAACTTTCGTTCAATGGTTATAGGTGGGTTAACTACGATCACATTAAAAATCGACTGTTAAAATCAAGAGATTGACCTGCTTTTGACAACACACTCAAAACAAAAAAAGGATGTCGACTTTGAGTTTTCTATTAATGTCCAGACCTTCTAAGGTTCATCGTTGACTCGTATCACTTGTTGTACTCAAGGTACGAATGGGGATATAGTATTCATTGTAAATCGAAACATTCCAATTGAGCGAACATAAGCCCATTGCAACTGTTGAGCCGACATTCAAACTGTGAGTTGTGAAAGTAAAGATTTTGAGTTTTTCTAAAATTCTTTAAATACAATACTTATCTGCAATTCTCATTAAATTTAAAGCCTTTGTTTGATTTGCTTACACATAAGCCAACGATGGAACGAGGAGAATCAATAGAGATTGATCTGGAAAAATTTTCGACTAATAAATAGTAAAGATAATAAAAATAGTGTAACCAGTATAATTCACTACTAGGCCAGTTTTAGCAATACGTTAAAATGTTCGTTTTTATATTTTAGTTTTATAAATAAAGACGACTATCGAGATTATCAAGTGGCACAGGATTTTTTTTATCTGAACTTCGAGATCGAACAAAGTAAAGAAAATATGCAACTTATGTGGGTGTTGCCCAATTTTGCCCACGTTCTCGTATCCGTTTGAATTTACCAAATGATAAAAGTTCCATGTTTGTTTCTAATAGATTGTGACCGCATCGTCGTCATTATTATTTATAAGCAAATTATGTGATTTGTTCTAACACATTACATTATTTTTTTAATAAATCAATACTTGTTTGTCATTTGTGATTTCGAAAACAGAAAGTATTATCGAGCGAAATATTACTTGTAATAAACCTTCGCTAAAATTAAAAACCAAATCGAACTTTTAAAGTGATTTTATATTCCTTTTCTCTTTTTCCCTTATAACGGAAGGTCTTTACAACTAGTTGGTCGTTAAATATTAGTATTAACTTGTTATTAATTATATTGTTAATAAATACATAATAATAATAATAATAATAATAATAATAATAATGATAATAATAATTATAATAGTAATAATAATAATAGTAATAATAATAATAGTAATAATAATAATAATAATAATAATATATTCTTTATTTATCAAAAACAACATTTTAAGTACTAACAAATTGGTATATTGTTGATGTCTCTCCTCGGCTCAGTGCTTCTCTTAAAAAAAAACATTGCCGTATTCGTATCTGAGTAGTAAACGTGACTGATTAGGCACAATAATATTATTCATGGCGGCATGCATAATACAATAATCCGCATTGTAATACAACAATATTCGTACAAGGAGAGATACCCATTTCGATAGGAAGACAATTTCACGTTAAATACTTTCAAGCTTTCACCGGCAACCAAAATTAAGAGGCAGAAACAGAATTAAGAAATAATAGATACATAGATGTCAGAAAGAATGTCAGTTAAAAATACGCGGTAGGATTAAGCATATAATTAATACCATTGCACTTCGTTCTATTTTTTTCCTCTTCGAACTTGAGCTTGAATTAGATTTTAGCACTGAAACTTCTGCGAATACGCGCACTTTACTGCACCTACTCCATAACATGTTTGTCTTCGCTGCTATTATTTTTACTTTGTATTTCGCATACATCGTCCAACACCGTGATGTGTATTTTAAATCCAGATTTCCGAAGATAATGTATTGTAAAGTTTTATGTTTGATAGACATTTTTCTGTCAATACTGCAGAGTTTTTGCGTTCTTTTAGGCACCCCACATCTCACTGACACGAGATCTATTTGATATGTGCCAACGAAAATAGATAAAACTTTCTTTTATTATTTTGTTTTACATTTTACTTTTTTTTTTTTTAGTTAATTTTCATCGAAAACCAGCAGGGTATTATATTGTATTTTCGAACTCTGATCACCGATGAATATTGCTATAGATGGATCTGCTGGATCTGTTAGCTGATATTATATCTTCAGGGACAGTGCGTTGGTGTGTACGTCCTCGTTTGTGGCGTATAGCACAGCGTTGCACTTTAAGTCATACTGAATTTATATTATAAATGGCGTTTCTTAATTGGAAGATAGTAAAAGGGCGTCTATCTTTTTTTAGATTTTTAGATCAGTCGGATTTTTTATGAATTTTGAAGAAATTTCTAGATGTCTAGACGGGTAACCACAATTTCGCACTATAATCCCTTAAAAAGCAATTTAATTTTTCAAACGTATAATGGAAAAAAATTAATTCTAGATTAACAATTAATTGAACAAAAATAAAAATAACTAGTAAAAAAGGTTCAGTTAAAAAGATGCGTAAAAATTTCGTTTTCATATTTTTTCCGTGTTTTGGTATCAAAAGCACCATTTCACAAGCTTGTTTGATTTTCTTCTAATTTACTTATCTTACTTATATATTATTATAACTTATTTTACTCAAATTTTCTGCTTTGGTTGTTCAAACCAGTACATAGAAAATTTATTAAGTATTACTGATATTTTAAATGTCATTTACTTTACTTGTCACTATAACGAGCGCCTATGCAGCAAAATGTTGTCGCATTTTTTTTCAACTAAATTTAAGAGTATGATTACTCTTAAAATGCCGAAGCACATGATAAGTTTTTTTTTAAAAATTGGTCAAAGAGAAAAGAAAGATGTTTGCTTGTGCTTAGCGGTCCATGGGTGGCATCCAACATTTAATGGGGTATTAAACTTATTGTTATATTCTGGACAACCACTCATCTCACGCATTTTAGTTGCCTGAAATAAAGAATGTCTTTCCGGAGCGGTTGGGATTTGTTGTCGGTTTGGAAGTCAATACACTACCACTTGAGCCACGTCCACCCACCGATTATCATATTCAATACGAAATTGTTTTCATTAACAACATATCGTTAACGGAATCAGTTGAATTGCTTATTTATGATAAAATACTGAAATACTGTTCATTTACCGTCTTCTCAATTAAAAATTAAAAAAAAAAAAAAAAAACCAAGGCAGCTTGGGTACAAGTATAGCCGAAACACCTCGCCCTTCTAATTTTCATTAAACTTATAGAGCATACAAATGTATGTATGCTTGCTTCCTGAGTAATATGTTATTCTTAAAAGCATTGTTTTACTCGATATAATAATTATATATTATATGATTTTGTAATAATTATGAACAATCGATTTTTTTTTTTCAGATTTCACGTAATTAAAATTAAAATTAGTGCCTTTGCGATATCTATGTAAATTTTATTACGGCCTTATTTACTGCAATAAATGCTTTAACATATTCCTAATAAATATAAGTAAATGAAGTGATACTAAATGGTGTCTTGTCGATATGAATTCAAATTCCGAAGAAATACGGAAGAAATTCACCGCTGTACAGCAAAAATCTGCTCCAGCGACATTCGGCACACCAGGGCCAACAAGAGTGAACAACAGTGTATTAGAACTTTTAACTGTAAACATGACAAATCGAAGCGCACCGCCGGTAGTGTCTGCTGCACAATCCTTGATGAGTACATTGGAGCCAGAACGAACATATGTTTTCCCCGCAACAAATATACCTGGTGGGTCTGGAAACGCTATCGGTAATAGGATTGACAAGATTGCCGGAACTGAAGAACATGAAAAATCATTATTAGCCGTTGGAGGAACAACGAGTCGCAGACATGCTCGGTCTATAAGTCATGGCGGCGGATCAATTCTAACTCCTGGTGGTAGGCCGTTAAAATCAGCAATAAAGGGACATCAACGAGCATTTTCTCATGGCCAGATAACCAATTCTCCTAATGCAGGTGTATCACGAGGTCATAGTCGTGTGGGCTCAAAAACAGATTTTATTCTTCCCCCCGGGCATAAAGAAGAAGTAATAAACCGTGATTTTGGGCCTTCTGCTCCGTCGTCTGCTCGTGGTGGGCACTCAAGGCAAGCTTCCCGGTCGGAATCGATTTACACATTGCGACGTTCGGAAACGCCTCCATGGTGGAAAAAATTTTGTATATGTCAGAGTGAAAAATTTGAGGAACGTAGTTATCGTATTGTTGTGCCAAACCATACAGTTTCAGCAAAGACACCTAAGAGAGATCATCCGAATGGACGATACGTTGGTAATAAAATACGGACCACTAAATATACTCTTTTATCATTTATACCGAAAAATTTGTTGGAACAATTTCATCGAGTAGCGAACTTATATTTTATATTCATTGTGCTGCTTAATTGGTTTCCGGCAATCAATGCATTTGGTAAAGAAGTTGCAATGATACCTGTCCTTTTTGTTCTTGGAGTAACTGCAATTAAAGATTTGTTCGAAGACAGAAGAAGAAGATATTCTGATAAAAGGATTAATAAAACAACATGCAGAGTTTATGATGGGTGAGTAGATATGAAAAAAAATACTGTAAATACATTTTTTGTAAACCTATAAAATCATGTTTATTATCATTTAGATTGTATCATACTTTAGTTTGAATACAATACTTATTTTTGGATTACGAAGGTAGATTTATTTTATATTATTTTATAATGGGTTGAAAGTTAAGCAATGAAAATTTATAGTTAGGTACTATTTCGTTGGACTAAACTGTACAGCGGAATGAAACAATCTTTTTATGCACGTGTATCCTATCCGGTTATTATTATTATTAACAAGGTACAAATTACAATGTTAATATAAAAAGGGTAGCACTAGCTACCAGGGCTTTCGGCTAGAAAGATTAAGAAAACTAGAGAATTCATATATCATGTACAATATTCAATTCGGTTAATAATTGGTACACGTACAGTGGAATGAAACAATCTTTTTATGCACATGTATCCTATCCGGTTAATATCTTAGAGCATTGTTATATAAATGAAGCCACGTTGATATACCAATTTTACTTGCATGAGACTCTTTTGACAGTTTTACTGATAGACTAGTTTGACCTAAAGATGTTAACGTTATAGAGTAAAATAGAAATATAAAATCAGGTTCTGGATGGGCATTGGAAAAGGGTGAATAATGAATCTATAATTTATACTTCAGAACAATGTCGTCCTAAATCAAATAAAAGACCTCATTGAATTTGATGGCCGTATAACACAATGCCCATCTTAATTGCAAAGGTGTGAAACGTAATAGTTCTAGTAACTCGTTCCTCGAAAATTTCTATTTTCAAATTAAATCTTGAGGAAGGCCAATAAGCCAATATGCTTGCTAACACAGCGACATTATGTTTGTGATGAAAAGTTCTCTCTTTCCTGAAGTAGACGTTCTGCCCGGTGAATTAGGTCGCACAAACATAAAATACTTATTCACAGCGTATTCTTATTTGAATCCGATTTTTAAGTAATGTATAGTAAAACCTTATTTCTTCTGTGTTTAACTAGGTAAATAAAAGATTCATATATACTTGCATACAAGGCAAATATAAACATGCGAAGTAATAGACCAAACTCTCACAAAAAATATTTCTAATTAAATGCGTTGCTATTATAGATAATTCATATACACATTTATTTACTAGGTACTCGTAATTAACTGTTTACTTTTAAACTACAAAATAGCAAAATTAATGAAAATTAATTTACATACTTCAACTCCTCAACAACTCAACACTCTCATTATTCCCTTTTGTTCCTTTCCATGTAATAAGGGTTGCCACTTTCCTACAATATTACATCCCTTCACATTCGGTCATCCTGATCACCGGAGTCTGACCCAGACGACAAACATTGCACATATTTCCACAACTTCATATTGTCAGAACTCGTTGATGTGATTCCGTTTTACTTTCGTTATTTAGTGCGGACCAAAATAGTTGCTAGCCAATTTCCTCCCAGCAACGAACTGAGTGCGTTTCTTGTCTCTTGTCTCTTGTCTCTTGTCTCCTGTTCTTGTCATAATTCTTCTTGTACTTCGCTTGCGCCTGCTGTATTTGGTTCCTGGCTTCTTTGCGTATTTTAGCCGTCTCATCGTCGAAACCCTTAAGCAGTTCTTGTTCCAACTTTTAAAGTAAAGTATCACTTACTTTGCTTCGCACTCTTGTACCAAACATAACGTGAAATTGTGACTTCTTGGTAGAACAATGAACGTGCGAATTTATAGCTCCTTGAACTTGGGGTACAAATTTATACCAATTTGAAGTATCCTCGGCAGAGAGCTTAGCGAGGATACCGTCGTCGTCCACATATATTGAATTCCATTTTTCTGGACGTAATCTTCGAAATTCTTAGACGCGAACGCAGTTCATCTGTCGGTAACAATACGAGATGGATATCCGAAGACTACTGACCACTGTTCTAGAATCTTCACAACTTCCTCAGTACCCGTGCTTTTGGTACTATACAGCCAGACAAATTTGCTGAAAGCATCGACTATTGCAAAATTATATCATTATACTATATGAGCAAAATTTTCAAAAAGTTATCTTAGGCTCATTTAGCACTCGTTGATTTATTTCGTTCGCTTGTATTTTTAATGTGAGCAATGTTATTATGTGCTCCAAGCTCTGGTTGTTCATTTCGCTTGTGCTTGTTTCGTTTTTGTGTGGACCACTGTCATCATATAGCTGTTTGTTTTTTTATGTTCCTGGAACCTTGCTCTGCATTTCCGTTTCGGCACTGTATGTTTTTTTGGTTATTTGTTATAGATAATTCATATACATATTTATTTACTAGATAATTAACTGTTTACTTTTAAATTACAAAATATTAAAATGAATGAAAACATATAACACTTCAGCCCGTCAGCACACAACTCAACTCTCTCCTCCACACTCGACGACTCTTCCTTATTCCCTTTTGTTCCTTTCCATGTAATAAGGGTTGCCACTTTCCTACAATATTACCTCCCTTCACATAAATAAACTATTAAACTGGACCAAGTAAATGCATACGTCCAGTGTCGGATCAAGTGTGGCACAAGTCGTTACAAAATAAGGAAATTAAATAAAAACAGGTGTACATTTTTTCTTTTAGTACAATATATTTGAACAAATTGTTTACATTACAATTATATAAAGGGTCCGCCATCTAACGTTTTTTTTTCAACTAGTGCTTATTTCGTGAATGGTAACACTTAGCTCATGTTTGATTTGACAGATAATTAGTTTTATCCTTCCGCTGAACGAATATGGTTGTGTATACGCTTGAACAACGCTGGGAAATATTGCCTGCGATCGACTTAGAGAAGATGCCGATTTTGCCAAAAAAATCATCATTTCAGATGAAGCTCATTTTGATCTTGGCGGGTATGTAAACAAGCAAAATTGTCGCATTTGGGGCACAGAAAACCCGCACGCATACATTGAAAAGCCGATACACCCAAAACGAGTCACTGTTTGGTGCGGATTTTAGTCCAGAGGCATAATTGGGCCATTTTTCTTCGAAAATGAGCAAGGAGTGGCCGTTACAGTCAATGGCGATCGTTATCGGGCCATGTTGAACGAATTTTTGTTCACAAAAATTGAAGAGGAGAATATTGGCAACATTTGGTTTCAACAGGACGGCGCTACGTGCCACACAGCCGAAGCTACACTCGATGTTTTGCGCCCTGTTTTTGAAGATCGCATTATCAGCCTCAGAGCTGATGTCGTTTGGCCACTTCGGAGCTGCGATTTGACACCACTGGACTATTATTTGTGGGGTGCCGTAAAAGATAAGTGTTACGCCGACAAGCCAGAGACAATTGACGCTTTAAAGGACAATATTCGTGAAGCCATTGGTGAAATACAGCTGCACACAATCGATAATGTGCTTAAAAATTGGACCGATCGTGTAGGCTACTGCATGGCCAGCCGAGGCTGCCATTTGAATGAAATTATTTTCCATTATTAACCGGAAAGATAAAACTAATTATCTGTCAAATCAGACATGAGCTAAGTGTTACCATTCACGAAATAAGCACTAGTTGAAAAAAAAAGTTATATGGCGTACCCTTTATTATAATCTATGGTAATCTTGTGTGTTTACATGCATACACGATACACATATATATGAAAATCTATCCCAACTATAATAAACCTTCGTATATTTACATATGATTCTATGAATAGTATTTGATAGCGCTAATAGGTAATCGCATTTGTGTTTTTCATTTTTTTAATTATTTATAGCTAATTAACCTCATTAAACACTTTAAAAACAATGTAATATGTGTTTGCTGTTTGCGCTTTAACAAATATTGTATACAAATAGAAATTTAAACTGCCTTAGTTGTTCTTAAAAAATTTTAATAATAATGAAAACAAATTTAACACGGAACTTATACATATGCTATTAGGGGTAATTGATAATATCAAAGTTTGTATTAGAGTAAAAGTTAGTTAGTTCATTAATTAAAATAAATATTTTAGATGACACAAAACCCAAATATAAATATAAAGGTGAGAACCAAATTATTTAATACGATACTTGAATAAAACGTTTGAGTAAATACGATTGAGTTGGCCCTTTTGAATTCAAGAAATACAAAATTAAATGCATGATGAGGATTGATGATTGTCGAAAATCGATTATTAGTAGAAACCAGTAAAAGTATTTTCTTTAATTGCTTGCTTGGTATAAGATGTTTTTTTTTTTAGATTTTAAGGCTTATTAAGTCCAACAGTTGAAGTGAATTTCCAATTTACTCAAAGTGTGGTTTGGCGTATTGCTAAAGTTTTGAGTGTACAAGTAGAATTGTATATAAAAAGAAAAAGTTACAGCACAAACTATTTTTCGACATACTAAGCCAATCGTGTTAGCACAGATGCTATAGTTTACATAGATATTGCACGCCGAAGGAAAAAATCTAGCCAGTTTTTAATTGCCTGTTTTTACTTCGAATTTCAAATTCTGAACAAAATGTATTATAAAACCGACGTCAATTCTTGGGATCGTATGTGTTGTATTGGCGACGAGCAGGCATGCGCGCGCCGTGCAGATGTGTCTGTGGTTTCTGTTTTCAATCCTTATCTTCATACATAAAACAACCACAGTTCACGGAGCTGCGCGGCGCGCTCGCTGGCTGTGTAGTTGCTCTACCTCATTCGCCGTCGACTTTGGACCGATTTGGATGCTTATTTATGTGACTGAACAATTTTTCTTAGTAAATTTTGTCAGCGGTACTTTTTCAGCGATATAATATTTTGCAGTTTATTTTTTGATAGAAATGGGTGACAAGAGATTATCTGGAGTTTCTTGTTCTGTTTGTAGGAAAACTAAAAGGAATTACCCTGACTTGAAAATTGTTAAATGTCCTTCTAGGGAAAAAAAATGAAATTTCAAATAATTTGTGGATGATGGCATGTGGTATTAAAAATGAAGGCAAATACTTTGTTTGTGGAGATCATTTTGGTCCCGAGTTTGTAGGAAAAAAATATATTAAGGCGGATGCTGTTCCTTCCTTAAATTTAAATTCTGATTTGGATTCAAACTTGAATTTAGAAGATCTGAAGTCTCCTTTACCTAAACGAAGAAGAACGTCGAGCAGTTGCAGCATTTCGTGTGCAAGGTGCGATCAGTTATTGGAAAGATGTACAAAAGAGGAGAAAAAAAAATGCAACTTTAAAAAAAATATTTTTAAGTTACAAACTTAAATTAAGAAATTTAAAAATAAAACATTATAAAAAAACTGAGTGAATACTGCCATAAAAATTTTTAATAAAAATAAAATATCAACGACGTCTCAAATCGAAAGGCTCAATATTTCAGATCATTCAAAAACATTTTGTGAAATGCTCCTGAAAGAATCAAAGAATACAAAATACAACAACCACGAAAAAGAACTTTCCCAAAATATTTATTATAGATCACAAAGCGCCTATAAATTTTTGAGAGATATGCTTGACTTTAAACTTCCTCACATTTCCTCTTTCTGTAGATGAGCTGCTGTAAAAGGATTACAACCAGGATATGAAAACAATGCTCTTTCGTATCTTAAGTCAAAGTTCGCTTTATTAAACCAGCGAGAACGTTGTGTTGTCCTGATATTTGATGAAATTAGGATTCGTAAAAATCTCACATATAATATAAAAAATGATTTAATACATGGTTTCGAAGACCTTGGTATAGAAAGAAGTAGATTGTTTGTTAATGCAATATGTGTTTTCATCCTAATTGGTTTGTTTGATAGTTGGAAAAGTGTTTTAAACTATTTTGTGTCAGCAAACGGTGTAAATGGGGAGAACCTAGCGGAATTATAAAAAACAATTTCAAAATCTGTCAAGAACTTTGTCTAAAGGGCCAATAATAGAAAAGCTTATAAAATGTTAGCTGTTTCTGAAGAAAACCCATTTATAATTTTTAATGATGAAAAAATATTTTGTTTTTATGATTTCCCTCATTTGTTAAAATCACTTCGTAATGTTCTATTGAAATCAGATCTACAAACTCACGATGGTAAAGTGTCTTTTGATGTTATCAGAAAAATATACAATTTGGAAGTTGACAACGTAGCTAAGACATGTTTAAAATTTAGAAGTTGTCATATAGCACCAAATGCCTTCGAAAAAATGCATGTTCACCTTGCAACGCAAATATTTAGCCGGACAACTGCGGCATCGATTCAAACTGCTTTTGACCTTAATTGCTTAAAAGAAAGCTCTAATAAAGCTGTAGCAACGAAAGAGTTCGTACTAAAAGTGAACAATGTACTTGACTGCATGGATAGTGGTTCACATTATGACAAGAATGTTTTAAGGCGGGGAGTTCAGCTAGAGAATCCAGCTTATAATGAGTTGAAACAATTTTTGTCTTACTTAAAAGATATACAAAAATCAGTTAACCTTCCAAGAAACTTTTGTTTAAAAGGAATGGAACAAACTATAAACGGGGTCTTATTACTTTGTCATGATATAAGCAATGGCCTATATGAGAACGTGGATTATTTGCCAACAAAGAGAATTCATCAAGACGTATTAGAAAATTTATTTTATACTATTCGCATCAAAGGTCTTTACAACAAAAATCCGTCTGTTTACGAATTTAATGTTTTGATATCGAAAATTCTCTGGTCTTTCAGTAACTGTGATGATGATGATGTAGAATCTTTAAACGTAGACTTATCCCAAACTTAAACTAATATTCCAAAAACTTCTTCATTGCTTAAGGAGATCGTAAGAAAATCGTATGCGATGAAACTCTGTACGAAAAAGTCATTTGTGATATGGAAATCGAAACTAAAATCACATTAGAGCTGTTGTAAATGCGATATTTTACTGGATATCTTGCTTTTAAAATGCATTTAAGGAATAAATGTTTAAATTGTTCCAGACTATTTTTAAAAACTGATGAAAAAGTGACTTTGGAAGTCTGAAGGCACCAACTTATGAATTTTTTAACGTTTGTAAAGTTCACTTCAAAGTATTTAATAGAATTTTCAGAGAACGTCCACAAGAAAGAAATATAAGATAGACAATGGCTTTGGAATGCATAAGGATAACAAATACTAGAGATCCGAAATGGTTTGATGAAAAAAGTTCTTGCTATGAGCATCGCAAGGACCTTCTATACCTTGCTCTCCTCGTACTATTACCGAAGCATCGTTCGTGGAAGATAGAAAAAAACAACATGGCATCCAAAAATCAAAAAATTCAAATTTTGAAAAAAGTTCTTGCTATGAGCATCGCAAGGACCTTCTATACCTTGCTCTCCTCGTACTATTACCGAAGCATCGTTCGTGGAAGATAGAAAAAAACAACATGGCATCCAAAAATCAAAAAATTCAAATTTTATCTGAAAAAAAAACAACGTAAAACAACTATTCAATAAACACAACATTAAAGAGAGCGCATTCTGCTTTGATCTTCCTACGGTTCTCAAATATAATGTCTATTATCAGTCAAATTTGATTTAAAAAAATTACGTTGCGAAAAACGGAAAACTTCTATCCAACAAACAGAACACGCAACTTGATAATGCGAAACAATTAAGAGTAACATCATGTCTGAGTATGATTCACTCTAGTTCGTACGGGTACGTCCCATTGAGTGGAAAAATGGTTAAATTTTTTCCTTCGGCGTGCAATATCTATGTAACCTATAGCATATGTGTGTTAGGATTTTAGGTAGACATTTAGGATGAACGAATGTTTTTTTTTTCCATTTCCTATTTGGGAATGTTCAACTGGAGGTAGATAAAAAAGATCGCCGTAACTGGAGAGCTTAAATGGTTGATACCCAGCCACATAGTGCCAAACAACTATTAATTGTTAATATTTTTTCCCTTTCCAATTTTACAATATGTATAGGGTTCTCCAATAAGGACTTGACAACTTTTTTTTTTAAATAAAACGCAAACCATTTGAGATATTTCAAAAACTTTATCATCGGCTTGAAGTACAATCAAAACATTTATGAATGGAACTCGACTTCGTTCATATGGCCACCGCGGGCACGTTTGCAGCGGTCGATTCGTTTTACTCAATTTTCAACGACTCGGCCACACATTTCGGCTGAAACGGCAGCTATTTCGCGTTCAATGTTGGCTCTGAGCTCTAACAACGTCATCGGCGTGTTGGCATAAACCAATGACTTAACGCAGCCCCACAGAAAATAGTCAAGCGGCGTTAAATCGCATGAACAAGGCGGCCAATCGACTGGCCCATTTCTTGAGATAACACGCTCACCATACTTACTCTTCAATAAATCGATTGTGCTGTGTGGCTTGTGGCATCATCCTGTTGAAACCACATATCGTCCAAGTCCATATCTTCCAATTCGGGCCAAAAATAATCGGTGATCATGGCGCGATAACGCTGACCATTCACAGTAACGTGACGATCATTATCGTCGACGAAGAAATATGGCCCAATAACGCCACCGGCATGCAAACCACACCAAACAGTTATTTTTTGTGGATGCAGTGGTGATTCATGAAGCACATGTGGATCTTCACCCGACCAATAACGCATATTTTGCTTATTGACGAACCCATTGAGCCAAAAATGGGCTTCGTCACAGAAGATGATTTTACGATGGAATTCATCATCTTGGCGCATCTTCTCCAGAACCCAATCGGAGAACGTACGTCACTTCAAATGGTCCATCGGCTTCAATTCTTGAATCAGCTTGATCTTGTATGGGTGTAAACCAAGATCCTTACGCAAAATACGCCATAATGTGGTCTGAGCGATGCCCAATTCTTGAGAACGCCATGGGATTGACTGATTTGGATCTTTTGCTACGGACGCCTGAACGGCAGCGATATTTTCGACACTTCGACCAACCCGTTTTCTCACTGACACGGCAACATCACACAACGAATATGTAGACTCAAATTTTTGTACTAAACTTGTTATTACCTGTCTACTAGGGCGAGAATTACTACCGAAAATTGGAGTTAACGCTCTTAAAGTTGCAGTCACCGACTCCGAACTTCGGCAGAAAATTTTTATAATTTGCAGACGTGTTGCTCGTTCATGTACTTTACCATGATGAAAATGTTGAGTTTACTGAATAAATTGACAGTTACAGTTTGATGATTAGTGAAAGAGTGCGTTCACAAATTAAATTCAAAATTGTCAAGTCCCTCTTGGAAAACCCTTTATAAGTATGTATGAATGCGTTACATATAAGTGTATTCATTTTCAGCTTAAAGCTTTTTAATTATAATATTTAATTAACAGTTTTTATCTAGAACTCTTTAAGCCATTTTTACGCGTTTTCTTAACTATAAAATTGTGGCGTTGTTTAAAAAAAGTTCAGATGTGTTTTGTTGCACATATACCACAAATAAACAGAGTCGAAGCATAACCGACTTCGTAAAAAAATGTGTATACAGTCGTGTCTGGATATAGTAAACACCCGATATAGTGAAAACCTAAATTCTTACATGGAGTACTCTAAATAGTGAACAATCGAAAACCTCTAAATAGTGAACAAAATTGTACTTTTGCTGTTGATTGCTACAAAGGCAGTTGTTACTTGACGTTTGCGCTAGCGTTTGTTTTGTTATTTGTCGAGTGCAAACCGTTTGTGGGCAAAAGCGTGCTATTTTATGTGTATTTATCTGAATGCTAATAAATTGATAGTGCGAAGCATACGCGAAAAAGCGGAGCAATAGTCAATTTCTGAATGCAAGAAGCACACATGTATTCGCGAATTCTTTCAATAAACATACATACCATATGAACATTTCTACATTCTACATTTTCCTACAAATTTATTCTAATGAACTCTTGCATTTACATACACAAATGTTTATTTTGAGCAAGTAAATCTAGTTTTTGAACAAAAAATGTCAACCTTGATATATTGAACAACCTGGGTACTGTGAATTCACTATATCCAGACACGACAATACTGCATATTATATACTATCAGGACAGCAAAATAAATGGTGAGAACGAGACAAGAGCGAGAATTAATATATAAATAGGTAAATATATCTTTTTTTCGTATGAATATTTCTAATTCGATAAGCTTTTCAAAGAGTCCGTTAGCATACCAATTTAGTATTTTGAGTATTCGTTTCATATTTTTGATTTGGTACACGTGTGACAACAATTTTCCGTGACAAATTTATTTATTTTACATTGCTCCACGAATAACAGATAAAACGTGAGAAATTCCGTTATCTAAACTTTTCCGTTTTTTCGTATCGTGGAGATCGATGTTGGCTATTTTGTATCATATATAATTACCTGAGTGTTTCCCTCTGGAATACCTTGGTTTTTCTGTCAAGGTTTAATTTTAGTAGCCAAATATGGAATCGTTTTTATTTCATGAATTCTATCTAAATTCTCGGCCTTCCAAAAATCACAAAAGCAAAGCACGGCCTAAATTACTAGTTTTCTCCCCTCTTTAAAATATTAGCTCCTGCAGCTTTTATTACGAAATTACAAAGACTGGGTTATTCAAAGCAGTGGTAAAATTTGTGATCTTATAATTGAATCCCGGTCAATGAAAAAAAAGACGGCTGAATGACTCGGTAAGAATCAAAATGTTTTTGGTATGGACATCGGGAGAAATTCATATAGAAGAATGGTTAATGGTGTTCGAATGAAAAAAATAGAATTACAATTACAGTAGTAAGGACTGGTGTCTCCTTTTTTATATATGTACATACATATTTATTATAGCTTGGCTTATGCTAGTGCAGTATTAGCTACTTTTTCGGCATATTCTGTACTTTGAACCGCTTCAAGTCTCTAGTAGAATTAGTATTTTCTTTAGGCCTTTCGAAAATTATAGCTTTCAGGATTTCTATTGTTTTTGCAGCAGGATTTGTGGACAGCCATTTGGAATTGTTATACCCTTTTCTCTTTCCTCAGCACTTCTGAAATCGATATCTTTTTATCTGAAAAACCGTGAAAAAGTATTGACAAACATTTAGACATCCCTTTCAGACATTTCTAAAAAAATCCTTACACTTAATCCAATTAACAATTAATGAATAGCTACAGTAATTTTTTTTTTAATCTAGTGCCTGATATGACTAATACGGTCTACAAATTTTGGTCGGTGTGGTAAAGCTAGATAAATCCCTTTAGCATTGTCATAGTTGTAGCGTTACATACAATAAAGACATATGATCGTATTGTATATATATCCTAATGTATGTGTCTTATTTTAATAGTTTATTGGAAATGCAAACTCATTTTAAAATTTAATAAAACAACTTATTGTTTTTGGTTTGGTTAAGATTTGCATTTTTATACATGGGCTTTACGTATTGTATTAAATGACAGTAATGTAAACGGGCCATCTCTTTATATAGGGACTTCCTTTCTGTTTCAGTGCTCAGTTCAAAAGGACCAAAAACGATTTTTCTAAATATTTGATTTTTAATAAATTTACTTTTACTTTCTATCTACATTTGTATATATTAACTGTTGCTATTGTTTTACATTTATCAATTTATCACCCACAGAATGCAAAACAAAAAGCTTTTTAAAGCACAAATTTAAAAAAAACTTTTGAATAAGTCGAAATTTCGGTAAATGAATATTTTGGTTTATTTATTTGTGGCGTCCGTTTGAACTTAACAAAAACAAAAGTCCCGTGGATCCGTGTTTTCTCTTTCACAAAAGTAGTGCTTTTTCGGCTTTGCAAATGTGCAAAATCATTAATGTTTTTTTATTCCAGAAAGATTTATTTTGGAAACATTTTTTCTCATCGATAAAAGCAGCTGAAAAATAGAAAATGTTGATGGAAGAAAATGACTTAAAAATACTTTTTTTTATTATTATTCGCTATTAAGAGTTCTTCTTTTATTAATAGTTGAAATGTGTAAGGGGTATACATAATTAGATTTAATGCTACATATTTCTATCGTATCTACATTGCTACTGCGCTGCTTGTGGGATTGGCTAAATTTGCGGACCTTAGACCTATTCTATTATAGATGTCACTTTAGTATGGATCACCTCGTTAGCGAGGCCAATGTTTTCGCATTTGAGTAATCCAATTATTTTTCTTCCGGCCTCTTCTTTAAACCATGGAATTAGGGCCTCTAATGCTTTTTGGACCGGATTTTCCGATGACCTTCGTTGAACATAGTCTGATTCATGAGTGTATATACATATATACAGTACAGTATAGTGCGTTTGTGGGGTACACACGTATTGACTTTTCCTCAAAGAGTTTTCATCATTTTTCTCAGTGTATATCTGATACGCAGTACAAAAAATCAGTAGAAAGTGTTCCTTGGCCTTCTGAAAGGCCGTTCATTGACACCGTACAAAGTAAACCTTATCACTAACAAAAAAAAACGTAAACAAAATGTTGTGTCTCTGTGCAAAAAAAATTGAAAGGAGTGATGCAAAAATTGAGTGCAATGATTGCAAAAAACTGTTCCATGTAAAGTGTGTCAATGTATTAGGTGCTGATCTTGAATACATGAAGAAAAACCGTAAAACCTGGAGGTGCTCTCAGTGTTCAACTTCGCGCAGAATCTCTCTACATGCCGACAATATACCCCTCCCGCTCCCTCATGAAGATCAAATAGACACATGTAAAGAAAAACAAAATGTAAAAATATCAATGGAAATGATTTGTAATGAAATTAAAGACTTAAAAAACGAAATGAAATAATTAAAAATTGTAAACGAAGAATACTTGGCACAAATTAATATTTTACAAAATGAAAACACTCAACTTACGAGGGGCGTTCAACATATTCTCGGTATCGGGGTGAAGCTGTGGTTGTATACATAGACTGGCTTATTTATCAAGTAATACTATTATTTTAGTGCTTTCATGTAAAATTTCATATAAATGTGATTATTAATTCGCGTTTTATCTCTAGTTAAACAGAATCATAATGGCAACTGAGACGATGATGGTGAAAATTGAGCATCGCGCTGTAATTAAATTTCTCACTAAGCAAGGAAAAAGTCAAAAAACTATTCATGAAGAGATGGTGGCTGTTTACCAGGGTTCCGCACCTTCATTATCAATTGTGCAAAAGTGGTCAAGTGAGTTCAAGAGAGGCAGAGAGAACATTGAAGACGACCCCCGCTCCGGCGCCCCGGCTACTGCTTGTACGGGAGAAAGCATCAAAAGATGAAAATGATGGCAGAGATCACCAAGCTTTCAATTGGTACCATTCACACCATTCTTTATGACCATCTTAACCTTTCAAAGGTCAGTGCAAGGTGGGTGCCACGAATGCTCACAGCGCCTCAGAAAAAAGTGAGAATCGCATGCTGTAGAGAGCTTTTGGAGATGTGTAGTGAGAACGCGGACGGTGTTATGGATCGAATTGTTACTGGGGACGAAACATGGGTCCACCACTATGACCCTGAAAGCAAACAAGAGTCCATGCAGTGGCACAAAAAAGGAACAGACCCCCCGAAGAAGTTCAAAGTCACTCCGTCTGCCGGGAAGCTCATGGCCACAGTTTTTTGGGACTCAAAGGGAATCTTGCTCATTGAGTACAAAAAAAAAGGTGAAACCATCAACGCCACATCCTACGCTTCCACTTTGCATAATTTGCGGGAGGAAATTAAAAAGAAAAGACGGGGTAAACTCGCAGCGGGTGTGTTGCTTCTTCATGACAACGCTCCTGTTCACACGGCGCGAGTTTCCAAGGCTGCTGCGCGAGATTGTGGTTTCGAAGAAATCCAACACCCACCCTATAGTCCAGACCTTGCCCCTAGTGATTATTTCCTGTTTCCGGATTTGAAAAAATGTCTTCGTGGAAAAAGATTTTCGGATGATGAAGAACTCAAGTCGGCAATAAATGGGTATTTTGCAAAGAAAGAGGAAATTTATTTTTTTGAGGGTTTAAAAAAGCTTATCTCAAGATGTAACAAATGCATTGATGTTAGGGGAGATTATATTGAAAAATAAAAACAATTTAAATTGAATTCGCATTTTCCTTCATATCGATACCGAGAATATATTGAACGCCCCTCGTAAGTCGACAATGAATTGTTACAAACCCGAATTGATGTTCTAGAACAGTCAAAACTAATTAATTCAATTGACATTTTCAACGTGCCAAATGTTGACAGTTCCACTGCAGTGCAAGCAGCATTGAAAATTATTCGTGTTGGTGTTGGTTATGATCTTGAAGAGCGAGAAATTGACTCTTTCCACATCAAAAAAATAAAAACAATGAGAAATACTACCTCTTCAATCAACAACGTTTCTCTCAACCTGACTCGGCGCGTAATTAAATAGAATATTATGGAAGCAAAGAAAAAGAAGAAACAACGACTAACAACTAAACTCCTAGATGATAAACATGATGGTTCACAAATCTATATAAATGAAAGCCTTACTTCTCATATGCGAGCGTTACATAAAGCTGCAAAGCAAATTAAAATAAAAGATAATTTCAAGTACATAATAAGAAACAACATAATTTTTTTTGCGTAGAAATGAAGGTGATATCCTTTTAAAGTGAGATGCTTTGATGACCGCAATCAATTTTAAAATCTATCAATTATTCTTAAATAATGAATCCAAATTAACCGTCTAATGCAAACAATTATATTACTTCTCCCATGTCTAATTTTGATTTATTTCTAGTGCAATTCCAAATTTAATGCAATTTTTATTGTTCTTACTGAGATTTGGGTGTATGACTATGAACTATCCAACTATTGTATTCCTGATTGTGAACCTTTTCTTAATTGTAATAACTCATATAGCTCAGGTGGTGTTGTGGTGTACATTAAAAAAGAGCACAAAAGTGATTGTGAAGTTGTAAAAATTAGTATGTTGAGTGCCGATATTTTAAAAATCAATTGCTGTATACGAGTATGTAATGAACATTTTCGATGAAAAATAATTTACGAGGGTGGGTCAATAAGTCCGTGACTTTTGGAATAAAACACAGATTTTTTGATAAAAAAATAATTTTATTTTTCAACGTAGTCTCCCTTGAGCTCTATACACTTTGTCCAACGCTTCTCCAATTTTTTTATCCCTTCCAAAAAAAATGATTTGTCGAGGTCCTCAAAATAGGCCTTTGTTTGCGAGATGACTTCATCATTGGAGTCAAATCTTTTTCCACCAAGCCATTTCTTCAGGTTTGGGAACAAGAAGTAGTCGCTCGGAGCCAAATCTGGAGAATAGGGTGGATGAGGGAGCAATTCATAGCCCAATTCATGGATTTTTGCCATGGCAACTGCACATGTGTGCACCCTTGCATTGTCTTGGTGGAAAAGAACTTTTTTCTTGTCCAAATGAGGTCGGTTTTTTTTTCAAATCGTCATTGAATCGGTCCAATAAGTTGGCATAATATTCCCCATTGATTGTTCTTCCCTTTTGAAGGTAGTCAATGTGGATTATCCCGCGTGCATCCCAAAAAACAGTCGGCATAACTTTATTGGCTGACAAACCCACCTTGGCCTTCTTTGGCGCCGATTCACCCTTAGAAACCCACTGTTTTGACTGTTGTTTGTTCTCTGGTGTGTTGTGATGGATCCATGTTTCGTCCACGGTTACAAAACGGCGCAAAAACTCCTCCATATTGCGATTAAACAACGCCAAACCTTCCTGTGAAGTTGTGCACACGAAATTCACTTTTTTCCATTTTCTCCTCAAATTAGTGAGTAGTCTGATAAAAATAGCTGTCAAACACAAACTAACTGACGCAGCAAGTTTAAATTTTGACAGGAGTCAACTGACAGATGCCTGTTGACAGGAGCAGTGTTGTTGTTTCAGTAAAGAGGTCAGAAATTCAAAAAGTCACGGACTTATTGACCCGCCCTCGTATGTATAAATGTTTTCCTGAAACAATTAAATGATATATTCAAAGATCTAAAGACAAAAAATTTATTGGTAGTAGGCTACATAAATATAGATATTTTGACACATATAACTACTTGACCTTAATGTCCTCTTTTGGTTTAAAATCTCTAATTATTGAACCAACTAGAATCACAGACAATTCATAAACATGCATTGATCATATCTTTGTAAGGTTATCTTCCCATTTTGGACATGGACGTGGTGTAGTGGTACTAGCAATCGCTTCTCACTCGGAGGGTCTAGGTTCGAGTCCTGCCCATGGCAACTCAGTTTTTCATTTGTAATTGGAACTCAGACAGAAAAATTCTGCGTGTGAAGGCATAACACTGACACGTAGATTTGGCTGTTGTAGAGTTTCAAGCACAGAAAAAAAATACTGTGAATTAGAACTCGAATCACTCTGAGTGAAGCAAAAACTCTCCGTCCTATTCGGACCAGCCATTTCAAACTGCTTCTTATAAGTAGACCATGAGGTCTGGCCATCGAATGAGGGAGGTTTCAAATCTTTTCTCCTTGGACCACTTAAAGAACATTCTCGCAGTTTCTGTTTTCGCACTGTGTCGAGCTCTTTTGCCAGTTGCTCAACTTTGTTGTCCATTTGTTCGAATTTTTCGCCAACATTCTTCTCTATTCTTTCAAATTTGTTATCTATTTCTTCGAACTTTTGGTGTAGAACGTTATTTTGTTCTTCCAGTTTTTGTTCTAGACTATTCTTTTGTTCATCCAGCTTTTGTTCGAGACTATTCTTTTGTTCTTCCAGATTTTTCTTTTGTTCGTCCATTTTTTGTTCCAGACTGTTCTTCTGTTCTTCCAGATTTTTCTTTTGTTGGTCGAGACTGTTCTTCTGGACGAACAGAATAATAAGAGGAGTTGCATCATTGCAGCCATGTCATTGCCGGTACTTGTCTGTTCATCCTCGTCAACATCAAAGGAATATGCATCAGGATCATGTCCCTCGTTGTTCAAAGCCTCCTGAAGTCGGAGCACCAGGTCACTTTTTCCTCCACTGGCGCTGAGGCTTCTCTTGTTCAACTCGGATTTGAGTTGGACGAGGGTCAACTGCAATAGTTTTCGACCCATTTAGCTTTTTCAAATAGTCAGAAAACACAGTTTTTTTTTTTTTTTTGTTTTTTACACACAATAAGTCCTATCCCACTTCTGACACCAATGTAATATGTTTGTGTGGGTACAAATGATAGAACTTATTCTTTTCAATACAAATCCCTTTATTCAGTACAGTTAAAATTCACTATTTAATTCTTTCTCTCAATACAATCCAATTTCTCAACCACTTATACTTTTCTTATCTTTTACGTAAACCACTTAATCACTTCTCCTAATTAACACTTCAAATTACACTTTAGAACTGATTTGCATACCTTTGGGATGCTGGTATTTATACTCGAATAACATACTTCGAGAACAATCCTCGCCATCCAGCGTCCCATACGATTTCCAATTTGCTAGAAAATTCGATTCCACTCTCCAGTCGAGACTTTGTTATTCCAGTATCGACATTTTCTGCTAGATGTCGCTGCTCACATTTAAGTGGTTATCACAATATGATATATATATAGAGAGTTGCACTACTAGTTTAAAAAAAAATTCCCATTTAAAATGTCTTAGGCCATGGATTGACTTAAGATTACTTATAAAAATAAACAAAAAAAATGCTTTACGTAAGATGTGTAAAAGACATCCTGGTAACCACACGTTGAAAGATTGTTATCTTAAATTGAATGAAGAATTGAAGAAAGAAGTCAAATTATGTCGGGATAAATACTTCACAACCAAATTCCAAAAAATGGCAGCAGATATCAGATCGGAGCCAAACTCTGAAGGCATACTGGGCACAGTGGGACTCGCTTTTTGTGCAAGATGGATTGCTGAAGAGAAAATGGGAAAGTGCAGATGGGACAACATCTCGTATGCAGCTAATTGTGCCACGGTCCAGAGTCAACCAAGTGCTCCATGAAATACATGACGGAATCTCAGGAGGCCATTTGGGAATAAACAAGACGTTGGAAAAGGTAAGGGAACGTTTCTATTGGCTAAGCGCTAAACAAGATGTTGAGAATTGGTGCAAAAAGTGCATAAGGTGTGCGGCTACCAAGGGTCCAAAAGTAAAGCCACATGGACAAATGCAACAATACAATGTCGGAGCACCTTTCGAACGAATAGCCATCGACATCGCTGGGCCGTTTCCCGAAACCTTTAATGGAAACCGATATACTCTCGTAGTCATGGATTACTTCAGTAAGTGGCCGGAAGTGTTTGTCATCCCAAATCAAGAGGCTAAGTCCGTAGCCGAACAGATAGTCAACAACTGGGTGAGCAGATTTGGGGTCCCAATGGAGCTGCACTCTGATCAAGGGCGAAACTTTGAATCAAAAGTCTTCCAGGAAATATGCCAATATTTGGGAATAAGAAAGACAAGGACAACGCCACTACACCCTCAATCTGATGGAATGGTCGAGCGATTCAATCGGACCTTGAATGAGCATCTATCTAAGGTTGTCAGCAACTGCCAGCGGGATTGGGATCGACACATACCCCTCTTCTTAATGGCCTACCGAAACGCGGTCCATAGCTCAACAGGGCACACACCATCCGAGATCTTATTTGGTCAAACGATTCGGTTGCCAAGTGAAGCAAAATTCGGATCCCCACCGACGGAGCCCAAAGAGGTGAACGAGTACGTGAATGACTTACGCAGCAGGATTCGTAAATTGCATGAAGACACCAGAGAAAAGATGAAGCTAGCAAGCAGCCGCATGAAAACTAGGTACGTTATCAAGGCGAAATCTTCCGGTTTCAACGAAGGAGATCTCGTTTGGCTGTATAATCCTCAGCGTAAGAAAGGCAAATCACCAAAATTGCAACAGGACTGGGATGGTCCATACAAGGTGATAACCCGCATTAATGACGTTGTCTACCGGATCCAACGTGGGAATTGAGGAAAATTGAAAGTGGTCCATTTGGATAGAATGTGTCATTTCGACGGGATGCTGAATGACGAAGTTGTTCGGGACGAACAACTTTAGGGAGGGAGCAATGTGATAACCACTTAAATGTGAGCAGCGACATCTAGCAGAAAATGTCGAAGACCAGAAGATTTCGATATTGGAATAACAAAGTCTCGACTGGAGAGTGGAATCGAATTTTCTAGCAAATTGGAAATTGTATGGGACGCTGGATGGCGAGGATTGTTCTCGAAGTATGTCATTCGAGTATAAATACCAGCATCCCAAAGGTATGCAAATGAGTTCTAAAGTGTAATTTGAAGTGTTAATTAGGAGAAGTGATTAAGTGGTTTAAGTAAAAGATAAGAAAAGTATAAGTGGTTGAGAAATTGAATTGTACTGAGAGAAGAATTAAATAGTGAATTGTAACTGTACTGAATAAAGGGATTTGCAGTGAAAAGAATAAGTTCTATCATTTGTACCCACACAAACATTTTACAATATTTTTCTTATTAAGTTAATGATATGTGGTACAGTTTTTTATTTATTTATTTATTTTTTTTTTTTTTTGTCTCATTGTTATTATTATTACATGATAGCTATTGCTTTTGCTTCAATGTTTTTTATTCTTCATTACTTGTAATAATATTGTATACTTTTTCTTATTAGTTTCACCCCACAAACATTCAATTTATGTCTTTTCTTTATTGAAGGATCATTCGCCTCAGTTTTCTCTATGAACTACAGAATGATATCTTTTCTTTTTCTTAATTGTAAATTAAATATAATATAATTCAATAAATAAGATTAAATAAGAAAAAAAAATTATTTTCCTAGTGCCTATATGAACCATTTCCAAGAAATTGTTTTCAAATATCATATGTATTTATGTGTTTGCATTCTTCATCTTTACTTGTCATAATCCCTATCTATGGAACTTTATGGAATGATCATATCACCAATTTATACTGCCAAAAACAAAATTAAATTTTGTACCGCTTTCGATTCCCATTTACCGGAAAGAAATTTACTATTTAACGCAAAGTGAAATCTTGACAGGGGTTTATTTCGTTTGATTTCTGATAAGATAGCAAGGTCAAGGTAGGCAAAACTCCTAAGTACTTTAAAGTTGTAGACAACTATGACTTTCTGACCAAATCGGAGGTAATGGTTGTCAGTTTTTGTTGTCAAGTACTTAGTTTTGCCAAACACACCTTATTTTTTCTGCTTCTATTTTGCTATATGCTAGCGAACGCAGCACTGATAGCTCGTTGTATTTTGAATGGTATGTTGACACATGGTACACAAACTTTATTAAATTATGCATTCTGAACAAATTTTTCTTAGCACAATAGTTAGATCTTTTAATAGGTGAAACTGTAAGCGTTGCCGTTAAGTTCGAGTTATTCTTAGCCATATATTTCTAAGGAAAATCTGCCCCGATGTCATTAGGGTGCATATAGAAAGTACAAAGAACCAGACTACTACAATGCGGATTGCTTCAACGCACATTGAGCTGTCGGATAAACTGGGTAACAGAATTTTGTTACATAGAAAAAAGTTGTTAATCCATAAACACTTTCTTCTTTTTCTCAAAAAGAAATTTTTGGAATATGTTTATTTATATTGGATTGCCAAGAAAGAAATTTGTGTTTTTACTAGTAGATTGCGTTACGTTTGTTAATTCTCGCTTTTGTTAATGTTCTGATTTTTTTCTTTTGACATTTGATAGCTGTCACTTTAAGCTTACCTTAGAAACAAAATGAGCTTAATTTTATTTATTCCTGTTAGTACAGTGTAAATTTTTATCGATTTTTTATTTCCGAAGAGGCAAAAAAGTTGCTGAAGCTCACAAAGATGTGAAGTGTATGGTGTTGATTGCTTAACTGAATGCACATGTAACAATTGATTGAAGAAATTCTATTCTGGAGATTTTTCACTCATCCAAAGTTCTGGTAAACCAAATCACGTAAAACGTCTTGACTGGTAAAAAAGTTCGGTATTTGGGTTCCACATGAAATGAAAAAGATTCACTCAATTAATATCTATCTTAGCAAATCTTTTGATTTTACCAGCCTGTCTTTATCTGATCCTGTCACAATTTTTTACATTGAAATGTTTAATTCCATTTCTCTTTACATCCCCTTTTTTCGGCATAAAACATCATCTACTTCCCATCCGTGGTATGAAAGAAAACTTCGCTCTTTACGAAACAAAAGAAACAAATTGTGGACAGTTTTCTTCGCATCAATTCTTATTGTGACTACTCTAACTATCTTGGAACCTACCAATTCACCCAGCTATCAGCGCTTTCTCGACACATCGCAGACCAACCTTATCAACGACCCTAAGTCATATTATCAATTCGTCAATTACAAAGGAACATCAAACGGTAATTTTAGTGAAAGACTTACACATGCGCAAGTACAAAGTGCAAACAGTGCATCAGTTAATGCCTCCTGACCGTCAGTCGCGTGTGAATTACTGTAAAGTCATCTTCAATCTCAACAACGAAGAGAACGATTTTGTGTCGAAAATCATCATGAGCGACGAGGCGCATTAAGCGCTTACGTCAATAAGCAGAATCTTCATTTCTGGGGCACTGTGTGTGCCGCGTGTGATGCACTAAGAGCCAGTACATCCACTCAAAGCCACTGTGTGGCGTGGCGTTCACGCGGGATGAGTGATTGGCCCGTATTTTTTTTGGAGGACGTCATCGGCAATACGGTCACTGTTACTGGCGAACGACACAGGGCCATGATAAACGGCTTCTTACTGCCGTAATTGGATGAGCGGACCTTGGTGAATATGTGGTTTCAACAAGACGGTGCAACCACACACACAGCACGAGCCACAATGGATATTGTGAAGGAAGCGTTTCCTGGTCGCCAATCTCACGTTTTGGCGTTTTGGCATGGCCAGCAAGATTGCCCGATTTAACCATCCCAGACTTCTGGGATGCGTCTCCTCAGACGCACATGGAAAATGCGATAAAACAGCCACAAATGTGTATCAACTCAACTTATGGCGGCAGCCACTTGGCGGATATCATCTTTTCCACTTAACAGAAACAATTTTAAAGGTCCAAATAAAGATTTCCATCACTCAAAATCATTTTATTTTTATTTAGCAAAAAAGTAATTCAAAATCAAAATTGGATGATTAATTTTGCGCCACCTTGTATAAACGATCTTGAGAGGATTATTAAACATTGCCTCCTATGGATTTACGCCGACGATACTAAGTTCTCCAGAACTATTTCTTCACCCCAGGACTCTATTCTCCTTCAAGAAGACCTCAATAGGTTTTCCACTTGATGTAAAGAGTTTTCCAATATGGACTTGACAACTTTGAATTTAATTTGTGAACGCACTCTTTCACTAATCATCAAACTCTCACTGTCAATTTATTCAGTAAACTCAACATTTTCATCATGGTAAAGTACACGAAAGAGCAACGTCTGCAAATTATAAAAATTTTCTACCGAAATTCGGAGTCGGTAACTGCAACTTTAAGAGCGTTAACTCCAATTTTCGGTCGTAATTCTCGTCCTAGTAGACAGGCAATAACAAGTTTAGTGCAAAAATTTGAGTCTACATATTCGTTGTGTGATGTTGCCCTGTCAGTGAGACAACGGGTTGGTCGAAGTGTCGAAAATATCGCTGCCGTTCAGGCGTCCGTAGCAAACGATCCAAATCAGTCAATTCCACGGCGTTCTCAAGAATTGCGCATCGCTCAGACCACGTTATGGCGGATTTTGCGTAAGGATCTTGGTTTACACCCATACAAGATCAAGCTGACTCAAGAATTGAAGCCGATGGACCATTTGAAGCGACGTACGTTCTCCGATTGGGTTTTGGAGAAGATGCGCCAAGATGATGAATTTCATCGCAAAATCATCTTCAGTGACGAGCTAATTTTTGGCTCAATGGGTTCGTCAATAAGCAAAATATGCGTTATTGGTGGGATGGCCGTGGTGTAGTGGTAGTAGCAAACGCTTCTCACTCGGAGGATCCAGGTTCGAATCCTGCCCATGGCAAAAATCAGTTTTTCATTGTATAATTGGAACTCAGACAAAAAAATTCTGCGTGTGAAGGCATAACACTGACACGTAGATTTGGCTGTTATAAGAGTTTCAAGCAATGTAAAAAATACTGGGAATTATATCTCGAATCACTCTGAGTGAAGAAAAACTCTCCGTCCTATTCGGACTCCCACCCCTGGAGAGCAAACATAGAAACCAAACACACCTGAGTTTCAAACCACTACAAAAACAATTTTCCTTTCTCCTCCTTCTATCTTTCCGCCCGCGCCCTGGCAACAGTAAAAGGGTATCAACCCCTTAGGCGCGCGTAAATTATAAAAAAAAAAAAAACATGTGCTTCATGAATCACCACTTCATCCACAAAAAATAACTGTTTGGTGCGGTTTGCATGCCGGCGGCGTTTTTGGGCCATATTTTTTCGTCGACGATAACGATCGTCACGTTACTGTGAATAGTCAGCGTTATCGCGCCATGATCACCGATTATTTTTGGCCCGAATTAGAAGATATGGACTTGGACGACATGTGGTTTCAACAGGATGATGCCACAAATCACACGCTACAGTCGATTTATTGAAGAGTGAGTATGGTGAGCGTGTTATCTCAAGAAATGGGCCAGTCGATTGGCCGCCTCGTTCGTGCGATTTACCGCCGCTTGACTATTTTCTGTGTGGCTACGTTAAGTCATTGGTTTATGCCAACACGCCGACGACGTTATAAGAGCTCAGAGTCAACATTGAACGCGAAATCTGTGTGGCCGAGTCGTTGAAAATTGGGTCCAACGAATCGACTGCTGCAAACGTGCCCGCGGTGGCATGGCCAACCTGTCCCCAGGTTCAATTCCTTCGCGATCTTGGAATTTTATACGGTAGAGAGTTAAACATGCGTTCGCATATTGTTGAAAAAACCCTTAACCTAACTCATCACTTGGTTTTATCAAACGATGGCCTAGAGAATTTTGCAATCCCTATGTGGCAAGGTCACTTTACATTACTCTTGTCCGGCCCCTTTTCGAATATAACAACCAAGTATGGTTCCCTTTCAGCGAGTTCATATATCTCGAAACGAGAATATAAACGTCGTTTCCTTCGCTTCCTTTTACAATTCTATTTCCTTCAACACTAACCCTCGTAATTTACGCCGTCCTCGTCTCTTCTATATTCCAACCAATCACACCTCTTATGGTTCCAACGAACCAATCTCCCGCATACTCCGTAAGGTAAACTCAAACCTGCCCCTTTTTGATTTTAACCTGAGCATTTCTCGTCTCAGACTTGATCTCATCCATCATTCCCTTATTTCCTGACCTTTAATTTTTATTAGTTTTTAGTCCTAGTTTTTAAGTGAGTTTAAGCTTGAATAAAGCCGAATTGGGCGTTATTGCGCTTGGCGTTATTTCTCGGCATCGATGGAGAGATATAATACCGAACTCTGTACGATGTGTTAGGGCTCAAGTCGGCTAGGATAGGTACCTCGGCTCAAAGAGTCTTTGCAACAGAGGAATACTTCGCACAAGTGGAAAAGAATCTGAAGATAGTTTGAAATCACCGCGCCAACCGTTGAGGCTATACGATGCATGTTTGTTTTACTAAAATGTAGAAAAACAAGACTAAACATGTTAGTACAGTATAATTAAGTAAACAATATTGATCTGTTCTCTCGAAATATATCTATGGAAGAGAAATCATCGGCGAAATTTGTTTACACACAAATGACACAATTAATCTCGATTCGAAAAATACGAGTATATCAACTTTAAATAGCTTACTGAAATAATAAATAATATACGTGAAAAAACGTTCAAAGTCGCAATATTCATATCGTGTAAATGATAATGTTACAGCAACGAATTACAGTTACAGTCGGGTTTTTTATATACATATATCCATTTTGGTCATTAACCAATAACCATTGATCACTGTTTGTTACTTACAAAGATTAAAAATGGATTTAGTTTTTCCGACTCATCCACCAAGCTTCTAAGCTGTTATCTAAGAGATAGAGTACAGTCGGTCGTTACAGAACTTGGTTATTCAAATTCTAAAACCATCCACGCAGGCGTTCCGCAAGGCTCAGTACTAGGACCACTTCTGTCCTCTCTTTTTAACAATGAAATCCAAGTATTGTTAAGAATTGCAAAATTCACATGTACGCTGATGATGTTACGAGTATTATATATTTCTCGCGTCCTATTGGTCTTGTAGAAGATTGTGTTGCTAGGGTGAATGAAGATCTTGATAATATATCCAATTGGTCAAAAAGTAACAGATTAAAGTTAAACCCAGTCAAGACAGTTTGTATTGTTTTTTTCAAATAATTTGGTGTGTCCAAATGATTTTTCACCTGTTGTCCTTGATGCCAACCCCATTACTATTGTAAATTCTGTTAAACACCTTGGCTTTCATATAAACTCTTCACTTACCTGCTGCGATGCCATAAGGGACACCCTGAAAAAAGTTTATTGTGGACTGCGAAGATTACGATACTCTGCGAACTACTTGCATCACCTGTTGATTAATACGATTTGTTGAAATACGATTAATCAAAATGCTTGTAATGCCATACTTTTTGTTTAATTGTTCCGTATTTCCCTATCTTGACAGTGTTTGTAAGAATCGGCTTAATGTTGCGTTTAATGACTGTGTCCGTTTTATTTATGATATCCCTAGGTCCAGTAGTGTATCCCGATTTGCATCGTCAACTTACGGTCTGAATCTAAATCTGTATTTTAACTTCCGCAATATATTGAAACTATTTAAAATTATACAAAGTAAGTCTCCTTTTTGATGCTTTGAATGCTACATTTTGCACAATCTAATAGGGGAAAAAAACTTATTATTCCTTCATTCACACATTGCATTGGAGAGCGATCCTTTCTTGTATCTACAATTCGTGTCTGGAACTATCTTCCACATGAATTGCAGGTTATCAACTCATATGCCGTCTTTCAGAAAAAGCTTTTCCTTTATCTGTCTGATAACCGCATCATAACTTAGATATGACTCAATCTATGTATAATTTTTATTTATTATAATTCTAATTTTTATTTATTATGATTATTTTGACTACCCTAATTGTTAATTTAACGTAAAATTTGTATCGCCTGGAAAACTGTGCTTTTAAAAGATATATTATCTTGTAGTACTGATGTAATTTTAATTTAAATACAATTACAAATACAAATACAAATTAGCCAATAGGCGAAAATAAGCACGAGTATGTACAAGTCTTATGCCATTTATACCAGCATACAAATAATATTTTTGGATTTTATGCTATTGACGTTATTTCGGTTTTGAAGGTTTTGCCTAAGACACAAGAACTATGTTCCTATATCTATTTATATTGTAATTTGAAATGAAATAAAGAGCACGGCTGGGTTCATATTGCGACTTTTTCTTTCCATCCCAAATAGATTGTTCTTCCAGGTGATGACCGCCTTTAGTAATTTTGTTGCAGTGATTTGAAATAAAATAGAATTTTATTAAAATCAAAATTTTTAAACATTTGTTTGGCAAGTTCAAATACTGTGTACGACAGCATCGTGCTATTTACGAGAATAAGTCGTCTTCGAAAGCCTAAATGCAAAGTGAAGTAAAGCGAAGCCACTTCAGATATATTGGTCATAGGTCAACGAAATATTTGTTATAAATATCAGAAAGGGCTATATATGTCAAATTTACAAATCATAAGAAGGTAGGAATTACGAGGACTGGAATGTAATGGTTAACAAAAAGTCACTTCTATGTACTCTGTATCACACTATTCGTTTATGTAAGGCATAAGAATCTGTAGAAAAGGCAGGAATAAATGTTGCAAATGTCATCTTTGAGCTGGACCGCAGTGACCGAAATTCGGAATAGGGGTGTCTTCGTTTTATAGGGAACGGTTGATATGGAGAATGTCCCACCTCCAACTGCTAACTGTAAAAAATAAACAATAAATAATAATAAATTAAAATTTTTTATTTTTTTTAAAGCACTTAGCACTCAAGAGGGTGTAACTATTCTTAAAATGCCGGAGCACGTGTAAGATGATTTAGGTATTAAGTTTGCTTTTCAGTTTGGATCCAAGTTGCTTTTGCAGATGCATATATTTTAATTATAAAGTACATATTGTTGATGCTTTGCATCATACTTATTAATTATCTGTTTATGTTCATCAAATATTTGCTATAATTTCATTAGATAAGATTGTAATCACTTTTTTTCGATGGATTTTCTATGTTTGAATATTGTGGAATCTAAGCTGTATGTAATTAGTATAAAAGAGCGATGCAAAAGCGAAATAAAACTCTTCTTCTTTTTTGATTTAAAAATTTGGTAAAAATCTTTTATTCGTTGCCGCATTCATATAGTTGACTAAGATTTGCCTTTAAAATTTGAAAGTCCAAAAAACGCTTTGGACATTTTTTGGTGCCGAAACCCGGGACAGTAATTTATAGTTGTGGAATAAAATTAAAATCAAAATTTAACATAAAGAAAAATTCCAAAGTAACGGACGTTTAAAGAGAAGATTCGAATTGGAACAGGAAGAGATTGCTTCATTGAAAAGCTGCCCCATCGCTGGATCCGAAAAAGCAATCATCAGCGAGAGAGTCATCGTTGGAAACATCGCAGACACGAAGAAAATTGTGGGTAAAAACAATAAAAAACTAAAACAATAAATTAATTCAATTATTGATAAATTATCCACATATATATTTAATATAATCATCAAATATATTAGATGTTATAAGGTGTTAGTGCAGACTTTTTTGTCGCAAGAAATTTAAGAGTTGTCGCTTAAAGTTAAGAGAGCCTGAGAAGATTCAAAGTTTTCTTTTGTTGCAAATTACGAATAGAGTTGTTGTTGCCTCCGTCTATTCGTCATTCCGGTGAATTTTAAACCACCGTCATTAACAGTGTTGTAGAAAAAAGCTTTAAATTAATTTCCGAATTCGCCGAATATTGTTCTATTCGATCGTCGAAGACAAAAGCTCTATTTCTTTTGTTGCATTTATATTTGCTGATCTTGCACAAGAAGAAGAAGAAGAATAACAGTGCAAGTGATTTGCCTAGTTCGCCGCACTGCATTGTTCATGGATGAGTTTGGAGTTTGGAGGAGAATTTTGTTGCTGCCAAATTTTGTCGTCGATTAAAAGCATTTACTTTCGTTGTTGTAACTCATCACCTATAAAAAGCTCTTCATTTCACTGACACACTCATCGTTGGAATAAAATTGTTGAAGAATTTTTCGTTAATTTCCGTAAAAAATCATTTTGGATAAACTTATCTCAAGAAATATTTAGAAGTTGTTGATTTCTTTCTTGTCCATTTATTGATTCCATTGGGTTCTTGAAAATTAATTATGAGTAATTCTGACAATGAATATGAGGAGAGAGGAGAGGCAGGTGAATAGGATCATAGAGAGCAGGCGGGTGTAAAGGGGTTAGATAGTCAACAGCGTCAGCAGTTAGCTGAGTTGAAGGTTTTGCGGTCTACAACAAAATCAAATATAAGTAGAATCAAAAGGCTTATAAAGGAAAAAGGTTCAACAATCTCTGTTACTGAATTGGAGTGCCGGTTAGGAATTCTCGAATCCTATTTTAAACAGAATTTAAATGTTCAGATGTCGTTAGAGAAGATGAATGTTGTTGGAGAGGAGAAAGCAAATGCTACAAGCAGAGCGGAAATTGAGGATCTGTATGTTGTTACCAAATCGGATATCTTAATGTTGTTGGCGGAGAAGAAACCGAATGCTAGCATATGTGATAATTTGAATGCTACATTGGCACCTTTGCAACATTCGTCTAGGCCATCTAGGTTGGAAAAAATTAAATTGCCGTCCTTTTCTGGGAAGTTTTCAGAATTTCCAAACTTTATAGGATTGTTTGATAGCTTGGTAGATAAGGATGATACATTGGACAATTTGCAAAAATTTAACTATTTGCGAAATTGCTTATCCGGCTCAGCATTAAGTGCAGTTAAGGAGTTCGATCTGACGAGCGGAAACTACACTAAAGCAATACAGCGATTAAGGAAAAGGTTTGATAACAAGGCGATGATGTTTCAAGAGCACATTAATGGAATTCTACAAATTCCAAAGATCTCAAAGTGTTCTTCTTTTAATCTTCGAAATTTGGAAGATAATTTCAACACTCATCTTGCGGCGATGCTTAGTATAGGTGATTATAAAGATATTGCAGAATCTATTTTAATTTCGTTTGCGTTAGATAGAGTCGATTTGGATACAAAAGCCAAGTGGGATGAAGTAGTTGATCATTCCAAACTACCGTCATGGTCAGATTTTTTGCGACTGTTGGATCGTCGTTGCCAAACCTTAGAAGCAAGAGAATCAAAGATTTGTAAGGTAGAACCAAATAAAAGTGAGAATAATAGCCGCAGCCGTTCTCGAAACATGCATAGGAACCAGTCGTCCAATACCTCGTTAGTTGTGAACAAGGCGATGTGTGAGTTTTGTCAGTCGGGTACGCATTGTATAGTTGAGTGTCGAGATTTTAACCAGTTGCCAGTCTCCGAACGTTTCCTAGAGGTTAAGAGACGTGTTCTCTGCATAAACTGTTTGGGGAAAGGTCACTCAGTAAGAAGGTGCAATTCTCGAAAGTGCACTATTTGTTCATTGCCACATCATCGATTACTTCACAGATAGAGGCCCAGTGGCAAACACCAGCACCAGTTGCACTAGTACTATTGTTTCAAATGCAGGTGAACATTGCAATGCAAATGTTATTTTAGCAACTGCTATAGTCTACATAAGAGACAAATGTGGTAGATTTCAACCAGCTCGCGCCTTGTTGGATTCTGCATCCCAGTTGAACTTTATAACCGAGGATATGGTTCAGAAGCTTAAATTGCATAAAGTTCAAACGCATACATGCGTTTCTGGGATAGGAAAATCAGATTCTATCATACATTATAAGACAGAAGCAAATTGCAAGTCACGATTTTCTGACTTTGAACTAAATTTGAACTTGTTGATTCTAAAGTCAATCACTAATATTCAACCTGAAACAAAAATGGATATTTCCGAGTGGAATATTCCCATGAATCTACCTCTGGCTGATCCTTATTTTAACATTCCCAGTCGTATAGATCTCTTAATTGGCGCAGATAGCTTTTTCCATCTACTTTGTGTTGGGCAGATTAGACTTGGCCCCCAGCTACCGATTTTACAGAAAACTTTGCTGGGTTGGATAGATTCTGGAAGTTATGGGTTATCTGACATGCCCCAAGCTGCGTGCATGGTAGTTGGTTCTTCGACCTTTGAAGACGCTTCGCTGAACGAGACAGTAAGCAAGTTCTGGGAAATGGAAGAAGTAAATAGAAGACCAAGTTTCCAGTCACTGGAAGAAGAAAAATGTGAGAACGAGTTTTTGAATAGCGTTCGCCGCCAAGATGATGGTCGGTTTGTGGTGAAAATTCTCTTCGATCCAAATAAGGGACAATTGGGTGATTCGTTAAGCCAGGCGAGGAAACGATTTTTCAATTTGGAAAGGCGACTTCAGAAAAATGACAAAGTGCGAGATCAGTACGTCCGATTCATGGAGGAATACGAGAGTCTGGGACATATGGAAGCTGTCCCGAAGGATCAAGTTTCGCTTATTCGATATTTTGCTCCTCACCAATTCGTACTTAGTCCTGATTCACTGAGTACAAAGCTTAGGATTGTGTTTGATTGTAGCGCAAAAACTTCCTCCAATGTTTCCCTAAATGATCTTTTGTTGGAGGGACCTGTAATTCAGGATGATCTTTATGATATTATTCTACGCTTTAGGTCATATAAATTTGTAATTACAGCCGACATCTCCAAAATGTATCGACAGATATTGGTGGATAAGGAGGACCAGAATCTTCAATGCATTTTATGGAGGTCGAACGAACAAAAGGAGCTGTTAGTATATAGATTGAAAACAGTAACCTACGGGACTACATCAGCACCTTACCTTGCTACAAGATGTTTGAAATGGTTGGCAGATGAAAATGTATCACAATTTCCTTTAGGGTCGAAAGTTATAGGCGAAGACTTCTATATGGATGACATGATCACAGGGGCAGATTCGTTGGAGTCCGTTTATAAGATTTATAGTGAGACCAAGCACATTCTTCAAACTGCTGGATTCGATTTGCGGAAGTGGTGCAGTAATGACCCTAGCGTCTTAGAAAAGATTTCTGGCAACGAACTGGTTAGCGATGCGTTGCGTATAAACGATAAGGACGTCATAAAAACTGTAGGTATTGTATGGAATCCTTCAGAAGATAATTTTCATTACATAGTCCCAGAAATAGATACTTCAAAATGCATTACGAAAAGAACAATACTGTCAGAACTTGCACAAATCTTCGATCCCTTAGGTTTAATAAACCCAATAGTTGTAAGGGGAAAAATTATAATGCAAGATCTTTGGATTTCCAAATGTAGTTGGGATGAGTCCGTTCCGATGGAAATACATTCGCAGTGGGGAGAATATCGTAAGGATATAATGCGGTTAGGTACAATAAAAGTACCTAGAAACATTCATTACTCGTGTCGATCAAATGTTAAGGTTGAGCTACATGGATTTGCAGATGCATCGATCCGTGCGTATGGTTGTGCTGTGTATCTACGGACCGTAGATACTTTTGGCAATGTCAATTGCAATTTGTTGAGTGCCAAGTCAAAAGTAGCTCCTATTAAAACTAAGTCACTGCCAAAATTAGAGTTGTGTGCAGCAGTACTACTAGTCGATTTGGTGCAAAGAATTTTGCCGAATCTAGGCGAAAACATTGAAGAAATTTTTCTTTGGTCGGATTCAGAGATTGTGCTGCGCTGGATTTCTACTTACCCTTCCTCGTGGGAAATATTCGTTGCCAACAGGGTTTCAAAGATACAGTCTGAACTGCCAGTTGCGATCTGGAGGCATGTGAGTTCGAAGTCTAATCCAGCGGATATGGTATCTAGAGGTTCCAATGTTTCGGAACTCATCGAAAGCATGTGGTTCAATGGTCCGTCATTTTTATATTTACCTACAGCGAATTGGCCAAAACAAAAGGTAACTACCCCGATAGTCAATTTAGAAACCAACAACCCCGTAGTTTTGATAGCAAAGATAGTTTCGGATGAGTTTTCAGAACATTTTGTGCGATTTAGCAGCTATCAAAAGGTAATTCGTATTTTTGGATACGTAGTTCGATTTATAAGATCACTTAAACCAAAATCGTATAATCAAATTTCTAACCCCCCCGTAAGGTCTAAGTCAATAGCCCTAACAGCAGAAGAACTTGAAGAATCTCTACTAAGAATCATCTGGAACCTCCAGCAAACTCATTTCCAGGAGGAAATTGAAGACCTAAGGGAAAAAAATAAGATAAGCCCAAAAAGTGTCATCAGCAACCTCAATCCTTTCCTTGATGATGAACACCATATACAGCTCTTACGAGTGGGTGGGCGTTTGCTGAATGCGAACATACCCTATAATGTCAAATGTCCCATTCTCCTACCCAAAAATTCCCTATTTGTAAATAATCTTGTTGTCCATTTGCATGTTACTAATTTTCATGCAGATATCCAAACTCTGGTGGCCATTATGAGACAACGATTCTGGGTCATCAACGCGCGAAGTATAGCTAAGAAGACGGTATTTGCGTGCCATCACTGCTTTCGATACAAGCCAAAGCTCTTGAAGCAAATTATGGGTGATCTACCAGCCAACAGAGTTACGATGTCAAGGCCGTTTGCTAAAACTGGTGTGGATTTTTGTGGACCCTTCCAAATCTCACAAGGGCGTCGAGGCTACTGCCGACATAAGGTCTATGTGGCAGTGTTTATTTGCTTTGCGACGAAGGCTTCTCACTTAGAAGTCGTTTCGGATCTATCGACGCAAGGTTTTCTAGAAGCCCTAAAACGCTTTGTTGCACGACGTGGATTATGTGAGGAAATACATTGCGACAACGGAACGAATTTCGTGGGTGCCCGAAATGAGCTTAAGGAGTTGCATACTATGGTCTCGAATCAGCAGAAGGAGAATATCATCTCATCATGGTGCGCTTTACATAGGGTTAAATTTATACATATACCACCTCGAGCACCACACTTCGGTGGCTTGTGGGAAGCGGCGGTTAAGACGGCAAAATCCCATCTCTACAGGACGGTAAAGCAATCATTCCTGACTTATGAAGAATTTTCGACCGTAGTCGCAGAGATAGAGTCAATCATGAATTCTCGCCCACTTTGCGTCCTAGGGCCAGATCCAAATGACGAACAAGTCTTGACTCCTGGCCATTTTTTGATTGGCACCGCATTGAATTCGATTCCGGAGCCTACCATCCCAGCAGATATATCTCTTTTGAAGCGATGGCGTCGAATAACGCAGATAAAACAACACTTCTGGACGAGATGGTCAAAAGAATATCTCTTAGAGTTACAACGGCGGGCGAAGTGGAAAACTGCTTTCGAGAACGCTACAGTAGTATTGATCAGCGACGATAATCTGCCGCCTCAGCAATGGCTCTTAGGAAGAATTGACAGACTTATTCCTGGTTCAGATGGAAAGATTCGTGTGGCAGATGTAAAAGTCAAAGCAACTATCCTAAGAAGACCGATTCATCGCCTGGCTCCTTTACCGAATTGTTGAAGTGTCTCTTTTTCCGTTCGACCCTTCAAGGCGGGCAGTATGTTGATGCTTTGCATCATACTCATTAATTATCTGTTTATGTTCATCAAATATTTGCTATAATTTCATTAGATAAGATTGTAATCACTTTTTTTCCATGAATTTTCTATGTTTGAATATTGTGGAATCTAAGCTGTATGTAATTAGTATAAAAGAGCGATGCAAAAGCGAAATAAAACTCTTCTTCTTTTTTGATTTAAAAATTTGGTAAAAATCTTTTATTCGTTGCCGCATTCATATAGTTGACTAAGATTTGCCTTTAAAATTTGAAAGTCCAAAAAACGCTTTGGACACATATCTTTTTAGTATAGGTATCATAAGGTACTATGCTGTCTGAATTTATAGCGTCCAAATCAATAGTTCTATAGATAATACTGAGGAAAAAGATGTTAGTAAAATTTAACTCAAAATACGATGCCATTGTACTTTGATACGTTTTTAACAGAAAGTAATTCCAGCGTCCTTAACAATTAGTTTTGAATTGATGGAGGGGGACTTGTCTTTGGCTTATGACTATTTAATCAGCTAATCCAATTCAAATTTAAGAATTTGTAGAATTCGAATGAAGGGAAAATATATCGATATACGAGTACATACCATAGATTGTAAGAAATAAAAAATTCCACGCAAGAAAAAAAGAAACATTGAATAATAATGATGCACTTAAAATAAATGACGTATACTTAAACGGGAGATTCATCGACCAATTGCTAGCTCTGTAAGTGTGAAAAGCCAATTTCTACACGCTAAGAATCTGCTGACATTTAAACGTAAAGCAGTTAATGGCGCGCACGATTTACAAGGCCTAAAATTCACTAATTTCGTAGAGTATATTTGTATATATTTCAAGCATACACTTTTTTTAAAAAAAATAATGTATACATTTAATAATATAGACTGTTGAAGTCAGGACGGCAGTTTCCACAATGGCAACTGGTTGGGGTTCTAAACAGTTTTATTTTGATCTAAAACAGCCCAACAAACAAAAATTCTAATTTATATTTATATATTTTTGTAGTCGATGAACCTCTAATTTCATAACAAAAGCGGACTTTACAAAAAAAATAAACATTTACAACATTTATAACCTAAAGAAAAAAATTTAACGTGATGTTTATTTTTAGACTTTTTAGGGTCATCGTAGTGTATGTTACTAAAAAATTAAGAAAGAAATTAAATAGTTTTTTTTTTGATTTCAAAAAAGTACTTTTTAGAAAAACGCGCTTAAAGTTTTGATAATACAAAACTTTAACTTATCTTGAATTAATAGAAATTGGTATATGTGTATATGTTACAACTCACATTGCGTATAAAAACGTTACTGTTAAAACACACTAAATAATATGAATAACAGAATCATAACATGGAGCTCCGAAAAACCATTTCTCAGCGCACGTCTTTAAATCATTATCTCTTAAAAAATATATTGAGTTTCTTCATAATATGTACTCGTATTTGGGGAGAATATTATTAGATATTTTCAAAATCAAGTAAACAAAACAAAACCTACGATATAATTTTTGAATGCCTACATCTATAGGGATGTATTGTTCTTACAAAAACATAAAACACATAGATAAACCAGTTTTTATCTTTGCTCCTGTTCATAACAGGTGTGTGTATTAAAGTATGTAAGGGCATGCAATTAAAAGATGTCTACATTGTCTTAAACATAAACTAACATTTGAAACAGTTTAAAGTTTCCGAGCCGAAATTTATAACAAAAGAACTAACATCTTATTTTTCATTTTTTAAATGGTAAGTGGTCTAAATAATAATTAGAATTGTAATAATACCATCCGTTTGGTTGTGTTCACGTATATCTACATGGAAACCCAAGTATGTTGTATCATCAAGATAATTATGTATGTCGTACGTTTAATATGAAATGGTGAAACTATGTACAGATTTATTGTGCATATGTCTGTAGGTAAGCTCAAAATATTTTATAGCATTTCTGATATCGTAATAGGTATGCATTTTTTTTAATAATCCACGCGATTTGATGACGTAATCTCACTATCTGCCTATTCCGTCATTCTTATCAAGTCACGTACACCAGATTACATCATCATTTCGGAATGTAAACAACATTACCACCAACATCATCTAAAATGCATTATCGCGATAATGGTAAACAATAAACAAGATCTTATATAGTAAGTCTTAAGAATATCAATAAAGGACACGCATTTCGGCGTAGCAATAATCTTTTTAATCCACTACCAACATTAACTGCGGGCTCAAGCCGGTTTAACTCTTGGCTGCAGCCAAATATCCTTGAAATAGAGGACAACAAAATAAAAATTCCACAACACCAAGCTGAATTTCTATTCAATAATCAACAGGCTTGGCTAAGTTTATGCCGACCAACGACCACTGCGTGTACTTCTCGAAGAAATGAAAAAAAATCACACAAGGAAGACGCACACTATCAGAATCTAGAGCGAAGTCAGCAAAGCATTAAACCTTGCACTCTCAAATACAAAGATGTCAGGAGAATAGGGTTCTGCATCCATGTCAGAATATACAAATCTCGAAGCAGTCTGAACATTTATCACATGACTCAACATCAAATATAGAAGTGGCACATTATACAGTCATCACCCAAAAGATTTAGAAACGGCATATGCAATTGCAAGTACATATACCACAATAACGCGAACATGCAGTTTGACGCACAAATTACACCACAACGATACAACCAACGATCAAATCCTCTACCACAGAAATATGAGGATAAAAGGAGATACAATCGAAATGTACAAGTACAATGTAATCATCAACCATGCCAAGGACCGATGGAAGTGGATAACTCCCATCGTCAATGCATGTGACTAACACAATACAGCACGCTCTTCCAAGGAACAACCTCCAACAGTCCGAACAACACTATAACCCATTCAGATGAGACCAACGAGCAGCAAAATGTGAAAGAATCCCGTCATCAAGAATCTACAACAAAAACAAGGTACAACGAGTAAACCAGAGCAGAGATGAAGATTTACAATCACTCGTCCCTCATGCTGATACCACCTATGAAACTCAGAAGTGAGAGTAAACGGATTACCATGTCTTCAAAGACGCTGCTAAAAAACAGGTAAATCCGTTAATATTTTAATTGAAAAATAATTTTAAATAAATATTAGTTCGAGATGCAAAATTGGAGAATCTATACCTATAAAACCAGCAAAGGTTAAAACGTTTCATGAATACTTTTTGACTAAAGCTAAGAAAATTATTACATTATTTAATCATATTTTTTGAAACTGAAGCTTTAGAGGAGTTCGACATGCTTTTGGGTGAACATGGCGTTAGGGTCATGAAAGCACAAATTGATCTTGTTGAGTATAAACTCACATATAAATATAAAAAGAAAGAAATTAGTGAACAAAAAGTAAATTATACAATTAACAACAATAAATATAAAACTGAAATTGAAGACATCGTGTTAACAAATGCCGAAACTAACAAAATTCTGCCGTTTACGACTACGATACAAGCCACAATTAGGACAAAATCAGAAGATCCTATTTGGGTGAAACAGTACCCGTATCCGTTATACTGAAGAAGACAAGTGCAATGAATCGGAATGTGATGGGCTTTTACGACTTTAGGGTCTTATAAAATGTACGTAGGTTGCTACTTAAGTTTTGAAAAAAAAAACGAGTAAAAGCTAATATTTTCGATGAAAATGGCTATTGGTTTTTAAAAATTGTTATTTATTACGCGACCTAACAGATCTTTTGTACCACAAATTCAGTATTAAGAAGCCGAGACGGGCTCAACTCTTTTGATGAAATTGAGATTCTCTCTGGTGGAGATTTCGAGAATTTCCCCAGGGATTCAAATTTCTCTGAGGAACTATCGTCTCCTTAAGGCACTTAGAGCCATGCATTCGCATAAAATATGTTCCGCAGTTTTGTCGTCTTCCAGTAAAGTTGACATTCAATTTCCTGAATAAGACCTATTTTGTGTAACTGTAGTGTAATCCAAAAAGTCTTCCGATATCATTCCATTTGATTCTTTTGATTTTTTGTGGGGTTCGACGGATCTTTTAGCCTGTCGAAACCCTGGGATGTTTTCTTTATTGCTGAGTTAATTGCTGAATTCGGAATATTACAGAACGGCTCAAGGCCGATGAAAGAATCAGCCGAACCGTTTCTAGCCAGTTCATCGGCTAATTCATTTCCGACCAGGCACCCACTAAAGTTTTACTTTGTTCTTATGAGAGAGATCTCGTAGTGTATTGAATCGGTACAAAATATTTGGAGTCTAATGCTTTAATGGCAGCTTGACTGTCCGTTAGTATACCTATGGATGGGGACACCCTTCATTTCCTTATCGAGGATGAGATTTGTGCACACCTGAATGACACAATGGAAATACGCGGTTACTTTTTCCAATTGGTTTCGAAATTCTGGTGTTTGAACTAAATATATGTATATTTTTTATTTTTTTAAAACTTAACACTCAAGTGGGTATGACTGCTCTTAAAGTGCCTAAGCACGTGTTAAGTGTTTAGGAAAATGGGACAGAGAGAGAAAGAAAGATTTTTGGGCTCAGTGGCTATTTCGCTCCATGGGTGGCATCCAACATTTAAAGGGGATACTAAATTATTAGTGTAATTGGACTTGTTATTGTATTGTAGGCGAATTTAGTTGCCTGAAAAAAGGAATGTCTTTCGGGCGCAGCTGTACGGGGTTCAACCCCGTATCCCCCGTTCGATTTGGAAGCCAATACACTACCACTTCAGGCACGCCCACCCACACCAGCACCCACCACTGAGTCCCAGTCAGTCACTTTTCCTGTGCTTTTTGCTAGGTTGAAAAGTTTTCTGTAAACGTTTCTAAGCGCTCCCAGTGCTCATATTCACCAGCGTGGTTCCTTACCTCTAGGTTGAATAAGAGGGTAAGGGTGAATTCCTTGACTTTCATGTCAAGCACGTTGGCGTCACGCAAGGGACTTCAGAGTTCAGAGGATAGTGTTTCTGACAATATTCCTCTGTATTTTGGCCAATCAGTTTTCATCACTCAGGCTAAATTGGATGTATCTGTGGTCTGAAAATGAGTGTTCAGTACCATCCAGTTCGTTAGCATTTGTACCATTCGGAGGAAAGATATCTAGATATCTAGCACTTCCTGTCGGTTTCTTGTTATAAAAAGTAATGAGGTTAGTACTTATAATATAATCAAGTGGCTCATCTCTAAGGTCTAAGGTTAGTGTCGGTACTGCCCCATACCGTCTGATGAGCGTTAGCGTCACACCCGATGATAAGGCCAGGTTTTAGTTTCCAGTACCCCCCTCCCCCCCCCCCCCCCCCCTTTTCTAGGTTATCACAAGGGAGAGGGCCCACATGATCGTGGCCAAGATATGCCAATGCCAGCCAGTAGGAGCCTTTGGCAGTCTCTAATCTGGCAACGATTAGATCGGGGTTGGTGAGGTTAGGAAGTAAAAATGCATTAAGGCTCCTTTTCACTAATATACAAGTTCTAATCTTACCTTTGCCTCTTGTACACAGGTACACAAGTCCACGAACCACGCCTTCTACAATCCATGGTTCCTGTATTAAGACGCAGAATAAGTGCCGCCGAAGCTTTTTTTGAGTGATGGAGATTAATCTGGAGAAACCGTATCATTGCTACAATTTATCAGAGAAGCCTCCACCACGGTGCTGTTCGAGTCCCCCGATTCTGAACTTGTGCCAAAAAGGTCATCTTCTTCCTCTGATCGTAAAAGATCTTTTAGTTCGCCATCGGTTTCAATTTCCGACAGAGTGTCAGAAGAGGAGACCGACGGCTTAGTTGCTTAGTTATTTAAAAAAAAAAAACACTCAAGGGTATACGATCACTCTTTAAATACCTGAGCACATGTTAAGTTTTTGAGAAAATGGGACAGCAAGATAAAGAAAAGGGTTTGGGCTCAGTGACTATTTCGCTCCATGGGTTGCATCCAACATTTAATGGGGAGAGTAAATTATAAGTGTAACTGAACTTGTATTCTCGGCAATCACGATTTTAGTTGAAGAAATGAAAGTCTTAAGGGCGCGGTTGGGATTGAACGCCGGACCATCCAATTTGGAAGCCAATACGCCACCACTTGAGTCACGGACACCCATATGTTTTTTTTTTATAGATATGTTGTTATGGATAATCTTTCCCTCATAGATCTTGTGTGTATGTTTATACATATGTGTACTCAAGGCATTTTGATCAAACTAGCTTAAAGAATTATTGTGGAAAAAAATGGGCTTTCAGTTAATTGCAGACTCTTTGTCTTTTAAACTCTAAAGATTCTAAACACACTTCAAAGATGTGATTATCAGCCGAATTTACTTTATATGAAATCATTTGTGCAGAACCTTTCGACACCAGCTTAGCGACACCCGGAATAGCATTTCATCCTAAACAACATAGAGGGGATCCCCAGCCTGGTTACAGCTTTAGTCAACGAAAAGCTTAATGCTTTTGTTTTAAGAAAGAATTTGTTTTCTTCACTTATGTTTTCCAATTTAATCGGAATACTATTTTAAATAGTATTGTACTCAAATAAATAAAAACAAAAGAATAACTATTTTGTTCATGAAACTTGTGTTTTGAGATAAACATTATTTTACTCATACAATCATTATTGAATGTAAAACGTTTTTTTTGTTACTATTGGTAAATAAATTGTTTGCTTGTTCGTAGTTATAATGAAAGTGCCTAGAGCATACATAATTTTAGCAGCCGTTTTGTGTTTCTAATACCTGTTTTTTTATTAAAAACAAAGTGATCACCATGTAGAAAAACTGCCATATTTTTGATTTTATATGGCTCTAAAGTTAATTCTCCATTAGTATTATTTTAATACAATAATTGTTTACATACAAACTGACCTATGCACATATAATAAATAATACACAAATATGTTAAAATAAATATATAGTAGTCACTTTCAAAACAATTTTATTTTAAACTAAAATAAAAAATTAACCAACATGATAATATTCATATTGCGAAAAAGTAAAATATCTTATTTATTTAACGATAAGTACTTATGAAAAGGTACACCAAATTTTAACTTTTTTAAACGAAAATAATAAAAAAAAAATCTCTAATATATTTTATGATAACCAAACCATATAATCCATATAACCAAACCAACATATACATATAACCAAACCAACAAATCTTTCGCTGCTAACGTGATGATATATTGTATTATAAGAAATTCCATTATTTTAGTATATACACTATACAGGCATTTAGTAATTAGTTGCTGACCCTCTCATCAGCTGAGAATGACCATTAAGTGTTCACCTATCTTACGCAAGCATGAAAAAATGTTCATATGTCTAAATTTGCAGCTGTTAAATATCGTGCAGTGGTGTAATATATAATATAAAATAACACAACAAGGAAAGGTCATTATCACGTATTTTATATGACAGTCACATGCAATTGCATGAAATAAACAAGTATGTAGTTTCTTTTCACGATGACCATTGCAAGTAGAAGAAATCGTTGTATGTTAGGGGAGTTTTAAAAGCTTGGACGACTCAAAGATTCCAATTTTTATAGGAAGCCATTAGTCATGGGTAGGTCATTTGTAATTAAACTCATTCACCAAAACAACTGTTGGTATATTGAAAATAAAAATAAGCTTGTAATTGGGTCATTATAAATTGTGTGATTGATTTTATGCTATGGCGTTTACTCTATTTGTCGATACTTGTATACATACATATATGTAGTTTGGGTAACCACCAAGATTTCTTATGTACATTAACTTGAGGAGTTCGTCAGACCAGTCTTAAATAATTTATATGTGTTTCAATTAATTGGATGTTTGGTTCTTGTGGTACTGTTGTAAAATAAGGAAGACAAAAAGCTGGAAATATTATTATAGACTTGCTTTTCACTTTAAATAATTTCTTTTCAAAAAATAGTAATTTTCTTTACTATTTTTTAATTTATTTTACATTATCAATCGAAAAAATATTGAATTCAAATTGTATTAAGAAATCTTGCACAAATGATGTATAATAAATGTCGTTTTGGAAACTTTGTTCTTATTCTCTTGGTTGCATTGAAAGTACAAAGTGCAATCATGGTAAACCAAACTTTTTTATTTAAATCAGTATTTATATTCGTTTATCATAGTAAATTTTGGTTTAAAAAAGCAAACGAGCTTATTCGTTCTTGCAATATACTTTGAATATATCAACTTTTGGCAGCTTATAATGAAACACAACTTTTACGGGTGACTGTATTATATGATGGCAATATTTTCGGCATAGGCAATCACCACCTAATTACTCCATGTCAAAAACCAGACAAAGAATTACACCTGCCGATCGCTGTTTCTTCCCTCCTAAAAAGTAAAACCTTGTGAAGGAGCACTAAGGGACTACTAAAGGCCTATAACGTTCTAGTACAATGGTGCAGAAGCATGGATGTTAGCGTAAGTGGGTGAATGAATCACTGGTCGTTTTGAACGTGAGAAATTTCGATTTTTGAACCTTGAGGGAGGTGGTATAACAGCAAACTTTATAATGTGTAGAGTGGCATTAACCTGCTCAGAAAAATACGCATCAATCGCACCAACGCTCTGGCCTGGAGAGTGTTCGATTCTAACCTGAGGCAGGACAGAGTAGAGGAAGACCTTTCTTTAGAGGACAACCACATGGAAATGGAACTCAACCATCGTGGAATGTACAATTGGACCTAGTTGTTCCAAGACCACGATAAACGTAAATGTCTAGGTCCACCGCGGACTGTAGCGAAATGTTAATTAATATTTGACCAATAAAATTGTAGTAAACAACACTCAGATTAGTAAGTAAGTTATCTTAGGAGCACAGTGGATTAGGTCTTTGTCTGAAGCTCTGCTTCGATAGAAAAAAAAGAATGTCATCCTCATGACATATGTACTCGTATATGTGGTTTGTCTGATCTGGTTCATATATTATATAAAGCAAGCACACCCGTGCAATATATGCCCAATTACAGCTATGCCTTAATTAGGTATGTAGAATAAGGTCTAGCCTTTCTTAGAGAAAGAAACCTACATGAATACTATCAAGTTATCAAGTTATCAACTGAGCAATCAGCCAAAATAGCAGTTATTTCTATAAATAATACTCTAGCTTGCAACTTCATTATACTCTTACATTTCTAGTACAGTTTCTGGTAGGTGATTTTTGAAAGCTTATCTCTAATAAAATAAAATATGTCATCTACATAATTTAAGTAGCCCCAATAAAGGGTGTGTGTGTGTGTTTTTTTTTAGTGTGTAAATTCAATAAGACTTGGAAATAAAGTCATTTCATGAAATAGACACGTCAATTGACTATAAAAATCATACGATTTGACGCCGTTGAATTATTTTCTGTGGGGCTACGTTAACTTATAAACCAGCAACAATTGACGCTATTTGTACGGGGCAGCCGCGGTGGATATATGACTGAAACTATTTTCAAATTTTAAACGGCATGAAATAATATTTCAAATGAATTTAGTAAATCATCAAGCTAATTTCCTACCAGTTACTAACTAGCTCTCGTGCTGTACGCATCGTATAAATCGGCTGCTTTCTTTTGTGTGCAATTGCTCCTACTAGGTGGGGTGAAAAGTAACCTCCTTGGGAATAAAAAAAAAAATTTTTTCAAATGTTTTTTTTATTTTATTCAATATTTTCCCCTTTTAGCTTGATACACTTATTCCAGCGATTTTCCAACTTCTTGATTCCGTCCGAAAAGTAATTTTCCGGAAGGTCTGCAAAATACTCTTTGGGCGTCGATGATTTCCTCGCGTGAGCTGAATTTTTTATTGATGAGCCATCTTTTGAGGTTTGGGAAGAGATAATAGTCCGAGGGAGCCAAATCGGGCGAATACGGTGTATGCGAGAGCAATTGGAGCCGTAAGTCATTGATTTTAGCTGTGGCTGCGATGCTCTTGTGCGCCGGCGCATTGTCTTGCAAAAACAAAATTTTTTTTCGCTTCATGTGATTTCGGCCTTCAATCGCTCCAATAATGCACAGTAATACTCGCTGTTGATGGTTTTTGCTTTTTCGAGGTAGTCCACGAAGAGTATGCCACGATAATTCCAGAAAATGGACGCCATAACCTTTCCGACCCATCGAGCCTCCTTCGGCCGCTTCGGAGCACACGTGCCGGCTTCAGTCCATTGCCGGGCACTCATTCTGTTCTCTGGTGTGTAATAGTGGATCCAAATTTCATCAACAGTTACCAATCGACGCCAAAAGTCCGCCCGATTCCGCATCAGCAAGTCCAAACTCTCTTTCGAAGTGCTCTCGCGTTCGTGTTTTTGGTCAGGAGTGAGCATGCGCGGCACCCAGCGGCAGGATAACTTTTTCATATGCAGAATATTGCCGAATATATGGCGTGTGCGCTCAGTACTAATCTTTGTGGTATCTGCTAGCTCGCGCACCTTCACTTTGCGGTCAGCCAACACCATTTCATGTATTTTTTTTGACATTGTCCTCTGTAACCGCATCGGAGGGCCTACCGCTGCGGACTTGATCGGTAGTGGAGTTGTGGCCACCACGAAACACTCGAAACCAATATTTGACGGTGTAATCTGACAGAGCATTAGCCCCATAATATTTATCCAACTTTTCTTTTGTTTCCTTCGCCGTTTTACCTCTCAAAAAATAATGTTTTATGAGAGAACGAAAATCGTTTTTGTCCATACTCAACATGATGCCAAACACGTCAACAACAATCAGCTGTCAAAACAAAACTAACATAAAGATAGTATCGCGCTGAAATTTGACATGTGAACTAACTTCAAGGCACCATAACCTTTTTTGCAGTAGCAACGCATTCTGGCGGTCAAGGAGGTTACTTTTCACCCCACCTAGTATTGTATAACGTAGGGTGTCTCACATAGAATACATATTATAAAATGTTTGTGTGGATACAAATGATAGAACTTATTCTTTTCAATACAAATCCCTTTATTCAGTACAGTTACAATTCACTATTTAATTGTTTCTCTCAGTACAATCCAATTTCTCAACCGCTTATACTTTTCTTATCTTTTACTTAAACCACTTAATCACTTCTCCTAATTAACACTTCAAATTACACTTTAGAACTGATTTGCATACCTTGGGGATGCTGGTATTTATACTCGAATGACATACTTCGAGAACAATCCTCGCCATCCAGCGTCCCATACAATTTCCAATTTGCTAGAAAATTCGATTCCACTCTCCAGTCGAGACTTTGTTATTCCAGTTTCGAAATCTTCTGTTCTTTGAATCTAGATGTCGCTGCTCACATTTAAGTGGTTATCACATTGCTCCCTCCCTACAGTTGTTCGTCCCGAACAACGTCGTCATTCAGCATCCCGTTGAAATCACACATTCTATCCAAATGGACTTTCAATTTTCCTCGATCCCCACGCTGGATCCGGTAGACAACGTCATTAATGCGGGTTATCACCTTGTATGGACCTTCCCAGTCCTGTTGCAATTTTGGTGATTTGCCTTTCTTACGCTGAGGATTATACAGCCAAACCAGATCTCCTTCGTTGAAACCGGAAGATTTCGCCTTGATATCGTACCTAGTTTTCATGCGGCTGCTTGCTAGCTTCATCTTTTCTCTGGTGTCTTCATGCAATTTACGAATCCTGCTGCGTAAGTCATTCACTCTGTCGTAAGTCGTAAGTCATTGGCTCTGTCGGTGGGGATCCGAATTTTGCTTCACTTGGCAACCGAATTGTTTGACCAAATAAGATCTCGGATGGTGTGTGCCCTGTTGAGCTATGGACCGCGCTTCGGTAGGCCATTAAGAAGAGGGGTATGTGTCGATCCCAATCCCGCTGGCAGTTGCTGACAACCTTAGATAGATGCTCATTCAAGGTCCGATTGAATCGCTCAACCATTCCATCAGATTGAGGGTGTAGTGGCGTTGTCCTTGTCTTTCTTATTCCCAAATATTGGCATATTTCCTGGAAGACTTTTGATTCAAAGTTTCGCCCTTGATCAGAGTGCAGCTCCATTGGGACCCCAAATCTGCTCACCCAGTTGTTGACTATCTGTTCGGCTACGGTCTTAGCCTCTTGATTTGGGATGGCAAACACTTCCGGCCACTTACTGAAGTAATCCATGACTACGAGAGTATATCGGTTTCCATTAAAGGTTTCGGGAAACGGCCCAGCGATGTCGATGGCTATTCGTTCGAAAGGTGCTCCGACATTGTATTGTTGCATTTGTCCATGTGGCTTTACTTTTGGGCCCTTGGTGGCCGCACATCTTATGCACTTTTTGCACCAATTCTCGACATCTTGTTTAGCGCTTAGCCAATAGAAACGTTCCCTTACCTTTTCCAACGTCTTATTTATTCCCAAATGGCCTCCTGAGATTCCGTCATGTATTTCATGGAGCACTTGGTTGACTCTGGACCGTGGCAAAATTAGCTGCATACGAGATGTTGTCCCATCGGCACTTTCCCGTTTTCTCTTCAGCAATCCATCTTGCACAAAAAGCGAGTCCCACTGTGCCCAGTATGCCTTCAGAGTTTGGCTCCGATCTGATATCTGCTGCCAGCTTGGTCTTTCCTCGTGTTTTTTCCAGGCCAATATTGGTTCGATGTCATTGTCTGCCTGTTGGGAGGAACGGATTTCGTCTATACTCCAACCCTCTATTGGCTCAGTCCTGATCATTTGGATAGTTGCCTGTTCTTTTGCTTCTTTACCACCGACTACTTCTGCTGGGAGGCTTTCATTGCATTGTTTTACCTGTGAGACTGGGGTAATTACCCTGGAGTCGACTCCTGCTACAGACTTCTGCCCCGCGAAGTAAGCATTTCCTAACTGATGGCTTCTGGAAATTTGACCGGTTTCTTGGTAGCCGTTTCTGCCGGTTTTTCTTTCTATTTGCCTGTAACCCCAGTGCAGGCAGCCTTCTCGTCGTACCGGTTCTTTACAATGCCCTTGCAAATGTCCTACTTAACGCAGTTCCAGCAGCGCATCCTTCGTCTCTCCCGCCAGATATTTCGTTGCATGGTAGTTGGTCTTGAGCAGGAGCATTCACCAGATACTATTTCACTTACGAAATGCATTCCTTTGGAAGCCTGATTGGATGCTTCCATCGCCATAGCGAAGGCAAGTGCTTCAGCAAGGGTTCTTTTCCCGGCCATCCTTACTGCTGATTGTAGCTTCAAATCTGCAATTCCCCTGATGAATGCGTCCTTTGCCATTTCGTCGATTATTTCTTGGCCTGCGGTGGGATATGACAAATGTGCCAGTCTACTCACGTCTGCTTGGAGCTGTTGTAGTGTTTCTCCTCGTTGCTGCATACGGCCTTGCAATTGAACCTTGTAAACTCCCCGCATGTGGCTATCCCCAAACCGTTTCTCGATAGCCTGCACTAAAACCATATAGTCTCTATTCTTTTCGATATCGATTGTTTGTAACAATTCTGCCGCAGGACCGTGCAAGGCCATTGTTAGGGCAAAGCACTTTTCCTCATTGTCCCAGTCGTTTGCACAGACAGCCATTTCAAACTGCTTCTTATAAGTAGACCATGAGGTCTGGCCATCGAATGAGGGAGGCTTCAAATCTTTTCTCCTTGGACCGCTTAAAGAACATTCTCGCAGTTTCTGTTTTCGCACTGTGTCGAGCTCTTTTGCCAGTTGGTGAACTTTGCTGTCCATTTCTTCGAATTTTTCGCCAACATTCTTCTCTATTGTATCAAATTTGTCATCAACGTTCTTCTCTATTCTATCAAATTTGTCATCAACGTTCTTCTCTATTCTTTCAAATTTGTCATCGATTTCTTCGAATTTTTGCTGGAGAGTGTTATTTTGTTCTTCCAGTTTTTGTTCTAGACTATTCTTTTGTTCGTCGAATTTTTGTTCAATGCTGCTCTTCTGCTCGTCTAGATTTTTCTTTTGTTCATCCAACTTTTGTTCGAGACTATTCTTTTGTTCATCCAGCTTTTGCCCGAGACTATTCTTTTGTTCTTCCAGATTATTCTTTTGTTGATCCAGCTTTTGCTCGAGACTATTATTTTGTTCTTCCAGATTATTCTTTTGTTCATCCATTTTCTGTTGAAGACCAAATTTTTCTTCTGTTCGTCCATTTTTTGTTCGAGACTGTTCTTCTGTTCGTCCATTTTTAACAAGAGGAGTTGCATCATCGCAGACATGTCACTGCCGGTACTTGTCTGTTCATCCTCGTCAACATCAAAGGAATATGCATCAGGATCATGACCCTCGTTGTTCAAAGCCTCCTGAAGTCGGAGCACCAGGTCACTTTTTCCTCCACTGGCGCTGAGGCTTCTCTTGTTCAACTCGGATTTGAGTTGGACGAGGGTCAACTGCAATAGTTTTCGACCCATTCTAGCTTTTTCAAATAGTCAGAAAACACTTTTTTTTTGTTTTTACACACAATAAGTCCTATCCCACTTCTGACACCAATGTAAAATGTTTGTGTGGGTACAAATGATAGAACTTATTCTTTTCAATACAAATCCCTTTATTCAGTACAGTTACAATTCACTATTTAATTGTTTCTCTCAGTACAATCCAATTTCTCAACCGCTTATACTTTTCTTATCTTTTACTTAAACCACTTAATCACTTCTCCTAATTAACACTTCAAATTACACTTTAGAACTGATTTGCATATCTTGGGGATGCTGGTATTTATACACGAATGACATACTTCGAGAACAATCCTCGCCATCCAGCGTCCCATACAATTTCCAATTTGCTAGAAAATTCGATTCCACTCTCCAGTCGAGACTTTGTTATTCCAGTTTCGAAATCTTCTGGTCTTTGAATCTACTAGATGTCGCTGCTCACATTTAAGTGGTTATCACAATATTTTTTTCTATCTATCCCGTTTCCTATTTAACCGTTTGTTTTTTCTACTTGTGGTGTATTGTACTTTTCGCCTAGTGACATGTCGCTGAGTCTGAAACGAAACCGGTTAATCAGTTTAGTCTCGCTTTCCGAACTACGTGCCAAAAAAAAAACCCAGAATTCCCTGCACTCCCTACATCATCCTAAACCCAAGATTTATGCCATAAGTGTTAACAAACCTCTTACATCAGTAAGTATTTTTGCCTTAACCAAAGCAATTTATGCTATCAACATTGAATATGAGCGAATAACCCAACTAAATTTCTTATTTTGTTTATTTTGACGAAAAATGAAAACTTTGCCGACCTGTGTCCGGTGACAATAACCTTGCATGTCCAGCTTAACTCCGAAAGGAATAGGATACGCCCCATGCCTTATAGACATATCTGAAGGTATAAAATCACAAAAGGTAACTGATGTGCATACAGAAGTTCACCAAACAATACGTTGGCAAAATGCGCCCAAGAGGTCTTATGCTTTACACGTTTGATCATTCCTAAAGATCCATTCACAGCTCTGCGAACTGCGAATGAGCTGACTGTGAACAAATTAATTTTAGCACAATTTAGCAAATTAATATTAGTGAACCACTCAAGACGCCGTCTGTAAATAATATTAGCTTAGTCCACAGAATTATAAAAAATATAAATCTAGCAAATAAGATATTGCTAAGTACATAAATAAATCTTAACTATTCTCCAACCTATTAAATACTATTTTAAACTTAAATATGATCTTAGTCCAGCCGAAAGCCCTGGTAACTAGCGCTGTATTAATATTAATTATGTAATTAATTACTTATATTTTAATATAGTTATAATAATAATAATTTCTTTATGTTTTATTTAAACAAAAAAGTCTGAACCTCTTAAAAAACACCCTTTACATGTTCTTTTTGGCTTACCCGCGTGTACAGTTTTATTATTTTAATCTTGCCATTGTGTGTAGTTATATGTACATATGTATGTAATGTACAGGGTGTCCCCTAATTCGTCAACGATAATTTGGGAAATGATTCCTGGCTATATTCTAAGAAAAAAATCGTTGTATAGTAAGGGTCTATCTCTAATGCTAACAACATCACTTATCGAGGATTTAAGGAAAGGCTTACTTTGGTATACCCTGACGCATGTTAACGGAAATTGCTCAGTTAGTACTAATGGTACAAACTTCGTTAATGACTTTGTTTTTAGAAGAAATACTACCCCTTGTAACTGCATTTATATAAAATTGATATCTTGTTAGGGTCTTCAGATATCCAATTACTAAGCCTGTTCCATTTTTCTTGTCCGTGTTAATTTTTGACTTTGAGGTCACTTTTCTCCAGAAAATGTTTAATTAACATACCGTTTTACTATGTTTTTCTTATGAACGTAACAGTAATAAAAAAAATCATCAATAAGTTTGCAGAAAAACCCACAGATTTTATTATACTTGGAAAAACCTGCAGCAGGTGAAATTTAAAAAAAGGGTTTTTTGCTTTAAGCTCTAAAAGCTATGGATAAAAAAATGATTTTGTGTGGTTTTAGATAATTTTTATTTTATGTGTATACCAAAACAGTTATAACAGATGCCCAAAGTGTCTTCCTTGGTTTTATATGCATGCTAGAGCCCGTTTTTGGATTTATTGATGCTAACTGCTGCTTCACTTTTGATGACGCTTCGAGAGTACGCTCTTCCAATTCACTTAAAGTTGCTATTTCGGTTGAATAAAAAAGTTCTTTCATTCTTCCTCATACAAAAAAAATTCAATACAGTAAGGTAAGGAAATGGTCTGGTCCATTTCTTCTTACTCTTCATCTAGCCTATTTTTAACAACAAGACCATAGTGGGCTGGAGCCCAGTCCTATTGGAAATATGATGAAGCTATTGAATTAGTGGAACGTTCTCCAATAGTTCTGGTAAATCATTTAGAAAAAACTCCAGATAGTTTGTAGAATTCAGCCTAGGTGGTAGTTTGAAGTGGCCGATTAACTTCTTTGCAAGTACACCTGCCCACATATTGACGCTGAATTTGTGTTGAAATGATTTTCGAGGGGCGTTCAACATATTCTCGGTATCGGGGTGAATCTGTGGTTGTATATATAAATTTATCAAGTAATACTATTATTTTAGTGCATTCATGTAAAATTTCATATAAATGTGATTATTAATTCGCGTTTTATCTCTAGTTAAACAGAATCATAATGGCAACTGAGACGATGATGGTGAAAATTGAGCATCGCGCTGTAATTAAATTTCTCACTAAGCAAGGAAAAAGTCAAAAAAACTATTCATGAAGAGATGGTGGCTGTTTACCAGGGTTCCGCACCTTCATTATCAACTGTGCAAAAGTGGTCAAGTGAGTTCAAGAGAGGCAGAGAGAGCATTGAAGACGACCTCCGCTCCGGCGCCCCGGCTACTGCTTGTACGGGAGAAAGCATCAAAGAAGTCGAAAAACTTGTTCTTGAGGATGCCCGAATAAAGGTGAAAATGATGGCAGAGATCACCAAGCTTTCAATTGGTACCATTCACACCATTCTTCATGACCATCTTAACCTTTCAAAGGTCAGTGCAAGGTGGGTGCCACGAATGCTCACAGCGCCTCAGAAAAAAGTGAGAATCGCATGCTGTAGAGAGCTTTTGGAGATGTGTAGTGAGAACGCGGACGGTGTTATGGATCGAATTGTTACTGGGGACGAAACATGGGTCCACCACTATGACCCTGAAAGCAAACAAGAGTCCATGCAGTGGCACAAAAAAGGAACAGACCCCCCGAAGAAGTTCAAAGTCACTCCGTCTGCCGGGAAGCTCATGGCCACAGTTTTTTGGGACTCAAAGGGAATCTTGCTCATTGAGTACAAAAAAAAAGGTGAAACCATCAACGCCACATCCTACGCTTCCACTTTGCATAATTTGCGGGAGGAAATTTAAAAGAAAAGACGGGGTAAACTCGCAGCGGGTGTGTTGCTTCTTCATGACAACGCTCCTGTTCACACGGCGCGAGTTTCCAAGGCTGCTGCGCGAGATTGTGGTTTCGAAGAAATCCAACACCCACCCTATAGTCCAGACCTTGCCCCTAGTGATTATTTCCTGTTTCCGGATTTGAAAAAATGATTTCGGATTTCGTGGAAAAAGATTTTCGGATGATGAAGAACTCAAGTCGGCAATAAATGGGTATTTTGCAGAGGAAATTAATTTTTTTGAGGGTTTAAAAAAGCTTATCTCAAGATGTAACAAATGCATTGATGTTAGGGGAGATTATATTGAAAAATAAAAACAATTTAAATTGAATTCGCATTTTCCTTCATATCGATACCGAGAATATATTGAACGCCCCTCGTATGTCTCCTTGTATGTAAATTGTCCGCAGCCCATGGATGGAGATTATGAAAATTTGTGACCCCATCTCTTGCAAATTGAGATTCCTCCGTCCAAAGAATTCTGCTAATAAACTCGTTGTCATCCAAGCTCCGCTCCAGCAACCAGTTAGAAAACTTAAATCTCTTTTCCAAATCATTGGGAAGCAGTTCTTGTACAGGTGTATGGTGGTATGGATAAAGATTTTCTCCATACAGTACATTCGAAATTTTATGTCTGGAAACATTGAATTTAATTCTTACTTGTGGAGCCCTCGCGTTAGGTCGTGTATTTAAAACTGATCCCGTTTCTCGAAGCCTTCGATACTTCAAATACTTCCACTAGGAAGTCGTCAGTTAGGATAAAGTTCATGGTATCTTCGTCGCGCCCTAGTTGAATTTCCTGTGCTCAGCCGATAAACGTCAATAAAGTTTGCGCATTCTTGTTTCGTAAGTGCAGACATTTCAAATAGCGTTTCTAAGCAACTTAAACCTTGGCGTAAAAAATTAAACCGATGAATTATTTTTTTGTTTTCTAATCTTTTATACCATTTTTGTTTGGTAAATTTTCCGAATAGGCCTTCACACCCGAACCATAACTCTTTCTGAGAACTTTTGAGGGACAGGGTAAAGAAATGAATGTTTGTCAAATAGACGAGCACGCTTTAAAATTTTTTCATAGGTATGAAATTTAAAAAAACTTTATTGGAAATAATAATTCTTGGAAAACCACTGTTATTGACAACTGTTGTTAGAAACATAGGTAAGAAAACCATAAATTCCTTTTTTTACCTGCTGCAGGTTTCCTCAAATATCATAACATCTATGGATTTTTCTGCAAACTTGCTGATGATATTTTTTATTATTATTGTTACGTTCATTAAAAAAAATAGTTAAACGTTATGTTTATTACGCATTTTCTGAAGAAAAGTGACCTCAAAGTCGAAAATTAGCATGGGCAAGAAAAATGGAACAGGCTTAGTAATTGGATATCTGAAGACCCTAACAAGATATGAATTTTATATAAATGCAGTTACAAGGGGTAGTATTTCTTCTAAAAACAAAGTCATCAATGAAGTTTCTGCCACTAGCATTAACTGAACAATTTCCGTTAACATGCGTCAAGGTATACCAAAGTAAGCCTTTCCTTAAATCCTCGATAAGTGATGTCAGCATTGGAGATAGACCCTTACTGTAGAACGATTTTTTTCTCATAATATACCCAGGAATCATTTCCCAAATTATCATTCTCGAATTAAGGGACACCCTGTATATTCGGTTGTACCACATGAAATGTCCGATTTTATAGTAAAAATTTAAAAGATAATATTATTTTTCCGTAAATTTTTATTCAATCAAAATAGGATACATTGGCATCTATGACATTCTTCCAACGTGATACAAGGTCAAGTATTCCTTTTTCGTAGAAATGCTGACTTTTTGAGGCAATAAAATCTTCAAAGATTTTTAGGAACACTGCTCGGTTCCGAAAGACCTTCTACCGGCCTTGTGAGGTATGGGGTCTAGCATTGGCATGCAAAAGAATCGGACCGTGCTTATTGATTAACGCAGGTTGCTTTTCAGCCAATTTGGCATGCAATATGTCGGTTTCCTCACAATATTTGATAGCGTTTATCGTTTCCCCTGATTGAAAAAAATAAAAGTGGATTGGTCCATGGAATATGTCTATGGAATGAGGAGATTCGATCATGTATCCGGCTACAACAGACTTGTTCTTGGTTCCTCATTCCAGAGTTTCTGTGAAATAAGATGCTGTGTTCTCATGCACAAAATAATTCAGACTCGTTCTCCATCATATCTTTATCAGTAACTGCAATTTGTCCAGTCAACCCGAACATTTAACCTTATAACGCCTACGTGTAATTATTTAAATACGACTCGCCTCTTTCTTGTCCATACTGCCAGACTTTGGAACTCATTACCTGTCACCATCAAGCAAATAATGGTAGCCGACAAATTTAAAACTGCAATATTAGCACATTTCGAAAATAAATAATTTTAAGTACGTAAATCTTTTCTTATTTCTTTTATTTCTTTCTTACTTTTTCGCATCCATCTCTATTTCATCTCCCCGTGATCCTTCTTCTTAATCCAGTCCCTAATCCCTATAATATTTTGTTTTTCTTTTTTTTACTTTTTTTTGTAAATTGAAATGTAAACTTAGTTATTTTTTATTTGAATTTATTTTATCTTAAAATTCATTGTACTATAAAAGACTTTGATCTTACTTGTACTTACGGATTGATTTAAATAAATTAAAATTTAATTGAATTGTCCTTTCAATGTCCATCAAATTGTCACCATAACCTTTTTTTGGGGAAGATCGGGCTTGGGTGCGTTTTGGTTTTTCATCTCCATCCAACCACTGCCCAGATCTTTTACGACTATCATACAGTATATACTTTTCATCACAGGTCATTAAGTGGTGCGCAGATTTCCAGGCGCCGTAGTTTTTGGGATTTGTTCAGTTCATGGGATACCCACTTATCGAGTTTCTTTATTGTCATTTTGGATACTCCCATGCTTTGTTTACCGATTTTATTGGGTCCGCATCCACCGTTGCTCTTAAAACATCGACATCAACTAATGTTTCCGGCTTCCCACGTGGTTCATTTTTGAGTCTGAAATCTCCCGAACGGAACTTTCCAAACCAACGTCGTATAGTGCGTTCGTTTACCGCTACATCCTCAAATGCTTCATTAATGTTTTCGATTGCCAATGACGCATTACTCGTCTGTCCCACTTTAAATTCGTAAAGGAAGAGGGTTCGAATTTGAGCTGCCGACAGCATGGTAAATAATTCCTAGAGAAAAAAAACGGTACTTGTAGCGAACCCTAAAATTCTCACACGTCAAGCACACGTACCACTTTATTTTATAAAAAAAGAAAATTTAACGTTCTGGCACAGATGTTCACTCGAGAACTTCTTATTTCCGACTGAGCGAAAATCGGACATTTTATGTGGTACATGTGGTAATGCATATATGCACATTTATTTTACTATAGTTAGTCAATGTACATATATAAGTATAAAATTTAGCATCGAGTACCCGAATGGAACCAATAAATTAGAAATTAGTCTTTCTCGGCTACTTGTTTTAAACGCTTTTTTTTGTCGAACACTTAAGTATACACGAATGAAATATGCATTTTAAATATAGTAATAATAATACATATTTTGAACTTTTGCAGAGAATCTGAAAGATACAAAAAAATTAAGTGGCAAGAAGTCCGTGTTGGCGATATTATTCATTTATCGAATAACGAAACGGTACCAGCTGATATATTGCTTCTAAGAACGAGTAATTCCCATGGTGTTTGCTACATTGATACTTGCGATTTAGACGGCGAAACGAATTTGAAAAGACGTGAGGTAAGTGTAGCATTTATTTGTATTATAAGTCCCTTTTAGATAAGAAAGAAAATTACTGTTATTTATTTATTTTTTTGCGGCCGATAACACAGGAGCCTACGTGAACAAATCCACGCTTTCACATTTGACGGTTTTTCATCGTACGTTTTAAGTTTCGCTCAATGTGTTTGTGTTGTGTAATAAATTATTTTAATATAAAAAATATTTTGATAACCCCTTAAATGTGGACAGTGCCGTCTACATTCGGAGAGCAGAAGACAGCTGATAGCGAATATTCTGGCAAAATGGAAAGTAGTATAGACAGCAGCTGGCTAGTACAGAAAGTTCTCGAAAGATGGCAGAGAGTATCAATACAATATCTTACAGAAGTGGATATAGTTCTAAAGTTGAATTTGAAAAGTGAATTACGAGCAGTTATAAAGTAGTTTAAGTAAAAGATAAAGTAAAGTAAAAATGGTTGATGAAAGTATTGGATTGTAAATTGTAGCTGTATTGAATAAAGCGATTGTGTTTAAAGAAATAATTTCTATCATTTGAGCCCACACAAACATTTTACATTGGTGTCAGAAGTGTGGCAGAACTTATGTAAAAAAAAGGAAATATTGTTTTTGTGTTAAAGCTGCCATGGGTCTTAAACTATTACAGTTAACCCTCGTCCAACTCAAATCTGAGTTGAACAAGTGAAACCTCAGCGCCAGAGGAGGAAAATTTGACTTGAAGCTCCGACTTCAGGACGCCTTGAGCAACGTTATGGGAATCGCGGATTCGAATCTACAGTCAGCAGTAAGGATGACCAGGAAAAGAACCCTTGCTGAAGCACTTGCCTTCGCCCTGGCGATGGAAGTAGCCAATCAGGCTCTGCCTCAATCATCAGGAGCGATCTTGTGCAGGAGTCTTGGATGCATAACACCAGCAGTTGCAGCTTGCGAACAGCTACGGGTCGAGCGGCTAAGGTATATCTTGAAGTCCGCAAACAAATCCACCTAGCCGGAATAACCTTCTCTCACGTGTTTCTGGTGGCTGACATATGTGACGAGTGCATCATGTGCATCTTCATGAAATGACATGGACTAGTAGTCGACTTGAGGGCACAAATCCTGAAGACCTACGAGATACCAATGGTATACGGAAACGCCAACACTTCCGTTTTAAAACTCGTCATCTCCCGAAATCAGGTTTTATTTGATGAAGCCGGAAAATAAGAGAGACTTCATCGTGTTAAAGACCTTAGTAGAACCAAAGAACAACATGGTTCCTGTGTGGATTCCAAATCCAAAGATATTCAATCGAAAGGTGAAAAGTGAGAGATAGTGGGCTAATGTGCAACTATTAAGGCTATATCGACCACAACGGGAGGATTAGGAGGAGCATTTTCTGAGACCTTTTGAGGGAACACATCTGAAAGTGGAGAATATTTCACCGGCACATTTATTTATTTATTTATTTTTTAAAGAACCTAACACTTCAGTGGGTATAACTACACTTATTATAGTTTTTCGGAAAATGTGACAGGAAGAGAAGAAAGATTTTTGAGCTCAGTGGCAATTTCGCTCCATGGGTGGCATCCAACATTTGATGGGGAGACTAAATTTAGTGTAAATTGACTTGATATTGTATTTAGGTAAACATTCATCTCACGAGATTTTAGTTGCCTAAAAAAAAATTCTTTCGGTCGCCGCTGGTATTGAACCCCGTACCGTCCGATTTGAAAGTCAATACATTACCACTTGAACCACGCCCACTCACCAGACTGCTGTCATAATTGTAAACGCTTACATTATATTACATAATTTTGTACTCGGGAGAGATGGATATGACGATGTGGAGACAATGTCTATCATAGGTTTGGAAAATTTGCCACAAGTCAGAACCATAAGTGGAGGACTGACTGCAAACAAAGTGAGAAATGTATTATGCAAATACTTTGTTTTTGACTTGGGAAGTATGCCAAGACAAATATGAGAAATATAAACTTGAAGTGATTATATGCTGATTGTATATTTCAAGAAAATAAATGCAGAAGCTTTCTATAAATTATTATATTAGTGGAAATTTACTTACTAAATGTATTTTTGTCCTTGGGATCACGATGATTAAATTTTGAGTGTATATAGTTCTACACAAACTTGTTCTCAGGCATTGTCGTAGCATCTCTGACTTTATAGGTATCAGTAAATTTGTCCTCTCAACACACTCTTACAATTGCGAGAACAAATCGTTTGTCGTAAAGAATAGTCATTTTCGTTGCGAAACTGTATGGTTTGCATTGCGTATGGGTGAAACTTTAGTTTCTTTTTCAAAATACCCTGCACTGTTGATTTTTGTTGTAACTTTACTAGGTTTGAGTCTAGAATCTCCTTAATGTATCAATTTGTATACAACTATAAGAGTTGCGTCTACTCGCATTTACGTTATCTACGATGGTTAAGCGATTTTACACGTCCTTAATATATATACATAATATGAATGTATTTTTTTCATTTTCCGAAGATATCGACTGTAAAATAGTTTTTCATTGCTTTCCTTTCTGAAATATATATGTACTCGTATATACTAAGAGTTCACGTATTTTGCATTTAGATGTGAGTGCATTGTTATCGGTTTCGTGTCGTCTTATTAAAAAATATAAGTATCTCATGTCATAAGCAAATCTCAGGTCATTTGCATATTTTCTCCGATTTTTTAGTTCTTATTTTATGTCGCATTTGATTTAAATTTTATGATAATTCCTATATTATTCCGTTTATTTTAAATTCTTGATCAACTTTGCTGATTTAATATTTGCTGCCTTATTTTTGTAAATACGTATTTCTTATTGCGTTGGTAGATGTCGAGTTCATATTTTGGTTAATAGCAGCAGTCAAAATGCAATCGTATTATACTGTATCAAAAGCTTTTCTACAATAAAATCGATTATAAGTAAATATAGAGGAATTTAATATTCATTGTATTTTCAATTAGTTGATTTGTCCATCATCTCTAAATCCGACTTGGTTGTTTACCATTATTAATATCTAATACTTTTGTTCTATAGTCTATAGTCTTCGAGAATAGTTTAACCAGGTTGAGATTACAGGGTGTTCCGGATAATGTGTCGAAAATTTTAAGAAGATATTTTAAGGATTTTGGGCAGCTGAACTAAACGTGTCCGTAAGAGCTTGAGAGATAATTAACTTTGGACGCCCCAAAAACTGAACCACTGACAATAACATTGCTAAGGTTCACCAAATGGTGTTAGACGACCGCCGAATTAAAGTTAAAGGTTATGAAAATGTCCAAAGAACATGTTTGTTACATATTAAATCAAGTTTTAGGCATGATAAAGCTGTCCGCCCGTTGGGTGCCGCGTTTGCTTACGTTAGACCAAAAACGTGTGAACATTTCGAACGCTCTGTTAGCGCAGTTTAGGCGCATTAAATCCGAGTTTTGGCGCCGATTAATTACTGTAGATGAAACTTAGATACACCACTATACGCCAGAAACAAAAAGTGAGTCAAAAAGTCGACTGCAAAGGGCGAGCCGGCTTCAAAAAAAAACAAAAACTGTTTTCTCGGCTGGAAAAGTGATGGCGACTGTTTTTTGGGATAGTAAAGGAGTTATCTTAATCGATTATCTTCAAAAAGGAAAAACCCTTACAGGAGCATACTACGCATCATTACTTGCTAATCTGAAGGTAGTAATTGCGGAAAAACGGCCACATTTGCAGAAAAAGAAAATCCTCACACCTCACACCTCGGCTGCCATGGCGAAAATCCATTAATTATGGTTTGAACTGCTTGACCATCCGCCTTATTCACCAGATCTAGCCCCAAGCGACTTATTTTTGTTCCCTCATGTAAAAACTGCACTCGGAGGACAGAGATTTTCGTCAAATGAGGAGGCAATCACCTTCGTGAACAATTATTTTACAGAGAAAAACGCCAAGTACTATTTGGACGGGCTAGAAAAATGGGAGCATCGCTGGGAGAAGTGTGTAGAGTTACAAGGAGACTATGTAGAGAAATAAAAAAAAATTTGAGAAAAAATGTCTTCGGTCGAAAACTTTTCAAACAACCTTCGTATGTGCGTGTATGGGAGAAATGAGGTATCGTTGAACTCGTAATTATGAGTACGTACTTTAATGTTTCAAAGTAAATCTTGCTCTAAAATTAGTGTTTGAAAAGTTATTAAAGATCAAAAGTGTTTTTTTTTTTTTTTAACTTCAAATATTGATTTTGTCATAATTTTTTTTTCGAAAAATATCTTATTAACCCCACTTTTTGCAACTTTGAAACGTGTACCTACTATTTACAAAGAAAAGAAAATCAGATTATTTTATCTCAAGTCAGTAGTATAGGACTTATTCAAACAGGTAAAACATTAAATTAAAAATTTTAAATAAATAAAATTAATTTTATTTTTTTTTTCATCAAACCTTGTATTATATCAATTGTTCATAGTGCAAACCATTGCTTTTTGTGCATAGCACAGCTCGTTTTTGAAAGGCTCTAACAATCTTCTCGGGTTTTCGCAGCTGAGTCGGTTCAAGTCATCCAATGTTGCTATGCCCTTCATTCGTCCCAAAAATAAAAGTCCATTAGGTTCAAGTCCAGAGACCTTAGAGGCCACAGAATGAGTGCCACCATAAAATCCGGCTAATAAAGTTGTTTTCTGCAAAGTGTCTTTTCAAAATGTAATTGCAGAATTCCAAACGCTTCTCTGAATCCCCAGGTCGGAGCTCCTGTTGTTGCGGCCAAATTTAAATTGTTATTATACACAAATTCAAATACATATTTAAATATTTTAAATACCTTGCGATAATTAAATCAAATTGCTTTGAATTCAGAATTATAAATTTGCCTTAACTTATTTGTTACACTAAAATGTAAACGTCCATTAAATGAGAATGTACTTCTAAATTTTATGTTGAATGTACTCATTGACTTTCGTTTTTCTAAAGAAAAAAAAAAAGACCACCTATTCATACAAAGCCTCTTTCCCAACGGAACACGCCGTTCAAGGTCTGAAACGTGTTTGTAGCGGAGAGACTCATTTAAGTAAGTGATTTTTTCTTTCTTTCGTTAACCATTATTATTAATTGAACTTTTTACAGAAATAAAAAAACAGCTTCAAAGCTTGTTTCTTTATTTATCTTCACCACTACTGATATATGGTGGAATGCATGCATACCTTTTGAATGCAGAATTCTCCAGATGTAAGCCCATTAAAAATTCTGCTTAGTTCCAATTCTCTCTCATTGACCGTTACCGCTACAGAAACCATGTCTGCTTATTCTTGTGTTGAAGAGTCCATCATCGAGCATATTGTGACTTAATTGTCAATATCTCGGTTAAAAACTACGAACTGGTTATGCAATTAATTTTACATTCTCTTTATATTATTTCATAAGAGATCTGCTTATTATTTTTAAATGATGGCAAAGTCAAAATTTTAAGTTTTTAAAAAAAATCACTTGATCGTCAATAACGTTTAATATATTAATTTTATTTAGTAAATACTTTGAAATTATAAAGTATTCAATCCTTTGTGTAAAATTCATGTTTCTCTAAAGGAATACATTTACGATTGCTCACTGCTTACAAGCGATGCTTTGTTGATAACGTGGTCAATTATCAGTTTTGTTGCCATTAAGTCAATACTAATTATTATCAATATTAACTCTGTAATATGTAAGGCATAACCAAAATCGAGAATTCAATTAATTGAGAATCCTGTATAAGTGTGTGGAGGGACTTTGATCATTTCTCAGACATAGTTGCCCATCTTTATTGCCTTTTGTTGCAGTAATTTGGAGAACACTGCACTAAATCGTATTTTATATAATTAATGATTTTGTAACAAACTCAAAAAACACATTTGCAATGGAAATCAATAGACACACGGCTTGAAAAAGGGTTTATAGAATATCCTATTGTGCTCTATCTTTGTTTTGCAATTGGCAGTTCTTTTAAAATATGAACGCGTATATATACAACAAAACTTTAAGGCAACTTAAATGTGCATCATGGATCCTATACGCCTTAATTTTATAACGTTCAATTGAATCACTACACTTTAAGAAAATTTCAATACTAATGATTTTATTTTGTGTGAAAAATTCATTTTGATCAATTTACATGTAAATTAAAAAAGCGTATTATTTAAGTTCTGATTTGAACATTTGTTAAGGTTGTAAGAGGCTTCACGGATAAGCAACTAGTTTTCACTCCCAGCAAGTTTGTAAGCCGTATTGAAGCCGATGCACCAACAACAAAATTGTATAGATTTCACGGTGCAATGATTCATCCAACTGGAGAAAGAGTGCCAATATCAACTGAAAGTCTTTTACTTCGCGAAAGTAGACTCAAAGTAAATAAATACATTTTTTGTATGGCTTAGTAATTTATAATAATTTTTGCCTTTTAGAACACAGATTTTATCGAAGGTTTCGTAGTTTATGCTGGTCACGAAACTAAATCGATGCTTAATAATAGCGGTCCAAGGTACAAACGATCTCAAGTGGAGCAGCAAATGAACATTGATGTGATATGGTAAGAAAATATAGAGGGATATTTTTTAATTTTTTTTTTTCAATTTTTTTTTTTGTAATTATTACAGGTGTGTGATAATTTTATTAATTCTATGTGTAATTGGTGCTGTGGGATGTAAAATGTGGTTGAGTTCATTTAATAGTTTCCCAATTCCCTATTTGCCGTTCGAAGTTGATCCAGACTATGAAGGTTTGCTCACGTTTTGGACATATATTATAATACTACAGGTTATGATTCCGCTCTCGTTGTATGTTACAATTGAACTTTGTAAAATACTTCAAGTATATCATATACATAATAATATAGATCTTTTTGATCATGATACTAACAAAAAGACTGAATGTCGCGCGATGAATATCACTGAAGAACTCGGTCAAGTTCAACATATTTTTTCGGATAAAACGGGAACTTTAACGGAAAATAAAATGCTTTTTCGAAGATGCACTGTAAATGGAAAAGATTATAATCATCCAGCATCAGAATTAGAAAAACGTTACTCAAAGCCAGGCTCTCCTGCCCCGCCGCTTGTAGCTAACAGTACCTTAGTCGATGATATGGCACAATTGGTTACCGGCCAATACTTTTCACAGCATGCACAACGCGTCCAAGAATTTCTTCTGGTGTTGGCCATATGTAATACTGTAGTTGTAAGCGCAGGACCTCATCGGGACATGATGAATGCCAGTGGTGTTATAGAAACACAACAGCACCAAGCTAATCCATCATCTTCTTCAAAAGTATTTGCAGCTTCGAGTCAAGGGAATGTAACAAATAGCTCAGCTTTGCCAAATGGAGGACCATCTGCAATTTCCGCCGATCGTTACACACGACTTACGGAGTCACGCTCAATTACACCATCACCACCACCGAATTTATCATTTACATTACCTACGCAAAATCACATTCCTTCATTATCTCCGATAAGTAGCTCTGCTGAATCAACACCCACATCTGAAAGTCCCCAAATGAAAATAAAAGCGCTTTCCAATTGCGTTTCTCCAACTGGAAGAGCTAAAGCAGCAATAAACTCAAAATTGAATAGTCTTACTTCTTTCTTAAACACAAAAACTCCAGTAAAATGCCTTACAAATAAAAAGTAAATATACACAGTATTTAATAGCAAATAATACACATTTAAATATTTTTCAACCTTTTCTTAATAAAGGCAAATGAAAACTCAACCCAACTTTTGTTTAAATGACGGGCGTCCACTATACGAAGCTGAAAGTCCTGATGAATTAGCTTTGGTTAATGCTGCTTACAGTTACGATTGTTGTCTAATCAATCGAAGCCCTAATCATATATTAGTCAATGTACCTGGAACAGGGGTTGTGGAATATGAAGTATTAAAAATTCTTCCATTTGACTCTAGCAGAAAGTGTATGTCAATTGTTGTTCGACGCACTAGTTCACAAGAAATTATTTTGTATTCGAAAGGAGCTGATAGCACGATTTTTCCCGCGTTGTCGCCGTGTTTAGCACAATCTACTGAAGGTAAACTTAATTAATTGAAATGAATCAGAGTAAAGTAAAAATGATTTTGCATTCAAAGGTATGCTTAAGGAAAAAACCCAACAACAACTTGATACATATGCTCGGCAAGGTTTAAGGATTCTCGTAATGGCAAAAAAAAATCTTAATGCGGCAGAATATACTGAATGGTGGACAAGGCATCAAGAAATCGAAATGTCATTAGAAAATCGTGAGCGAAGAATTCGCGAATCATTTGCGAAGTTAGAAAGTAATTTAACATTATTAGGTGCTACTGGAATCGAGGACAGATTACAAGACGGTGTACCCGATGCCATAGCTTCACTTTTATCTGCAGGTTTGATCAACTTTTTCAGTTTCTAGAATGTTTTCAATATGTTCAACATAATATTATATTTAAAAAGGTATTGCAGTATGGGTTTTAACTGGTGATAAACCAGAAACGGCGATAAACGTTGCATATTCAGCAAAGCTTTTTAGTTCTCAAATGGAAGTAATAAGGTACGTCTTCAAATATTTAAAGAAAAGGAAATCATTTTGTTTATTTAAAGATTGACTGCGCGATCGAAAGACGCTGCTGAATCAGCAATTACATTTTATCTTTCTGAAATGGAGATGGCAAAAGCAAATCATTATGAAACACGACCGAAACCTCGTGCCCTCGTAGTTGACGGAAAGACATTGACTTTTATTTTAGATTTAAGGTTTTTATCTTTATTTTTGTTATTCAGAACTTTTAAATAGAGAAACTGCATTTTAATATTTTGCTTGGAAACAATAAATTTTTTTTTTGTTTTTAGATCAAATTTAACGAGGCCTTTTTTAAAACTTGCGAAAAGTTGCGCATCGGTTCTGTGTTGTAGGTCAACACCACTGCAAAAAGCATATCTAGTAAAGGTTGTAAAAGAAGAGTTACGTATTTGCACGTTGGCAATTGGAGATGGTGCGAATGATGTATCAATGATACAGGTAAATGATTACATATTTGTATCCACGTTTCTGGTTATTAAATGGCAACCAAAAATTATACGTTTTTTAATATTTATTTATTACGATAGTATTAGAAATATACATGTATATATGTGTATTAAAAGTATTGTTTGGCAGATCGCAGTGCTTTCTTACTTCCCACATGGAGTAACTTCTTAAGACTTCAATTTTACGCGCCGATTTGTTTTCTGTTCAGAAAGTTTGCACTATTATCTTCCTTTATAAATATATGGTATTAAGAACCAGCAATAATAACCCATAATTTTTTCACACTGAAACGAGGAATAATATATATATAATATATAAAACAATTACCATTCTTATCTAAGGCTTTAATAAACTAATTCAATATTCCAATCTTAATATAAAGTTGCATCGAAAATGATTTTTAATTTGCCAACAAAATTATAGAAGAGTCTCCAGAATTGACGAACTACATGATTGAAAAAATTAAAGAAACGTCAAGAAGATCAAATCGCCTTATCAACTTATCGGAAGGTTTAAATCCTGACACTAAACAATTGGTATAAGATTTTAACTGAGATAAGATCTTTTTATTAGCCGTTCAATTACATACATCTTAAACTACATATTTCTCCCACGAATTGCATTGTTATTGCGCCGCGTGTGGGGTTGACTAAATTTGCCGATCTTAGACCCATTTACAGGTTATTCTGGATCATCTCGTTAGTGATGCCAAGAGTTTGCTGATGTTTTCTTGCGGCCTCTTTTCTTTTATTATTATTTTTATTATTATTACTTTTATTAGTATTATTTTTTATTATCATTATTTTTATTATTATTCAGTTTCAAAATATTACAAAAATTCAAATGATGTAAATTATTCTAACAATTTTGAAAAGGAACGATTACAATCATTCTGTAGAACTCAATATGTAAATAAGTGGTTCTAGAGTCGAATAATCTTTCAGTTTATATTGTAGATTTAAAACAATTGTCGTGGACTAAAGTAAATTCGACAAAATATAGGAAAAAATAGATGGAAAAACGTTACATCTTATTGAAAATAAAAATCACATAAGTTTTTTTTGTATTATTATTATTACAAGGAATCGATACAAATGAGTTTGTAAAGTCCGGGATTTTACGCCGGGTACTATGCCCATGTGGCGTTTGTCAACAGCACGCGGTGTACCGAGTTCTCATGTTGTCCACCATCTATGTACTTAAGGCGCCCACACTGCTTGATTTTTTTTTGATTAGATCGCGCTCAAGGGGTTAAGGTAATGACAGAGAGGTACCGATGTGCATTCGTTTTGAATGTTTGAAGGTTATAATGGTCAGAAAATAATGTGCTCGGTAGGGCATATTTCATAAGCGAGATGTACGGCTTAGGAAAGAATCACGATATTTCAATGTACGTCCGAAAGTGGGCTTGAAGATAAAATGTTGACCATTCATACCGAGACGGGTCTTACGGTTAAAAGTTTGAAGGGGCGGAATTCTACAGTTAATTTTTCAATGGAGCACTGGTGGTGAAAATAGCGATAGAGCAAGGTGAGACAGGAGACATTTCGTCGGTGTTCGAGTTTGTTAATTGACTGGGTGATCTACTCGTATCTAGGTAACATGGTTTACATATTTTGATTGCAGAACTATCCGTGCTGAAAATAAATGTTCTTTACTTTAATTAAATATGCATTGGTTTGTAAAATTGATCCTAGTTCATATGGCAACTTACTTAAGTCTTGGTTCTGCCGCGGTATAAAATTTCGGAAAGTGGATCTTCTTGGATAAAGGAATAGTTAATAGGAATATATAACGTCTCAATTGTGCTATTGTAGGTTCCTCCTCTACATGCAATCCCGTATTGCATATTAATATGATATATTTTCCTTGAACGATGTGGTTTTAAAAGATACATTTTAGTTTCTATATATCAATATACCCAGATACTTATAGCTTTCAACACCATCTACTTTAAAGCATTTTTAGCTACGTACTAAGTGTTCACTGAACTTTTTCTTACCACTTATATGAACAGAAACTATAATTTTGGGCAAGAAGTAGAGTGATACATAACTTTACATTCAAGAGTACAATAACCTTTTATGCTACAGATCATGAGTTTCGTTTTTTCGCTTACAAGTAACTCATGCTTTACAAACCACACGCAATTTTAACACTGAATCAAATATATTTATATTTGAATTTTCGTTTAAATAAAGAAATTTAAATTGCAATTGCAACTTATAAATTACAAAAACTATTCCGCAATAAAATCTTCTAAATTCAGCCACAATTGAAATGCCTAACTAATCTGCGGAAGTATGACGATATGTTGACGTTTATGAACACAAGGGTAACACAGTTCGACTAAGTTAGTTCTGCAGAAAATCTGCATTATTGAGCGCAACTAATAAAGTTCTCTGTTAGTACGACGTTTTTAAAAGCCCCCCCTCTCTCGATACATGTGTACCCCACACAAAAAAAAACGGAACCGATATTTCATTGAGTTTAAACACGCTGGTATTCGGATGACCTTCTTTGAATTTGTCAAAACCAGCTGAAGTTTCTCTACTATCGGTTGTTTTATGTTACACCCGTTGATATTCGTAATATTTTCATTTTTGTTGCTGTCATTTATTATATTTTCGTACATAGTTCAACATCGCGCTGCATTTGTTAAAGCTAGTCGCACGATTTTCGTATATATAAACGTTTAAGTTGCATTTTTCTGTCACAAAATACAGCGGAGATTTCTCACCATTTAAGCCATCCCACACTGACTATGTACGACATCGTTATCACAATTTTCTTTGTGGTTAACTACAGAGCCTAAGTAAATTGTTAGCACTGTCACGATGACTAATTCTAATTAGATGTCAGGAGCCGGGTTTTCTGCTTCTGTTGACCCCGGGGACATTTCGAAGCTGACGGAAAACCAGAAAAGGCATCTCAAAGACTACAAAACCTGCTCAGCTATATAGCATATATATACCTAAATTACCTTAACTATTTTTATTTAAGAGAAATTGTTGTCACTGCTTGTAATAATTATTTAAAAGAAGATATTATTTACAATCAGTTCATACAAATGTTTTTGAAACAGATTGATGCTTTAATTCGTCACAAACAGTCCAATAAAATGAATACATAAAGCGAGCCACAACCCACTTACGTCCCTTTTTCCAAAGTCATGGAAACCCTGATAAACCGTCATCTCATGAAATATCTTGAAACATGAAAATTTCTCAATGACCGGCAGTACGGTTTTCGTAGCAACAGGTCCACTGGTGGGTGGTTTGTTGATATGTCTCACCGCAAAGTGGAACCAAAGTCTACACCAATCAGGATCAATGGATTAGAAGCTACCTTTCGGAACATTCTGGGATGGTTTCAAGTCGAATATTCATAAAATAAATACTGGTGTGCCCCAGGGCTCCGTTCTGTCTCCGACACTCTTTTTAATTTTCGTCAACGATCACTGGTCTGCTACTTCTAATCCAATATATTCCTTTGCTGACGACAGTACTCTCTGCTTCTCATATTCGTTCACGGACTCACGACTCTGTTTTTCTGCTGTAGAACGGGAACGACAGCGTATGTTAAGCACATTACATTCCGATATTAGCAGCATAACTAATTGGTGAACTATCAACAGAGTGGATTTTAACATAATGCTCCTAACAATGCTGTCTGCTGTCGTTAACGCGAAATTTAAATACCCAACCGTTATCAAGGAATGGCACTTGCATCGTCGAAACCGAAAATCTTTCCACTCTCGGTACGTGTGTCAATGACAACTTACGTTGGAAGAAAGACCACATATTCGATGTCGCTAAAAATTCTGCGAAAAGTCTATATTTCAAGTGATGTAAGAAATCTTTCACCCCCCCTGATCCGTCTTCATTCGCCCAAAATTAGAGTACATCACATCTGGTTAGGTGAACGAATAAGCTGTGTTCATTCCAATAATAATGTTTGCTAAAGAAAAAAATTTACTTCTCTCAAGAAAAACCACTGTTTTTTGTAATTGCAAATAGCAATCAGTTGGTTAGCTGTCAAATTTTCGTACGAAATGCGATCCTGGTCACACTTTACGTACAAAATAAAAAGTGAACGAGAACTCGATGATACTGAGAAATCCCGAAGTATACAAATCGCTTGTATACGCATATTTACTCGTACAGGTTCTTTCACTTATTATGAGTCTGAATTAACCTTTAAAAATAAAGGTTTGATTTTATCTTTTGTTTTCGATTTTGTTAATTCATTTTCTTGTTTTTTTTTTATATATTGTGTTACATACGCCATTAAACGCAGCACTTTATTTTTTTATTAAACTTTTTTTTTATTTTTAATAACATTTGTTTTTGCCGTTGTTATTAACTGTTTTCTTTTTATTCCGGGCTCTGCTGTTTAAATGTATAAGTAGATTCACTATTTTTTACACTCTTCACATATGTCTTTTGAGTAGTTTTTAGTAATCTTTCCTATTTCATATACCTCGGCTGAGTTTCCTTCAGTAATTTATGTCACATCCTGTACCACTGTAAGCATTCACTGACTCGTTGTATAAAAGATTATTTGAGCTGTCCGAGATTAAGTTGAACATTAAATTAGAGTATACCGCGTATGTCATCACACCTATGTATATTAGTGAACAAATTCAAAACATGTCTGATTTTAAAAAGGCAGCAGTACCTAATTATATCTGAATGGATACCACCCTATTGTTGTGATTTTGATATCACATATAAAATTGGTTCTCGTTTGGTATGTTTTTAGATTATTTCCATCTTTTTTTATATAGTTTTTAATTTCAAAAGATACTGACTAAGGTACATTTTAGATGGCTGATGTAGGAATTGGCATATCTGGACAGGAAGGCATGCAAGCTGTAATGGCATCAGATTTTACGTTAGCACGATTCAAGTATTTGGAAAATTTATTGCTTATGCATGGTTATTGGTGTTACGATCGATTAGCAAGAATGATTTTATATTTCTTTTATAAGAATGCGGTTTGTCATAATAATATTTATATATATAAAGTTTATTGTTATCTACTTTCTATGTAATCGGTAGGCTTTTGTTTTTCTAATATTTTGGTACCAACTCTATTGTGGATTTTCTGGATCTGTGATGATGGATCAAATGTATTTAATGCTTTACAATTTAATATTCACATCTCTACCTCCACTTGCCATTGGAGTTTATGATAAACGTGTTCCCGAAGAACTATTAATGGGCCATCCGTACCTTTATAAACATGTACGAATAAAATAGATTATATATTCATACTAAAAAAAAAAACAAAAAAACTATTGTGATTGTATTTGCTTTAGGGACGATTGGGAAAAGCATACAAGCCTCATGATTTTTGGATAATTCTCTTAGATGCCTTATATCAAAGTCTTGTAATATTTTTTATAGCTGAATGTGCTTATTGGGAAAGTGATGTAGGTATCTGGGAATTTGGTGCAACAATAACTGCTTCTTGTTTATTTACGAATCTTATACACGGAGCCATTGAAATTCGTTCATGGGTAAGTTTAAAATTTAAAATTAAATTCGAATTATTTGTTAGGTTGACCTCATATTCTTTAGACGATTCTGCATATCATGTCAATAGTTTTTAGTTTGGGCTCCTTCTACATATTTTCAATTGTGTACAATTCACTTTGTGTTAATTGTTTTGGCTTACCATCCAGCTATTGGGTTATATTTCGCTGTATGCGTTCATCAATTCACTGGTTGGTAATAATTATATCGTCCGTGGTGAGCATAATGCCAAGGTAAGTTTATTTTATAATAAAAAGCTATAACTTAATTAATTTTCTATATGGTTGCCAGATTATTTTTTACCGTTTTAAAAACTACACTTTGTCCAGATGATAGTACAAATGTGTTAATACAAAGTAAAAAGGCTCGAAGTAGAGGTGAGGAAATATTAGTTACTTGGTCAAGATCGACATCTGCCTCATCGATATATAGGTAAAGACACACAACCGGTTTTCATTTAAATGCACAATGTATTATAAACACAAAGATATAGCAATATTTTGTTATTATTGATAGAAAAATGCATGGTCATAGTATTTTTTTTTATAGTAGCACGCAAATGAATGTTATAATTTATTTTTTCAAATAAATAAATATATATCTGTCGCTTTTACAAATGCTAATAAAATTATAAAGCACTTTAACAAATATGATTTTATTTTTTTAACTAAATTTACTCTAGCAAACAGATTTGTTATCACTCATATCTAGTCATATCAAATTATCTATTGTAACAATCCGGTAATACAATATTTTGCTTTTGTAAGAATAGCCTTTCCAAATCTTTTAAAAACTTTTTTTCAAAAATGCACAGTGGGTTTAAGGACCACAAATTTATTTAAATCCATTATACAGAAAAAATTATGCAGTCGGTCATTAGTATTATTAATGTTGTGACCTCCAACTATTCTTTAAGAACAGTGTTAACCCAGGGAAGTGGCTCGTCTCATAAAAGATGAAATATAGCCATATAGTCTGAAATTAATTCAATTAAGTCTGGCAGTAGGTGTTTTTGCAAACACTTTGGACTAAGGTACGACTAACGATCTATCTCTGTAATTCTTACTTAAGCCTTCAGGTCAGGCATAATATTGATACTATTAATACGAGCAATTAACTTCGATATTCTAGACTATAACCTATCAGAAGTTCAAGCTGCGAAAAATTTCTGTCCGAATCTGTTCTGCTCTGTGTTCAGTGAAGCTGTTCCAATCTGTACGGAACAGAAAATCTTGCACCTACTTTCGAAGTAGAACACAATTGTGAAAAATGTCAAAATCAGCTGTGCTGTAGTTTTCTGTACTCATTTGATTTGACGTTTATAATCGCATATAACCATTTGCTTATAATTAATTTGAATCATTCACTTAAAATTAATTTGAAACATTTGCTGGATTGGTCCTTAAAGCTGTTCTAATAAATTAGTGAGGTCATGCAGAGTAAAAGATCTCATTTATATTTTTGGCTAATCGCTTAGAAGCAATATGGCCCTTGATATTTATATAACATTTACTACTAAAAAACCTAATTTAAACCGACGCGCAACAAAAAGTTTAAATTTTATTTTACTATTTTATAGTGTTTTTATTAGTGTATTCTATCCACAAACATTTTTTTTGTAGTTTCCTCTTTAAATGTTTAATAAATCCTTGAACTGGACTTCGAACCAGTATCAGTAGCTCATATAAAATTCCTTATCGTTCACTAGGACTAGGTTGTCGATATTTACTTAAAACAAAAAAAAATTCTAATGCAACAAAATGGTTTGTTTTTTTCAAATTTGGATGGTTGCCTACCTATTTCCTCGGAATTTGTATACTGAAATTTATTCGCTAACTTTCGGTATAACTTGTATTGTCTGATTTTTGTGTAGGCATTATATAGATTATGTGCAAACTTTTTTGACCTGGAAGTGGAATGTTTAAATATTGTATTATAATTTTTTGCATAATATTTTTCTTTTATTCTCAAACTATTGTCAATAAGCGGCTTGTTTTTACTTTGCGCATTATGAAAAATTGTTGTGTGCCTTTGTTTTAGTTGTTAAAGTTGTTAAATTTTTGTATTACCAGCAGGCAGTAGGCGGCAAAAAAATAAATTGATGAAACCATGAGTAACTGTTTTATTTTTGTTTTTATTTTTAATCTTTATAGAATCTCCAATATTGGGACTAAGAATCAGACTGTAGCATCGATAACATAATCACCTATAAATGAAGATTAAAATATTGTACATAAATTTTTTATAGGCACTTTTAAGTAAGAGCTGTCAACCTGCCCTAATTGTATTCCGTAAACGGAGAATAGATGAGTGCATAAAGAAAACAAAAGCTTAATTGTAGTTTGCTCTGTGAATGGTCAAGACATTTTGTTGTTGTGCCTTTTGTATGTATTATTAGCAATAAGTTTAAAAATCCGTATATAAATATTTTTTTTTAATTGCATTACAATTTTGCAAAAAAAAATAAGTTAAATTTATATATAAACAAAATGTGTAAGCAAGGATAAGTCGTTTTCGACTTTTAGTCAATTTGTAGCTAAATGTTTTAATTTTACATTTTGTGGATAGATCTCGGATGTATTAGGATGTCACTTTATTATTAAGAACAAAGATATTTTGAATTGTGTTTGTTTATTAACGATCATTTCAAATTCGTTGAAAAATACAATTAATTTTGAACCGAATTTTTATGTTTTTAAACGGTTTGAATAATCGAATATTTTATCAATTTCACTATTTTTTTTTTTCGGCAATTGCGAAAGTATCACAAAAAAGGCTAAATTGGTTTAAATGCGAAGTTACACTTTTACACTCTATTTCAGAAATACTTATTATTTTCCGAATAGTAGAATGTTTTTTGCACTTTGCCTACAACGGAAATTTTATGTAATAAGGTAACAAACATTATGCGTTTAATTATGAGAAACCAAATTGCAAAAAAAATAATATACAAATATATAAGTTAATACGGTAAGCCATAAGCTATAGCTGACAGTCGACTGCCATCACAATTGAGGGCTTAGTTATCAAACAATTTGTATCCTATTAATCACATTGACATTATATGTACATATAATATTACTAATTATTTTAAATTATTAAAATTGTTTACTTATAGGTAAAAATGAAAGCAATAAGCTAAATACAATACATATATGATTATGTATAGTCCAGACATACGTATGAAATATATCACTGATTAGAAATGCCAAAATTTCAACTTTCATGACAAATGTTCTGTTTCTCGAATAGCAGTAATTGACAACCAATCCAAATACAATGGTATACAAAGTCGGTTATAACGAAAAATACGAATGAATGAAGGTAAAAATAACAAAATCTAACAAGAAGGCTATTCCTTCTTTTTAATTTTTGCTATGTGTAATCATCTTTTATAATTTACTCGTGTTATTGGAGTTAATAAATTTCCGAAATGCCTGGACCATATGTGTATTTTGATTATAGGAAATGATCGTTATATACATACCTGTAATGCTATATATATTTAATTTTGTATCTTATACTCTATATACATAGAGTGTTGGCCAAAACTAAATCACGAAATGATCTCGCTTAGGGAAAAGCTGAATTTTCTTTACGTATAATAATTTTCTAATTAAATAAACTAAAACTAGAAAATTATCATACGTTTTTTTAATTTTCTTTACTTTTTCCCAAAGCGAGATCATTTCGTGCTTTAGTTTTGGCCTACACTATATATAGGGATTATTTTGAGAATGCCCTCGCTTGAATATTGAATAATGATTGAATGGAAAATAATATAGTTTTTGATTTTTAAGTCGAGAGTAGGCATAATTGTATAACTTATTTTTAAGCTAATGTATTAAAAAATATATGTATATATGTATAAATATTTTAAATCACTTTGTTCATATATGACAAGGTGCATATTAATCATTTTATTAAGTAATTTTACTAAGTTGATTAAATTATTTTATTCTCATATCTGTGGATAGATATATATATATTTCTTTAATAACTACTTTTGAATAGCGTTATGGCTATAATTTTCATTTCATTTCTTGTATTGAAAGTTACGTTTTATATATATTAGCGCGAAGTTTAAACAGATTATTGAACGTAATTTTTTAATTAATTTTTTAAAAGCTATTTGTAAACATATTCGACTCGCCTCATATGGCCACTTTATCAGTCAGACAAATGCATGAGCAAAGTAATTTTTGTTTCGGTTCGGATTTTAGAAGCAGTAAAATTGTAAAGATCCTACAGTCGGTATAGAACTCCTCCCGTTAGGTGGCGCACATAAGTAAAGTGACATGAAAATTTAATGCAAAAACACTATCAAATATTTAAATCATTTTTTTCGATATATATTTTAACAACGATCAGCTGTAATTCGACTACAAATTCAAGTCCACTAACAAAACTTAGCGATATGCCAATCCTATGGGCAAATTTAGACCACATGGTTTTCCCCCGAACATAATTCGCTTGGACATATCTAAACATTGCTTCACCGCAAAAGCTTATGTGGAATTATATAATGATAGATTTTTCCATAAGAATTTACTCATTTTGTCTTTGAAGAAATATATTTAGCAAACATCATTTGCAAAACAAATACAAATTATTGATCGAATGAAATTACACCCGAACAACGCTTGCAAATTATTGAATTTTATTATCAAAATTCGTGCTCCGTGAAAAATGGTTTTCGCGCACTTCGACCATTTTACGGTCGTCATAATCGACCTACTGAACAAACAATTCAAGCCATAATGACTAAATTTTGCACCAAATTCACGCTATTTGACATCAGGCCACCTACAGAGGAAAATCTTGCTTCTGTGTTAATGAAGACTGTGATTTGTCCATTCGTCGTCGTTCGCAGCAATAGGAATTTTGTTACTCGACTACGTAGAAGATTTTGCTCAAGGATCTTAGTCTTGGTCTTACAAAATACAGCTCGTGCAAGAACTGAAGCCGAACGACCTGCCATAGTGTTGAATTTTCGATGGGTGTGCCTTAGAAAAGCTGGAGGAAGATCCGCTTTTTTATCCATAAATTGTCTTCATCGACGAAACTCATTTCTGGTTGAATGGGTATGTTAATAAACAAAACTGCCGTATTTGGTACGGTGAGCAACTTTAGGCAATACAAGAACTTCCAAAGCACCCGGAACAGTGCACTGTTTGGTACAGTTTATGGTCCGGCGGAATCATTGGCCCATATTTTTTCAAAGATGACCGTGAGAACAATGTTACAGTCAATTGCGCCCGCTATCGATCAATGTTTCTTTTTTTTTTTGCCCAAAATGCATAAGCTGAACTTGGTCTGGTCGACATGTGGTTTCAGCAAGAACGGGATACATGCCACACAGCATGCGATTCGATGGACCAAATAAGAAATGAGTTCGGTGAGCAATTTATCTCTCGTTTTGTACCGGTGAATTGGCCAGTTAGATCATGCGATTTGACACCTTTAGACAATTTTTTATGGAGATACGTCAAATCGTCTGTGCCATAAACCGGCGTCAATTGAAGACTTGGAAGACAACATTACACGTGTTATTAGCGAGATAACCGCCATTATGCTCGAAAAAGTAATTCAAAATTGGACTCTCCGCATGGAGAGTCTTAAAATGTAGTCGTGGTCAACATTTACATGAAATAATCTTTAAAAATTATATGCAAACCATTAATTTATCAAGTCAAATAAAAATTGTATGCACTTTTGCAATTTTCCTGTATTTTTTTGACAATTATAAACCAAACGCTTAGAAAATCACCTATTTTTAATGTGTTCAATTCTGCTAGGGATGATCTTGTGATGTGCTCCAAATAAAAAAGTGAACACACACACACTCACATACATTAAATAAAACACTAGCTTTTTTGCGGTTGAAAAAAATTGGCTAAAAAAACCCAACCATTTTTTTGCACTGCAGATTGTAGTATTTGTTCGCCTATTTTCTAATGAAATTAAAAGAACAGTTCAAACATGTCTTTCTTCCCCATATATAATAAATTAATACTTATTCGTTGCTTAAGTTGTTTGAGTAGCTTTTAGTCGAATAGTGCTTAAATTGTAGCACTACAAACATTTTTATATTGAATAACATTACCGCAAGTGTTACTCACTAGTATTTTGATAGATATGCTTACGTCATATATTTAACATAGCACCGGTTTCAAAATTAATATCCATATTTTTGGCAAAATGAGATATTGAATGTATCTGCGATTTCCGCAGGATTACTAAAAGTAGCCTTTATGCCTGTAAAGCATTATTCGTCACATATTTCGGCCCTAACAGTTTTCATTAAGAGTTTTATCATGTCAGAACATAGTAATTTCGCAATCGGCGCTTTGGTCTATATATTACACGTATGTATATATGTAATTACATCGAACATTGCCTAGAGCACTATGCACTAGTGTGCTTAGCGTTTTATGTCAATACACTACTTACTTATTAATACACGACCAAGTTATAATAACATATGTGAATAAATACTTTTTTCTGTTTTGCTAAATTCATCAAATTTATTTTTTTACCAATGTGTCCTTTCTATAGAACAAAACTAATAATTGTTTTTTAAAAAGTTGTACATATGTGTCTTTTGTATCATATTTAACCATTATAATTTACAACTAACAAACTAGGTGTTAATGCTTGCGATATGTACCTTTATAAATTAATTGATGACTTTTATATCTTTTTGTTTTGTTCAAGTGGTAAATTGTTTAAACTTGGATAAAATTCAATTAAAAAATTAAGTAATTTTTAAGAATTAAACTGGCTGTGATCGTTGACAAAACAATAAATAATCTGTTTTTCAATCAATTTAAGGGAATAGTAGACGTCGATAGTAACAAATGGAAAGAGCATAAAATCAAATATATATACATACATAGACATATAACAATTTTTCATTAAAACTAAGTCTTTGACCGAAATTTAAATCTGTAATAGTGTTAAATAAATTTATTTTTCCAATTTTATTCCTTTTTTCTTTATTTTAGGTTTATATTTTTAGAGTGAAATCTATAAACATAAAATACGCAATTTCAAAGAAATAATCGTGAAATTAAGCAAGAAAGATGGCATTTACTTGAAAATTGAAAAAGAGAAAACAGAAGTTTTTGCGCTATTTTAACGATTCTACATCATATTGCTGAAAAATTGTTGAGTGAAAGATCTATCATGTACTATATTAGCTAGATAATAGGCATACCATTGACCTACATTAATACCTTTATCTTCGTTCAATAAGTTATCGATTCAAAGTAATAAGGTACATATGTTACACCTATCTGACACGGTTATTGAATTTAATTTGCACTTGAAAATATTCCTTATTAAGTGCTTATTATCAACTAATCACTAACCTAGGGTTTAACTAAAATTCTCTTCAATTAGTAGGTATATTGCACAGACAATTTCGTTTGGGTAGGATTGAAATTTTGAAATACTTGTTGCAGGATGGATACTATTGTGCATTTTGGTTTGTTTTTTCTTTTTTTTTTTTCAAAATAATAGGTTTTTGAACTGAAGATTGCCGTCACCCCATAGCAAACTAGTCAAATGACTGTTACAACTAGTACGGTTGTAACATGCTGTTAGTTTTTTTTAAATATATGTGTTACTAGTAATCATTGAGCGTTTAGTCAACCAGCATGCTAATTCGTTCTGTAGATGTTGTCATCAACAACGGAGGGAAAGCGGAAAACACAAATGCCGTTATCAGTTAAAAATAAGAGAGAAAGAACTTCAAAATACTGAAAAACAAGCAAGTAAACGAAAGATATGGAGAAGTATGTGGAATATGTACAGATACACTAACATATGTTAACCCTACTAGCTTAACTCGCCTGTATAAACTTTAGGTCACCTTGCGTGTAAATCAGTGTAAGCCGTAGGTCACCTAGCATACTAGTAAGGTTTACATGGTATAATTCATAAAAAATAAAATATCATTATCAGGGGACCGACCAAATATGTAATTCGATTCTATTTTCAATTTTACTCGAAAGCAATTTCTGATTCTACTTTCAATTGACACTATATACTAAATTAGAATCGAATGTAAGTTATGCCAATTATTTTTCTTAAAACTTCCAAGTTTCGTGTGAGTCTCGCTTTTAGATTGACAGATAAATTGGATAAAGAAAAAGGAATGCAGGCCCCGCGCAAAAAACTATGTCGACTGATGTGTTTTGTGCGCAATAGAAAAAGTAATGTGCCCAAAGCTCATTAACTTCAAAATATCCGAAGAAAAAAAAAGAAAATCAAAAAGGCATTTTTTTGACAACGATAGTGCGGCTGGTGGTAAGTTTTTAAAAGTGATATTTTCTTGATACAAAATAGATTTTTTGAATTTAGATTTGTGACTACACACTGACCATAAGAGCAGTTAATGGTCGACATGGGGGCGCGTCTCATATGGGATCCAAGCACGTAAAGGGCTTTCCTCAAACATTCTTTCGAAAGGGAAATACGTCATCATGGCTGTATAAACTCTTTCTAGGAGATTCTGGCTATCCTTTAGAGCTATGGATTATGACTCCATACCGAGTTGGAGCTGAAGGGTCCTTCGAATCGAAATTTAATGAAAAATTTTCCATCGCAAGGTCGATTGTTGAACGAGTGTTTGAGTTGTAAAGGCCGATGTCTTCTTTCGGCACGAGAACTTCATTATTCACCACAAAAAACGACTCAAATTCTAAAATCACAACATTCAATTCAGTCTTAAAGTTTTTGCAATCATAACATTTTTAGTATAATCCGTTCATTTCCTATCGAAGTCTAAGGATCTGTTTTTTTAACTAATTTAGCATCTCTATTTTGATTTTTTTTCAATATGATTTTTTTTTTAATTCAAAGTTTTGTTTCTTAAGTTCAAATATTTGTTTCTTAAGTTTCAGTTCCTCTTTCTTAAGATTGTCTTGTTTTTCTTTTATTTCGGTTTCCCTCATTTGTACTTCAAAATTCATTTCAGATTTTTCATTACGTCATATGAATTTTTCTGATTTTCTGATCTGATTTTGCACCTGTTTTTCCAACAGCTTTTTTTTATGTGTTATTCGCGGCGGAGAAACGTTTTCTTTTTCGCCACTCAGAATCTCGTCTGCAGTTCTATTATTTTCAGTATCAGCAACCACAGTCCCGTATATGTTTATAATGTCTTGGTTTTCTTCTTCATTGTTCACTGGATTATTGTTTTCCTTCAAAGGTACTGAGTTATTATTATCCAGACCAAAACTCAAAGAACCAAGTATTCCTTCAATATCTTGATCTAAATCAAGCAAATCAGCCACCGTCTCCTCGAGTGGATTAAGGGAATAATATTTAGGTAGATCACCAGCGGTGCCAGACAAATTTACTTTTTTTTTCCTTAGTTTTGCCTTGGTGCGTATTTTAAAATCCGCTAAAACCTAAGATAATATGATACTAATAAAGGAGATTTAGTTGTGTTGAAACTTCTTTACCTTTTTCCACCCTGGTATATGACGCTGTGGTGGAGCTTCAGCATTCAAATCTTTTGACAAGTTCGCCCATAAATGGATTGATTTTTGAATAGCTTCATGTGTTTTTATTTAATGAAACTATTTACCAACTGGGTCAACTATCCCCCAGTTAAAATTAAAAGAAAAAACTTGAAAAAAAATTCGTTTGAAAGGACAGAAGGAATTGAAAATGGTGAAGATGAAGAAGATACATGAAAGATAGGATAACTATGTGGACAAATCCATTAAATTCGAAGCGGAAAACAATCTTTTGATCAGTCTGCTATGGGGTGATGCCTATCTTCCGTTCAAAAATTGTGCGACACAATTATTAATTAAAAAAAAAATGCAGTCATGGAGACTGCCGACAGAAGTGAAAACTTAAAACTATGAAATAACAGTGTTTTTTTAATCTTTAAATTAATTGTACTATTAAAAATTTAAACTTTATAATTTGTAAATTAAATTTATTAACATTAGTTTGGTTTTCACATCTATCGGCACTTCGAGCAACAATTATATACGTTTTTATATGGTTTATTTATTAGTCAAATATTAATTAATATTCACTTTTATTATTTATACATAGTATTTGTATTCACATAAATTTGAATGAACTTAATTTTTAACATGAAAATATGTATCATTGTTTGCATCATTATCATCATTAATTTCAACAATGCTTAGATTATTTGTACTTTCCATCATTTCATTATATTGTAAAATGTTTGTGTGGGTACAAATGATAGAACTTATTCTTTTCAATATAAATCCCTTTATTCAGTACAGTTACAATTCACTATTTGAATGTTTCTCTTAATACAATCCAATTTCCCAACCACTTATACTTTTCTTATCTTTTACTTAAACCACTTAATCACTTCTCCTAATTAACACTTCAAATTCAACTGATGAACTGACTTGCATACCTTGGGGATTCTGGTATTTATACTCGAACGACATACCTGCATACTTCGAGAACATCTAGCGCCCCATACAATTTCCAATTTGCTAGAAAATTCGATTCCACTCTCCAGTCATCAATGGTCGACTTTGTTATTCAAGTATCGAAATCTTCTGGTCGTCGAGTATCGACATCTTCTGCTCTGTAAATCTAGATGCCGCTGCTCACATTTAAGTGGTTATCACAATATTCTAAAAAGGATACAATAAGCTTATGGTAACTGAAGTAAGAAAGAAAGCTGTTTGATTGAAATGATGGTGATACCTATCGTGGAATCGGTCGGAATTCAGGTTCACTTCACCTATTCAATTCCCTTTCACTTTCTACTGCTATCGTGGAATCCGCCGAGAACGGCTTTCCCAGAGAAGGGTACGAGAGAGGTTAAGAGGAGCAGCGGATCATTTCTTGGAACTTCCGGGTGAAATGTGTTTTAGAAACATTTTTATTATTTTTGATCTTAATAAAGTTCAGTATTGCATATATTTATTAAAAAATTTCGGCTTAATAAAGCAGCCTCTTTATACAAACAAATGGAAATGGCTCCAAATACAAAATCCTTTTCAATTTCACCAAAACTGAAGTTAGCAGCCTGCCTACGTTTCTTTGCCGAAGGAAACTATCAGCATGGTGTGGGAAAGGACTTTAATATTTGCATATCCCAATCAACGTTTTCCCAGGTTTTAACAGAAGTACTTTACATCCTTGAAAGAAAATTATATCCGAAGTGCATTAGCTTGACAATAACTAATGAAGAAAAAGACGAAGCTAAGCGTTATTTTGACGAAAAATAGGGAATGCCAGGAGTGATCACGTGTATTGATGAGACTCACATTTCCCAAAACTTTTTCACCTGTTCTGGTGGCCTTTTACTTATATTTTTAGCAATGTCTGGTGATTCCTTAATAGAGTTTACCATTGCTCTAAACTGTATTCTGTTTATAGTTTTGTTTCCTGTAATATGTAAACAAATAACAAATTTGTTGTCTTTTTTTTAATTTCACTTACATTTTTGTAGAAATTCTCACGACGCACACTGGGGCCGGTTGTATGGAGAGCGTGCTCAAAACTCTTTACCTAAATAATTCGTTTCAAAAATGGGGTTTAAGGCGGTAGAACTAATAAAATAGGAATAACAAAAACAAAATTCCTCTATAAACTAAAATTATTATTAGCTTAATTTAAAAATAGGTATATACATATGTACTATATTTTACAAATTTAATTATACAAAGTAAATATGTTTTCAACGTTCTTCTTCTAATAAATTCACAACATCAGTGTCGAATGACTTTCGATTTAGTACAGGTAATGAGCGCATAAGACTTATAAGTGGATCTGATGATATAAATAAACGAATTTCTTTTTCAACAACTAACTCAAGATTGTTAAATTCTTTTGATGTTGCGCCACATAAATAACATCGAAGTGTAGACTTTGTATCAGTTAGAGAATTGCATATCTTTCCATCAACCATGGTAAATATAAGTTTGTGATTAACTTTGTATGAATATCCATTCAAATGAACTAATGACCCTATTAAATTCCTGATTTCACTATCGATTCTCTCTTTTTTCTCTTTTACAAGTTCATCTGTTTCTTTTGAATATTCAAGATTAATGGGTCTACAAAATCTGGGCGAGGATGGTCTTGGGTTTTGCCATATGACGACTGGTCTTTCATTTGTTTTATTTAATATTAATCTTAAAGGTACAAGTGAAGCTAAAAACATATATTTATCATCGGAAAGTTCAGAAATAAACTTTTGTTTATACTGCGTATGGCTTGAACTTCCATTAAATCCCCACTTTGAAATTAAAACCATTTCATCAGATGGATTAACAAAACGCAATTCAAAAATATTTTTCTGTGAATTTAGTAATCGATTGGCTGTGTGATCAAGCAATGACTGGAGAGGCACTTTAGCTTCAGTTTCACTGACAGAAACATCACTAGGATAGCATGAAGACTTTTCTGCCTGAATCATTTTATACGATGGAAACAGATCTTTTGCAAAGTTCCTGATAATTTCATATTGTTTTCTTGACAGTTGAGCTTCAACAATCATTGAAAGTGCCTCTCGTGGCGATAATTTTTGAATTTTTGAATTTTTGAATTTAGAGTTAAATTGAGGCAGTCTTTGGCGTAAGTAGGGCACTCTGAAACTTTTTTTATAACTTCTGCTTCTTGATTTTGACCTGTAGCTCTTAAAGACATTTGAGCAGCAAAAGTCAAAACATTTGCAGAAACCTCAGAGCGTAATCTAGCCGTTTTCCTACGTTTAGTTTGATCACTGCACTCCTCAAACTCTAACACACGTCTTCCTATTCTAACCATAGGAACAGATGACTTTTGGAAACGCACAACTTTATCCAACCAACCTTTTTGATTGGTTACAAGTCGTTCATTGTGCTTAGAATGCATTAGCCATTTACTACGAAGTTGTGTCTTGAAGTTTCGGAGCTCTTTTCTAATTTGGTTGCTATTTTCAGTAGGACAAGCCGTTATTTCCATAACAAAGTCAACAATGTGATCAAATTTTTGTTCAAAATGTCTGCCATTACTCCTTATAAATTTATCCACTAAATCTTTTTTTTTAATTACGATTTCTGAAGAAGAACCTGAAAAAACCAAATTTGTTTTCAACAAACACAACCTACTTTTTCACAGAATTAATTAAAAAAATCCAAAATGCAACAGAGGCTTTAACTTCTAGCTTGTGTTTCTAATAAATGAAGATTTATATTATAAGACTACGTACTTAGTTTCAAAAGCCTCTGTTGCAAATTTTAAAAAAATATTTCTAAACATTTTCTACGGAATTTTTCACTTTTTCCTTAAAATGTACTTTAATTTTATTTTGTATATACGTTAATTTTACTTTTTAGTTATATACGGACCTTGACTTAATGACGACATATTTTTTTTGTTTTAATTCACTGCGAATTGACTTTATTTCACTTTTAAATGACCCACTAGAGCACAGCACAAATTTCTATTTAATAAAACCACAACTTTTACCGTTCATTATCTGTCAGCTTACTACCTCTCTGACCTTCAAAGATTTACAGATTGATAAACAATTATTTCAACTTTGCAGCAAACAATTTTTTTGGAAAGAAACCGTTAATCTCAATTTTGCATTTTGAGCATGCTCTCCATCAAAAGGCCCCAGTGTGCGACGGTCAGCCAAGTATATTAAATCCGTAATAATTTTGATGCGAGTGATAAATGTCATTTTGTTCGGGAAAAATCCGATTCGATAGTTTTCCTTGATACAGTGGAACTTATCCACATTACCGACACAGGGAACTGTTCACTTTGCGGATTTGACAATGCCAAAATATTTTTTTTTCGGTGAATAATCCCTCCCGGCCGATTCCTCGATAAGGGTGAATATGTCCGAAGTGGATTAGCCTGACAATAGCTAATGAAAAAAAAAAGACGAAGTTAAGACTCACATTTCTCAAAACTTTTTCACCTGTTCTGGTGGCCTTTTATGCATATTTTTAGCAATGTCTGGTGATTACTTCATAGAGCTTACCATTGCTCTAAACTGTATTCTGTTAGTAGTTTTTTCCCTGTAATATGTAAATAAATAAAAAATTTGTTTTGTTTTTTTTTAATTTCACTTACATTTTTGCAGAAATTTTCACCACGGTCAGCAGCCAAGCATAGGAAATCCGCAGTGATTTTGATGCGAATGAGAAATGTCATTTTGTTCGGGAAAAATCCGATTCGATAGTTTTCTATGATACAGTGGAACTTATTCACATTACCTACACGGGGAACTGTTTGCTTTGCGGATTTGACGATGCCGAAATATTTTTTTCGGTGAATAATCCCCCCCGGCGTATTCCACGATAAGGTTGTATATAAATATCGTGTAAAAACCGCATCGATCATCGTTTTATATTTTCAGCCCTATTCTGCTATACGCCGGGAGGGATGTTTATATCAAATACGAGTTTTCCGATCCTGCTATCCGTTCGAAGTGAAACACTCACTTGTCGGTAACGCAGTTTGGTATTCACTATATGCACGAATCGAATGTCCTCATAAAAATGATTAGAATCTCTTGTTTCCGAGTCAAAATTTAAATAAAGTGCTCCACTAACCATATTTCTTTTTCCCTCCACACAAATTACACAGTGGAAATGAAGTTTCAATTTCCAAACGGGTGACGTTTAAATGTTCGAAACTTTAAACTAGAAAACGGTAAGGCAGTTCACCCGCCGTATAGTCCGCTTTCACACGTCGCAAGTTTTGAAAGATTCAAATGAGTGCAAAAGCGAGAGATAATGAAACAAAAAATACCCAATTAACCAAATTCCCACTACATGTGGGAAGGATTTTCATTGCATCTTTTTGACATTTCTTTTTCTCCTTTATTTTTCGCATTTGTTTCATTATTTCTTTGGCTGCTGTTACGAGCACAACATTTCAGTATGGCGGATGAACTTAAATGAACCAAAGAATTAACAAGGGGGCTCATTTTCAATTATGAAAGACTAAGTGCCAAAGATGAAATGAAAGAGAGCTGTCAAATAACATGAAAAACCAAAGAAGGGGGAAAGGCTTTCGTGTAAAATTGCGCGCATCACTGAATGACAGTTCAAAAGAAAATAACCAGAACATGCGCATTACACACTTGCAACGTGTAAAAGCGGAGATAGCAGAATACCGATACGAAGTGAAAGTGAATCGAATAGATGAAGGGAACGTTCGATCCGGACGTATAGCAGAATAGGTATGTTTGTAGTATTGAGTTTTCGATTATTAGTCATATTCAAACCTAATGCTTCATTCAAAAATTCAATTAATGGTAAATTTTTATCATCTGCAAAGTTAATACTGAAGCCTCAACTTAATATCATAGGTACATCGTACAATTTTTTGCCAAATCTCTTTTCCAGCATTTCAGAACCTTATTTTGTATAAATCATCAACTTTTCGAATAAAAATTGTTGTATCTGTTTCATGGATACATGAATACATTTCATGGCGAAATATAAACGGCAATCATTAAAATGTATTGCCCTTTTTCGGAATTGCAACGAGCAACGCATATTCCGCCTATATCAGAAACATTAATGTCAATCCCTCTAGTATGAGCTCACAGACTCTAGCTTATGCCAAGTTAGTTTAGTCTCCAACTATATGGGAAGGCAATTAGACCTCATTTTCACCACTGACCCCATAAACTCCTCTGTTTCGCTCTGTCCCCTTTCACTATTGACCATTGATAACTTTCACCCACCACTTCTTCTTTCTCTTTTCCACCACTCTACTTTCCGCCCCACCCCATCTGCAGCTACCACTTCTTACGACTTTCATAAAGCGAATTCCGCAAAATTAACGCATATCTTAGTAAGTGTTCTTTTGATTTCGCTAATATGCCCCTAAAAAGTGCTCTCTCTATTTTCTACAGAGAATTACTTAATTCTATTTCTCTCTATGTCCCCTTTTCGCGTAATAGGACCTCTTCTACGAGCCCCCCGTGGTATAATCGTAAACTTCGCTCTTTACGTAACAAAAGAAACAAATTATGGACAGTTTTCCTCCGGTCCAACTCTTTTGTTGACTATTCAAACTATCTCGGGTCATACCTTCAATTCGCCCAGCTCTATAAGTTTCTCTATCAGCGATACCTAGTGCGCAATCAAGGCTTATAAATGATCCTAAGTCTTTCTATCAATTCGTTAATTACAAAAAAAAATCCGACGGTTTTCCTCCATCCCTCTCATACGAAAATATATCATCAACTGATCCGCATATCATAGCTAACTTTTTTGCTACTTTTTTTAAGCAATCTTTTGCCGATAATTCCTTCGTACCGGATCCCTCTTATTTACCTTCCCTACTTACTTACCTTCCCTATTGGCCCTACTATTTCTCATAGCTTTGATCATACAGTAATAGAAAACAAATTACAACAACTTAATGATGAATACTTACCCGGCCCAGATGGCCTTCCATCCATATTTCTTAAAAAGTGTTCCTCAACTCTTTCACGCCCCCTTGCTAATCTCTTCCGATTATCGCTCTCTCAAGGTGAATTTCCACAGATATGGAAGTCCTCTTTCATAACACCCATACACAAAAAGGGATTAAAGAGCGAAGTCACTAATTACCGCCCTATAGCTAAACTTTCCCATATACCCAAACTCCTCGAAAGTATTTTGCATGAAGCCTTAAGCTTTCAGTGTAAATCTTTTATTTCCCCCAATCAACACGGCTTTCTGAAGGGTAGATCAACTACCACTAACCTCGTAGAATTCGTGTCCTCTGTTCTCTCAGCCTTAGAAAATGGTAAAGAAGTTGACGTTATAACAACTGATTTCAGTAAAGCTTTTGACAAGATATCTCATAAACTAATCCTGTTCAAATTGTCCGTCCTGGGCTTTGAACCCATTTTGCTTAAATGGATATCTTCTTACCTGGATAATCGTTTTTATAATGTTCGTTTCAGATCTGTCCTATCGGCCCCTTTCTTGGCCACTTCAGGTGTTCCTCAAGGTAGTCACCTAGGTCCACTCCTCTTCATCCTAACTATTAACGACCTTCAAAGGCTCATTCAACACTCAACACTTTCTCTCTATGCTGACGATACCAAATTTTTTAAACCCATTTCCTCACAACAAGACTCCACCCTCCTTCAAATAGATCTAAATAGTTTTTCCACCTGGTGCATCAAGAACTGCTTAGAGCTCAATGTCTCCAAATGTCAATCGATTACTTTCTCGCGTAAGTGCAAGAAGTCTCCTCAACGAATTTACCATCTCGACGGCCAACCTATACCCCTTGTTGAATCTATCCGCGACCTTGGTATATTATGCGACAGGCAGCTTAATTTCCGCTCGCATATTGATGAGATAATTTCTAAAGCAAACTCATCACTCGGCTTCGTTAAAAGATGGTCCAAAGAATTCTGCAACCCGTACGTAACTAGATCACTATACATCACTTACGTTCGCCCCCTTCTCGAGTACGCTAGCCAAGCGTGGTGTCCCTTTCAACGAGTTCATGTATCTCGTATTGAGAGGATCCAGCGTCGTTTTCTTCGCTTTGTTCTTCGAGGTCTACCTTGGAACGATCCTCTAATCTTACCTCCCTATCGAGACCGTCTCAAACTCATTAACCTGAATACCCTTGAGGAACGAAGGGACGCAGCAGACATTTTGTTCATTCACCGACTCCTCTCAGGCTCCGTCGATTGCATGCCTCTTTGCAACTCCATTTTCTTTAACACTAACCCTCGTAATTTACGTTCCACCCGTCTCTTTTATCTACCTATCCACCGCACCACATATGGCTCTAACGAACCAATCTCCCGTATGATGCGTAAGGTAAACTCCAACCTTTCCGTTTTCGATTTTAATCGCAGCACACTTTCCCTCAAATTCGATCTCCTTCACCATCCTTAGCTTTAAGCCCTAGTATTAGTTTAAGTCTTAGTTTTTAAGCTTGTATTAAGCATAATAAATGGGGGCGTAAGCCCCCACGAAAATTGAAAATGCCGCATATGCAAGGGCGATCACATAATATACAAATGTCCAACATTCAACAACTTAACGCCAAGTGAAAGATGTAAACAAATCAAACAGGCGGAACTTTGTTATAAATGCTTGCAACATGCTAAGCAAACTCAATGTCCAAGCAAACGTACATGCAAACAGTGCAACAAGAAGCATCATACAATGTTGCACATGGAAATGCAACAAAAACAGGTGAACCATAGTTACCTAGATCAAAATGTTGTTCTAGCAACAGCAATTGTCTATGCAAGCAACAGTGATGGCCACAGTGTCAAGATACGAGCACTTATTGACCCAGGTGCTCAAGCAACGTTAATAACGGAATCAGTTGTGCAATTATTAAAGCTAAAGGAACAAGAAGTGAACATTGAAGTGAGTGGCTTAGGCGCTATGAAAACAAACAAACACAAAGTTGAGTTCACAATAACTTCATGGTTTCCATGAAAGCTCAACCTCCAGGTTGAAGCCCTTGTTCTGCCTAAACTAACAAGCCAACTTCCATCAAACCAAGTAAAACGCGTGAGCTTTGGAGACCTTAAAGGTATAGAGCTGGCAGATCCAACCTACGATATTCCTGGAACTATAGACTTAATTATCGGAGCCGATATATTTGGAGATGTTATTCTCGATGGTATAAGAAGGGATGACGCAACTTCCCTAATAGCCCAAAACTCACGGTTAGGATGGCTTATATCAGGACGAGCAAAATCTGAAGTTTCTTGCAGTAAAGGAATCATTGGACTTGTAGCCCAAAAATCAGTTGATAAACAACTAGAACAATTTTGGGAGTTGGAGGAAGTTTCACAACCAAGAAAACAAACACAAATGGAGATAGAGTGTGAAGCGTTCTATAAAAAAACACACTACCGGAAAAACAATGGGAGATATGTAGTAAAAATCCCTTTTAATAAAGAAACAACTAATACCAGCAAATTAGGAGAATCAAAAAACAGAGCATTTGCACGATTTTGTCAATTTGAAGCTCAATTCGATAGAAATCCACAACTCAAGCAAGAATACACTGATGAGGTGAACGAATTCTTAAGGCTCGGTCACATGATCGAAGTGGAATCAAACCATCCGCAGGAGAAAAAACCATACTACATGCCTCATAATGCTGTCATAAAACCGGACAGCTTAACCACAAAATTACGAGTCGTCTTCGATGCATCAGCTAAAACATCAACCGATGTAAGCCTAAACGATTTAATGCTAGTAGGCCCAAGGCTCCAAGATGATATAGCTACTATATTAATGCGATGGAGGAAACACAAATATGTCTTTAGTGCAGACATAGAGAAAATGTACCGCCAAATTGAGTTACATAAGGATCATCAAGATTATCAGCGGATATTATGGCGAAGTGCCAAAAACCAAACCATCAAGGAGTATAAACTTACCACAGTTACTTATGGTACAGCGTCAGCACCATATTTGGCAATAAAAACGCTACAACAACTAGCTGAAGACGAAAAACTGCAGTTTCCAGTCGCCTCGGAAATAGCGAAAAATGATTTTTACGTTGATGACGTAATGTCCGGACAAGACACAATCACAAAATGCAAAGAAGCACAAAGGCAACTCATTGATATGTTAGAGAAGGCTGGGTTTCACCTGCGAAAATGGGCTGCAAATGACAAAAGACTGCTTAAGGATATTCCAATCGAATCAAGAAATGTAAACAAAGTCGATTTTGCCGTTGATGACACCATCAAAACATTAGGCATCCATTGGAGCCCAATAAGTGACACATTCCATTTTAAGACCCACTTAGACGCGATCACTTTAAAGCAGATGTCACAGACAAAACGTCAAACTTTATCCGAAATAGCTAAGCTGTACGACCCTCTTGGCTGGTTAGCCCCAGTAACGGTAAAAGCAAAAATTCTGATGCAGCAAATCTGGAAGTCGGAAATCGATTGGGATGAAACTCTTCCAGTGGAGTTACAAAAACAGTGGAACGAGTTAAAGAAGAATATCACTGAAGTCGAAAAAATTAGAATTCCAAGATGGATAGAGTCAGACAATTGCAAGAAAATCGAGCTTCATGGTTTCTGTGATGCCTCAGAAGCAGCATATGCAGCGGTAATTTACTCCAGAGTTTCCTTGTCCAATGGTCACTTTGTTACCAGACTTATAAGCGCAAAAACAAAGGTTGCGCCGATACGCATGAAACTTCAACTTCCCAAATTGGAGTTATGCGGAGCTCATTTACTGTCAAAATTAATGACAGACACATTACGGACATATGGCACACAAGTTGGTAATGTATACGCCTGGACTGATTCCACAATAACCTTAGCTTGGATTCAGAAATGTCCATCGACCTGGAAGACGTTTGTTGCCAACAGGGTATCAGAGATACAACATGCAATCAAACCCGAACTATGGAAACATGTGCAATCATTAGAAAATCCAGCTGAATGTGCTTCTAGAGGTTGCTTACCTGAATTTATGGTGAACAATCAGCTATGGTGGAAGGGTCCAAAATGGCTAGAAGGAAATTCTGATAATTGGCCATCACAAAACCAATATGCATCAGTCGACGTTCCCGAAACAAGAAAGGTTATGACAGTAAGGATACAAATCACTGATGATATAACTGAAAGATATTCTTGTTACAACAAGATAATAAGAGTAGCGGCCTATTGCAGAAGATTTATTGCCAGTTGCAAAGATCACAAACAAGTCTTAGTTTTTAAGCTTGTAGTAAGCATAATAAATGGGGGCGTTAGCCCCCACGAAAATTAGTAAATTTGGAATGTATGACCATAAACGAAGGGCGTTCAACATATTCTCGGTATCGGGGTGAATCTGTGGTTGTATATATAAATTGACTTATTTATCAAATAATACTATTATTTTAGTGCATTCATGTAAAATTTCATATAAATGTGATTATTAATTCGCGTTTTATCTCTAGTTAAACAGAATCATAATGGCAACTGACACGATGATGGTGAAAATTGAGCATCGCGCTGTAATTAAATTTCTCACTAAGCAAGGAAAAAGTCAAAAAACTATTTATGAAGAGATGGTGGCTGTTTACCAGGGTTCCGCACCTTCATTATCAACTGCGCAAAAGTGGTCAAGTGAGTTCAAGAGAGGCAGAGAGAGCATGGAAGACGACCCCCACTCCGGCGCCCCGGCTACTGCTTGTACGGGAGAAAGTATCAAAGAAGTCGAAAAACTTGTTCTTGAGGATGCCCGAATAAAGGTGAAAATGATGGCAGAGATCACCAAGCTTTTAATTGGTACCATTCACACCATTCTTCATGACCATCTTAACCTTTCAAAGGTCAGTGCAAGGTGGGTGCCACGAATGCTCACAGCGCCTCAGAAAAAAGTGAGAATCGCATGCTGTAGAGAGCTTTTGGAGATGTGTAGTGAGAACGCCGACGTTGTTATGGATCGAATTGTTACTGGGGACGAAACATGGGTCCACCACTATGACCCTGAAAGCAAACAAGAGTCCATGCAGTGGCATAAAAAAGGAACAGACCCCCCGAAGAAGTTCAAAGTCACTCCGTCTGCCGGGAAGCTCATGGCCACAGTTTTTTGGGACTCAAAGGGAATCTTGCTCATTGAGTACAAAAAAAAAGGTGAAACCATCAACGCCACATCCTACGCTTCCACTTTGCATAATTTGCGGGAGGAAATTAAAAAGAAAAGACGGGGTAAACTCGCAGCGGGTGTGTTGCTTCTTCATGACGACGCTCCTGTTCACACGGCGCGAGTTTCCAAGGCTGCTGCGCGAGATTGTGGTTTCGAAGAAATCCAACACCCACCCTATAGTCCAGACCTTTCCCCTAGTGATTATTTCCTGTTTCCGGATTTGAAAAAATGTCTTCGTGGAAAAAGATTTTCGGATGATGAAGAACTCAAGTCGGCAATAAATGGGTATTTTGCAGAGAAAGAGGAAATTTATTTTTTTGAGGGTTTAAAAAAGCTTATCTCAAGCTGTAACAAATGCATTGATGTTAGGGGAGATTATATTGAAAAATAAAAACAATTTAAATTGAATTCGCATTTTCCTTCATATCTATACCGAGAATATATTGAACGCCCTTCGTATGAAATGAAAATGTGTGATGTATCTTGTCTATTATGATAAATAGCTACTCCAGCCGCTGGAACTTCCGATCTTTTATAACTTACTACAAAATTGAAATTCGGAATGTCAAACGGTTCTTCGTTTTTCATACGAGTTTCTGACAAAAGTAGATCATTTGACTTTGTTACGAAAGCATCGTTTTTTAGATCAGCTGCATGCGCTTTGGCAATTGAATGAAACTGTTTACATCCGGAACTAAAATTCTGGCGGATATTTTTTGTACTTAAACGTTGGTGGGAGCAACTTCGTATGTGAAGTTAAAATTCGGTACGGAATAATATTATTTATTTTTTTTTTAAAGAAATTGTGTTTTTTGAAATACGTATTTAGTTGAAATGTTGAGAAAAGATACATAACTATCGAAATAAGTGCTTGTGAAGTGATTGGATGGCTCCGTTTAAATGGAATCGTGCTTTAAAAAAATGTAAACAAAGCACTTTTGAAACGCGAAGAAATTGTTTTTCTTGTTATTTCTATATTCAATGTTAAGTTCGTATTGAATAATATAAAGTGTTTATTTAACATATTAAGTCAATAAAGACAATGAAATGCAACTTAAAATGTTCATATATGGAATCCTATTAATGTTACAGCAATATTATTTCAAGGACAATATTTCAGTCGGTGAAACTGAAAAGTTGGTGCAAATTGGCACCAAATTGAAGCAAGATAAAGTACAAGAGAATAATTGCACCCAGATCTTAGTATTCTTTCACTTCCACCAAGCGAATTAGTCCTTTTAAAATATTCCGCTAGGAGTATATGGATATACATACACATGTGTAGTATTCCAATTTTGAGAATTTTCAGCCGCATTTCACTATCTTTATTGATTTGTTTAACCATATATCTAACAAAAAGACACTATATTACACAGTATTCACTAAATATTTAATGGAAAAGGAATAAAACAAGATTTTCTTCGTGTTTCACAAGTGCTTTGTTTACATATTGTAAAATGTTTGTGTGGGTGCAAATGATAGAACTTATTCTTTTCAATACAAATCCCTTTATTCAGTACAGTTACAATTCACTATTTAATTGTTTCTCTCAATACAATCCAATTTCTCAACCGCTTATACTTTTCTTATCTTTTACTTAAACCACTTAATTACTTCTCCTAATTAATACTTCAAATTTCACTTTAGAACTGATTTGCATACCTTTGGGATGCTGGTATTTATACTCGAATGACATACTTCGAGAACAATCCTCGCCATCCAGCGTCCCATACAATTTCCAATTTGCTAGAAAATTCGATTCCACTCTCCAGTCGAGACTTTGTTATTCCAGTATCGACATTTTCTGCTAGATGTCGCTGCTCACATTTAAGTGGTTATCACATTGCTCCCTCCCTACAGTTGTTCGTCCCGAACAAGTTCGTCATTCAGCATCCCGTTGAAATGACACATTCTATCCAAATGGACCACTTTCAATTTTCCTCGATCCCCACGCTGGATCCGGTAGACAACGTCATTAATGCGGGTTATCACCTTGTATGGACCTTCCCAGTCCTGTTGCAATTTTGGTGATTTGCCTTTCTTACGCTGAGGATTATACAGCCAAACCAGATCACGTACTCGTTCACCTCTTTGGGCTCCGTCGGTGGGGATCCGAATTTTGCTTCACTTGGCAACCGAATTGTTTGACCAAATAAGATCTCGGATGGTGTGTGCCCTGTTGAGCTATGGACCGCGTTTCGGTAGGCCATTAAGAAGAGGGGTATGTGTCGATCCAAATCCCGCTGGCAGTTGCTGACAACCTTAGATAGATGCTCATTCAAGGTCCGATTGAATCGCTCGACCATTCCAACAGATTGAGGGTGTAGTGGCGTTGTCCTTGTCTTTCTTATTCCCAAATATTGGCATATTTCCTGGAAGACTTTTGATTCAAAGTTTCGCCCTTGATCAGAGTGCAGCTCCATTGGGACCCCAAATCTGCTCACCCAGTTGTTGACTATCTGTTCGGCTACGGTCTTAGCCTCTTGATTTGGGATGGCAAACACTTCCGGCCACTTACTGAAGTAATCCATGGCTACGAGGGTATATCGGTTTCCATTAAAGGTTTCGGGAAACGGCCCAGCGATGTCGATGGCTATTCGTTCGAAAGGTGCTCCGACATTGTATTGTTGCATTTGTCCATGTGGCTTTACTTTTGGGCCCTTGGTAGCCGCACATCTTATGCACTTTTTCCACCAATTCTCGACATCTTGTTTAGCGCTTAGCCAATAGAAACGTTCCCTTACCTTTTCCAACGTCTTGTTTATTCGCAAATGGCCCCCTGAGATTCCGTCATGTATTTCATGGAGTACTTGGTTGACTCTGGACTGTGGCACAATTAGCTGCATACGCGATGTTGTCCCATCGGCACTTTCCCATTTTCTCTTCAGCAATCCATCTTGCACAAAAAGCGAGTGCCACTGTGCCCAGTATGCCTTCAGAATTTGGCTCCGATCTGATATCTGCTGCCAGCTTGGTCTTTCCTCGTGTTCTTTCCAGGCCAATATTGGTTCGATGTCATTGTCTGCCTGTTGGGAGGAACGGATTTCGTCTATACTCCAACCCTCTATTGACTCAGTCCTGATCATTTGGATAGTTGTCTGTTCTTTTGCTTCTTTACGATTGCAGTGTTCGCATTTTACTCCGCACGGTCGACGAGAGAGAGCATCAGCATTTGAGTGGAGTGCTCTCTTGCGGTGTTGCACTTCAAAATCGTAGCCCTGCAACTGCTCGATCCATCTTGCAACTTGGCCTTCAGGGTTCTTAAATTGGAGTAGCCATTTCAGAGCTGCGTGGTCTGTTGTCCAGAGAATGAACTTTTGTCCGTAGAGGTACTTATGGAAATGCTTCGTAGCCAGAATTAAAGCCAGAAGCTCGCGCCGGGTTACACAGTAGTTCCGTTCAGGTCTGGTGAGTACTTTGGTGTAATATGCGACCACTTTCTCTTGACCGTCATGAACTTGGGAGATCACAGCTCCGACCCCAACATTGCTAGCGTCTGTGTCCACGATGAACATTTTTCCGGGCGTGAGGTAAACCAAGATGGGGCTTTGCACAGCTGTCGCTTCAGTTCTTGAAATGCTTTTTCGCATTCTCCAGACCACCTGAACTGTCGGCCTTTTTCTGTAAGTTGATGCAGGCTCTTTGCAATGCCAGCAAAATCCTTTACGAACCTTCTGTAATACGTGGCGAGTCCCAAAAAGCTTCTCAGTTGGTGTTTATCTTTTGGAGAAGGCCAACTTTTCACGGCTTCGATTTTGTCAGGATCCGTTCTTACTCCTTCCGCTGATATAATGTGACCCAGATATTTTACTTCCGGACGAAACAAGGCGCACTTTTCCGGGTTGAGCTTTAAATGAGCACTTCGTAGCCTCTCAAACACTTCTTTTAGATTTTCGCGGTGCTCCTCGTACGTCTTACCTATGACGATAACGTCGTCCAAATATACTAGTCAGGTTTTCCAGGTGAGTCCTTGCAATGTTCGTTCCATTAGTCGCTCGAAGGTGGCCGGAGCGTTGCACAGTCCAAACGGCATCACTGCAAAATGCCAAAGACCGCTTCCTGTAGTGAAGGCAGTTTTCTCACGATCCGCACGATTTATCTCTACCTGCCAGTAACCGCTCTTCAAGTCAAGTTTTGAAAACCATTTCGCTCCAGAAAGCATATCCAAAGTGTCATCGATTCTCGGAAGTGGGTAGCTGTCCTTTTTAGTGACATCATTGAGACGTCGGTAGTCTACACAAAATCTCGTGCTGCCATCTTTCTTCTTCACGAGGACCACTGGAGATGCCCACGGACTTTGCGATTCTTCAATCACTCCCTCAGCTTTCATCTTCGACATCATTTCGGCAACTTCTGTTTGCTTTGCCAATGGAAGACGCCTTGCAGGTTGACGGATTGGTCGAGCGTCTCCGGTGTCAATGTGGTGTTGAACAATATGCGTACGTCCATATTCTCCGTCTTGTGTAGCAAATATATCAGCGTACTCACCGATTAGTTTTTCTGCCAGGATTCGCTGATCTTCGTCCAGATTACAGAGGCTGAGAATTTTGTTCTTGATTTTTATGCTCTGAACTGTTTTGACCGGTTTTGCACCCTTTTTTCCGTTGTGGTCGATATAGCCTCAACAGGTACGCATTTTCCCACTATCTCCCCCTTTTTACATTTACACTGAATGTCTTTGGATTTAGAATCCTTACAGGGACCATGTTGTTCTTTGGCTCCACTAAGGTCTTTCCCACCATGAAGTCTCTTTTCTTTTCTGGCTCCATCAAATAGAATCGGTGGCTACCAGGACCACCTTCCACTTTTGCCCACAAAATTGCTTCTGACGAAGGCTCTAGACTCTGATTGCTGCAGATGACGACATTTGAGACTGTGGTATTGGCGTTTCCGTGTATCATTGGTATCTCCATGTTTCCGTATTTCAGGGTTTGTGCCCCCAAGTCGACTACAAGTCCATGTTCTCTCATGAAGTCTGTACCAATGATGCACTCGTCACATATGTCAGCTACCAGAAACGCATGAGTGAATGTTATTCCGGCCAGTTGGATTTTTATGCGGACTTCACCATATACCTTAATCGTTGCTCCTGTAGCTGTTCGCAAGCTGCAACTGCTAGTGTTATGCAGCCAAGACTTCTGCACAAGATTCTTCCTGATGATTGAGGCCGTGGCACCGGTGTCTATTGTTGCCATCCATTTTTCTTTTCCACTGACTACTTCTACTAGAAGGCTTTCGCTGCGTTGTTTTGCCAGCGAGACTGGGATGATGGTCCTGGGGCCGTCGACTCCTGCTACCAACTTCTGCTCCGCGAAGTTGGTGCTTAAGCATTTCCCGACTGATGGCTTCGGGAAGGTTGACCGGCTTCTTGATAGCTGTTTCTGCGGGTTTCTTCCTCTATTTGCTTGCCACCACAGTGAGGGCAGTCTTTTCGTCGCTCCGGTTCTTTACACTGCCTTTGAAGGTGTCCTATTTTATTGCAATTCCAGCAGCGCATTATCCGTCTATCCCGTCGAGTATCTCGTTCCTCGGCACTAATTCTTGTGCAGGAGCATTCGATAGATGTTACTTCCCTGGCGAAATGTGTTCCCCTGGAAGCCTGATTGGCTGCTTCCATCGCCAGAGCGAAGGCGAGTGCTTCAGCAAGGGTTATTTTCCCGGCCATCCTTACTGCTGACTGTAGCTTCGAATCTGCAATTCCCCTGATAAATGCATCTTTTGCCATTTCGTCGATAATTTCCTGGCCTGCGGTGGGGTATGACAGATGTGCAAGTCTACTCACGTCTGCTTGGAGCTGTTGCAGTGTTTCTCCTCTTTGCTGCGTTCGGCTTTGCAGTTGGACCTTGTAGACCTCCTGCATGTGGCTATCCCCAAACCGTACTAAAGTCACATAATCTTTATGCTTTTCGATGTCTACTGTTTGCAACAATTCTGCTGCAGGACCGTGCAAAGCCATTGTTAGGGCAAAGCACTTTTCCTCATTGTCCAAGTCGTTTGCACAGGCAGCCATTTCAAACTGCTTCTTATAAGTAGACCATGAGGTCTGGCCATCGAATGAGGGAGGCTTCAAATCTTTTCTCCTTGGACCGCTTAAAGAACATTCTCGCAGTTTCTGTTTTCGCACTGTGTCGAGCTCTTTTGTTAGTTGCTGAACATTGCTGTCCATTTCTTCGAATTTTTCGCCAACATTCTTCTCTATTCTATCAAATTTGTCATCAACGTTCTTCTCTATTCTTTCAAATTTGTCATCGATTTCTTCGAATTTTTGCTGGAGAATGTTCTTTTGTTCTTCCAGATTATTCTTTTGTTCATCCATTTTCTGTTGAAGACCGTGCAGATTGTTGGTTTGTTCGTTGAATTTTTGTTCAATGCAGCTCTTCTGCTCGTCTAGATTTTTCTTTTGTTCATCCAGCTTTTGTTCGAGACTATTCTTTTGTTCTTCCAGATTTTTCTTTTGTTGGTCGAGACTGTTCTTCTGTTCTTCCATTTTTTTGTTTTGTTCATCCATTTTTTTGTTTTGTTCGTCCATTTTTAATAAGAGGAGTTGCATCATTGCAGGCATGTCATTGCCGGTACTTGTCTGTTCATCCTCGTCAACATCAAAGGAATATGCATCAGGATCATGTCCCTCGTTGTTCAAAGCCTCCTGAAGTCGGAGCACCAGGTCACTTTTTCCTCCACTGGCGCTGAGGCTTCTCTTGTTCAACTCGGATTTGAGTTGGACGAGGGTCAACTGCAATAGTTTTCGACCCATTCTAGCTTTTTCAAATAGTCAGAAAACACAGTTTTTTTTTTTTTGTTTTTAACACACAATAAGTCCTATCCCACTTCTGACATCAATGTAAAATGTTTGTGTGGGTACAAATGATAGAACTTATTCTTTTCAATACAAATCCCTTTATTCAATACAGTTACAATTCACTATTTAATTGTTTCTCTCAATACAATCCAATTTCTCAACCGCTTATACTTTTCTTATCTTTTACTTAAACCACTTAATTACTTCTCCTAATTAACACTTCAAATTTCACTTTAGAACTGATTTGCATACCTTTGGGATGCTGGTATTTATACTCGAATGACATACTTCGAGAACAATCCTCGCCATCCAGCGTCCCATACAATTTCCAATTTGCTAGAAAATTCGATTCCACTCTCCAGTCGAGACTTTGTTATTCCAGTATCGAAATCTTCTGGTCTTCGAGTATCGACATTTTCTGCTAGATGTCGCTGCTCACATTTAAGTGGTTATCACAATATTTTAAAGCACGATCCTATTTAAATTAACCCATCTAAACACTTCACAAGCACTTATTTCGAAACTCGAATATTTTATAAAAAATTTTAATTATTTAAATTAAAATTATTTATTTTGTTCCACACCGAAATTAATTTTACATATGAATTTTTTCCCGGCAACGTGCTGTCAAAAATCAGTCTAGCCGTGTGTTAGATCCTAGATACATATATATACATACATTTATAAAACTTTTATACCAGCACAATTGTAAGCTGGGGAATATTTATAATTATAACACTTTATAAAAAACATAAAAACATATAGGGGGTGGCCGTGGTGTAGTGGTAGTAGCAAACGCTTCTCACTCGGAGGGTCCAGGTTCGAATCCTGCCCATGGCAAAATCAGTTTTTCATTGTATAATTGGAACTCAGACAAAAAAATTCTGCGTGTGAAGGAATAACACTGACACGTAGATTTGGATGTTATAAGAGTTTCAAGCAATGAAAAAAAATACTGGGAATTATATCTCGAATCACTCTGAGTGAAGAAAAACTCTCCGTCCTATTCGGACTTCCCACCCCTGGAGAGCAAACATAGAAACCAAACACACCTGAGTTTCAAACCACTACAAAAACAATTTTCCTTTCTCCTCCTTCTATCTTTCCGCCCGCGCCCTGGCAACAGTAAAAGGGTATCAACCCCTTAGGCGCGCATAAATTATAAAAAAAAAAAAAATTTGAATTTACCGCCAATCGCGGTGACCACCATATTTGTTATATGCGATGTTTTATATTATACAGAGAAGACCACTTACTTATCATGACACATTTCGTAATAAACTTAGTTGCATGAAGAACTCATTATCAAATAGATCGCCTTTTCTTTTGCTCCTTTCGCTCGCTCTTTTCGCTCCACTCGCTGTAGTAATTCTGCCTTAGTAAAGGATATATTCGATAGTTTAACAGTCTAACTTATAATCAATTAAGATTAATCTATCAATCAAAGATAGAAATCTCGAGTTGACGTTGTTAAAACCCTCGCAGCGTACATTTTTGGGACCCAAACGTAAAAAAAACCACAAACTATAAAAAAAAAAACAATTTTTGCAATTTTCAAAGACAATTAAAAAGTGCATACATAGAACATCATAGTGTGATAACCACTTAAATGTGAGCAGCGACATCTAGATTTACAGCGCAGAAGATTTCGATACTTGAATAACAAAGTCTCGACCATTGATGACTGGAGAGTGGAATCGAGTTTTCTAGCAAACTGGAAATCGTATGCGACGCTGGATGGCGAAGATTGTTCTCGAGATATGGCATTCGAGTATAAATACCAGCATCCCCAAGGTATGCAAATCAGTTCTAAAGTGAAATTTGAAGTGTTAATTAGGAGAAGTGATTAAGTGGTTTAAGTAAAAGATAAGAAAAGTATAAGCGGTTGAGAAATTGGATTGTACTGAGAGAAACAATTAAATAGTGAATTATAACTGTACTGAATAAAGGGATTTGTATTGAAAAGAATAAGTTCTATCATTTGTACCCACACAAACATTTTTCAATAGTGAATGGCGGTTCGTTAATCGGTTTCGCATGGACAAGTGCATAGGTACCATATAACCCACCAGAGAAATCAGGAGAATCGGACTAACATCAAAGGAACCGGATTAAAAAAACCGCAAGCGAAAGGAACCACATGCGGGTAGATAAGTATAATCTCCCATTCAGGTACGTGATAAATTGGTTTTCGGACGAAAATTATTCAAAGGCACTTGCCAGGCTCAAAGAACGCTACGATAATGATTTTATTATTTTTGCACAATTCATTTCGGAGTTGTTTGAGCTGCCGATCATTACAAAGGCTTCGGCTGTAGACTTACGAGCCTTGATAGATAATGTGTCTGCAATATTTAATTCGCTTCAGTCCATAGAATCGTTTGTAAACATTTGCAGTGCAATGATTATTCACATCGCAATATCGAAGGTAGACCCAGAAACCCTGTTAAAATGGGACGAACACCAGGATAACAAGAAACTTCCGATTTGGATAGACTGTTCAGCTGTTCTAAGTAAACGATGTCAATATCTCGAAACTCGTGATACTAACCATTGAGAGCCAACTGTGCACGAAGGACACTGAATAAGGCCAAGCCATCGGGTTCTGCTCATCGCTCTCAGACTTCACTTACAGTTGCAAAGCGAGCTTGTTTGTTTTGTAGAAATACTAGCCATTCGATTTTAAATTGTCGTAATTTTGGTAAATTAGGAGTTATGCAACGATTCTCAAATGTGAAAAAGCTTGGGCATTGTTTGAATTACTTGGCAAAGAGGCATACCGTTTCGAAGTGTCCATCGCCTTTCGGATGCAAAGTTTGCAGAGTTTTGCAATCTCATCACAGCCTTTTACATCGATCACAACAAGAAGAAAATGTTTCTACAAGTGGAGAACCACCAACATCAGCGGCTGTCCACACTGCTTTAGAGAAGGGAACCGTAGCCAAAGCTCAACTGATCTTAGCAAAAGCAGTGATTCTCGTAACGGATTCTACTGGAAGTTTTCAGATGGGAAGGGCGCTGATAGATTCTAGCTTACAAGTTAACCTTATCACCGAAAGATTTGCCAGATCGCTTCACTTGCGAAGGTCATGGAGGAGTGTAGATATTGTAGTAGTAGGGGTCGCTGAAACAAAAATCAACCTTCAAACCCAAACCACTATTCGTTCAAGATATAGTTACTTTGAAGTATTACTAGATCTTAATCACCACATCTATCACTGGTTATCGCCCACAATCAAATATTAGCGTGGTGCCTTGGAATTTGCTTAAAAATCTGGTGTTAGCCGACGAACATTTCTATCATTCGTCCCGAATCTATCTGTTGTTAGGTGCCGATACATTCTTTGATTTGCTCAAGTTGGGTCAGATCAAACTAGGCGAAGGACTTCCTTCCTTGCAGAAAACTACGTTGGGTTGGATCGTTTGAGGAAGGTACCAGACACAGTCAGATAAGGATTCTGACTACGGGCGAAGATTCATTGGATCGTTATATTGAAAGGTTTTGGGAGTTGGAAGAACTCCAGGAATCCAAATCAAAGTGCACAGAAGAGCAAAGGGAATGTGAGGCACACTTCAACGAAAACCTGGAAATTTCTTCTAATGGTCGATTCAAACAGGAGCCGAGTTGTTTAGGAACCTCATACAATATAGCGTTTCGTCGTTTTTTAGCTCTTGAGCATAGGCTAGCGAAAAATAAGTCTATAAAACAACAGTACGCATCGTTTCTAGAGGAATACAAGGAACTATGCCGCTTGTCAAGGACCCAAAGTTAAACGGACCACACTACTACTTGCCCCATCACTGTGTTCTTAGGCCAGCAGGCTTATCCACGAAACTAAGGGTAGAGTTTAATGCGTCTTGCTATACCTCCTCACAAATTTCGTTAAACGATATTCTCATGGTAGGCCCGACAATCCAGACTGAGCTATTTACTATTCTCCTTCGGTTTCGTTTGCATAGGTTTGTTCTGACAGCCGATATCGTGAAAATGTATAGACAGTTCCTGGTTCACCCTGCTCATCGCAAAATTCAATACATCTTGTGGAGGACGAAGGAAACAGAACCAATATAAACATACGATCTGAATACTGTCACATATGGAACTACTTCAGCTCCGTTCTTAGCCATCCTGTGCATTAGATGAGGATTTTTACGTAGACGATTTTATCACAGGAGACGACAATCTTGACAAATTAGTTCAAAAACTTGAGGAAGTCAAATCAATTTTGAAGTCAGCAGGGTTAGAGTTATCCAAATGTAACAGCAACCACCCCAACATCGACAAAGATGTACCTGATTCAAAGATTAAGTTGAGTGAGTCAGGTTTAACCAGCACTTTGGGAAATTCGTGGAACTCCGTTTGTGACCATTTTATCTTTTCCTACACACCTACCAAAACATTTTCTAAGCAGCAAAAAAATCGGTTTTATCAATTTTATCGTCACTCGTCGACCCATTAGGCCTGCTCAGTCCGATCATCATTAAGGGCAAGATAATCCTTCAACAGTTATCGATCGAAAGGGTTGAATGGGACGCATCACTGCCACAAGGCATCGAAGCAGAATGGGAACGGTTCGTAACAGATTTGCACTCCGTATAAAAGGTATCAGTTCCTAGATTTGTCTTGATGGGAAACCGGCGCAGCTATCAGATACATGGGTTTGCTGATGTATCTATGCATGCATATGGTTGCTGCATATATCTTAGATCGGTGGATGAATTTTGATGCACTTGGTTATGCTCTTAGTATCAAAATCCCGGGTGGCACCTATAAAGAGAAAATCACTACATCGCTTGGAGTTGTGTGCAGCTCATCTGCTGTCCAAATTGTGAGAAAAGATTGAGACCATTTTCAAGGATCGTCAGTCAGAAGCTTACTTTTGGACGGATTCCGCCATTGTTCTACATTAGATTGCTACCCATTCCTCGAAGTTAACCACTTTCGTCGGCAATCGAATTGCTGAAATTCAGACGAAAACGCGGGGAGTCTTATGGCGCCATGTTCCTACACAAGAGAATCCAGCTGACATCATGGCGAGAGGCTGCGATATTCACGAGTTGAAGGGATCAATCTGGTTCGATGGACCACGATTTTTGATGGAGAGTGATGAAAATTGGCCCTCAAGGATAGAGATTCCGCTTTCATCAGAGGAAATTGCACTGCAAAAACGGAAAACAGTCCTCATCTGCAAAGGAACAATATCCAATTTAATACACGGAATAGTCGAGCGTTTTAGTTCCTATTCCAAGATACTTCGAATAATAGCGTACGTAATACAATTTTGTCGCCGATTTGAGGCGAAGTGGTCTCGAAGCATGAAAAAGCTATCCAACATGAAAGATTTGCAAGAGGACCCCGAACTATTTTTAACTCCCGCGGAATTAGACCATGCACTTTTGCATATCATGTACGCTATACAAAAGGATTCGTTTGCTGAGGAAACTGATGCAATCAATACCAATCGACCTCTAAAAGGATCAATCAAGTAGTTGAATCCTTTCCTGCAGGAAACAAGTGGTCTCTAGTTGTTAAAAGTAGGAGGACGGCTGTAGCATGCGGATATTCCTGAGGCGTGCAAATATCCATTGTTGTTATCAAAAAACCACATTTTTGCAAAAAATATTAGTTCGTCATATACACCTCTCCAATCACCATGCTGGTCCTTAGGCTTTGGTGGCCCTGATTAGACAACGGGTTTGGATGATAAACACTCGAGAGTTGGCAAGGCAGATTGTAAGGCAATGCATTCACTGCTTTAGGTATCGGCCAAGCTATTGGAGCAAATCATGGGTGACCTGCCTCAACAGAGAGTCACTCCCTCGCGTCCGTTTCTTTGTTGTGGCGTAGACTTCTGTTCTTTAAAAATGTTCGCAATAAATCTTGCAAAAATTTTTGTACTAATCTTGGTATCAATTTTAATTTTATACCCCCCAGGGCACTTCACTTTGGCGAAATCTGGAAGGCAGCTGTGAAGTTTCATTTATATCGAAGCTTAGGAGGAGCAAAGTTGACATTCGAGGAGCTCTCTATAGCACTGGTCGAGATAGAAGCGGTTATGAATTCTCGACCCATTACACCGATGTCGTCTGACCCCAATAACCTGGAAGCCCTAACGCCCGCAAATCTATTGATTGGTTCGTCGCTCAAAACCATCATAGAACCAGCAATCGAAGTTCCCGAAATAAGTTATATCGAGAGATGGCAGCGAATCAACGCAGTGAAGACTCATTTCTGGCGCAGATGGTCCCTGGAGTATCTTCACGAGCTACATAGAAGAGGAAAGTGGTCATCGGATAGCAACAACCTCAATATTGGCGACATAGTTCTCATCCACGAAGACAACGTCCCACCGCAAAGATGGCTAATAGGAAGAGTAGCAGCAGTCATCAAAGGTGCTCATGGTCAAGTTAGAAAGGCAGATGTTAAAACGGCAAAGGCAGTCATCAGGTGTGCTATTCGGAAGCTTGCACCATTACCCTCTGAGCCTCTTGAAAGACGTAGCTTCCAAAGCGGGCGGAATGTTAGATCCTAGATATACATACATACATTTATAAAACTTTTATACCCGCACAATTGTAAGCTGTGGAATATTTATAATTATAACACTTTACAAAAAACATAGAAAATTTTAATTTACCGCCAATCGCGGTGACCACCATATTTGTTATATGCCATGTTTTAAATTATGTAGAGAAGACCACTTACTTATCATGTAATAAAGTTAGTTGCCTGAAGAACTCATCATCAAATAAATCGCCTTTTTTTCTGCTCGTTTCGCTCCATTCGCTGTAGTAATTCTTTCTTAGTAAAGGATATATTCAATAGTCTAACAGTCTAACTTATAATCAACTAAGATTAATCTATCAATCAAAGATAGAAATCTCGAGTTGACGTTGTGAAAACCCTCGCAGCGTACACCGTGTAGGTAAAAAAAATGCCTCCAAGGGGCGCTGAAAGCACTTTACCGAGTGTCAATAGATAATCCATTCCTGTGAGAGATGAATTCAAGAAAAGTTTTAGTGACCGTTTGTAGTATATTATTTTGCTAGCCATTTCAGAGCTGCGTGGTCTGTTGTCCAGAGAATGAACTTTTGTCCGTAGAGGTACTTATGGAAATGCTTCGTAGCCAGAATTAAAGCCAGAAGCTCGCGCCGGGTTACACAGTAGTTCCGTTCAGGTCTGGTGAGTACTTTGGTGTAATATGCGACCACTTTCTCTTGACCGTCATGAACTTGGGAGATCACAGCTCCGACCCCAACATTGCTAGCGTCTGTGTCCACGATGAACATTTTTCCGGGCGTGAGGTAAACCAAGATGGGGCTTTGCACAGCTGTCGCTTCAGTTCTTGAAATGCTTTTTCGCATTCTCCAGACCACCTGAACTGTCGGCCTTTTTCTGTAAGTTGATGCAGGCTCTTTGCAATGCCAGCAAAATCCTTTACGAACCTTCTGTAATACGTGGCGAGTCCCAAAAAGCTTCTCAGTTGGTGTTTATCTTTTGGAGAAGGCCAACTTTTCACGGCTTCGATTTTGTCAGGATCCGTTCTTACTCCTTCCGCTGATATAATGTGACCCAGATATTTTACTTCCGGACGAAACAAGGCGCACTTTTCCGGGTTGAGCTTTAAATGAGCACTTCGTAGCCTCTCAAACACTTCTTTTAGATTTTCGCGGTGCTCCTCGTACGTCTTACCTATGACGATAACGTCGTCCAAATATACTAGTCAGGTTTTCCAGGTGAGTCCTTGCAATGTTCGTTCCATTAGTCGCTCGAAGGTGGCCGGAGCGTTGCACAGTCCAAACGGCATCACTGCAAAATGCCAAAGACCGCTTCCTGTAGTGAAGGCAGTTTTCTCACGATCCGCACGATTTATCTCTACCTGCCAGTAACCGCTCTTCAAGTCAAGTTTTGAAAACCATTTCGCTCCAGAAAGCATATCCAAAGTGTCATCGATTCTCGGAAGTGGGTAGCTGTCCTTTTTAGTGACATCATTGAGACGTCGGTAGTCTACACAAAATCTCGTGCTGCCATCTTTCTTCTTCACGAGGACCACTGGAGATGCCCACGGACTTTGCGATTCTTCAATCACTCCCTCAGCTTTCATCTTCGACATCATTTCGGCAACTTCTGTTTGCTTTGCCAATGGAAGACGCCTTGCAGGTTGACGGATTGGTCGAGCGTCTCCGGTGTCAATGTGGTGTTGAACAATATGCGTACGTCCATATTCTCCGTCTTGTGTAGCAAATATATCAGCGTACTCACCGATTAGTTTTTCTGCCAGGATTCGCTGATCTTCGTCCAGATTACAGAGGCTGAGAATTTTGTTCTTGATTTTTATGCTCTGAACTGTTTTGACCGGTTTTGCACCCTTTTTTCCGTTGTGGTCGATATAGCCTCAACAGGTACGCATTTTCCCACTATCTCCCCCTTTTTACATTTACACTGAATGTCTTTGGATTTAGAATCCTTACAGGGACCATGTTGTTCTTTGGCTCCACTAAGGTCTTTCCCACCATGAAGTCTCTTTTCTTTTCTGGCTCCATCAAATAGAATCGGTGGCTACCAGGACCACCTTCCACTTTTGCCCACAAAATTGCTTCTGACGAAGGCTCTAGACTCTGATTGCTGCAGATGACGACATTTGAGACTGTGGTATTGGCGTTTCCGTGTATCATTGGTATCTCCATGTTTCCGTATTTCAGGGTTTGTGCCCCCAAGTCGACTACAAGTCCATGTTCTCTCATGAAGTCTGTACCAATGATGCACTCGTCACATATGTCAGCTACCAGAAACGCATGAGTGAATGTTATTCCGGCCAGTTGGATTTTTATGCGGACTTCACCATATACCTTAATCGTTGCTCCTGTAGCTGTAGCAACTGCTAGTGTTATGCAGCCAAGACTTCTGCACAAGATTCTTCCTGATGATTGAGGCCGTGGCACCGGTGTCTATTGTTGCCATCCATTTTTCTTTTCCACTGACTACTTCTACTAGAAGGCTTTCGCTGCGTTGTTTTGCCAGCGAGACTGGGATGATGGTCCTGGGGCCGTCGACTCCTGCTACCAACTTCTGCCCCGCGAAGTTGGTGCTTAAGCATTTCCCGACTGATGGCTTCGGGAAGGTTGACCGGCTTCTTGATAGCTGTTTCTGCGGGTTTCTTCCTCTATTTGCTTGCCACCACAGTGAGGGCAGTCTTTTCGTCGCTCCGGTTCTTTACACTGCCTTTGAAGGTGTCCTATTTTATTGCAATTCCAGCAGCGCATTATCCGTCTATCCCGTCGAGTATCTCGTTCCTCGGCACTAATTCTTGTGCAGGAGCATTCGATAGATGTTACTTCCCTGGCGAAATGTGTTCCCCTGGAAGCCTGATTGGCTGCTTCCATCGCCAGAGCGAAGGCGAGTGCTTCAGCAAGGGTTATTTTCCCGGCCATCCTTACTGCTGACTGTAGCTTCGAATCTGCAATTCCCCTGATAAATGCATCTTTTGCCATTTCGTCGATAATTTCCTGGCCTGCGGTGGGGTATGACAGATGTGCAAGTCTACTCACGTCTGCTTGGAGCTGTTGCAGTGTTTCTCCTCTTTGCTGCGTTCGGCTTTGCAGTTGGACCTTGTAGACCTCCTGCATGTGGCTATCCCCAAACCGTTTCTCTATAGCCTGTACTAAAGTCACATAATCTTTATGCTTTTCGATGTCTACTGTTTGCAACAATTCTGCTGCAGGACCGTGCAAAGCCATTGTTAGGGCAAAGCACTTTTCCTCATTGTCCAAGTCGTTTGCACAGGCAGCCATTTCAAACTGCTTCTTATAAGTAGACCATGAGGTCTGGCCATCGAATGAGGGAGGCTTCAAATCTTTTCTCCTTGGACCGCTTAAAGAACATTCTCGCAGTTTCTGTTTTCGCACTGTGTCGAGCTCTTTTGTTAGTTGCTGAACATTGCTGTCCATTTCTTCGAATTTTTCGCCAACATTCTTCTCTATTCTATCAAATTTGTCATCAACGTTCTTCTCTATTCTTTCAAATTTGTCATCGATTTCTTCGAATTTTTGCTGGAGAATGTTCTTTTGTTCTTCCAGATTATTCTTTTGTTCATCCATTTTCTGTTGAAGACCGTGCAGATTGTTGGTTTGTTCGTTGAATTTTTGTTCAATGCAGCTCTTCTGCTCGTCTAGATTTTTCTTTTGTTCATCCAGCTTTTGTTCGAGACTATTCTTTTGTTCTTCCAGATTTTTCTTTTGTTGGTCGAGACTGTTCTTCTGTTCTTCCATTTTTTTGTTTTGTTCATCCATTTTTTTGTTTTGTTCGTCCATTTTTAATAAGAGGAGTTGCATCATTGCAGGCATGTCATTGCCGGTACTTGTCTGTTCATCCTCGTCAACATCAAAGGAATATGCATCAGGATCATGTCCCTCGTTGTTCAAAGCCTCCTGAAGTCGGAGCACCAGGTCACTTTTTCCTCCACTGGCGCTGAGGCTTCTCTTGTTCAACTCGGATTTGAGTTGGACGAGGGTCAACTGCAATAGTTTTCGACCCATTCTAGCTTTTTCAAATAGTCAGAAAACACAGTTTTTTTTTTTTTGTTTTTAACACACAATAAGTCCTATCCCACTTCTGACATCAATGTAAAATGTTTGTGTGGGTACAAATGATAGAACTTATTCTTTTCAATACAAATCCCTTTATTCAATACAGTTACAATTCACTATTTAATTGTTTCTCTCAATACAATCCAATTTCTCAACCGCTTATACTTTTCTTATCTTTTACTTAAACCACTTAATTACTTCTCCTAATTAACACTTCAAATTTCACTTTAGAACTGATTTGCATACCTTTGGGATGCTGGTATTTATACTCGAATGACATACTTCGAGAACAATCCTCGCCATCCAGCGTCCCATACAATTTCCAATTTGCTAGAAAATTCGATTCCACTCTCCAGTCGAGACTTTGTTATTCCAGTATCGAAATCTTCTGGTCTTCGAGTATCGACATTTTCTGCTAGATGTCGCTGCTCACATTTAAGTGGTTATCACAATATTTTAAAGCACGATCCTATTTAAATTAACCCATCTAAACACTTCACAAGCACTTATTTCGAAACTCGAATATTTTATAAAAAATTTTAATTATTTAAATTAAAATTATTTATTTTGTTCCACACCGAAATTAATTTTACATATGAATTTTTTCCCGGCAACGTGCTGTCAAAAATCAGTCTAGCCGTGTGTTAGATCCTAGATACATATATATACATACATTTATAAAACTTTTATACCAGCACAATTGTAAGCTGGGGAATATTTATAATTATAACACTTTATAAAAAACATAAAAACATATAGGGGGTGGCCGTGGTGTAGTGGTAGTAGCAAACGCTTCTCACTCGGAGGGTCCAGGTTCGAATCCTGCCCATGGCAAAATCAGTTTTTCATTGTATAATTGGAACTCAGACAAAAAAATTCTGCGTGTGAAGGAATAACACTGACACGTAGATTTGGATGTTATAAGAGTTTCAAGCAATGAAAAAAAATACTGGGAATTATATCTCGAATCACTCTGAGTGAAGAAAAACTCTCCGTCCTATTCGGACTTCCCACCCCTGGAGAGCAAACATAGAAACCAAACACACCTGAGTTTCAAACCACTACAAAAACAATTTTCCTTTCTCCTCCTTCTATCTTTCCGCCCGCGCCCTGGCAACAGTAAAAGGGTATCAACCCCTTAGGCGCGCATAAATTATAAAAAAAAAAAAAATTTGAATTTACCGCCAATCGCGGTGACCACCATATTTGTTATATGCGATGTTTTATATTATACAGAGAAGACCACTTACTTATCATGACACATTTCGTAATAAACTTAGTTGCATGAAGAACTCATTATCAAATAGATCGCCTTTTCTTTTGCTCCTTTCGCTCGCTCTTTTCGCTCCACTCGCTGTAGTAATTCTGCCTTAGTAAAGGATATATTCGATAGTTTAACAGTCTAACTTATAATCAATTAAGATTAATCTATCAATCAAAGATAGAAATCTCGAGTTGACGTTGTTAAAACCCTCGCAGCGTACATTTTTGGGACCCAAACGTAAAAAAAACCACAAACTATAAAAAAAAAAACAATTTTTGCAATTTTCAAAGACAATTAAAAAGTGCATACATAGAACATCATAGTGTGATAACCACTTAAATGTGAGCAGCGACATCTAGATTTACAGCGCAGAAGATTTCGATACTTGAATAACAAAGTCTCGACCATTGATGACTGGAGAGTGGAATCGAGTTTTCTAGCAAACTGGAAATCGTATGCGACGCTGGATGGCGAAGATTGTTCTCGAGATATGGCATTCGAGTATAAATACCAGCATCCCCAAGGTATGCAAATCAGTTCTAAAGTGAAATTTGAAGTGTTAATTAGGAGAAGTGATTAAGTGGTTTAAGTAAAAGATAAGAAAAGTATAAGCGGTTGAGAAATTGGATTGTACTGAGAGAAACAATTAAATAGTGAATTATAACTGTACTGAATAAAGGGATTTGTATTGAAAAGAATAAGTTCTATCATTTGTACCCACACAAACATTTTTCAATAGTGAATGGCGGTTCGTTAATCGGTTTCGCATGGACAAGTGCATAGGTACCATATAACCCACCAGAGAAATCAGGAGAATCGGACTAACATCAAAGGAACCGGATTAAAAAAACCGCAAGCGAAAGGAACCACATGCGGGTAGATAAGTATAATCTCCCATTCAGGTACGTGATAAATTGGTTTTCGGACGAAAATTATTCAAAGGCACTTGCCAGGCTCAAAGAACGCTACGATAATGATTTTATTATTTTTGCACAATTCATTTCGGAGTTGTTTGAGCTGCCGATCATTACAAAGGCTTCGGCTGTAGACTTACGAGCCTTGATAGATAATGTGTCTGCAATATTTAATTCGCTTCAGTCCATAGAATCGTTTGTAAACATTTGCAGTGCAATGATTATTCACATCGCAATATCGAAGGTAGACCCAGAAACCCTGTTAAAATGGGACGAACACCAGGATAACAAGAAACTTCCGATTTGGATAGACTGTTCAGCTGTTCTAAGTAAACGATGTCAATATCTCGAAACTCGTGATACTAACCATTGAGAGCCAACTGTGCACGAAGGACACTGAATAAGGCCAAGCCATCGGGTTCTGCTCATCGCTCTCAGACTTCACTTACAGTTGCAAAGCGAGCTTGTTTGTTTTGTAGAAATACTAGCCATTCGATTTTAAATTGTCGTAATTTTGGTAAATTAGGAGTTATGCAACGATTCTCAAATGTGAAAAAGCTTGGGCATTGTTTGAATTACTTGGCAAAGAGGCATACCGTTTCGAAGTGTCCATCGCCTTTCGGATGCAAAGTTTGCAGAGTTTTGCAATCTCATCACAGCCTTTTACATCGATCACAACAAGAAGAAAATGTTTCTACAAGTGGAGAACCACCAACATCAGCGGCTGTCCACACTGCTTTAGAGAAGGGAACCGTAGCCAAAGCTCAACTGATCTTAGCGAAAGCAGTGATTCTCGTAACGGATTCTACTGGAAGTTTTCAGATGGGAAGGGCGCTGATAGATTCTAGCTTACAAGTTAACCTTATCACCGAAAGATTTGCCAGATCGCTTCACTTGCGAAGGTCATGGAGGAGTGTAGATATTGTAGTAGTAGGGGTCGCTGAAACAAAAATCAACCTTCAAACCCAAACCACTATTCGTTCAAGATATAGTTACTTTGAAGTATTACTAGATCTTAATCACCACATCTATCACTGGTTATCGCCCACAATCAAATATTAGCGTGGTGCCTTGGAATTTGCTTAAAAATCTGGTGTTAGCCGACGAACATTTCTATCATTCGTCCCGAATCTATCTGTTGTTAGGTGCCGATACATTCTTTGATTTGCTCAAGTTGGGTCAGATCAAACTAGGCGAAGGACTTCCTTCCTTGCAGAAAACTACGTTGGGTTGGATCGTTTGAGGAAGGTACCAGACACAGTCAGATAAGGATTCTGACTACGGGCGAAGATTCATTGGATCGTTATATTGAAAGGTTTTGGGAGTTGGAAGAACTCCAGGAATCCAAATCAAAGTGCACAGAAGAGCAAAGGGAATGTGAGGCACACTTCAACGAAAACCTGGAAATTTCTTCTAATGGTCGATTCAAACAGGAGCCGAGTTGTTTAGGAACCTCATACAATATAGCGTTTCGTCGTTTTTTAGCTCTTGAGCATAGGCTAGCGAAAAATAAGTCTATAAAACAACAGTACGCATCGTTTCTAGAGGAATACAAGGAACTATGCCGCTTGTCAAGGACCCAAAGTTAAACGGACCACACTACTACTTGCCCCATCACTGTGTTCTTAGGCCAGCAGGCTTATCCACGAAACTAAGGGTAGAGTTTAATGCGTCTTGCTATACCTCCTCAAAAATTTCGTTAAACGATATTCTCATGGTAGGCCCGACAATCCAGACTGAGCTATTTACTATTCTCCTTCGGTTTCGTTTGCATAGGTTTGTTCTGACAGCCGATATCGTGAAAATGTATAGACAGTTCCTGGTTCACCCTGCTCATCGCAAAATTCAATACATCTTGTGGAGGACGAAGGAAACAGAACCAATATAAACATACGATCTGAATACTGTCACATATGGAACTACTTCAGCTCCGTTCTTAGCCATCCTGTGCATTAGATGAGGATTTTTACGTAGACGATTTTATCACAGGAGACGACAATCTTGACAAATTAGTTCAAAAACTTGAGGAAGTCAAATCAATTTTGAAGTCAGCAGGGTTAGAGTTATCCAAATGTAACAGCAACCACCCCAACATCGACAAAGATGTACCTGATTCAAAGATTAAGTTGAGTGAGTCAGGTTTAACCAGCACTTTGGGAAATTCGTGGAACTCCGTTTGTGACCATTTTATCTTTTCCTACACACCTACCAAAACATTTTCTAAGCAGCAAAAAAATCGGTTTTATCAATTTTATCGTCACTCGTCGACCCATTAGGCCTGCTCAGTCCGATCATCATTAAGGGCAAGATAATCCTTCAACAGTTATCGATCGAAAGGGTTGAATGGGACGCATCACTGCCACAAGGCATCGAAGCAGAATGGGAACGGTTCGTAACAGATTTGCACTCCGTATAAAAGGTATCAGTTCCTAGATTTGTCTTGATGGGAAACCGGCGCAGCTATCAGATACATGGGTTTGCTGATGTATCTATGCATGCATATGGTTGCTGCATATATCTTAGATCGGTGGATGAATTTTGATGCACTTGGTTATGCTCTTAGTATCAAAATCCCGGGTGGCACCTATAAAGAGAAAATCACTACATCGCTTGGAGTTGTGTGCAGCTCATCTGCTGTCCAAATTGTGAGAAAAGATTGAGACCATTTTCAAGGATCGTCAGTCAGAAGCTTACTTTTGGACGGATTCCGCCATTGTTCTACATTAGATTGCTACCCATTCCTCGAAGTTAACCACTTTCGTCGGCAATCGAATTGCTGAAATTCAGACGAAAACGCGGGGAGTCTTATGGCGCCATGTTCCTACACAAGAGAATCCAGCTGACATCATGGCGAGAGGCTGCGATATTCACGAGTTGAAGGGATCAATCTGGTTCGATGGACCACGATTTTTGATGGAGAGTGATGAAAATTGGCCCTCAAGGATAGAGATTCCGCTTTCATCAGAGGAAATTGCACTGCAAAAACGGAAAACAGTCCTCATCTGCAAAGGAACAATATCCAATTTAATACACGGAATAGTCGAGCGTTTTAGTTCCTATTCCAAGATACTTCGAATAATAGCGTACGTAATACAATTTTGTCGCCGATTTGAGGCGAAGTGGTCTCGAAGCATGAAAAAGCTATCCAACATGAAAGATTTGCAAGAGGACCCCGAACTATTTTTAACTCCCGCGGAATTAGACCATGCACTTTTGCATATCATGTACGCTATACAAAAGGATTCGTTTGCTGAGGAAACTGATGCAATCAATACCAATCGACCTCTAAAAGGATCAATCAAGTAGTTGAATCCTTTCCTGCAGGAAACAAGTGGTCTCTAGTTGTTAAAAGTAGGAGGACGGCTGTAGCATGCGGATATTCCTGAGGCGTGCAAATATCCATTGTTGTTATCAAAAAACCACATTTTTGCAAAAAATATTAGTTCGTCATATACACCTCTCCAATCACCATGCTGGTCCTTAGGCTTTGGTGGCCCTGATTAGACAACGGGTTTGGATGATAAACACTCGAGAGTTGGCAAGGCAGATTGTAAGGCAATGCATTCACTGCTTTAGGTATCGGCCAAGCTATTGGAGCAAATCATGGGTGACCTGCCTCAACAGAGAGTCACTCCCTCGCGTCCGTTTCTTTGTTGTGGCGTAGACTTCTGCGGCCCCATCTTAACGTACCTTAAGATTAGAGGCAAGGTTCCTTATAAAAGTTATGTAGCAGTCTTTATATGTTTTTCGTCAAAGGCTGTTCACTTAGAAGCAGTGTCTGACTTGTCAGTCGAAGCATTCATTGCAGCTTTGAAACGGATGATTGGTCGTAGAGGTCTGCCAAGTTCCATCTATTCCGACAATGCAACCAATTTTGTTGGATCACAGTCAAAACTCAAGCAGCTACGCAATATGTTCTTTAAAAATGTTCGCAATAAATCTTGCAAAAATTTTTGTACTAATCTTGGTATCAATTTTAATTTTATACCCCCCAGGGCACTTCACTTTGGCGAAATCTGGAAGGCAGCTGTGAAGTTTCATTTATATCGAAGCTTAGGAGGAGCAAAGTTGACATTCGAGGAGCTCTCTATAGCACTGGTCGAGATAGAAGCGGTTATGAATTCTCGACCCATTACACCGATGTCGTCTGACCCCAATAACCTGGAAGCCCTAACGCCCGCAAATCTATTGATTGGTTCGTCGCTCAAAACCATCATAGAACCAGCAATCGAAGTTCCCGAAATAAGTTATATCGAGAGATGGCAGCGAATCAACGCAGTGAAGACTCATTTCTGGCGCAGATGGTCCCTGGAGTATCTTCACGAGCTACATAGAAGAGGAAAGTGGTCATCGGATAGCAACAACCTCAAGATTGGCGACATAGTTCTCATCCACGAAGACAACGTCCCACCGCAAAGATGGCTAATAGGAAGAGTAGCAGCAGTCATCAAAGGTGCTCATGGTCAAGTTAGAAAGGCAGATGTTAAAACGGCAAAGGCAGTCATCAGGTGTGCTATTCGGAAGCTTGCACCATTACCCTCTGAGCCTCTTGAAAGACGTAGCTTCCAAAGCGGGCGGAATGTTAGATCCTAGATATACATACATACATTTATAAAACTTTTATACCCGCACAATTGTAAGCTGTGGAATATTTATAATTATAACACTTTACAAAAAACATAGAAAATTTTAATTTACCGCCAATCGCGGTGACCACCATATTTGTTATATGCCATGTTTTAAATTATGTAGAGAAGACCACTTACTTATCATGTAATAAAGTTAGTTGCCTGAAGAACTCATCATCAAATAAATCGCCTTTTTTTCTGCTCGTTTCGCTCCATTCGCTGTAGTAATTCTTTCTTAGTAAAGGATATATTCAATAGTCTAACAGTCTAACTTATAATCAACTAAGATTAATCTATCAATCAAAGATAGAAATCTCGAGTTGACGTTGTGAAAACCCTCGCAGCGTACACCGTGTAGGTAAAAAAAATGCCTCCAAGGGGCGCTGAAAGCACTTTACCGAGTGTCAATAGATAATCCATTCCTGTGAGAGATGAATTCAAGAAAAGTTTTAGTGACCGTTTGTAGTATATTATTTTGCTACCGTTTTAATTCTTACATTATAACCTCTCCATGACTTGTTGATATCTTATGATGTTCATCTGCTTCTGAAGCATTAAGAGGTGTTCCTGTTCTACCAATCCAAAATTTCAAACTATCCCTAGTATTTTCTTGAGTAACCATCAATAGGCCTTGTTAAAGCTACGTATACTAATTCTCTAGCATGTTTGCGATCGTATTCGTAAACAATAGCATCATAAGTACATCCCTATGATTGCCAAAGCAGAAATAAATGGAAATTATTTTCGTTTCGCTTTTATAGTTTTATTGTTATTACATAAGTGGTATGGATGATGTCTGAGGAGGGATTGGCACAGCATCATCGTCAAGATTGAGACGTGCACTAAGATTTCTTGATTTTGTTTACCCGTTTTCGTCCACATTATTTGGGAAATTTCATCCAAATTCTTATGATGTCACGATTTTCATCTCTCTCCACATGATACAATTTTGCTACAATGCCATTTTGTAATCCATCTGCAACATCTATGTTATTAGTTATTATGTACGGTCGATTAAGAACTAAAATTATTTCGTAAGGCTATCAACCAGTATCATCAGTTGTCATTCTATGCAACTTCTGCTCTTGCATTATGACAACCAATGAAAACATTCGATGCCAAAGATATTACTTTACTTTCTACACAGTTTAAAATGGACCTCATTTGTACTCATTTGCCGCAGCGTCTGTAAATATAAGTGTAATTCCTTCAGGACAGACTAATTGAGTTTTTTCTTTTATCATAAATCTTTATTTCATTACTTCTTTCGTTCGAATATTTCCATTTCCAATCTTCGTTAAAATTCGAAAAACTGACTATCCTCTTGTCTCATTACTTGTTTCAATTCGATTTTTTTAAATTTTCGCCTAGGTGTTTCATCAGTAATTCTCTTTTTAATTTGCTTGAATATTCGTAAATGGTTGACGCATTGGCTCATATTTTTTTTACCAATTACCAATTTAATTTATTTAAATTCAATTGTTCACATAAGAATATTACATCTTTTGAGAATAGAACAAGCTTTACAGAATTTCAATATTTTAACAATGCAATATAAATAAAATAATTATTATAAATAAAAAAAGAAGATAATAAAAGAAGTCAATAAAAGAAGTTCTTAGAGTGCGAAGTAAAAATAGTTGAAGAAGAAAAGAGAAAATAGAGGATAAAAAGGAGAATAAAGTTTAGGGATACAAGAGGAAATTCATTAAAAATTTTCGGAACAATATTTAAATACTTCTTTATTGAAACTATTTGTGTTGCTCATACGTTTTATCCTTAAGGGCAATCGATTTCATAGCTGAATCTCATGTAAAAATTGTCGAGACGTGTTTAAGTACTTGCACCTAGGTGCTATTAGTTGCAAAGTTCTTTGGTTTGTCGGATATGTTACAATCTCGAATAAATATTCTGGTCGTCAACGGCTTCGCCACATTGAAAGCATCGGTTCCCACTAGATCACCGAAATCCTAGATGGGGGACCACATGGGAACTCAGTACACCACCTGCTGTTGACAAACGCCATAGTACCCCGGCGTAAAATCCCAGACTTTACAAATTCATTTGTATCGATCCCTTGAAAATAAATAAATAAATATTCTGGTACTTTCTTGGTTAAAATTTTGTAAGCATAAGAGCAATCAGAGAACAGCCGGCAATTTATTTGATATAGGCAGAAATGATAAAAATGTATCTCGCTCAGAAATTGTATGCAACCGTTAACTTTCTGGCGGACTCCTGATCCATGTTTTCAAATGTTTCACAACCATATAGTATGATTGGAAGGATAAATGCATTAACAAGTTTTAATTTTGTTTTGGTTGGAAGGTAACTTGTAGTGGGACAAAGTCCTCGGAGAGCTCCATCAATTTTAGATACAGTTTTGTTAACATGTACATTCCAATTTAAGTTACAATTAAAATAAACTCCAAGATTCTTTATGTTGACCACGTACTCTATAGGGGAGTAGTTAAGACTCAGTGGTGGTAAACCATCTGTACTTCGTCCTGTATTTATAATCAGTGCCTTTGTTTTATTCGGATTAAGCTTTAGACCGTTATCTGATGGCCACTTATGGATTTCAAGTAATTTTTGGTTTAGAAGCGCTTGGTGTTTGTTTGCTTTCGGAAAGAGCGTTTATATTTGTACATCGTCTGCGTATATATGATAATTGCAAACGTGAAAACTTTGTATTATGTCATTTATGAAACAAGTGAACAGGAGGGGTCCTAAAACAGATCCCTGTGGTACACCTGCTATGACGAGCAGGCAAGATGAGTGCTCATACCTATAACAGATGTACTGAGACCTGTTGAAAAGATATGAAGACAACAACTTACATAAAGTGTCATCAAACAGGAATTGATGTTGCAGTTATCTTAGTGTGAACACATGATTAACGCAATCAAATGCATTCGAAAAATTTAAAAAACAATTAATCCCAGCATACCATTGTCACAACCGGCACGTAAATCTTCACTGATTTTTAAGAGGGCTGAGGTACAACTATAATTTTCATGAAAGCCAGACTGGTATTTTTTTATTTGACCACTTATTACAATTTCAAGGACTTTACTTAAAAACGGTAAAATCGCAATAGGCCGGTATTCTACGGAAGCTTCGTTTGGTGCTTTTGGTAGGGGTACAATCTTCGCAGTTTTCCCGTTATCCGGAAAAACTGAAGTTGTTAAAATGAGGGTGATTTGGTGCAAAATAACAGGAAGCAGAATTTTTAAAAATTTAGGAGCAATGTTATCCGAACCTACGGCATTTGACTTGACACTTTATATAATATTACCTACCGTCGTTTCGTCTACACATGTAAGTGAAAAAGCTGATTGGGAATAGATGACACTGCTATTCAAAACTGGGGAACTTCGATTATTTGACTCTTTGCAAACAGACACAAAGTTAACATTTAGTCCTTCTACTCCACACTATTGGGAACCGATGTTTTTTGTGAATTCAGTCCTTACTGACGAATACGAAAGCGATTTTGTTTTTTTTTTCTAATAAGACTGGTTACAGAATTACGTACAATTTTAAATTCCCTATAAATTTCCAACTATTTGTTCGGCCTCCATCTAGCATAGAGTAAGTTTCCAGCTGCGATTAAGTCACATACTTCCTGTGTGAACCATGGTGATTTTATTTTGGTGTATTTTATTGCACGAGTAGGCACATGTTTATTTAGAAGGAATTTAATATTTTTGTTAAAGAAATCTACTTGATAATTGGCGTTATTTAAATTATAAATTGGAGACCAATTCAAAGCCAGGCAGTCATTAACAAATTAATTAGTCTAAATTAATTCGTGAATATTGATATAATCTAAAATTCGTCTCAGTTTCAAATGATGGAAATATATCCACTGTCAGAGAGATCATATCATGATAGAGAACCCGGGTGCGAAAGTCTGGTCATAATGCATAATCAAGTCGGGGTCGGAAACTATGGCAATATCAAGTAGTGTTGGTATGCGATCTGCCACAAAGTATATAGGTTGGGTAATATTAACAAAACTTAAGTGCAGTGAATCAACCATTTCCTTAAAAGCTGTATTTCTGTTTCCTAAAATATTAAGATTGAGGTCACCGCATATGACGATTTTCGAATATTTGGGGGCAAAGTCTTCGCGTAGATCACTTATCAGTCTATAATTTGCTATATCAGGAGCCATGTATATGCAACCAAGCAGACATTTTTTAGTACTATTCTTCACCTCAATGAAAACGTATTCCAAAAGATCAATGGGTTCTGATTTCTTCAGAAATTAGAAATTATAGCACCCCTCTTCTTTACGCCGCCTGACGCTCCGAAAAATCCTCCTATAAGTTAAATTAAATAAATTATCACACATTTCCGTTTCTAACAAAGTTCACGAGGCACATCCATCCCACCATTAAACACATATCTTAAGTCGTCAATTTTATTTCTCAAACTTTGAACATGTAAATGACAAATATTAAAACCTTTTTTTGTTTACACAGAATATGAATTGGTATTTTTGATTCAGCTCTGGAATCACCCTGTAAGTTGCCAATTATTTAGGAACAGAGAGAACAGCAAACAAACAAACAGAACTAAAAATAAAAAAGCACGAGCAACAGCCACAAAATTAGAAAAGCTAAAAAAGAAGAGAGTTAATAATATGCAAGTAGTAATGAAAACCTCTGGCGATTGGAAGGGTAAGAGAAAATAGGATAGAGAAAGAATTAGAAGGAAAATGGAAATGGAAATAAGAACAATATGTATAAAGAAAAAAAAAACAAGAAAAGTAATAATTGACAATATAATGAAGAGAAAGTAAAAAACATTTTAAAGAGAAAAAAGTAAAAAGGAAAAGAGAAAAATAAGTTTGCTCTATTATAATAATTTTTCTTACTCTTGTGGTTTTGAGTGGTCATCATTGCGTACAAGCACAGATAATAAATCTAAAAATGTTAGGTTTTTTAAGACATTTTATATGGTCACGAGTCTCCTCCGTCAAAGCTAACCATTCATCATCAATAGTGCCTTTTTTAGGGAAACGAAATAATTTCCTATCCGAAAACTCATTTTCGGTTGCACGGCAATGTGTTATTGCGCACTGTTCTCCTCCGAATAATATTTTGCTTGTCAAACTTCAATTACAAAATTTACCGAAATATTGCACTTTTCCTGACTTTTAATTGTTTTTTTCTTATATACATACCCATACGCTCAAACAAAATACCAATTCATGAAAAATTATATAATTTCCTGTTGCAGTCGAATGAAAACAAACAGCAAGCCCCTTGCACATATTTTTCATATTTCTTGTTCCACTGCCCACAACTTGCGGTGAAAGAAAAAAAACTTTTTTAATTTTCTCTCTTTCTCGCTTTGTTTAAGAAAAAATAAAATTAAAAAAGCTTTATATTACACCGAAAGCTTGTGTCGGCTGGAACCTGTGGGCTAGCCGATCAAAAGTGAACCATTTCTTTCCTCAGGGATGAGACATCTGTATAGATTTATTATCTGTGGTACAAGTGCTTGACTTCGTGCGGCAACAGCATTCTGTGTTTCTTCGTCTTCTATTTTGATGTAGTTCCCATTTCTGCATTCTCTAACGATGACAGATCCATTTTTAGTGAAAACAGAAAACGGCTGTTTTCTGTGCTTGAGACGAATGGCTTTGTGAAGAAGAGAGCGGTTCCTTGTGGTAAGGCTCTCATTCATATATATTGCAATGTTGGTGATTGCCTCCAAGCCAACGTCATTTAGGCAAAGTTGACGTCTTTCTCTTTGTCAATGAACAGCTATCGATTTAAGAAAATTGTTTCTGTCACGACTGTTTTGAAACTTTAGTACATTTGGGGGATCGTTTGTATTATCTCTTCGTCGAGATCGAAAAAAAGCTTGTAATACTGGTGGCCTGCATTTAATTGTATGGCAGAGATGGTGAAAGATGAGAAGAACCCCGGAGAGAATAGCATCAGCTGCCAGCTCTTTTCGTTACAGAGCATCACATCTTTTATTTAATTCGACCAGGTCATCATGAAGAGTCACTTTGTTGCAAGAAATGGTCTCCAATTTCTCCACATGCAATTCCAGATCGTTCAGTGACTTATCTATCTTTGCCGTATAATTTGACCAGTTTTGTTCAATTCGAGATATTTGATCCATTATCTCGTTTCGCAAATTGCTTAGTTCATTTGAGAACTGCCTTAAAATTTTTCGGTGTGGTCTTTCAGTTGCATTTCAATCGCCTCAAGTGTAATTTCTTTTGTTGTGCTAGTAAGACGCTTTGATGCACCAGTCTTCGCACTTCTTGACGTTGGGGTACCACTTAATATAGGGGTAATCGAGACGAGAGCATCAGTTGCATTCTCTTGTTTCCGTTGCAATCGAGTCAAAGGGGTAGTGTTTGAGTTTAAACTCATTTTGGTGTTTCACGAAACAGTATGTTAAGCGGCACTTTTACTAAAACAAATTTTGATTTTGATTAATTTATTTGTTACGAGGAACGCCAATGCACTAATTTAGACTAGTTTATTTCTGGACAAAGCATGGAAAAATAAACAGAACGTTTCTTGCAAATTTAAATGTTAAAAACTACTTAAACAGAACGTTAAAAACGGAGAGTCAAAATGTACGTGTATTCACTCGAACATCACTCATCGAAGATGCTGCCTTTAGGTAACCGCGCACCATCGGCATAGATGAACTAAGCTTGATGGCAAACTCTACTAATGCCTTTGCATCCAACGCATTTAGTGCCTGTTTACATTGGCGACGGGATGAAAGTCCTCACCATGAACGTCGTGTTCACATTGTCATGGGGTTGAAAAACTTTTTGACAAGTGGAACACTTGAATCGGAGCATTTTTAATTTTTAAATTTGAGAAGTTGGCCTGAAACATACCTTTTTTCCTATTCTTCACACTTCCTTTCTCATCAACGATCCAAACTAAAATGAAAAAATATGTCAGAAATGGAACTATATGGAAAAAAACGATGTGTTGCACCCGAGAATCCACTTTAGAAATGGATTCTGGGTGGAAGTAACCCTTCTTCTTCCCACTTCAATAAAAAGCGTTCCCTCTCTTTCGGACAATCTTCCTGCCCGCGCCAATGTGAACAGGCACTTACATCTCTATAGCCTGACATTTTCTAGAATGAAAGCAACTTACAAGTGAAGTTGCTAGAATGCGAGCAATTTGCTCACGTGGGTGTAATGTGTAATGTGTGTGTTTTTTGAGTAAAATGGGCGTGTTTTGTGTAAAATGGGATGGAAATTGCCATTGATTACAATTCACACGTATTCACAGACAGGGTCACATGGTTAGAGACGAAACTTTTCAATATGTGGAAAGTTTGCCATCTATAATAGGTTAGTTTATCTATGACAATCGATCGATACTCTTTCATTGCTTGTGGTCCGAACAACAAAAACACATTTTTTCAATGGAAGAAATCAACTCTTTATTATTGAGATTTAATTTCTGATTCTTCAAATTGTAATTTTAAAACCGAGCAGTTTAAAGTCATTGCATAGTTAGCTGCTAAGTATATTTTAATGCCGAGTAATATGACAGATAAAAATCTAATAATTGTAAAAATGGAATGCCTCTATAAAAAAACGTAGTTTTTGAACTTTTTAAAGATTAATAGTACTCGTATTGACATCGTTTTGGTAACGGAAACAAGGCTTATGCCCAAACCACAATGTCGTATTCGCGCGGATGAACTTGAAAATTTTAATAAATAAATTTAAAAAAACACAACAACAAATACATAGTTCAAATTACTATTTTGTGCAAGAAAACCATAATAAAGGCAATATATTGTAGGTTACCCATTCGGAGTAAATATATTACATTATAGCCTGCCCTGTAACTACAAAACGAACAAATCAACGTATCGTGTAGGGTCAAAGCGAGCAATTCCATTTTTTTTTACAAAATAGAGCTGATAGCCAATAGTTGTCAAACGCGCGACAAAATAGAAAGTAGCTCTAATAGGGCTTTGATGTCGATCTTACGATATTTACGATCAAAAGTGTCAAAGAAACGCCTGAGGTTACATTTCGGATTTCTCCATAAGAGCCCATTGTTTCTACACAATATTTCAAAGCGCGCCCACGCAAACGCGAAATTGTCGTTTGGTCATTAAGAGTAATAAAGTAAATTTATCTAATCGTGAGTACAAATGCTGTCGAATTGGCACAACTGATAGGAGAGGAGCGGATGTTGATAGCTTGGTTCAAAGGTCAATTCATCATTCGGCCTTGTCAATTATCTTCACTCGTTTTGTGGAAAGTGTGGGCATAGAATTAAAATCTAGGAACGGAAAAACCGTCAGAATCAGAATTTATTGTGCATATTTTCTAGGTATAAATGCAACAACTGTTAACAAACGATTGTTTATAAAAGATTTGTGTGATCTATTACTGGTGATTGCGGATGTTGTTTTCGCTGGTGATTGACTGATCTATCTTCAATCGTCCAAATATGTTGTTGCAGTTTTTTTTTTCTCTGACCATTATCCTGATTTTTGAAAACTGTATTGCTCAAAGAGTACACACGAATGTAGTTTCAATGATTTTGAAAATGCAAAGTGGTTAAAACTTCGATCCAAAATCAATTCAGAGTTAAGTACAATAATTTAAAACGTTAATGACATTTCAGATAAGCCCGATCTTGCTGTTATTGTTGACAGTTTTACCGAACTGGTCAACAATTTGACGAAACGATATATTTCTGTAGGACTTCCATATTACATTCTGAACCCGTATATCTATGTATAAAAGTGAAACAGTATTGTGTGTCAAACTAGATTGCTGTTTTCGTTAAATCGGCTATGTTTGGCCAATTTATTATTCTGAGTTTTCAAATTGATTCCTAAGCCAATATATTTAAAAAATAAAAGTCCGAAGAAGTTTTTAGTGTTCCACTGTAATAAAAATCGGAGTTCAAGAAAAAGCCGTCTGCCTGCCAAAACGAAAACGACATATGAGACAAGATAAGATAAGGCGTGATTGGCAAAGATACCGTCTGCCAAATTATAAACTATATAATACTCGTAGGTCCGTTCTAGGACAAATGTGTTTGTACAAAAAGCTGTTACCGCAAGATAAAATTTGTAAAGGAGAACGCATTTGATAGAGTAATTCATTTCCCCAGCCTGCCAATTCTTACAAATTTCTACATGAGATTTTTCTTTGGGCAGGAATTGTAAAAACGTCAAATCAATTAAAATTTCAAAGAACTGTGAAATTCGTAAAAGTATAAATTTCTGCGAATTGCAATAATTTTTAGCAAATTAACTCAAAAGATGACATGGACAAAGAGGAGAAAAAGGGCTTCATATTGAAGCGAATTGTTCGCCTAATACAATTAAACGCTTCTTTCTGTTTTACAATTTCGTTTTTGTTCTGTTTTTACTTGTTATTTTTGACGTTTCAAACACATTTTACATAAACGTGTTCCCGCAAGACTGGGTTTAAGAGAGAATATATTCCTACCCCTCAAACTTAAGCAAAAAATTATCTTTTGCAAATTGTCACAAAAATCTCGTGTGAGCAGACCTAATAATAATACACTGGCTTTATTTAATAAAACATATTTATTAGACGAATGGCCACAATTGACTGACTAATGACGTTTTCAATTGCACGGACAGAAGCCTTCTTTTTGCACTCCAGAGGGAAAATTTATATAAAACTGTTTCTTCTCACTTTTTAAAATCAAAATTTTGCTCCTGGTTTTTTAAAGAAACCAAGCGTCTTTAGACTATACCAAATAAAATATCAGGAACTCTCGGGTCTAACAAGGTGATGCGTTATCTGTCCTCATATTCAATATCGTACTACATTACGTAATAGGTATACTTTACAGCAACGGAAATATCTTTAACAAATCATACCAAATACATGCTTACGCAGATGACATTCTAATAGTTAATAGAAACTACAATACAATGAAAGAAGTATTTGAAAAATTAGAAAAAAGTGCTGAGAAGGTAGGACTTAAAATAAACAAAAATTAAAACCAAATACCTAGAACTCTTGAAAACAGACGACGATGGAGTGGACAACATTAAATATCTAGGAGCATTGATAAGCAACAAAAATGAAAACAAAGTCACAATAGAGGAGACTCAAGGCTGCCTGCAACTGCTACTACGCGCACAAAAAACTATTGTACTAAAATCAATACTACTTAGTAGAGCTTTGAAACTGAAATTATTGTGATAACCACTTAAATGTGAGCAGCGATCTCTATACTTACAGAGCAGAAGGTTTCGATACTGGAATAACAAAGTCTCAACTGGAGAGTGGAATCGAATTTTCTAGCAAATTGGAAATTGTATGGGACGCTGGATGGCAAGGATTGTTCTCGAAGTATGTCATTCGAGTATAAATACCAGCATCCCCAAGGTATGCAAAATCAGTTCTAAAGTGAAATTTGAAGTGTTAATTAGGAGAAGTAATTAAGTGGTTTAAGTAAAAGATAAAAGAGAAATTGGATTGTACTGAGAGAAACAATTAAATAGTGAATTATAACTGTACGGAATAAATGGATTTATATTGAAAAGAATAAGTTCTATCATTTTTACCCACACAAACATTTTACATTGGTGTCAGAAGTGGGATAGGACTTATTGAAAAAAAAAACAGTGTTTTCTGACTATTTGAAAAAGCTGGAATGGGTCGAAAACTATTGCAGTTGACGCTCGTCCAACTCAAATCCGAGTTGAACAAGAGAAGCCTCAGCGCCAGTGGAGGAAAAAGTGACCTGGTGCTTCGACTTCAGGAGGCTTTGAACAACGAGGGACATGATCCTGATGCATACTCCTTTGATGTTGACGAGGATGAACAGACAAGTACCGGCAGTGATATGGCTGCGATGATGCAACTCCTCTTGTTAAAAATGGACGAACAGAAGAACAGTCTCGACCAACAAAAGAAAAATCTGGAAGAACAGAAGAACAGTCTGGAACAAAAAATGGACGAACAGAAGAGCAGTCTCGACGAACAAAAGAAAAATCTGGAAGAACAAAAGAATAGTCTCGAACAAAAGATGGATGAACAAAAGAATAGTCTAGAACAAAAACTGGAAGAACAAAATAACGTTCTACACCAAAAGTTCGAAGAAATAGATAACAAATTTGAAAGAATAGAGAAGAATGTTGGCGAAAAATTCGAACAAATGGACAACAAAGTTGAGCAACTGGCAAAAGAGCTCGACACAGTGCGAAAACAGAAACTGCGAGAATGTTCTTTAAGTGGTCCAAGGAGAAAAGATTTGAAATCTCCCTCATTCGATGATCAGACCTCATGGTCTACTTATAAGAAGCAGTTTGAAATGGCTGCCTGTGCAAACGACAGGGACAATGAGGAAAAGTGCTTTGTCCTAGCAATGGTCTTACGCGGTCCTGCGGCAGAATTGTTACAAACAATCGATATCGAAAAGAATAGAGACTATATGGCTTTAGTGCAGGCTATCGAGAAACGGTTTGGGGATAGCCACATGCGGGAAGTATACAAGGTTCAATTGCAAGGCCGTATGCAGCAACGAGGAGAAACACTGCAACAGCTCCAAGCAGACGTGAGTAGACTGGCACATTTGTCATATCCCACCGCAGGCCAAGAAATAATCGACGAAATGGCAAAGGACGCATTCATCGGGGGAATTGCAGATTTGAAGCTACAATCAGCAGTAAGGATGGCCGGGAAAAGAACCCTTGCTGAAGCACTTGCCTTCGCTCTGGCGATGGAAGCATCCAATCAGGCTTCCGAAGGAATGCATTTCGTCAGGGAAATAGTATCTGGTGAATGCTCCTGCTCAAGACCAAATATCCCGCGGGAGAGACGAAGGATGCGCTGCTGGAACTGCGATAAAGTAGGACATCTGCAAGGGCATTGTAAAGAACCGGTACGACGAGAAGGCTGCCTGCACTGGGGTTAACCGGTCAAATTTCCAGAAGCCATCAGTTAGGAAATGCTTACTTCCCTGGGCAGAAGTCTGTAGCAGGAGTCGACTCCAGGGTAATGATCCCAGTCTCACAGGTAAAACAATGCAATGAAAGCCTCCCAGCAGAAGAAGTCGGTGGTAAAGAAGCGAAAGAACAGGCAACTATCCAAACGATCAGGACTGAGCCAATAGAGGGTTGGAGTATAGACGAAATCCGTTCCTCCCAACAGGCAGACAATGACATCGAACCAATATTGCCCTGGAAGGAACACGAGGAAAGACCAAGCTGGCAGCAGATATCAGATCGGAGCCAAACTCTGAAGGCATACTGGGCACAGTGGGACTCGCTTTTTGTGCAAGATGGATTGCTGAAGAGAAAATGGGAAAGTGCAGATGGGACAACATCTCGTATGCAGCTATTTGTGCCACGGTCCAGAGTCAACCAAGTACTCCATGAAATACATGACGGAATCTCAGGAGGCCATTTGGGAATAAACAAGACGTTGGAAAAGGTAAGGGAACGTTTCTATTGGCTAAACGCTAAACAAGATGTCGAGAATTGGTGCAAAAAGTGCATAAGATGTGCGGCTACCAAGGGTCCAAAAGTAAAGCCACATGGACAAATGCAACAATACAATGTCGGAGCACCTTTCGAACGAATAGCCATCGACATCGCTGGACCGTTTCCCGAAACCTTTAATGGTAACCGATATACCCTCGTGGTCATGGATTACTTCAGTAAGTGGCCGGAAGTGTTTGCCATCCCAAATCAAGAGTCTAAGACCGTAGCCGAACAGATAGTCAACAACTGGGTGAGCAGATTTGGGGTCCCAATGGAGCTGCACTCTGATCAAGGGCGAAACTTTGAATCAAAAGTCTTCCAGGAAATATGCCAATATTTGGGAATAAGAAAGACAAGGACAACGCCACTACACCCTCAATCTGATGGAATGGTCGAGCGATTCAATCGGACCTTGAATGAGCATCTATCTAAGGTTGTCAGCAACTGCCAGCGGGATTGGGATCGACACATACCCCTCTTCTTAATGGCCTACCGAAACGCGGTCCATAGCTCAACAGGGCACACACCATCCGAGATCTTATTTGGTCAAACAATTCGGTTGCCAAGTGAAGCAAAATTCGGATCCCCACCGACGGAGCCCAAAGAGGTGAACGACTACGTGAATGACTTGCGCAGCAGGATTCGTAAATTGCATGAAGACACCAGAGAAAAGATGAAGCTAGCAAGCAGCCGCATGAAGACTAGGTACGATATCAAGGCGAAATCTTCCGGTTTCAACGAAGGAGATCTGGTTTGGCTGTATAATCCTCAGCGTAAGAAAGGCAAGTCACCAAAATTGCAACAGGACTGGGAAGGTCCATACAAGGTGATAACCCGCATTAATGACGTTGTCTACCGGATCCAGCGTGGGGATCGAGGAAAATTGAAAGTGTTCCATTTGGATAGAATGTGTCATTTCAACGGGATGCTGAATGACGAAGTTGTTCGGGACGAACAACTGTAGGGAGGGAGCAATGTGATAACCACTTAAATGTGAGCAGCGACATCTAGATTCACAGAGCAGAAGGTTTCGATACTGGAATAACAAAGTCTCGACTGGAGAGTGGAATCGAATTTTCTAGCAAATTGGAAATTGTATGGGACGCTGGATGGCGAGGATTGTTCTCGAAGTATGTCATTCGAGTATAAATACCAGCATCCCCAAGGTATGCAAAATCAGTTCTAAAGTGAAATTTGAAGTGTTAATTAGGAGAAGTGATTAAGTGGTTTAAGTAAAAGATAAGAAAAGTATAAGCGGTTGAGAAATTGGATTGTACTGAGAGAAACAATTAAATAGTGAATTATAACTGTACGGAATAAAGGGATTTGTATTGAAAAGAATAAGTTCTATCATTTGTACCCACACAAACATGTTACATTATGTAGAACCTTGATTAAACCGGTAATCACATATAGAACAGAAACATGGACAATGACAACATCTGATGAGAACAAACAAACAAAAGAAAAAGAGTCAGACCAAAATTAAATTGAGTGACAACATTGAAGAAGATCTAAATAAAATGGGAATCCAAAATTGGAAAGGAAAAGCTGAAAACAGATAAGACTGGAAAACAGTCGTGAAGGAAGCCAAAGCTAATAATAGACTGTCGTGCTAACAGAAGAGGAAAATGTTTTCAAAAATCAGTTAACAACTTTCATAAATGTTATTTGACATTTGACATTTAACCAATACACGTATTTGTGAACAAGTACTAAATTATTGTCCTGCAAATAGATGCCTTTATACACCGAGAACAAGCAGCAACGGTTTGCTTCCTTCGATTTGTAAAAGAATTTAACTCTTCGACAGCAAAGACTTCGGCCTTTGTTTTTAGTGTTTTAGTGCTAGGAGTCCAAATTGCCCAGCTTCCGGAGTGAAAGAAAACGCCATACAGAAACTTGGTGTGCTCTCTAAAAAAATGCGTTCTGCGCCTTCTCTCGGTGCCACTGCTTTCTTGGAATGTTAACGTCGCAAACAAAAACTAAATCACCTTCTCTGAGCGGGGTTGTCCCCTGGAATCACTTAGCGCGACGCTTTAGCGTTGGTAAGTATTGGGCCATCCAACGCTTCCAGAAGCGATCTTTTAACTGGCGAGCGATACTCCACTGCTTGCGCAAACCACATAACTTCTTCAAGGGTTCGTTTGAATCAGGCGTCTGGGCGATATTGGTGGTACCGACCAAAAAGTGATTCGGCGTCAACGGCTCTTATTGATCAGGCGAGATTGGCAAGTGCGTCAAGTGGCGTGAATTCACGATGTTCTCAGCTTCTATTAGTAGACAATGCAGTATGTGTTCACGTGGCGCAAGATACGTATGACGTAGAACTCTCTTTACACACTGCACCATCAGCTCCCATACGCCTCCTTCCGATGGGTTGTTTGGGCAATTTAATACCCATTCGACTCTTCTTGAAGACATCTCATCCTGGATTCGCTCACAGTCATAAACTTCTGAAAACCATTTCGCTTCTCAGTCGGCCCCGATGAAGTGCTTCCCATTGTCGCTGAGTATCCTCACAGGAACTCCTCGGCGATTTATAAAATTTCGGATAACCTCTTGGTTATCTGCATCTTTGCAGGCGTCAGTTGACAAGTCGTTGGCTATCTCCAGGTGTATTGCTCGTACCGTCAACAAAGCAACCCGGTGCTTCTCGATGCGGCGACCCTTGGAAATTTGCAGCGGACCGCAATAATCCAGGCCAGTGTAGAAAAAGGGCCTCACTAACAGCGTCACACGATCCTCAGGCAGTAGACCCATCATTGTCATCACAGGCATGGCTCGCCCCATCTGGCAGACACTATAGCTGGCAGCTACCTTCTGTATGAGGCGTCTTAATCTTAGGACCCAAAATTTACGGCGTATTTCACAGATCCTTGCCTTGACGTTCTGATGCTTCATTCGGCAATGGTAATGTGTGGCAACCAACTTGGTGAACTCACGATCAGGCGGCAAAATAATTGGACGCCTACTGTCATACGGCATCCAGCTGGCGGCATCAATCCGATCGTAAACACGTAGAATACCCTTCTCGTCAACATATTTCATGAGATTGTATGAGCTATTCCCTTTGGCTTGGCTTTGGCCACTGATAACAAGGCTTATTTCGGAAGCAAAGCTTTCTTCTTGAACTTGTTGACAAAGAAAGGATTCAGCGTCATCCAACTCGGCACCAGTAAGGCTAATATCAGCTTCAATCCCAACTTTTCGGCGGCGTTGATTCACAAATCTGATGATCCATGTGACCATTCGCTTCAACTTTATAAGAGAAGAAAAACGAGAAAAAATTATAAATTTATAACTCACGGCAAGCATAGCGAACTTCGGACGAAGCTCTTCGTTGTCATCTTCTTGTAAGTGTTCCTCTGCCGGATTATTAGGCCACATATCCTCATTTTTCTGCAAAAATGCTGGGCCACTGAATCATCTTGACGAGAGACTGAAGTCGATTTGGTGGTTTATATGTGTGGCTTCATCGGCAACATAATCCTGAGTAGGTATCCATCTCCAGTTCGATGGGTCCGTTGCGGCTAGGATTCTGTGTGCGACAAATGGTTTATGGCGGCGGCTATGCCTATGAATTTGAATTTTAGTTGAATTTAGTTGATACCTAAAGGTGTCACTTGATGGCTGCCAAAACATGCCGAAAACTTTTACGGTAGAAAGGCTTTCTTCCATGCCTCCACTTCCCACTTATGATCTCCCTGCAATACCAGCCATAACCCTTGTAACTCTGGCTAAATTAGATACGAATCTTAGAAACTCAAACCCGGCTCTTTGGTGAATCTAGCGTACCCGCTTGGCGATGGCAATAGCTTTTTCGTCGGATTCGAAGCAGTCCACAAACTCGTCAACATAATGATGTTGCATAATCGACTTAACGGCACGAGGGTCTTGAGCGCTATGTTCCAGGGCGTTCGTGTTTTTTACGTACTCGGCTGCGCATCGCAAACAAGCAGCTCCGAACGTCATGACCAACATTTCGTAAACATGCGGTCGACCATCATCACCGTTGCGCCAGAGAAATCGTTGTGCGGATCTATCCTCGGCTCGAACAAGCACCTGGTGAAACATCTGACGAAAATCACCGCAGATGGCAATCGTTCCCACAGTACGGAGGGCATCGGCTGATACTGCTATGGACCCTTCAGAAGACATGAGTTCAAGGAAACTCCTTGAACGGTGCCGGCAGCATCGAAGACCAGCCGTATTTTTCCAGCCTTGTTGGGACTTATAACGGCGAAATGCGAGAGGTAGCAGGTTCTAAGGTTAACTATAATGGCTTCGTATGGCTGAAGCCTACGAGCATAGACTTTCCTGACGTAACCTTGTATGACCTCTTTGTAGGCGACGTCAAATGCACTGTCTCTTTTTGAACATGGCGTAGGTATCCGGCAACTCTACATCCTCACTCTTCCATAAAAGCCCAGTTTGAAATCTCCCTTTCACTTTGGTGGTGGGTGCTTTCAATATGTTGCAAGCGCGAACATCATCCGCTGTTCCTACCACCGGGACTGAACGAACTCCAAAACTCCCAATGTCGAAATAATCATTTTAAGGTTCTGTAAGTCATCATCCATAAGCAGGCAGGAAAGTTCTGTACTTGGCGTAACACCTGTACTTGGGCCAAACACAACCCATCCTAGTTCAGTCTTGACGGCATACGGACCTTTTTCTTTAAGCTGGACTGTCTCAGTCGGCAGACCTAGATAGAAGTCATCCAATCCAATAAGTATCCGGCAGAATAAGGTTCAGGGTGTTTCCGTACCCAACAAGTTCCCTTTCGTCCAATGTCTGTACAAACAAGCAAAGATCGTTAATGGCACACACTTTGCGGAGCACGTGTTTCTTTTTCTATTGGACTTCAACATTCACAACTGTTGTTGGCTCCTAACCTGTCTTTCCTCCAACCCACTGAATGTTCAACTTGCTTTGGTGACCATTCAATCCGAATTCTTTGGCGAGACTGAGATCCATCATTGGAACTGACGAGCCTTCATACACGTCAACTATTTTCTTTGGTCCAAACAATCGAACTGGTAAAATTCAGAACAGCAGCTTTGGGTTCTGGCTCGGTTCAACTACACAATTCAAAACTGAAGAATTGACATCGATCGGTGGACGGAACTAATGGCTGGGGGGCTTCCCGACTCATGCAACAACTTGTGACTTGAGCGTGCAAGTCAGATCCTTAAAATGCTTAGATCCCAGTTAATGTCAGAAACCAAGTTTAAAGCACTATCTGAACCGTAGGAGCAGCCCACATCATCTGCGAAAGCAGTAAGTGTACCTTTAAAATCGAGGTCAAAGAGTGAATTAATATATATGAGGAACGTAATAGGTCCCAATACAGAGCCTTGAGGTACTCCCAAATTTAAAATTTTTACATCGCTCCTGGTTTCACCGTGCTTAACTCTTTGAGATCTATTTGAAAGATATGTTCCTGACCAATTGAGCATAAAATCGCGAAATTCAGCATTTTCAGCAATATAGTGTGGTCAACCATATCGAATGCTTTCGTAATATCCACAAATAGACCTGCAGTGAGCTTTTTTGCATCAAGGTTAGAGAAAACACTGGAACAAAAATTAAGTAGGGCGTCTTCAGTTGATTTTCCCTGCTGAAAGCCATACTGCACAGGACTGAAAAACTTATTCTTGTTTAAAAACGATAAATTTCTTATTTTAACAACTTTTTCGAAGAGTTTACTAAAAACAGGAAGAAGTGAAATAGGTCTATAATTACGTCATCTGCTGAGCCTTTTTTAAATAGAGGAACTACGTCTGAACATTTGAGAGCACTAGGAAAAACTCCAGAAAATATGCTAAAATTAAAAATGACTGCTGGTACATGTACTATGAAACATCCTATACGTTTCAAAATTATATTGGAGATACCATCATAACCGCTAGCATTAGAACCGTTAAGTGTCCCAATAACTTTTACAAGTTAAAAAGCAGATATTGGCTCGAAGGAAAAACTATTAATTTGAAAATTCTCATCACAACTACCATAAGAAGAACAAAATTGTTGACTTATCTGTGAAGATGGATTGTTGGCTATTGAAAAAAAGTAATTGTTGAGTGCATTCGCAACATCTAGTTGATCAGAAATATCACAGTCATTAATACGAATTGTTGTAGGTTTAGAAGTACACGAAGACTTTTTTAATATACTATTAACAACGTTCCATTCACTCTTTAAACTACCTTTAGCAAAAATGAATCGATTTTTATAGTACTCATCACGGCTCTTACGAACTTCTTTTTTAAGTTGAGAACATAATTTTTTATATCGATCACTCAATCTAAAGTTATTGGGGTTTTTGGAACATTTGTTTCTTAACTTGTTTTTTGCCTGAACTTTTTTAATAAGAAGACTTGTAATCCAAGGCTTAAGTCTTTTAAAAGATTTTTTTAAAGGCACAATTTAAGTACAGTCCTCTATGTGCTTTTTAAGACAATTCAAAAATAGTGAATACGATGCTGAGACATCACTTTCTGCGTAAACCTCATCCCAAAACTCAAAAAAAAGATTTGTTTTCAGTTGTAAGAAATCAATTTTCTTAACACTTTTAGGAACACTCACTCCAACACTTGCTTTTTGAATAGTACCAGTGTCAACCAACAACGCTGTCATGCAGTGATCAGTAATATTTAGATCAAAAATGTCGCTTTCGCAGGAGCTTAATGAAATATTGGTCAATCGACCATAAAAGTGATCTAAACACCTTCCAGAGATCATCCTAGTTGGTTCATTGATAAAACTCGCAAGACCATGCGAAGCCAGAATCGCCAAGTAATTCGAAATCAAATCGCTTTTAATTAATAAATTTATGTTGAAAAGTGGATGTGGTGTTGAAAATAATACTCCAGTTTTGAATTATGTTTATTGTAGTATTTTAGAAAACAGTTTTGGTAAATATTGAATTGATTCAAATTAACTTACTGCAGTTTGTACTTCCATCTACTTCGCCTTCGCTAGCTTGTCAGGAAATGTCAGTGCATTTGACGAAAGTACAAACCGTGGCTAGAGACAGAGAAAGGTAATGAGCACTGAACAGTCTTTGTAATAGGAAGCGTTGCGTCGATTGTCCGAAAGAGAGGGAACGCTTTTTAGGTAAGCGAGAAGTAGAAGGGTTACTTCCACCGAAAATCCGCTTCGGAATTTTATTTTCTTGTGAAGCATGACTTTTTTCCCACATCGTTCCATTTCTGATATATGTGGCGGGGGGTTAAGATACGCCAAACGGAGCATTTTGGCAACGTCGAGCACCAACTGCCTGCAGCACACCACGCTCAAGTGAAAGCCACCGGATAGAAGCTACCTGAGAGAAGCCGCCAAAAATACCTGGCTTTTTCCTATGTTCCGCCATTCCGCTATAACCGCAGCTCTTGATTCGTGTTAATATTTTTAGATTAAATGAACTTATTAGTATTATTTGCTATTGCGACTAAAGTGGTGACCCCGACGAGCAGGACCCTCTCCGTCTCGAAGTGACCACGGGGACTTGGTCGCAAATTACTACGCTCGCCTCCAGATGTCATCCTTCGTAGAGTCTGAAGTAAACAATTGGTTTTTCCAATTGTCGGCAGATCGCCGACACTGTCATGGAGAACTTCGAGCTCTGCCAACTAAATGCAGTAGTACCCATCGCATCGACGTTGAGAAGTTGAGTTTATGTTCGCTGCAAGCGAAGCGTTATCAAATTTTTGGCTCCAACACACAGAAATCTCTTCAATCTTCAGAAGGAAATCACTATTAATGGTAGAAATTTCCTCCGAAAAACTCCTACGCAATGAGTTAAATTGCTTGGAAAGTTCTTCTTCCAGAATCTTCGCAGTGATGGGTAAGTTTAGTGGGGACTAACTCCCCCATTTATTTCGCTTAATGCAAGCTTAAAGTAACTTAAAAACTAGGACTTAAAAACTAACAAGAGTTAGGAAGTAAGGGAATGATGGAGGAGATCAAATTTATGACGAGAAGTGCTCAGGTTAAAATCAAAAAGAGGAGGTTTGAGTTGACATTACGGAGCATGCGGGAGATTGGTTCGTTAGAGCCCTAGAGGTGCGGTGGGTTGGGATTTAGAAGAGCGCAAATTACGAGGATTAGTGTTGAAGGAAATCGAATTTTAAAGGGAAGTGCAGTCCACAGAACCAGAGAGCTGCCGATTAATGAAGAGAATGTCAGCTACGTCTCTGCGTTTTTCGAGGGTATTCAGGTTGAGAAGTTTGAGGCGGTCGCGATATGGAGGTAAGATAAATCACTCCAGGGTAGCCCACGAAGAGCAAATCGAAGACAATGACGTTGAATGTTCTCGATTGGGGATATATGAATTCGCTGAAAGGGACCATACTTGGCTGGCATATTCAAGGAGGAGCGGGACAAGGATAATGTAAAGTCACCTTGTCACATATGGGTGACAACGTTTGATAAAACCGAGCGATGAGCTGGCTTTATGGATTATCTCATCAACATGCGAAAGGAAGTTTAACTCTCTATCGTATAAAATTCCAAGGTCGCGAAGGGATTGAACCTGTGGTACAGGTTGTTCATGCAGAAAATAAAGTCGAGAGGGGGATTGATTGCACTTACGAGACAAAGTCATAAATTGACATTTGGAGACATTAAGCTCAAAGCAATTTTTTAGACACCAAGTAGAAAACCTATCGAGGTCTTCTTGAAGGAGAATAGAGTCTTGGGGTGAAGAAATAGTTTTGGAGAACTTAGTGTCACCGGCGTAAATGGATACGGAGCAGTGTTTGATAATCTTCTCAAGATCGTTTATAGTTAAAATGAAAAACAGGGGACCTAGATGGCTGCTTTGTGGGACAATAGAAGTAGCTGAAAACAGGGTTGAGAAGGCTGACCTAAAGCGAACTCTATAGTAACGGTTCTCCAGATAAGAAGATATGCATTTTTACCATATGGGGTCAAAATCGAGGGAAGAAAATTTGAAAAGGATCAGTTGATGTGATTTTTTATCGAAGGCCTTAGCGAAATCTGTAGCAATAACGCCAATTTCGTTGCCATTCTCTAGGGCTGAAAGTGCAAAGGATACGAACTCAACTAAGTTTGTAGTAGTTGATCTACCTTTTAAAAATCCGTGCTGACTGGGCGATATATGTAAGTGGCTTGCACTGAAAGCTTAGAACTTCATACAAAAAACTTTCGAACATTTTAGGTATGTGAGAAAGCTTAGCAATGGGAGGTAGTTGGTTACTTCATTCTTTGATCCCTTTTTGTGAACCGGGGTTATGAAAGAGGTATTCCTAACTTGGGGGAATTCCCCTTGTGTGAGGGACAGATGAAAGAGGGAGGAAAGTGGGTGCGAGAGATTGGAGGCACACTTTTTGAGAAATACTACTGGGAGCCCATCTGGACCGGATACAAATTCATCATTGAGATTTTGTAACTTTTCTTCGATAAGGGTAGGTTGAGATAGAGAGGGGCCAATGGAGAAATTGGGAAGGTACTTGAAATAAATGGAGTCGAGTACAAACAGGTTGTCTGCGAATGACTTTTTAAAAAAGTTTGCAAAATAGTTGGCAATAATATGTGGGTCGGTCGATGATATACTATCGAACGAGAGAGAGGGGAGATAACCGTCTGATTTTCTTTTATAGTTGACGAATTGATAAAATGTCTTAGGATCGTTGATAAGGTTGGTCTGCGTTGTGTCGAGAAAGCGCTGATAGAGGCAGTTATAGAGCTGGGTGAATTGCAGGTAAATTCCAAGATAGTTAGAGTAGTCATAATAAGGTGCGAAGAAAAACTGCCCATAATTTGTTTCTTCTGTTTCGTAAAGAGCGAAGTCTTCTGTTGTACCATTGAGGGGAAATAGAAGACGTTTTATGCCGCGAAAAGGGGACGTAGAGAGAAATGGAATTAAATATTTCACTGTAGAAAATGGAGATAGCTTCAGATAAGGATAGGTTATTAAAATCAAAAGAACGTAAACGTCACTTTGCGGTTGTTTTTGCACGGGGAGAGTTGAGTGGATGTAGAAGGAAGTGCTTTTGTTGACGCTCCACTTGTTCGGAGATTTGGGGCAGACATATTGGGTGATTTGAAGGTATGAGAGAAACTCAAAGTAAGCGGTATAGAGACAACGGCAAAATAAATTTTAATTCACTTTATTTCTACAATACGAGTAAAATTAAGAATCTTTTATTTTAAATGATTTAAGCAAAACTAGTCTTTTTGCTTTTTCCACGTTTGAAGATTTTTTATTGATTTGTCTCTTAACTTTTTGTTCACTTTAGCCGAACGAATCAAAACCTCTTTTTTTTTCCGGACAGATTTTGATCTGATATTGTTGAGGTTGTAGGCTTACCCGCATAAAATTTTTTGTAGTTGGAAAAAACAAATAATAGTGAAGTCGCTTTATTAGCAGCTTGATCACGAAATCTACCACCCAACAACAGCAACATAACCAGCATGTACAACGGAGGATAGGTAAAACAATGTTCAAATCGTCCGAGTTGAAGGGAGGTAAATTATCGGAGACGCACATGATTTTATGCCGGATGGGAAAAAATTGACTTAAGTTTTTATATTACAAATTGACTGCTAAAACTTAAACTCAACTTCTCAATTTCTACTTTATACCACTGTCTTTTTGTTGTGACTTCCTGTGACACATACAAGTTTCACAGTCCGTGACAATATTATAAATACCTTTGACCATAGTTTTCCTAGATGTTCCTCATGGATTAGGAGTAACATTTTATGACGTAAGAAAATTGGTATAACTATTTTGTTTGATTCAAATAAAATGTCAGCAATGCACATTTAATTTTGAAATAGGGCACACAAGAAATTTGAACAGAGTTTTTGTTTTGCGACCAACCATTCACAGTGTATTCATTGATTTTCCTCTTTTTACCTCGCAAAAGGCTCTTTATGAAGCTTAAAAGGATGAGTGGCTAAAAATTCCCTTATTGCTTCCATGTTAATAATGTGTACGGAAGTAATAAGAAAGAATGGTTTTGGACCAAATATTGATTATTATAATTACATATACAATATTTTATACATCTGCAAATTGAACAAATTTTATACCCTTAGGCAGGCTAAGGCGCTCTCTAATTTGGGTCAAATGATGATATATGACAATTTTCTTCTCCTGTTTCTTGATCTTGGTTTTCATAACTCCATTCATTACTTCTAACAGGCCTTCGAGCTTTCGTAGATCAACGATATGAATGAGCTTGAATTGACCACTTACGATCCATCCTTTGGGATTGATATTCAAAGATGCGGAACCCTTGCACGGGCATTACTTGCAATAACCTATTGTAATATAATTTTATTTTTATATATTTAAATTCCAATTACTTAATATGTAACAGTGTGTTAACTCTTGTTCTAATTTTATTATATAAAGTAAAATGTATTTAGGCAAAAAGAAAAGAAACCCTAATAGAAATCTACTACAGGATGTATAATATAATTTCAAGCCTTAAATATTTTTTAACTTCTAACACGAATTTTGGGATTTACAATATTTGATTTATCTGCTAAATACATATTTGTGTCGAAAAGTGATACTCGTATATGTGCCTTAAATTGAAACAGCTTGCTAATTATAATAACATAAGTATCTTGAATTAGGACAAGATATTAAGCTTGCATTATGAAAAAGATATTGGGTGGTGTGAATAAAAACTGAGTGTGAGTGCTCCCTCAAGTTTTCAGAGGGAACACTCCATTTGAGGTGAATAACAATGTTTTTCGTTAAACTTAAGAAAAACACTCCACTTACACATTTGGACAGTTAAAGGTTCCCTTGATTTTGGTGTGAATAAAGGCGCATTTTATTGAGGGAATGCTGGTAAAAGTTGAGGGTGCTTGTGAGGAACTTTAAAAAAAAAAAATATGAACAATTTTTCGGACGAGGAATACCTAGACGAAATTAAAGACAATCCAACAAAAAAAAAGAGATTTGTCATGGAGGAAGAAGGCTTTGTAAATATTATTCAATTATATCTGTGTCTTTTTGAAAAAAGCTCAACTGCAGCAGAAAAAAAAAACGAAATACGCTGCAAGCTGTAAAAGAAAAAATGAAGCAAATGTATGGCATTCAGTTGAACAGCTCCCAAATAAGGAAACAATTACAAAAATTATCAATGAATTACATAAATAATCGTATTCTGAACAAAATATCTGGTATGTATATTTTTTCTTCAATGATGAAAATGTACAATTATTAAATGAAATTTTACAATATAAAATTTTAAACTTTGAATTACAGGTGCAGATCAATGTGGGTTGCCGGGTACCAGCAAAGATTGTGATGTAACTGAGAAAATCCTATTTCAAGTGGAAGAACTACCAGGGCCGTCAAGGAGCATTCCCCAATTGCGGCACGTTACGTCAACACCTAAAAAAAGAAAGCGGAATAATCAATGCTCAGTACTTAAGCTCCAAAAAGAAGTGCTTACTCAACAAAAAGAGTCAAACCAGCAGCAAAAATAATTTAACATCAACAAAAAGAAATATTTGTTTTACAAAAAGAAAATTATTAGAAATAGACTTACTGAAGAATAAACAAAGTTAATCAAAAGGCATATATTACTTTTTTAGATAAAAACTTAAGTAATTTATTAGTACTCAAAAACTCAAAATAATATAACTTCAAGAAGGAACAAAATATACCATTTGAACAAATACGAGTACATAAATCATTAGCATAAAAAAGGAAGTTAAAGAACATCAAATAACAAAACCTTGAATTATTGAAGTTATTTCGTTTCTTCTGAATTTGCCTCTTTTATATATAGTGTTATTTTCTTGAGATGGTTCCGGTATAGGCACTTCTCGGAACGTTAAGATATCACTCGTTTGAAAATCTTCATCGTAGAGATATTTTGCTATATTATGTAAAACAAAACAAGCTATTATAATTTTTTGCACTCTAACTGAGCTAGTCTAACTTGTGAAGCCATTAAAGGGAATCTTCGTTTCACTTGTCCTAACATGCGTTCAATAATTACTCTTTAACGAGTATGCAACTTATTATATTTCTTCTGTGGTTGGATTTTTAATAGCTGTAATGATCCATGGTGTCAGACCATAGCCTTCATCTACAAGGAAGACAGCTCCAGCCGAATTTTCATTAATTACATTAAAAATGGCTGAATTTCACCAAATTCGTGAATCATGCACAAATCCTGGTCATTGGACATCAACGCTTGTGAAACACTCTTTTGTAGTTGTTGTTACATGTTGCCTGTACATTCAGAGAAAAAAACCCTTTGCGATTTAGGTACTCATCTCAATGCAAATGAGGCTTCACAATTTCTATATGAGTGTAATCTAGTGCGCCAATTGCACCAGGAAAACATTGCTATTCTTGTTTTACTTTTCTCATTTCCTCCATCGACGATGGAAATTTGATTCACAGATCTGGTCTTGCACATATAGCTCAACACACCTGTCAGACTATCTTCGATACGGTGGATCTATGAATTCCAATGTCCTCTCCAACTCCAACTTGTAATCCCAGATCCCCAATGTATCTTAAAAAGATTTTAATTGTTTCAAAGTTTGGTATGACACCACCACAGGTTTTCTCAGTAATCTCGGAAAGAAAGTGAGTGCTTAACCACTCCACATTGTGAAACTTGAATCCACACAGATTCTTAAAGTTATCACCCGTGTGACCGAAACGCCGAAAACTATAATTCCTTATTTTTCGTTTTTATTCACACCACCCATTGTATCTTACTCTGTGAGACTACAGTTATTCCAATAACGAACTAAAGAACATAGAATAACTAATTTTTACAAACATGATGGTGCTTCAAGTCACTGTAGCAGAATAGTTAAGGATTACTTGGAAGAAAAATTCACAAATCGATGGATTGAGAGGAATGGTCAATACATTGGCCCTCAAGATCGACAGATTGGACAGTTTTTGATTTCTACGTAAGGGGAGCGATGAAAGAACGACTATATTCATCTGAAATAATTGACTGAATTGCAAGTCTAAGCCATCCTGCCCTTCAACAAAAATGCCAATAGATGTCTAAATCTAAGTCGACACGATATTAAAAACTAAGTAGGTCACCACAGTTTAAGATATCATCTCGACAAAATGAATATAGTCAACGCTACGGAGAGCCGACTTTGTTTTGAAGAAGACGGAATAGCTGAACACATCTTATGTGAATGTCCAGCCCTCAATGGAATTAGACGAACGATCTTCAGAGAACAATTCGGTCCCAACAAACTAATGAATTCCTCTGCTAGTACTGTTATCAACTTCATTGGGTAGGTAGCAAACCTACAAGCCTAACTATAGTTCTGACTAAATACTGCAAAAGATCTTTTAGGTTAAAGTGCCTAACTTCGCAATTCGTGAGTCAGAAAATTAAAAAAAAAATAATTCATTGGTTTATAATAATTTATTATTTATCCCTAACAATTTCGTCATTTTCATTCCGTTGAAATGAAATGATATGAAATGATATCTATCCAAATTGACCACCTTCAATTTTCCTCGATCTACACGCTGGATCCGGTATACAACGTCATTAAAGCGGGTTATCAATTTGTATGGACCTTCCCAATCCTCTTGAAATTTAGGTGCGTTGCCTTTCTAAAGCAGAGGATTATACAGCCACACCAGATCTCTTTCCTTGAAGCCGGAAGATTTCGCTTTGATGCCGTACCTAGTCGTCATGCGGTAGCTCACTAGCTTCATCTTTTCTGGGGTGTTTTCATGCAATTTACAGAGACTGCTGCGCAAGTCTTCCACGTAGTCGTTGTCCTCCTTGACCTCTGTAACTGTTTGACCAAATAGAATCTCAGATGGCGTATACTCTGTTCAAATATGGACCGCGTTTGGGTTGGTCATTAAAAAGAGAACTATATGCCGATCCCAGTCGCGCTGGCAGCTGCAGACGAACTTAGATAAATGCTCATTCATTTTCCTATTGAATCGCTCGACCACTCCATCAAACTGAGGGTGTAGTGGCGTTGTCCTTGTCTTCCTTATTCCCAGATATTGACACACTTCCTGGAAGACTTTCGATTCAAAGTTGTACCCTTGATCAGAGTCTAACTCTAGTGGAACTGCTGCTCACAAAGTTGTTGACTCTCTCTTCTGCTACGTTCTTATCCTCTTGATTTGGGATTGCAAACACCTCATGGATTACTGAAGTAATACACCTAAAGGGTGTATCGGTAGCCATTAAATGTCTCGGGAAACGGGGCAGCGATGTCAATGGCTATCCGCTCGAATGGGCATCCTACATTACTTTGTTGCAGTTTTCCCTGAGGCTTTACTTTTGGGCCCTTGGTAGCCGCATACCTTATTCTCTTTTTGCACCAATTCGCGACAACTTAGTTTGCATTTAGCCAATAGCCAATGACCTTCTGAGGTTCCGTCTGAGCACTTCACTGATGTAGTTCTATCTGCACTTTCCCATTTTCTGTTCGCAAACCATCTTGCCCACAAATCGGGTCCCGACATTTGCTGCCAGCTTGGTCTTTCTTCATGTTCCTTCCAGACCTATACTGATTCGATGTCATTATCTGCCTATTGGGAGGAACGGATTTTGCTGGTATTCCAACTATTAGGCTCAGTTCTGATCATTTGGATAGTGGCCTGTTCTTTCGTTTCTTTACGGTTGCAGTACTTACATTGAACTCCGCACAGTCGACGAGGGAGAGCATCAGCGTTGGAGTGAAGTTTTTCCTTATCGTGTTGCACTTCAAAGTTGTAGCATTGCAACCACTCGATCCATCTCTCAACTTGGCCTTCAGAGTTTTAAATTGTTGTAGCCATTTCAGCGCTGCGTGGTCTCTGTGAAGAATGAACTTTTGTCCATAGATGTACTTAGGGAAATGCTTCCTAGCCAGAATTAAAGCCAGAAGCTCGCACCAAGTTACGCATTAGTTCCTTTTGGGTCTGGAGAGTGCTTTGCTCTAATATGCTTTCTCTTGACTATCATAAACTTGGGAGGTCACAGCTCCGACCCTAACATTGCTAGCGTCTGCGTCCACGATGAACATTTTTCCGGGCGTGGGGTAACCCTAGATGGGGGCATTGCACAGCTGTCGCTTCAGTTCTTGAAATGCTTTTTCACATTCTCCAGACCACCTGAACTGTCGGCCTTTTTCCGTAAGTTGATGCAGGCTCTTTGCAATGCCAGCAAAATCCTTTACGAACCTTCTGTAATACGTTACGAGTCCCAAAAAGCTTCTCAGTTGGTGTTTATCTTTTGGAGAAGGCCAACTTTTCACGGCTTCGATTTTGTCAGGATCCGTTCTTACTCATTCCGCTGATATATTTTAGATATTTTTTTCTGGGTTGAGCTTTAAATGAACACTTCGCAGCCTCTCAAACACTTCTATTAGATTCTCGCGGTGCTCCTCGAACGTCTTACCTATGAAGATAACGTCGTGCAAATATACTAGGTAGGTTTTCCAGATAAGTCCTTGCAATTTTCGTTCCATTAGTCGCTCGAAGGTGGCCGGAGCGTTGCACAGTCCAAACGGCATCACTGCAAACTGCCAAAGACCGCTTCCTGTAGTGAAGGCAGTTTTCTCACGATCCGTACGATTTATCTCTACCTGCCAATAACCGCTTTTCAAGTCAAGTGTTGAAAACTATTTCGCTCCAGAAAGCATATCCAAAGTGTCATTGATTCTCGGAAGTGGGTAGCTGTCCTTTTTAGTGACATCATTGAGACGTCGGTAGTCTACACAAAATCACGTGCTGCCATCTTTCTTCTTCACGAGGACCACTGGAGATGCCCACGGATTTTGCGATTCTTTAATCACTCCCTCAGCTTTCATCTTCGACATCAAGACGCCTTGCAGGTTGACGGATTGGTCGAGCGTCACCGGTGTCAATGTGGTATTGAACAATATACGTACGTCCATATTCTCTGTCTTGTTTAGCAAATATATAACCGTACTCACCGATTAGTTTTTCTGCCTGGATTCGCTTCGTCCAGATTACAGAGGCTGAGAATTTTGTTCTTGATTTTTATGCTCTGAACTTTTGTGAGCGGTGTTGCATCCTTTTTTCCGTTGTGGTCGATATAGCCTCAACAGGTACGCATTTTCCCACTATCTCCCCCTTTTTCACCTTTACACTGAATGTCTTTAGATTTAGAATTCTTACAGGGACCATGTTGTTCTTTGGCTCTACTAAGGTATTTCCGACCTAGCTTCTTCTAGCTCCATCAAATAGAATCGGTGGCTATCAGGACCACCTTCCACTTTTGCCCAAAATAATTGTTTAAGACGAAGGCTCTAGAAACTGATTTCTGCAGATGGCGCCATTTAAACATGAAGTGTTGGCCTTTCCGTATATCATTGGTATCTCCATGTTTCCGTATTTCAGGGTTTGTGCCCCCAAATCTACTACTAGTCCATGTTCTCTCATGAAGTCTGTACCAATGATGCACTCGTCACATACGTCAGCCACCAGAAACGAGTGAGAGAATGTTATTCCGGCCAGCTGGATTTTAATGCGGTCTTCATTGTACGTGCTGGTGTTATACAACCAAAACTTCTGCACAAGATCCCTCCTGAGAATTGAGGCCGTAGCACCTGTGTCTATGGTTGCCATCCATTTCTCCTTACCGCTGATTACTTCCACCAGAAGACTTTTATTGCACGTCGTTTTGCCAGTGAAACTAGGATGATGGTCCTGGGGCCGTCAACTCGTGCTCCCGACGACTAATGGCTTCAGGAAGGTTGACCGGCTTCTTGATAGCTGTTTCTGCTGGTTTCTTTCTCTATTTGCTTGTTGCCACAGTGAGGGCAGCCCTTTAGTCGCACCGGTTCTTTACACTACCTTTGAAAATGTCCTATTTTAATACAGTTAAAGCAGAGCATTTTTTGTCTATCCCGTTTAGTATCTCTTTTTTTAGGGTTTAGATACCCTTTTACTGTTGCCACGGCTTGGGCGGAAAGATAGAAGGAGAAGAAGGGAAAATTGTTTTTGTAGTGGTTTGAAACTCAGGTGTGTTTGGCTTCTATGTTTATTCTCCAGGGGTGGGAGTCCGAATAGGACGGAGAGTTTTTCTTCACTTAGAGTGATTCGAAGTATATCACAGTATTATTCTTTTTCTATGCTTGAAACTCTACAACAGCCAAATTTACGTGTCAGTGTTATGCCTTCACACGTAGAATTTTTCTGAGTTCCAATTACACAATGAAAAACTGACTTGCCATGGGCAGGATTCGAACCTGGACCCTCCGAGTGAGAAGTGTTTGCTACTACCACTACACCACGGCCACTACCATCTTTCCTCGGCACTAATTCTTGCGTGGCAGCATTCAATAGATGCTCTTTTCCTGACGAAATGTCTTCCCCTGGAAGTCTGATAGGCTGCTTCCATCGCCAGGGCGAAGGCAAGAGCCTCAGCAAGGGTGCTTTTCCCGGCCATCCTTACTGCTGACTGCAGCTTTGAATCTGCAATTCCCCTGATAAATGCATCTTTTGCCATTTCGTCTATAATTTCCTGGCCAGCGGTGGGGTATGACAAATGTGCCAGTCTACTCAAGTCTGCTTGGAGCTACTGCAGTGTTTCTCGTCGTTGCTGCATCCGGCTTTGCAAGTGGATATCCCGAAACCGTTTCTCAATAGCCTGTACTAAAGCCATATAATCTTTATGGTTTCCGATATCTATTGTTTGCAACAATTCTGCTGCAGGCCATTGTTAGGGCAAAGCACTTTTTCTCATTGTTCCAATCGTTTGCACAGGCAGCCATTTCAAACTGTTTCTTATAAGTAGACCATGAGGTCTGACCATCGAATGAGAGAGGCTTCAACACTTTTCTCCTTGGACGGCTTAAGGAAATTTCTCGGAGTTTCTGTTTTTGCCCCGTGTCGAGCTATTTTGAAAGATGCTCAACTTTGCTGCATGTGTCCGAATTTTGCGTCAACATTCTTCTCTATTCTTTCAAATTTGTCATCAACATTCTTCCCTATACTTTCAAATTTGTTATCGATTTCTTCGAACTTTGGGTGTAGAACGTTATTTTGCTCTTTCAGTTATTGTTCTCGACTGTTCTTTTGTTCGTCTTATTTTCATTCAATGCTGTTCTTTTGTTCGAGACTGTTCTTCTGTTCTGCCAGATTTTTCTTGTGTTCGCCAGACTGTTCTTCTGTTCGTCCATTTTTAACAAGACGATTTGCAGCCATGTCACTGGCGGTACTTATCTGTTCATGGTCGTCAACATCAAAGGAGTATTTATCAGGATCATGTCCCTCGTTGTTCAAAGCCTCCTGAAGCCACCAAGTCACTTTTTCCTCCACTGGCGCTGAGGCTTCTCTTGTTCAACTCGGATTTGAGTTGGACGAGGATCAACTGCAATAGTTTTCGACCCATTCTATTACAATATTGTGATATCCATTTAAATGTGAGCAGCATCATCTATATTTACATAGCAAATGATTTCGATACTTGAATGGCACAGACTCAACCACTGTTGAATGGAGAATAGAACAGAATTCTCTAGCAAAATGGAAATTGTATGGGATGCTGAATGGCGAGGATTGTTCTCGAATTATGTCATTCGAGTATAAATACCAGCATCCCCAAGACAATATTTATACGAGTTCATCAGTTGTATTTGAAGTGTGGATTAAGAGAAGTGATTTAGTGTTTTAAGTAAAAGATAAGAAAAGTATAAGCGGTTGAAAAATTGGATTGAATTTGTTGAAAATAAAAGCACTGAATTCAACCTCCTGCCATTTGAACATATCAGCTGTTGAGAAAAATCCACAATAAATGACAGCGCACAAGACTTTTTTGATGAAATTTATTCGTTAATTTTTTAATTGATTCTGTTCTTGGATTGGATAATACGTGGAAAAAATTACTATTTTTGAAATTCTTTCTTACTTTCTTTTTAGCTTTCCTTTTTATAAATAAACTAAATGTTCTATCAAAAAGTTTGATTGTTTTTAAGGCAGTTGGTTCCAGAAGGCAAAGGATTTATCGGATAGACGTTTGGCTATAACTCTTCTTCAAAAATAAGTTTGTTTTCGATTAAATAAATTGATCTTTAATATTTTTTCTTCAAAAGAATTGTATTTCTCAATGCAAATGGCTACATCAGAAGACATGGTGGAGTGTGATTCCTGTGAGGAATGGAAACATTTTTCATGTGCTAGGGTGGACAGCTCGGTGGCAAATATGTCCTGGTGGTGCAGGAAGTAAACGAGGATTTTTGCAGCAGTCAGAACTAGCGAGGATACACAAGGAACACAAGGGTTTGTTGTCGAGACATCGGTGGCATCGGATGGTGCCATTACGGTGGCGTCTTCGGCGGAAAAGTCTGGCTTCCTAGAAATGGCAGATGGCAACTGCTACAGAGTGGCGTCAATCAGAAATAACGGTGAAAGGAATGGCGTCACAACAATGACAGATAGGTATCATGGCGTGGCGACGAGAAATAGCGGTTCTATGAATGGCATCTTTTCTGTAGAAGACCAACTGAAACGTCTGGAAGAATAGAAGCAGATTGAATTGGATTTCTTGGACAAGAAATATTCACTCCTGTGTGTCAATAGAAAATATGCAGCGTTCATTGACGACTGAAAACATCGCTTGTCGTCAAACACTTCCAAAAGAATTGCCAACGTTTAGCGGAAGACCGGATTAGTGGGCGATTTTCTATAGCCATTTTAATTATACTACGGAACTCTGTGGGTACACTGAAGCAGAAAATATGGTGAGGTGACAAAGAGCTTTGAAGGGTGTTGCTTTAAAAGCAGCAAGCAGCTTGTTACTCTTTCCATCAATGGTTCCAGAGGTCATAAGCACACTTAAGATGCTGTATGGTCGTCATGAGCTAGTGATTCGAACGCTGATAGGAAAAGTTAAAAATGAACCGGCACCAAAGGCTGAGAAATTTGAAACACTCGTGGGGTTTGCACTTTCAGTTAAAGAGCTGTACTCAACAATGGAAGCGGGTGGTTTAAAGGAGTATATAAAAAATCCAGACTTGCTTCAGGAATTGGTCGACAAACTTCCACCACACATGCGACTAAATTGGGGAGTGCATGCATCTTCATTGTAGGAGAAAAGTTTGAAGGAGTTTAGTGTGTGGATGAACATCATGGCCGAAGCAGCAACTACTCTGATAACACCTGGTGCGGATTTGAAGCCTGGACCAAAGACGGGACACATAAATTCACATATAGAGCAAAGAATAGAGAATAGCGTTAAAAGGACATGTTGCTTTGCATGCAATGGTGAACACAAGCTTACGGCCTGCAACATATTTAAAGATTTTCTGTGTCTAGGAAGTGAGAAATAGTCAAGAGGAATGATATATGTGAACTTTGTCTTAAACATTTCAAAAGGCCAAAGTGCTTTCCAAAGAAGATATGCGGCGTGGATCGATGTTCGGCAAGTTATCATCCGTCTCTTCATGCGGACCGCAAGAGATTCGAAGTTTCAAAAGGATTAAATTGCAACACCGCAAAAAGCGAAGACTTTGAAAATGTTTTTTTTCAAGATTGCTCCCGTGACCATATATGGGAAAGGCAGGTCAGTAAATTCGTATGCATTTTTGGACAGCGGATCTTCGTTAACGTTGGTTGAACAAGGATTGATGGATTCTCTTAATATTCGAGGAGAAAGTAGTCCTTTGTGTCTGCGCTGGACAGCTGATATCGCACGGTGGGAAAAGGATTCTGAGGTGGTTTTAATGGAAATTTCTGCCGTCAATGAAAAAAAAACGATACCGTTTGATAGATGTACACACAGTTGATCATTTGGGTTTACCACGACAGACATTCGATGCTAAGGTCGCTCAGCAAAAATATTATCATCTGCAAGGATTGCCATTGACTTCACTTTACGAGGCACAGCCAAGACTACTAATCGGTCTTAAGAACGAGAACCTAATTGTATCATTGGAACATTGAGAAACATGGAACATTGGAGCGCGCACAGTTGGTCACCACATTGCAGTCTGCGAGTGTGATCATCGACTACATCAAGAATACGCGATTTCTTTACGTTAGACAACCAAGGAGCCGGAAGGGCATATTTGGAAACAGCGGAGGAAAGAAGAGCGAAGCAAATCTTGAGTTTGATGACGAGACGTGTTGGACAACGCTTTGAAAGTGGACTTCTATGGAAATTTGACCAGGTGAGTTTTCCTGATAGCTATTCGATGGCCTTAAGTCGTTTGAAATGTCTCGAGCGGTAGATAAAACTAGAAAAGGAACTTTTATCAATCCTGAATGATCAAATTGAGAATCTGGTAGTTAAGGGTTACGCCAGAAAACTTACATTGGAGGAGCAGAGAAAAATTCATTTACGTACATGGTACTTACCAACATTCATTCTGAGGAATGTGAATAAGCCGAACAGACTCCGTTTGGTATGGGATGCAGCAGCTAAAGTAGAAGGTATCTCACTTAATACCATGCTCATAAAGGGACCTGATCAGCTAACATCATTGCCGGAAGTTTTGTTTGCGTTTCGGTCTCACAGAATTGCTATTTGTGGAGACATAGCAGAAATGTTTCACCAAGTCCGAGTTAGGGAAGCAGATCGTCATGCACAGAGGTTTTTATGGCGCAATGGAGACTCAAGGTCAGTACCAGATATATACGAGATGGAAGTTCTGACGTTCGGAGCTTCGTGTTCGCCAAGTATCGCACAGTTCGTCAAAAATCTGAATGCTGAAGAGTTTGTGGAAAAGTATCCCAGAGCTATGACATCGATAAAGGAGCATAATTATGTGGATGTTATGATGGACAGTGCCGACACAGTTGAGAAAACGGTTCAATTAGCAAAGGACGTACGCCACATTGATGCGCAAGGAGGCTTCGTTATTCGAAATTGGTTGTCAAATTCAAAAAAGGTGATCAAGGAGATGGGTCAAGTTTCGTCAATTGAGGAAAAAGCCATTACAGTACCAGAGGAAGAGATTTCAGTTGCAAAGGTGTTGGGTATTTGGTGGAAGACCAAACCAGACGTGTTTACCTTTTCTCTTCGTTTAGCGAAACTACAAAAAGAAATCCTAACTGGAACTAGGACACCAACTAAGCGCGAACTGTTAAGGCTTTTAATGACAATTTTTGATCCATTAGGTTTCATCGCTTATCATATGATCAAGCTGAAGATACTCCTACAAGAAGTATGGAGACTGTCTGTAGACTGGGATGAAACCATACCTGAGAACCTTCATCAGCAATGGAACGGCTGGTTAAAGATGCTTCCTCGAGTACAAGTACATCGAAATCCCAAGGAGATACTCAGCTTGGAAGATTACGGCGGAGTCTTCGATCCAGTTACATATATTCATTCATGCAAGCGAGCAGGCAATGGCAACAGCGGCTTACTTCAGAATATGTAATGGCAGTTTGGTTACTGTAAACATCATCATGACACCTAGACTTCCGTGGTCCATTCCTAGGATGGAATTACATGCAGCTTTAATGGGTGCAAGACTTGCAGAATTTATAACAAAATCGCACAAGATCAAAATCGACAGGAGAGTGATTTGGTCAGACTCTCGAACCGTTCTTAGTTGGTTAGGATCAGATGTCTGACTATATAATCAATTCGTCATGTACAGAATCAGCGAAATTCTGGAGAAAACGGAGCTAAATGAATGGAGATGGGTTTCATCGAAGAACAACTTTGCGGATGATGCTACAAAGTGGAATCAAACATCAGCACTTTTAAGGGAGGAAAGATTTTTTAAGGGAGCATCATTCCTATATCAACCAGAAGATAAATGGCCTGAGAAGATAAACCGAGATCCAGGAGAGCAGCAAGCGGAGCTTACACCAAAGTTTGTACTGGCACACAGGGTGTACTTAGAACCAGTAATTGATTTTAAAAGGTTTTTATCTTGGAAGAGACTGCTTCGATCAACAGCCTGGGTGCTTCGTTTTCTTAAGAATTGCAGATATCAGAGGGCGCTTTATTCGGCTGTTCACCGTATCTTGATCATGAAGAGATTCTTCACATGAAAGATACCACCACTGTTGTCATGGTACAGTGCTTAATGAAATACGTCAACGATATTGGGTTCCAAGGCTTCGAAGCAAATTGAAAGCAGTAAGACAACGTTGTAAGGTATGTTATATTAAAAATGCTCAGCCAGATATTCCAGAAATGGCAGCTTTACCAGCCGCAAGCCTTGCAGCATATGCGCGTCCATTTACATACGTTTGAGTCGATTATTTCGGGCCGATGTCAGTCACTGTGGGAAGAAGATCCGAAAAACGTTGGGGTGTCATTTTTAACTGTATGACGACACGGGCAGTTCATTTGGAAATGGCCTATTCTTTGTCTACTGATTTATGTATCGTTTGTATACGCAACTTTATGGCACGACGCGGTACACCACGTGAGTTCTTTTCTGACAATGGTACAAATTTCAAGGGAACCGATAGTGGATTGAAGGAAGCATTCAATCTTTTGGATAAAATGGCATTAGCGGAGAAGATCAATTCACCCGAGACGACGTCAAAGTGGAACTTTAACCCACCAGCAGCACCCCATATGGGAGGATCCTGGCAGAGTCTAATAGGGTCTGTTAAAACAGTACTTAAGGAAGTCACTCGACACCAAAGGCTTCAAGATGAATCACTGCACTCGTTTCTGTTAGAGGCTGAAGCAATAGTCAATTCTCGACCGCTGATATATGTGCAACTGGAAGACTATGACGAAGATGTGCTAACACCTAATCATTTTCTTTTGGGGTCTTCTAGTGGATCAAAGCCAACCGGCTTATTTAATGATAAAGACTTAGTTATATGCAAAAATTGGAAGAAATGTCAACAGTTGGCGGAAACATTTTGGAAAAGATGGGTGGACGAATATTTACCAACTTTGACTCGGAGATCTAAATGGTTTCGTTCGTCAAAGCCTCTGAAAAAGGTGACCTTGTTATCATAGTCGATAAATATTTACCACGATGTATGTGGCCGAAGGGAATTGTAATCGCCGTTAACAGAGCAGCAGATGGACAAGTTCGCAGCGCTGCTGTAAGAACATCAGTTGGAGTACTTACACGTCCAGCTACAAAATTGGCAGTACTTGACATCAAGAAGAGTGAGGAGAGCGAAACTGCAGCAGGACAGCAGCATCACGAGGAGGAGAATGTTGAAAATAAAAGCGCTAAATTCAACCGCCTGCCATTTGAACATATCAGCTGTTGAGAAAAATCCACGATAAATGACAGCGCACATTGAAGACTTTTTTGATGAAATTTATTCGTTAATTTTTTAATTGATTGGTTTCTTGGATTTGATAAGACGTGGACAAAATTACTATTTTTGAAGTTCTTTCTTACTTTCTTTTTTGCTTTCCTTTTTATAAATAAAGTACATGTTCTATCAAAAAGTTTGATTGTTTTTAAGTCAGTTGGTTCCAGAAGGCAAAGGACTTATCGGATAGACGTTTCTCTATAACAGTATTGAGATAAACGATTAAATTTTGAATTGTTACTGTATTGAATAAGTTCTATAATTTGTACCCACACAAACATTTTACAATATAATTTTTTTAATTCTGAAAACCGTAGATCCAAATTTCAGACACAAATACCAAATCCGGGATGCATTTTAAAAAATCTAAGTGAGTGACAAAAGTAGCAAAGTTTTCTGTTAGACTCCTGATATTTTGGTGTACAGTAAAGAGTTTGTCTAAGCAATAGGAACTATCACTAAAAACGTTTTCACAGTCAGTGCTAATAAGATTTAGGGCAGGAAAGTCTTCATCTAAATTGAAATCATCATTCAATACAGCTTGCATATAAATAAATGCACTACATACATAAATGCTACGAGCAAAAGTTTTGATTGAAATGCCTTTTCCCCCCTGAACCTTTCTAAGTAGAATTTTATTGTTTTTGAACCATAAATACTTAGCACCAGTTCGCTTTTTTGTCTCTTTTGCGTTCATGAGAAGGGCTTACGTGTACCTTTTAAGCGAATCATTAACGAAACACCAGTTCCTTTTCTACTGTTGGCCGCGTTGTTGCTATTGCTGCTGCTGTTGTTGTTGCAGCTACGATCGATCACGACATCAGTACCGGTAATGTATGCGTTGAGATTTTTTTTATTCCTCGCCTTTGCGCTCATTACTAGGAGCCTTGTTGATAAATCGAAGAATCTAAGACGTCACCGACGTCTTTGTTGTCGGGGATATCAACAGACCAAGCTTTGGAGAAGATTTGTTTTGCCGTGAATTCTGCGTTTTCGTCATTTATTACTCACGTCATTAATACAGTTCTTATGACTGGCATTTTTCCTTACCAATGGAAATTAGCAAAAATAATTCCTATTCCTAAAAACTCTATAGGGGAAGAATTCAGGCAAATATCAATCCTGCCTTTTATTTCAAAAATATGTGAACGGATTATGCATAAACAACTTAATAAGTTTCTTATGAACAATAATTTGTTGCTTCCGGTTCAGTCAGGTTTCCGTGCAAAGCATAGTTGTACTACAGCTTTGGTCAATGTAGTTGAAGACATAAGAGATAGACTGGATAATGACAATGTTACGTTCTTATTACTACTGGATTTTTCTAAGGCTTTTGACATGGTAGATCACTCTATTCTGATCAATAAATTAAGGCACTACTTTTCCATTTCTCCTTCTTCAATTAAATTAATCTCGTCAAATCTTAGTGAAAGAAAACAGGCTGTGTCAATAGATGGTGTCCTATCTGATTCTCTTCCCTTAACTAAAGGTGTTCCCCAAGGATCGATCTTAGGGCCTCTCTTATTTTCAGTCTATATTAATGATATAGCTTCTGTAATATTGAATTCATCGAAACACATTTACGCTGATGACGTTCAAATTTATCAAAGCTGTCTCTTAGGCCTCATTGAGAATTGTGCCAGTGATTTAAATGAAGAGCTTCAAAGAATTTCAAATTGGTCATCAAAAAGTAGTTTAGTACTAAATCCAGGAAATTGTAAATGTTTAGTTATCTCTAAAACTATTCTTGATCTTTCCTATTTCACATATTTAATGCTAAACGGCTCAAAAATTGAATTCGTTGACTCTTCGAAAAATCTAGGCGTTGTCTTCAATAGAACACTAACGTGTTCCTTTAGTGGGAAAAACATATGGCGTTCTTCGAACACTATGGACTGCCAAAAGTGTACACCAACTAAAACCAGACTGCTACTTGCCAAAGCCTTAGTTATTCCTCTGCTGGTTTATGGATGCGAAATTTTTCATGAATGTGCCGCCGAGAGCAAAAGAAAACTACAAGTAGCATTTAACACCACTATTCGATATGTATATTGTCTCAAAAGATATGACCACGTTTGACACCTAGCCAAAAACTTGGTAAAGATGTCATTTCAAATATAAAATTTCGTGCGCTTTTATTTCTCTTCAGCATTATTAAAAGTATGCAGCCGACATATCCATGCGAAAAAATGAAGTTTCCGGTGTCTAGCAGATTCGCCTGTTTATACTTCCGCTATTTTCATGTTTAACATCTGAGAGACAGTTTTATATTGCTACTATATGTCTTTGGAACACACTCCCACGTACTATACGACACGCGACGATTTAAACAGGAACTTCAACATTTCCTTGAAAATCAGAGCAACTAGGTTCACCCAACCCTTTCCCCTCCCCTCCCCCACCACTTTCCCCTCCCCTTACCCCTTCTCAGGCAATTTCAATCAAAATTTTACTTTTTGAATTAAAGGATAAAATATTAAATTGACAAAGTTTCATTAATACTAAGCTTAACTTACTTCTACTTTTAATAAATAGTTTCACTAGAGTTAAAATGTAAATTCTAAATTAAAGCTTAAGCGCAATAATGTTTATCTTTCACAGATTTATAAGTGAATTCTTACTGTGTTAGCAAGTTTAAATAAATAAATAAATAAATAAACATTAGCTACTCCCACAATTTCAATGCAATTGCTAAGGAGTTGTTATTGATGCCAATTAAGCGTGCTCTCCAAATTTTCAATTTTTAATTTAAGCTCTGTATTTTCGGTATGAAGAACATTCAATTGTTCCAAAAAAAAATATTATTTGTCTTCTCCAGATTAGATACCTTTAAGTATATATTTTCGATGCGAAGAAGATTCGCCCGTCGTTGGGTGTATTATCGGGTTGCCCGAAGCCCTTGGATTGTTGGTGTCTTTCATGGGTACAAGCGGGTATGGGTCATGTAATGAACGGCGTCTTAGCACTGCACACTTATCACAGCGAAATGGATTACCATGACATTTAATAAAATCTGCGTCTTGCACAATGATATTTACACAGGAATAGTGGAAATAACACATACAGTCACTGCAATTTATTTTTGTCTAATAGTTGCGATAAATTTTTTGCGAACACACGACACAATTCATTTTACTGAATATTTGGCAATAATGTTTCTTTGAACGATACGCAGCCCACGACAATCGGAAAAAAATTTAATTTGATAGAATAGAGAAGAATGTTGACGAATAATTCGAACAAATGCACAGCGAAGTTGAGCAACTGGCAAAAGAGCTCAACGCAGTGAGAGAATGTTCTTTAAGCTGTCCAAGGAGACCTCATGGTCTATGTTCAGATTACAAAACAAATTTATTGTTAACTATATTGTACAAATACTTTTGCGCACTTATATATTTCACATAAAACGTTAGCGTATGCACCAAATCATTCGATTTTACAGTACATACTTACATCATACGACTTTACAGTATGTGCATACTCGCATTATATCATGTATGTTCATATACTAGTAGCTCTCTTGTTAGTTGGCTAATTAGTTTGTAGTCAGTCGATTTTTGGAAGTTAAACAAAAAACATTAAGCGCACGAATTAGTTCAACAACATTATTTTGTTTCGAAATAAATTTACTTATAACGTGCCTGTGTTTAATTAAATTTCGCATTTTGAAATAATTAAAAAAAACATTGAATTAACGAACATTGACGACCGTGACAGGACAGTGCTTTACTTTAGTTCTTTGAAGAACAATAATTATAGTAAATAATTGTGAATTTCGGTTGAATCTCGAAAATTTTTATTCGTGGAGAACAGTTTCGATTACTGAGGAATTGGTCTTTTGGGTATAATATTTTGGTGGCACGTGGCACGTTATTTAACACCTTTCATTTAATATTATTACTCGTAAAAGTGAACCTTGGATATGACTGGAGAAAACAGTGATTCCGATGCTGCATTGCTGCTGTCGTATAAAACGAAAAGAGCCTCAGTAAGTGGACAGTTAACTAAGTTAGTTAAATTGGGACTTTTGGAGTCATACCTAACCAAATTTGATGACGCACAGACCAACATAGAAATTCTGGACAATGCGGTGTTAGAAGGAGAAAGAAGAGGCTCATTTGAAGACGTATATTCCAGCCTTAAGACAAGTATATTGACATTTATGGATTCCAAAAGGGCTCCCACATCTACAAATGGATCTGTTCAAACATCTGGTTCTGCATCTGCACATGAATCTACGTTTCTGTACATGAAACCCAAAACAGCTCGATTGCCAAAGTTGGAGTTGACGAAATTTTCTGGAAAATATGCAGATTGGCCAGTCTTTTTATCCATGTTTGAGACACTGGTGGACAGCGATGAAGAGCTTACTGATATCGAAAAATTTCAGAACTTATGCTCATATTTATCTGATTTTGCTTTTAAAACTATTCAGTCTCTCGAAGTTACAACTCAAAATTATTCTAAAGCCATTGAATTATTAAAGGCTCGATTTAATAACAAATGTTTAATTTGTTGTGTCGACGGTAGTTCTGTAAATAAGCTGCGTGATTTAAGCGACAATATAAATGCTCACCTGAGAGAACTAAATACGTTAGGGAGTAAAGAGGAACTTTCAGACGGATTGCTGATTCCTCTAGTCGTTAGCAAACTCGATTCAAAAAATCGATTGAAATGGGAAGAGAAACGCCGGTGCGTTTCTACCGAAATGGAGTCAACTCTCAGCCAAAAGATGGAAACTATGGACAATACATCATGTGCTGGCTACAAGAATTCAACTTAATTCAGCAATTCACGTAAGTCATACAAACCAGTAGCTAATAAGACATTTGTCACATCAAATACGTCTATTTCTATTTGTCGATATTGTATTTCTAAGGATCATAGTATATACACGTGCCAGTCTTTTGTCAAACTTTCGCCTGAAAATCGTTATCAAGAAGCAAAGACCAGGCGACTTTGCATAAATTGTCTTCGAATAGGTCACCAAGCACGCAACTGCATTTCGAATAATTGCAAGCACTGTTCTCAAAGGCATAATACATTGCTACATATGAGTCCAATTGTTACTCCGTCCAGCCAAGCAATTGCCCCGCCTGTAACTCGTCGGAATTTACCAACTCCAAGCGGCTCATATTCCCAACTTATGGAAGTCTACACATCAAGGCTCATTTTCTACCGAAAATCAACTAGAGTGTACGTCCTTTGTTTTTCTTGGAACTGTTTTAGTTCTTGTACGAGACTGCTATGGTACAGTTTTCTACCGAAAATCAACCAGAGTGCAAGTCCTTTGTTTTTCTTGGAACTGTTTTAGTTCTTGTACGAGACTGCTATGGTGCCTACGTACCTTGTAGAGCACTATTAGACTCATTTGCTACTGACCGTACAAACTCACTTTGCTACTGACCGTAGCAAAGCAGCTGCACTAGCTCAAATTAAATCGCATCAAAGCGAACAATACTATTGGTGGTATTGGAGAAGTTAGTACAATATCTAAGTTTAAAGTGAACATATGCATAAGATCTCGTTTAAATGAGTACACCACGAGCTTAGAGGCTCAAATTCTACCGACTATCACTTGTAATCAACCGAATAAAATTCTTAAAATCACTGACTTTAATTTACCTGATAACATCGAGCTAGCAGATCCCCATTTCAACAAATCTCAGAGGATAGATTTGTTAGTTGGGCAGATTTATTTTTCGATTTACTATCAGTTGGACAAATTCGCCTGGATAATAATTTACTATTTCTACAAAAAAAACCCTGCTGGGTACGATTGTTGTGGGAAAATTTAAGACACAATATGCAATGAAGTTAAGCTTCAGTGCAGTAGCCCAAGGCCCAATTCATTTAGAAAAGGGTGTCGTTATCGAGGAACTACTCATATCGTTTTGGGAAATTGAATCTCTCGAAGATGATTCAGAGGGCCAAACAAAGGAGGAAACTGAATGCGAAAACTTTTTTTGTGAAACTTATCAGTGCCCTTCATCTGGACCGTTTTCTGTTTGCCTTCCTTTCAAACGATCTCCGAGTGAGCTTGGAGATTCATTTAAACTTGCTCAAAAACGTTTCTATAATTTAGAATCAAAACTTGATCGCAATCCTCAACTAAGAAAACAATACGTCGACTTTGTAAATAAATTCATTCAGCTCAATCATACGAGTATGTCCAAGATTGATACTAAAGCTCTCAAGAAAAATCACTTTTTTCTTCCACACCACTGCGTCACCAAGGCAAATAGCACCACCACTAAACGGCGTGTAGTGTTCGACGCTTCGGCGAAATCTTCATCGGGACTATCGCTAAATGACATTTTTATGGCAGGGTCAATCATTCAAGATGACCTATTCACAATTCTCGTTCGATTTCGGATGTATCGCTTCGCTATCACGTCCGATATATCTAAAATGTACAGGTGTGTACAGATTCAGCCGCCTGATGATAACTTACAATTAATCGTGTGGAGGGGAAATAAGAATGAGGACTTAAATATTTTTAAATTAAACACCGTTACATATGGAACTGCTCCAGCTTCTTTTCTCTCTATTCGTTCAATGGTTCAGTTGGCGTTAGAAGAAAACTCAAATTTCCCCCTTGAGTCAAAAATCTTACGAAGGGATTTCTATGTCGATGACCTCCTTACTATTGAAATTAGAGATCAAACAACTAATCTCTTGAAAGGGGGTGGTTTTCATTTATGGAAGTGGTGTTCCAACAATAATTCGTTCCTAAGCACAATATCCGCCGAAAATAAGGAAAGCTTCTTGAACATAAATCAAAGTAAAGTAACAAAGGCACTTGGATCAATTTGGCAGCCTGATTTGGATAAGTTTCGCTTCTCTTATCTCCCACCAGAAGTTTCACATCGTGATCGAACGACTACTCTGCTCGATACACCGAGTTGCACCTGTAAGAACTATTTCGATTCCTCGCTTGGAACTATGTGCTGCTCTCCTTTTGTGTGATTAGAAGAAGGAAATATATTTTGCTGGAGTGACTCCACTGTTGTACTATCTTGGCTGCAATCTGATGCCTGTACGTGGAATACCATTGTTTCCAACAGGGTAGCAAAAATTTAAAATCTATCGGAAAGCATTGCATGCCATCACGTTCCAACGAAGTTCAATCCAGCGGATCTTTTATCGCGTGGGTGTAACCCCAAGAATTGCTGGGACTTTCAATTTTAACTTCAGGTGCAACGTTTCTGTTAGACGATGAAGAAGCTTGACGGGAATTTTCCAGAAGAACGTAAGATTAAAACAGTGATTTCGCTCTGCACTATTCAAATTGAGGATCTACAAGCTGCAAATTTTTGAATTCATTCAACAAATTAATTAGAACGTTTGCCTTTGTCTACCGATTTTGGAGTAATGCTGCAACTAAAAATGACAATCGTAGAAAGGGCCATTTGACTACACTAGAACTGGATATTGGATTACAGTACATGCTACGAATAATACAGTAAAGGGAGTTCAATGAGGATTACAAACGGCTATCATCCAGTCAAGCAATAAATTTAAAAAGCTACTTGAAGTCTTTAACGCCTTTCTTGGACGAATTTGGAATTATGCGAGTTCGTGGACGTCTTCAAAATTCTTCCTTACCCTTTGAAAAGAAACACCCGATAATTTTTCCCAAGACTCATCCTTTTACATCAACGATAATAAATCATTTTCATATTAAAAACTTGCATGCGGGAGCCCAGTCTTTATTAGGCGCGCTGAGAATGAAGTTTTGACCAATCGGAGGCAAACACGCAGTATGAAAAGTCATCAACAAATGCGTTTGTTGTTTCAGGGCTCCAGGGAAATTTGCCTCATCAACGTGTTCAACAATCTAGACCCTTTGCTGCAACTGGAGTGAATTTTTGTGCACCCTTTTCTGTTCATTCTCGCATTCGTGGACGAGCACCTGCAAAGACATACATATGCCTTTTTTTTGTTTTGTAGTTACAGCAGTTCACTTAGAGCTTGCGACGGATCTTTCATCTTCTGTATTTTTAGCTGCCCTCAGAAGATTCATCGCCAGACGTGGCAAACCACAGGCAATTTTTTCCGACACCGCTACCAATTTTGTGGAAGCGAACTCAGATTTAAATGAGCTGCGAAAGTTATTCAATTCTCAAGAACATATTGAATCGGTCTACCAAATGACGGTATACAATGGAAGTTCATACCACCGCGATCTCCCCACTTTGGAGGGTTTTGGGAATCCTCGATCAAAATCGCTAAATTTAATTTACGCCTTGTCGTCGGCTAGGTATCTCTGTCAGTCGAAGAGTTGCATACATTAGTTTGTCAAGTCGAAGCCATGCAAAATTATATAATTTCCTGTTGCAATCGAATGAAAACAAAGAGCCAAGTCTTCATACCCCTTCCCGCAAGCTCCTTGCACATGTTTTTCATATTCCTTGTACCACTGCCCACAACTTGTGGTGAGAGAAAAAAAAATCTTTCAGTAAACAAAGCAAGAAAGAGAGAGAATAAAAAAGCTTTATATTACTCCGAAAGCTCATGTCGGCTGGACGAGTATCGGCTAGCCGACCAAAACTGAACCATTTTTTTCTACAGGGATGAGACATCGAAGGTTATAATTCACACTCTACAACAGCCAAACCTACGTGTCAGTGTTATGCTTTCACACGCAGAATTTTTCTGACTGAGTTCCAATTACACAAATGCAAAACTTGAGAAACTTGTCATGGGCAGGATTCGAACCTTGACCCTCCGAGTGAGAAGCAATTGCTAGTACCACTACACCACGGCCACCCCTTTTCGTTCTTTTAAATGGAAAACCAGCTCTTATACGGAATGATAAAAATATCCATTTTATAATAGAAATGAAGGATTATATAATAAATATTAAACCCATTTTATGCTCAGGACATTAAGTACCTACAAAATTTAATAAATTTCCAAGCATTGAGTAACATCGAAATTATTCAGAAAATGTATAGTTAGGAGTACATATTTGCTCCCTTTTCTTTCAAGTTATGTAATGGGGAGCTTTTAAAACTATGGTATACGCAAAATATTTGTATATAAAGATCGAAAATCTTCAATTCCGTGACTCGGGGACAACGGAGTAAGGGACGGCCGAATATATGTTAGTGCGAATAAGTGGAATGGGATCTCAACCAACTTGGAGTGCAGCACCGCTGGAAACAGCTGGCGAAAAACCGCGCCTGGTAGAAAGACGTGTTGGTTGAGGTCCTGGTCCATCCCGGACTGTAGCGCCACCTAAGTAAGTAAGTATATTGAAAATATTTTTCCGACAGCCATGAATGAACCATATCTTAACTAGCAAAATCAATACTATTAGAGTATGATTTTTTTCCTTGGAGTAGGGACTTTGGATCCAATTTGTTAAACCAGACTGAAATAGCACCGGTTGCCTAGGCTTATTCTGGTGGTAATCTTCGACAAGGTGTCATTTGTTCAGTTTGTATTAACCCAGAGGAAGAGGAACTCCTCTAAAGTATTGAGTGTTTACAGTGACAAATTGTACGATTTGATAGACGACGGGGTTATCTTTGCTCGACAAAATGTACTTTACAATGGCGGCAGATTTTGGCCACCCTGAACTGTCTATATAAATGACGTGTACCAACATCTGGGTAGATCTTTATTGTGCTTATACCTATCTGCGATTACATAATACGAGTATTTTAATATGAGATTGAAAAAAACATATTACGAGAACGTATCTATTTTCCGGAATCCGGTGGAGGTTTGGAAAAATTCTGAGGTTTTGTTTCCAAGCTGTAAGGCGCATTGCAAATTTTCTAGTGTGATGCGACACAACCGGATAAGTTTTCTTCGAACCCTGAATTAGGCCATCGCATTATAAAGCCTAGTACAATATATGCTGTCATAAGCATAGGTTGTAGGTAATGATTTGGAACTGTCTAGTTCTTTTCAAGATTTTCCAGGCCGGAAGTCACACTGCTTTCGGTAAATTTTTGTGGACCGAAGAGGTTTTACGTGTTTACACTGTACACTGAATAGAATCATATAGCTGACATATCAATTTGTAAAATTAATTAAATTTAATTGAATTTTTGTGGACCGAAGAGGTTTTACGTGTTTACTCTGTACACTGAATAGAATCATATAGCTGATATATCCCTCAGGGCGTTATCCATCGTCATCCTGCACAGACCGACAAGTTTAGCAGGTATGTCAAGACTAGACATCACTCCATATAGCTTGACTCTATAAACGCTGTCATAGACAGCCTTAAAATCGATAAGCAGGTGGTGAGTATCGATGTGGACTTCTTTGGTTTTCTCCAGAATATGCCGGAGTGTGGAAATCTAATCGACTGTGGACTTTCCTGGCGTGAAACCGTACTGATAGGGACCATTCAGGTTGTTTACGATGGGATAAATCAAATCAATATCAGAAGAAACATGTTTTTATCAGTGGTTTTGTCAAATGAGCCCGGACTGGGCCCCGTGCGACTTTTTTTATTCCCCAAACTCAAAACTTAACTTAAGACTAAGGCTTCGGTATGGTGGAAAATGTAAATGATCAAGGCTTTGAAGGCGATATTAGAAATTGGCTTCGTCGCAGCATCGTTGGAATCGCTGTGTAAGCTCTCAAGGGATCTACTTTGAAGGTGACAACTTGTAATTCATTGTATGTTTGATATATTTTTTTAAAAAAATCCTTCTCATTACTTTTGCGACATACCACGTATATATTCCATTATATGTAGATAGTATTAGCTATATATATATATACCTTTTGAAAATTAAAAACTCTTTCTCCAATTATGCCTCTAGCTGTCTAATTTGGCATCACCTGCTTAACTTTGTACTTAATTAAATAATGTATTTATCTCTTTTTATTAACGTCATATGTGATGACTTTTAATGTACACTTGCCTATAAAAATGCGAATACAAGCCTAAATGTGAAACAGTTAGCGATTTTCTGAAACCCGATATAATTCGGTTTTTGTTTCATAGAGTACCCGTCATAAAATACTTATTTACATTCGACCTGAGTCTTTCTTTTTTAATCTTCCCACGTTATTCTTTCTTCAATACCTGTGTAGTAATTGATTACTCCATTTTCTCTTGAATGCTTGTAGTCTTTGTTGTGGTAATCCAGAATTAAACATTTTTCTACAACTATTGTTCAAAATGGGTAGAGGAAAACATTGCACCCAAGAAGAAAGGAACCGCATTTTAGAAATGATTGAAGAGGGGAAAACATATACTTTTATACAAGTCGTTCTTGCGTGCTCTGCGAAAATGATATCAAATGCAAAAAAATGGGAAGAAAAGTGGAAACTCGTGTTCGAGAGAGAAAAATTTAAGAGCGTGATGTAAAAAATGTTATCCTTTTAGTACAAACGGATCCATTTAAGACATCTACTCAAACTAAGCAAGAACCTAATCTACATGTAGACAATTCCAATATTTGGTAAGTTGCCGTTGTTGCAACCCCGACATATCAAAAAGAGAATCAGTTTTGCTAAGAAAAATTTGCATTGGCCTCTACACAAATGGAGAAATATTCTATGGTCAGATGAGTCTAAAATAGTTCTTTATGGGGTTAGTTTTTCTACTATGGTCCAGTTCCTTTGTACGGTAGATTGGCTAAAAATTTGTTTGAGATTAATGTCATGGAGTGTCCTGGTCAGTCTCCAGATCTTAATCCCATTGAAAACTTATGGGCTGATGTTAAACAAGAGGTTTTTAAGGCAAAACCAAGAAAAGTTTGTTGAATTGTGGACTACAGTGCAATCTGCATGGGCAGGTATTTCGAGAGAGAGGTGCATGCGCTTAGTCGACTCTATGCCACTTTGTTGTACTGCAGTTCTGGCAATCAAAGGCCATTCAACGAAATATTAAGCAAATGCAACATATTAAATTTTCAGTCTTTTTTAAATAAATTCAAGCCAAAAATTTAAGCCTTTCTAAATAATACTGCTATTTTCTTACACACTTGTTTTTATCTGAAGCTTAATATTTTAGGTTTTCTATAAGAATAGTTACTTAATTTGAAATTCAATACTAAGTCTTTAGACTATGTAGAGAAAGAAAAAATAAATAATTAAAATATAGATGCTATAAAATTGGTTTTATTGCAAAATAAAAGTTAAGTATCTAACACTGCTATTATTTTGCACACAGGTGTATACGAATAATATTTTGCTTGCCAAACTGCAATTACAAAATGTAACGAAATATTCCACTTTACCCGCCTTTTAATTGTTCTTTCTTACATAATATCCATACGTCAAACAAAAGGCCAATTCATGCAAAATTATATAATTTCCTGTTGCAATCGAATGAAAACAAAGAGCCAAGTCTTCATACCCCTTCCCGCAAGCTCCTTGCACATGTTTTTCATATTCCTTGTACCACTGCCCACAACTTGTGGTGAGAGAAAAAAAAATCTTTCAGTAAACAAAGCAAGAAAGAGAGAGAATAAAAAAGCTTTATATTACTCCGAAAGCTCATGTCGGCTGGACGAGTATCGGCTAGCCGACCAAAACTGAACCATTTTTTTCTACAGGGATGAGACATCGAAGGTTATAATTCACACTCTACAACAGCCAAACCTACGTGTCAGTGTTATGCTTTCACACGCAGAATTTTTCTGACTGAGTTCCAATTACACAAATGCAAAACTTGAGAAACTTGTCATGGGCAGGATTCGAACCTTGACCCTCCGAGTGAGAAGCAATTGCTAGTACCACTACACCACGGCCACCCCTTTTCGTTCTTTTAAATGGAAAACCAGCTCTTATACGGAATGATAAAAATATCCATTTTATAATAGAAATGAAGGATTATATAATAAATATTAAACCCATTTTATGCTCAGGACATTAAGTACCTACAAAATTTAATAAATTTCCAAGCATTGAGTAACATCGAAATTATTCAGAAAATGTATAGTTAGGAGTACATATTTGCTCCCTTTTCTTTCAAGTTATGTAATGGGGAGCTTTTAAAACTATGGTATACGCAAAATATTTGTATATATAGATCGAAAATCTTCAATTCCGTGACTCGGGGACAACGGAGTAAGGGACGGCCGAATATATGTTAGTGCGAATAAGTGGAATGGGATCTCAACCAACTTGGAGTGCAGCACCGCTGGAAACAGCTGGCGAAAAACCGCGCCAGGTAGAAAGACGTGTTGGTTGAGGTCCTGGTCCATCCCGGACTGTAGCGCCACCTAAGTAAGTAAGTATATTGAAAATATTTTTCCGACAGCCATGAATGAACCATATCTTAACTAGCAAAATCAATACTATTAGAGTATGATTTTTTTCCTTGGAGTAGGGACTTTGGATCCAATTTGTTAAACCAGACTGAAGTAGCACCGGTTGCCTAGGCTTATTCTGGTGGTAATCTTCGACAAGGTATCATTTGTTCAGTTTGTATTAACCCAGAGGAAGAGGAACTCCTCTAAAGTATTGAGTGTTTACAGTGACAAATTGTACGATTTGATACACGACGGGGTTATCTTTGCTCGACAAAATGTACTTTACAATGGCGGCAGATTTTGGCCACCCTGAACTGTCTATATAAATGACGTGTACCAACAGCTGGGTAGATCTTTATTGTGCTTATACCTATCTGCGATTACATAATACGAGTATTTTAATATGAGATTGAAAAAAACATATTACGAGAACGTATCTATTTTCCGGAATCCGGTGGAGGTTTGGAAAAATTCTGAGGTTTTGTTTCCAAGCTGCAAGGCGCATCGCAAATTTTCTAGTGTGATGCGACACAACCGGATAAGTTTTCTTCGAACCCTGAATTAGGCCATCGCATTATAAAGCCTAGTACAATATATGCTGTCATAAGCATAGGTTGTAGGTAATGATTTGGAACTGTCTAGTTCTTTTCAAGATTTTCCAGGCCGGAAGTCACACTGCTTTCGGTAAATTTTTGTGGACCGAAGAGGTTTTACGTGTTTACACTGTACACTGAATAGAATCATATAGCTGACATATCAATTTGTAAAATTAATTAAATTTAATTGAATTTTTGTGGACCGAAGAGGTTTTACGTGTTTACTCTGTACACTGAATAGAATCATATAGCTGATATATCCCTCAGGGCGTTATCCATCGTCATCCTGCACAGACCGACAAGTTTAGCAGGTATGTCAAGACTAGACATCACTCCATATAGCTTGACTCTATAAACGCTGTCATAGACAGCCTTAAAATCGATAAGCAGGTGGTGAGTATCGATGTGGACTTCTTTGGTTTTCTCCAGGATATGCCGGAGTGTGGAAATCTAATCGACTGTGGACTTTCATGGCGTGAAACCGTACTGATAGGGACCATTCAGGTTGTTTACGATGGGATAAATCAAATCAATCTCAGAAGAAACATGTTTTTATCAGTGGTTTTGTCAAATGAGCCCGGACTGGGCCCCGTGCGACTTTTTTTATTCCCCAAACTCAAAACTTAACTTAAGAGTAAGGGTTCGGTACGGTGGAAAATGTAAATGATCAAGGCTTTGAAGGCGATATTAGAAATTGGCTTCGTCGCAGCATCGTTGGAATCGCTGTGTAAGCTCTCAAGGGATCTACTTTGAAGGTGACAACTTGTAATTCATTGTATGTTTGATATATTTTTTAAAAAAAATCCTTCTCATTACTTTTGCGACATACCACGTATATATTCCATTATATGTAGATAGTATTAGCTATATATATATATACCTGTTGAAAATTAAAAACTCTTTCTCCAATTATGCCTCTAGCTGTCTAATTTGGCATCACCTGCTTAACTTTGTACTTAACTAAATAATGTATTTATCTCTTTTTATTAACGTCATATGTGATGACTTTTAATGTACACTTGCCTATAAAAATGCGAATACAAGCCTAAATGTGACACAGTTAGCGATTTTCTGAAACCCGATATAATTCGGTTTTTTGTTTCATAGAGTACCCGTAATAAAATACTTATTTACATTCGACCTGACTATTTTTTTTTAATCTTCCCGCGTTAGTTTTTCTTCATGGTGCCGAAACCCGGGACGGACTTGTCGACAAAGTAAATTTAATAAGTCTTGAAGATAATCGTCGTGTTCCTATACCCGGATAGTCCTTCCTCGGTCCACAAATATGGAGCTGCAAAACCCGTTCCGGTTTTCGCAGTCAAATCACTAAGATTGTCAACGAAACGACAAAATATTTGAAATCCCATATTTCCCATGGCATCGAAGATTTGGCTGAATTAGAGTGCATTGAAGAAGATCTTTCGTCTTATCTACAACGTCTTACGACAGCTAACACAAATTTAAACATGATAAATAAAGACATTCAGACGAAACTTATAGAAGACAAAAGTTCTGAAAAGATTGCAGTCGTCGGCTGACCGTCAAAGCTTTCGCATCGCTGCCTGTTGATCTGTTCCAAGTGTTTTCTTATCTCTCACGTGTTTACTTAATCTTTTTTCATCTTCTTTATTCGTTGTTCTGATTTACCGCTCATTTATCGCTACCAAGCAAGTGGAAGAGTAAGTAATTAATATGGCCTCAGGGCAAAGAACCGTTCCGCCAATAGGTTTGGTGATCTGGAGGAATGTTTTCTATCAGATCTGCCGAATCCTATTCGGCAAAAAAAACGCCTGAAATTAAACAAGTCACCTTCATTTGAATTCCCTGAACTTCCTACAAAAACCACCTTTAAAAATTCCCGATTTATCCAAATCCTTCCCAAAGATTCTGACAAACCTCTCACCTCAGTAAGCATATTTATGTTAAAAAAAAACAATAGATGCCATTACAAAGCAATATGAAAAAAATTCTCTGCTGAGAGATGGCTCCGTTTTGATTCTAGTTAAAGACCATCAAACTGCTGAAAGATTCATTCGATCCAAGAATATTAACGAAATCTGCCCAGTTACCATAAAACTCCATCCTAGTCTCAAATCTCTAAAGGCGTCGTCTACGCCCCCTGCCTAATCAACGTCAGTGAATCCGAGATCATTTCCGAGATGAAATCTCAAGGAGTTGTGGACGTTTATAAGTTCACAAAAGTCCATGATGGACAAAAAAACCCCGCTTCCTCCACTTCCTGCCCCAGATATATTGTAAGTAAAGAAGTTTTAATAATTAAAACAAAAAACAAAACAACACTAGCGGAAGCTAAACGTATTTACAAAGAACAGAACCCTACAATAACCGTTCCCACATCCAATCTATATTCCACCATAACAAAGCAAATTACTCACCCAAAACCTTCACATACATTTAATTCAACACCTTCAAAACAACAACAAACACAAAAAAAAAACAATCAATCAATAACTCAAAGAGTAGAGACAAACATCGATGTCTCCGATTCCCCTTCCACCTCCTCTTTAAATAAGCCAACAAAAGAAATAAATACACCTATAACGGCAAAAAAAGTACAAAGAGAACTGCCAATGCCTCTATTAGATTCACTATTTACTCCAAATAAAGAAAAAAATAATTCTTCATTTAACACAAATACTGTAACTACCTTCACTACCACACTACGAAATTCCATCGAATCCCCAAATGATGAACAGTCAAAACAACCATGACCGAAATTTCACCCAAAACAATTCCCTTCACAATAACACTTGGATACAACCAAATGTGACACTAAAAATTCTCCAGTGGAACCTTAAAGGTTACTTAAATAATCTTCATGAGTTAAATATATTAATTAAAGAACTACACCCATCCATTATATCCCTACAAGAAACACACATCCCATTCAAAAAATCCCTTCTTCCACCAAGGCAATACACTCCCTACTTCCATAACCTTAAATCCAACATTTCCGCAAAAAGTGGCACTGGACTTCTCATACACAATTCCATCCCTCATCACCCCATCCCAATAGACTCCCCAATATCAGCGGTTGCAGTTGAACTGGAATTAAAACATAAAATCACCATAATTTCAATTTACATTCCACCCGACCAACCTTTTTCTTCCACCCACATCGAAAATATGATCAACAATATAAACTCTTCCATATTAGTTACTGGCGACTTCAATGCTTGGTGCCCTCTTTGGGGATCCCCATCCGTGAACAAAAGAGGAAAAACTTTAGAAAAATTCCTATATTCCTCCAATCTCAACGTTTTAAATAATGGCAGTCCGACCCACTTTTCCACCCATAAGATATTTACGCACATCGACCTATCTTTTATTTCACCCCAACTATCCCCCATTACTAGCTGGTTAACACTTCCAGATCTACACGGCAGCGATCATTTTCCAATAGTTATTAATATAACTCTAAACAAACAGAAGGGAGGAACAAAACCATACCCCAAGTTTCAATCCGATAGAGCCGATTGGACAACTTTTCAGGCGAAAGTCTTAGAATATCTTGACTCACGGAATCGTTCACCCAATACAAACAAAGAAGCAGCTACAATTACTAAAGCGATCCGTTCTGCAGCCAACTACTCCATACCCCAAACAAAAAAAGTCAAACACAAAGCGATTGTGCCCTGGTGGAATCAAGAACTTAAAAAATTACACCACCAAAAACAAGCTATTTGGCAAACCTTTAAAAAACAGCCATCTGATCAAAACTTAATTAATTATCGTAAACTCAATGCTTTATTCCGAAAAAATGCCAAAATAGAAAAACGGAAAAGCTTTGAAAACTTTACTAGTAATACGAGGGTGGATTTTTTGATAAAAAAATAATTTTATTTTTCAACGTAGTCTCCCTTGAGCTCTATACACTTTGTCCAACGCTTCTCCAATTTTTTTATCCCTTCCAAAAAAAATGATTTGTCGAGGTCCTCAAAATAGGCCTTTGTTTGCGAGATGACTTCATCATTGGAGTCAAATCTTTTTCCACCAAGCCATTTCTTCAGGTTTGGGAACAAGAAGTAGTCGCTCGGAGCCAAATCTGGAGAATAGGGTGGATGAGGGAGCAATTCATAGCCCAATTCATGGATTTTTGCCATGGCAATTGCTCATGTGTGCACCCTTGCATTGTCTTGATGGAAAAGAACTTTTTTCTTTTTTTTTAGTGAGTAGTCTGATAAAAATAGCTGTCAAACACAAACTAACTGACGCAGCAAGTTTAAATTTTGACAGGAGTCAACTGACAGATGCCTGTTGACAGGAGCAGTGTTGCTGTTTCAGTAAAGAGGTCAGAAATTCAAAAAGTCACGGACTTATTGACTCGCCCTCGTATTAACCCAAATTTATCTCCAACCAAAAATTTGGACCGAGATAAAAATTCTTACTGGCCAAAATGCACACTCAATTCAAAACATCAAATCTGCACTCCAAATGTCAACACACCCTTCCCAAATTGCAGAATACTTCGCTAAAACTTGGTCTGAGTATTCCGACGACCCCAACTTCCACTCATCCTTCTCTTCTTCCAATAAAACAATGGTCACAGATTTGGAATACTTACCAAACAATAGCAAATCCTCTATTAACATAATTGAACTTCCAATTAATACAATAGAACTCGAAACAAGCATCCAAACCGCAAAAGGCAAAACTCCTGGCTTTGACAAGATCGACTATCAAATGATAAAAAACTCTCCTTCAAGTCTGTTAACCCGCTTACTCAAGCTATACAACAATATATTCAGTTATGGTAATATTCCCCAAACATGGAAAATTGCTACGGTAATTCCTATACCAAAACCAAAACAATCCTCCGAGACAAATGGATACCGCCCTATCTCCCTATTACCTTGCTTAAGTAAAATTCTTGAAAAAATAATATCTAAAACACTAATGTGATTTACGGAACAAAACAACTTAATTGATATAAGGCAAGTTGGAAAATGATTGTTTGTGGACAGGTTCCAATCTTCTTCCGGATATTTTAAAAATATTGTTACACTTTCGCATTGGAAAAATCGGATTAACTGCGGACATAGAGAAAGCCTTTATACAAATCGGTTTAGCTGTTAAGGATCGTAACAGTCACCGATTTCTGTGGTTTGCTGATAAAGTGCTTTCTTCAACGAAGCTGCCGCCTGTTCAGGAATTTCGCATGACGCGTGGTACGTTTGGAGTCACGTGTAGTCCTTTTCTGCTGTCAGCAATCATAAACTTACACCTACAGACAACATCAGCTGCATGTCCAAGAACTTTACCCTTGCTCCGTCGATCTTTTTATATGGATGACATGGTTACCAGTGTTCACAACAGAGCCGAAGCAGAAGAGTTTCATAAGGAGTCAATGGAAATTATGAGCCGTGCCTACATGAATCTGCGGAAGTGGGTAAGCAATGATGATAGTGTGCGAAAATCCCTAGGGGTCGAAAACATTGACTGCATGCAAACGGTTTTGGGCATAAGGTAGAATACTTCCAGTGATGAGTTAACTCTTAATATCAAATCAGAGGACCTACAGAAGATGGGATTACCTACCAAACGCAACGTATTGAGGGTTATTGCACGAATATATGACCCTTTAAGTTATTTGAATCCAGTTATTATTCGGCTTAAGATTCTTTTTCAGTCGCTATGGCGAAAGAAGCTTGCCTGGGATGAGCCAATTGGTAATGAGTTTCTGAAAGAATGGAGTACCTGCGTGAAAGATTTTCATAACATTGGAGAGCTATCATTCCCAAGATGGCTCGGCGTAGGTGTCGACTTTAAAAGAACCGAAATTCATATATTTTCCGATGCAAGTCAAAAGGCCTTTGGAGCGGTCGCATTTCTAAGGATTGAGGGTTCCGGAAGTAAGGTGCAGGTGAGGTTAGTATGCTTCAAGGTACGAGTAGATCCTTTAAAGGAGAGTAATACGGACGATCTTAGTTTGCCGAAGCTGGAGTTAACTGCTGTACTGGTAGCTGCTAGGTTGTGTACCTATTTTAAGAAATCATTTTTCCCCTGCGAAAATTATTGTATGTAGACTGATTCGCAAATAACTTTACATTGGATTCGTGGCGACGTAGGACGATGGAAGCCGTTTGTTTTTAACCGTGTAAAGGAGATCCAGAGTCTTACAAACGTGATGAATTGGCGACATTGCTCCGGATCAGAAAACCCAGCTGACTTAGTTACCAGAGGTATATCGGTTCAACAATTTGAAGACTCTACGCTGTGGGAAGATGGTCCCTATTAGCTGAAAGGCAACGTAGCTGACTGGCCGAGTCCAACTTCCTTGATTGATACCGAGGAATCTACAACGTTGTTTGCTGTATTCAGAGAAAATGTATCCTTAAAATCAACAGTGGCTTTACAGCCTATTTTTTTCATATGGAAATATAAGTTCACGGAAGAACCTTGTAAGAATTACTTGTTACATTTTTCGTGCGATTAATATTATTTGTCGTAAGCAAAATCCTGTAACGAGATTTTTTGGGGCGAGGGAGCTTCAAAAGGCTGAAGAATATTTTTTAAAATTCATTCAAAATACATTTTTTACTAATGAAATTTTATCTTTTTTATCATATCTCATTCGCCGACCTTGCTGAAACTCAACCCGTTCCTGGATAATGCTGGTTTTCTTCGCTTGAGTAGTAGATTACAACAACTAGATGAGCCACAAGATGTCGTTAATACTATAATTCTACCGAAGGGCTATTCTCTGAGCAAGCTAATAGCAATCTACTATCACACACTAACTCTACACGGAGCGGTTAACAACATCTTGACAAGAATGATTGAAAGGTTTTGGTTACTTACCACCGAAAGCTGCCTATTGGCTATTAGACGTTATATAGCAAGAAGTTGTCCTAATATAATCTATTCTGACAACGCCAAAACATTCAAAAAAGCGGCCGCTGAAATAAAATTTGTCGGTGATATTATGGGCCGCGAAGCTTTCCATGGATTTCTCAGCAATCGTGGCATCATCTGGCGCTTTAGTGTCGAAAGGGCGCCTTGGTGGTTCGGTTTTTGGGAGCGAATGGTAAAAAGCGTGAAGGATATCCTAAAGGTTACGATCTGGAAGGCAAAGATTGACATCGATGAGCTGCATACATTCTTGACGGAGGCTGAGCGGATAATAAACATGAGACCCATTACTTATATCAGTGATGACCCACTTGACTTGTCTCCGCTTACACCCTACAGCTTCCTTACTGGCGGTGGCTGCCAAGTCGAGAACAAGAGCGATAATCAGATTACTTCTTCCGGACTTCGAGCACGGTGGATTTCGAGACTCCAGTACACTTCTTTCCTTTGGAGACAATGGAGACAAATAAATCCTTTTCGAGTGAAGTTCGATCAGGAGACGTTGTTTTGGTTTACGACGTTGCTACACCAAGAATACATTGGAAGTTGGCAGTCGTGTAAATCTGTGTTCCAGGGCAAGATGGGAGATGGCAAGGTGAGAGCATCTGAAGTCCGCTTTGCTGATGGTAAGAAATTGAGACGAGCTATACAGCTTTTGTATCCTCTGGAGATACGTGATCGTGATCTATCGTGGGCGGAGGATGTTGAAAATTAATAACTCTTTCTCCAATTATGCCTCTAGCTGTCTAATTTGGCATCACCTGCTTAACTTTGTACTTAACTAAATAATGTATTTATCTCTTTTTATTAACGTCATATGTGATGACTTTTAATGTACACTTGCCTATAAAAATGCGAATACAAGCCTAAATGTGAAACAGTTAGCGATTTTCTGAAACCCGATATAATTCGGTTTTTGTTTCATAGAGTACCCGTAATAAAATACTTATTTACATTCGACCTGAGTCTTCTTTTTTTTAATCATCCCACGTTATTTTTTCTTCAATACCTGTGTAGTAATTGATCACTCCATTTTCTCTTGAATGCTTGTAGTCTTTGTTGTGGTAATCCAAAATTAAACATTTTTCTACAACTATTGTTCAAAATGGGTAGAGGAAAACATTGCACCCAAGAAGAAAGGAACCGCATTTTAGAAATGATTGAAGAGGGGAAAACATATACTTTTATACAAGTCGTTCTTGCGTGCTCTGCGAAAATGATATCAAATGCAAAAAAATGGGAAGAAAAGTGGAAACTCGTGTTCGAGAGAGAAAAATTTAAGAGCGTGATGTAAAAAATGTTATCCTTTTAGTACAAACGGATCCAACGGATCTACTCAAACTAAGCAAGAACCTAATCTACATGTAGACAATTCCAATATTTGGTAAGTTGCCGTTGTTGCAACCCCGACATATCAAAAAGAGAATCAGTTCTGCTAAGAAAAATTTGCATTGGCCTCTACACAAATGGAGAAATATTCTATGGTCAGATGAGTCTAAAATAGTTCTTTATGGGGTTAGTTTTTCTACTATGGTCCAGTTCCTTTGTACGGTAGATTGGCTAAAAATTTGTTTGGGATCAATGGGATTAATGTCATGGAGTGTCCTGGTCAGTCTCCAGATCTTAATCCCATTGAAAACTTATGGGCTGATGTTAAACAAGAGGTTTTTAAGGCAAAACCAAAAAAACGTTGGTGAATTGTGGACTACAGTGCAATCTGCATGGGCAGGTATTTCGAGAGAGAGGTGCATGCGCTTAGTCGACTCTATGCCACTTTGTTGTACTGCAGTTCTGGCAATCAAAGGCCATTCAACGAAATATTAAGCAAATGCAACATATTAAATTTTCAGTCTTTTTTAAATAAATTCAAGCCAAAAATTTAAGCCTTTCTAAATAATACTGCTATTTTCTTACACACTTGTTTTTATCTGAAGCTTAATATTTTAGGTTTTCTATAAGAAATTCAATACTAAGTCTTTAGACTATGTAGAGAAAGAAAAAATAAATAATTAAAATACAGATGCTATAAAATTGGTTTTATTGCAAAATAAAAGTTAAGTATCTAACACTGCTATTATTTTGCACACAGGTGTATACGAATAATATTTTGCTTGCCAAACTGCAATTACAAAATGTAACGAAATATTCCACTTTACCCGCCTTTTAATTGTTCTTTCTTACACAATACCCATACGTCAAACAAAATGCCAATTCATGCAAAATTATATAATTTCCTGTTGCAATCGAATGAAAACAAAGAGCCAAGTCTTCATACCCCTTCCCGCAAGCTCCTTGCACATGTTTTTCATATTCCTTGTACCACTGCCCACAACTTGTGGTGAGAGAAAAAAAAATCTTTCAGTAAACAAAGCAAGAAAGAGAGAGAATAAAAAAGCTTTATATTACTCCGAAAGCTCATGTCGGCTGGACGAGTATCGGCTAGCCGACCAAAACTGAACCATTTTTTTCTACAGGGATGAGACATCGAAGGTTATAATTCACACTCTACAACAGCCAAACCTACGTGTCAGTGTTATGCTTTCACACGCAGAATTTTTCTGACTGAGTTCCAATTACACAAATGCAAAACTTGAGAAACTTGTCATGGGCAGGATTCGAACCTTGACCCTCCGAGTGAGAAGCAATTGCTAGTACCACTACACCACGGCCACCCCTTTTCGTTCTTTTAAATGGAAAACCAGCTCTTATACGGAATGATAAAAATATCCATTTTATAATAGAAATGAAGGATTATATAATAAATATTAAACCCATTTTATGCTCAGGACATTAAGTACCTACAAAATTTAATAAATTTCCAAGCATTGAGTAACATCGAAATTATTCAGAAAATGTATAGTTAGGAGTACATATTTGCTCCCTTTTCTTTCAAGTTATGTAATGGGGAGCTTTTAAAACTATGGTATACGCAAAATATTTGTATATAAAGATCGAAAATCTTCAATTCCGTGACTCGGGGACAACGGAGTAAGGGACGGCCGAATATATGTTAGTGCGAACAAGTGGAATGGGATCTCAATCAACTTGGAGTGCAGCACAGTTATCACACACAAACCAGCTTAGTCAGCACACGCGCCAAACACCTGCATGCATATCCAGCGGATATGGATCAGATATCTCTCTGAAATACTTTTCTATTTTAAGTATTAATGCTGACTCCATGTAATCATCATAATTTGTATTTTCCCACAGAAAAATGTTATAAATAGTACTGTAAGGCAAAATTGTAGTTAGATTATTAAGTAGAGCGAATAAAGCGAGACATCTGTCTCAAAATAACTTTTTTTTATTTCATTTAAAATTAAAAGTTAATAACTGGCGCCCGAGCAGGGACATGAGTTTAAAACGTATGTCATAAATAGTCTAACTTAAGAACAACACAACTGTTTCGCGAGTGTTAACCGTAAGAACAACTCTTGAAAGACAGTGTCGCGAGTGTTAACCGTAAGAACAACTCTTGAAAGACAGTGTCGCGAATAAATCCGTAAGAACATCGCTTAAAAACTGTTCCGCGAGTGTTAACCGAAAGGACAAAGAGACAGTTCGTGAGAAAAAACCTATAGACAGTGTCAAGTGAGTGATCGAGTACCATTAGCAGACTGTTACAGGTCAAAGAGGAAAAATACAGGTCATCCGAACATCGCTGGACTTCGCCGACTTCAATCTCAAATGCAGATAGCCATACTACTCATGTGAGTACAAATTTTTTTTATTATAAATATATAATAAATCTACAATATAATATATTGCAATTGTAACCATTACGAAACAATAAATTTATTCGTATACCAAATCAAATTATAAATAAATAATTTTCACTTTAACGAAACAAAAATCTTAATTAACTAATTAAGTAATTCATAATCCATAATAATGGAAGGACTTCAAGACGCTCTGGTTCAGCTAACAGGAGCACTTAATGCTCAAATAGAGCTAGTGAGAAAAATAGATAATAGACTAACTGTATTGGAAACGAAGGTCATAAGCGATCCGAATCCAACGCAAATGAGTTTGCAATATCCTCTTACTGAGTCTGATCTCAAGGAGATAAACAAACTTCCAGATTGCGTCAGAGAATTGCAAATCTTTGATGGCAATCCGGTGCAGTACCTGTCATGGATACATACCGTAGAAAATATCCTTAGGGATTATGAAATAGTCCGTCAAAAACCCATTTATAGGTCTATACTGCAAAGTATAAGACAAAAGATCAGAGGACATGCCGATACAGCCCGCATATCTTATAATATTTTTGATGACGACTGGGGATCGATAAAAAGGTGTTTATCTCTACACTATGCCGACAAAAGAGATATTAGGACACTAGAGCACCAACTAAGCACTATGTCCCAGAGAAGCTCGACATTAGATGAATTTTATGCTAGTGTAAACCACCAGCTATCCCTCATCATCAACAAAATTAAATCAGAAGACTACTCCGCTGAAACTATAAAGGCTCTCACCGAAAATTACAGGAACCGCGCACTAGATGTGTTTGTAAGGGGACTAAACGGTGATCTAAGTAAAATGGTAATAATACAAAAACCGCAAACCTTACCAGAAGCCTACACATCTTGTTTGGAGATACAAAACCTTAATTTCAGGAACGTAACAATTCATAACAAAAATGTATCTAATACCATCTCAGCTCCTACTAACCAAATTTTTACGAGCCAACAAGAGCATAGAAAGCATCGTCTACCTCCAAGGCCACTTCCCATTCAACAAATGATAAAGGCTTTTAACTTACAGCATAATAACCAAAATCGACGAAACAATCCTCCTCCACCAAGACCGCCTAAACCATTAGAGCAAATGGAAATAGACAGGTCAATCCAAACAAAGCAGGTTGATTATTCAAATAGGCCGGCAAATCAAGGGCAGAATTTCCAATCTAAACGACCAAATGATTCAGAAAACTTCCGTCCAAAGCAGCAAAGGCTATTTAACATAGTCACGCAAGCAGAAGACAAACAAAGTGATGATAATCAAGAGTTGGAAGAATGTTCACAAAATGATGCTGAAGAAATGGAAGCTTATTTGCAATACCTCCAAGAGTATAACCAAAAAATAGGAAATGAAGAACCAACCACCGAAGCAAATTTTATGACAGATGCCTCTCTAGCATTCCATACCTAGAGTATAGGACCAGAGAAGGCAACAGTTTAAAATTTCTTGTGGACACAGAAGCAAATAAAAATTTTATTTGCCCCTAAAAAATCCTTTCAAAATTCGATCAGCAGGCGGTGAAGTGACAATAGAACGCAAGGTGAATGGTAAATTCTTTAAAAGTGTTGGTAATAACACAGATTTAGAATTCTTTGTTCTACCTGGCTTAAGATCTTTCGATGGTATAATTGGAGATGACGCGTTAAAAGAACTGGAAGCCATTATAGACAGGAAGAATAATATACTCACCATAAAACCAAATGTAAAAATAAAACTGAAAGAAAAGCAATCCATTCAAGTTTATAATATAGAAATTAGAGATAATCATTTGACTGAAAAAACTAAGAAGGTTCTCCAATCCATAATGAAGAAACATCAGAAAATCTTTGGTCCAATTAACGATCAAGAAGTTATTGAGACAAGCGTAAGAGCCGAAATAAAAACAACCACAAGCGAACCTATATATACAAAATCATACCCTTACCCAGTAAATTTACGGAACGAAGTAGAGAGACAAATTAAAAAGTTGCTAGAGAATGGCATTATAAGACCATCTAAAAGCCCCTACAATTCTCCTCTGTGGATAGTCCCGAAAAAGATGGACGCTTCAGGAGAGAGGAAATTCAGAATTGTGATTGACTACAAACGTCTCAACGCCGTTACAATACCCGACACATATCCGATTCCGGATATCTCAAACACAATAGCCAGCCTAGGAAAATCAAAATTTTTTTCAACTATCGACTTAACTTCAGGATTTCACCAAATTAAAATGAAAAATACAGATATAGCAAAGACAGCATTCTCCACGATGAATGGAAAGTATGAGTTTACACGACTTCCGTTCGGACTGAAGAATGCTCCAGCAATTTTTCAACGATCAATAGACGATGTTTTGCGTGAGGAAATAGGGAAAATTTGTTTTGTATATATAGACGATATCGTTATAATAGGAGAAACCGAAGAAGAACATATGAAAAATATAGAAACAATATTTTCCAAACTGGAGCAAGCCAACCTTAGAGCAAATTTGGACAAAACAGAATTCTTGAAAGAAGAAACCGAATTCCTTGGATACCTTATAACGAATAAAGGTATTAAGCCAGATCCGAAGAAAATACAGGCACTGAAAAAAATAAGACCTCCTGAAAACCTTAAAGAGTTAAAAGGATTTATTGGCCTTGCATCCTACTACAGAAGATTTATCAGAGACTTTGCGAAAATAGCAAAGCCCTTGACAAATCTTACGAGGGGAGAGAAGGCTCAGATTAAAGCCACGCAATCAAAAAAAGTCAAAATAGAACTAAATGCCGAAGAACTTAGAGCATTTAACAACTTAAAGGAACTTCTTACATCATCTGAAGTATTGATTTTTCCTGACTTCGACAAGCCATTCATATTAACAACCGATGCTTCGAACACAGCGATTGGTGCAGTACTATCTCAAGGCGATATTGGAAAGGACAGACCCATCACTTATGTTTCTAGATCACTCAAAAAAAAAAACCGAAGAGAACTACGCTACAAACGAAAAAGAAATGCTAGCGATAGTGTGGGCCTTAGATAACTTGAGAAACTATCTGTATGGGGCGAAAAAGATTAGGATTTTAACTGACCATCAGCCTCTAACTTTCGCTCTAAGTACTAGAAACACAAATGCAAAGCTGAAAAGATGGAAGGCACGGATCGAAGAGTATAATTATGAGCTCATCTACAGGCCTGGTAAAACAAACTTCGTGGCTGACGCATTGTCAAGACTGAAGACGGATGTGAACAATTTGACTTCCTCCAGTGCAGCAACTATGCACAGTGCGGAAGAAGACAGTTCCGAACTAATACCTCACTGCGAAGCTCCAATGAATGTGTTCAAAAATCAATTGATCTTTAAGGAAGGAACTGATATGTGTGCTTACGAGGAACCACATTCGAACTACCATCGCCACTTTATAGGACTCCGTGAAATAAATAAAGAAAACTTAACACAGCAATTGAAGGAGAAGCTTAACCCCAACACTCTCAACGGCATCAAAATCCCCGAGAAATACATCCAATTACTGCAGGATATATACAAGGAAAACTTCAAAAAATATAAAATCCGTCTAACACAAAGAGTAGTTCAAGATTTGGCAAATGAAGATAACCAATTTCGAGTCATACAAGAAGAACATAGTAGGGCTCATCGTAACTACAAGGAAAATAAGGATCAGATCCTGGAGAAATATTATTTTCCGCGTATGAGCAAGCTAATAAAAAAATATACTAAGGTTTGTGATATTTGCAATTTGAATAAATATGATCGCTATCCTTTAAAACCCGAATTCCAACAAACTCCAATTCCCACTTATCCTTCAGAAATTCTGCACATTGACCTCTTCGAAATAGACCATGAAAAATATATTACTTGCATCGATAAATTTACTAAATTCGCGAAATTCTTCCGTATCAAAGAAAAATCGGCTTTGTACTTGAGAAACAAAATAATAAAAATCCTCCACTACTTTACAGTTCCGAAAATACTAGTCATGGATAATGAGAGTGGTTTTATAAGTCCCATTGTTTCGAATTACATCAAAACGCTAGGAGTTCAAATATATTTAACACCAACTCAAAAAAGTGAAGTCAACGGCACAATCGAAAGAGTCCATTCAACAATAATTGAGATGATCAGATGCTTACGCACGGAGTACCCAGACTTTACTACAAAAGAACTGATTAATATAGCAGTCGATCGCTATAACAACTCCATACATTCTGTCACAAACAAGAAGCCAAGTGACATATTTCTAGGGAAAATCCAAAGGATAAATTACAAAAATCTAATGGATTTTCAGGAAAAAGTTAATGAAGATTTAATGGAACTTATTCGTAAAAACCAAAGAAAGAAAATCAGTAGAAGAAACCGGAACAGAACCAAACCTAAGACTTATCAAGAAGGTGAAACAGTTTTTGCTGCCGTCAAACGTCGGGACGGAAAACAAAAACCCTTGTTCAAAAAAGAAAAAGTTCAGAAAGATAATCGCGTAACAATTACAACAGAAACTGGGAAAAGAATCCATAAAACACAGATTAAGAACACAAAGCAGTAACAATGTCTTTTTTCTTTCCGTTCTAGGTCAATAGGATTGTCCTCGGCAATCCTAAGCATATTCGAATACAATACACCATTAATAACTATAAAACGTGGAAGCGGACGAATCATTAATGGCAATTTTAAAATGATCCACGTTATAAATCTCACATCGTACAATGAAATAGTCAACGCCTCTATTCCTACAATTGAACAACAAATAGACAAAAATAGTATGCTCAGACCTCAAATACTGTATCAATTACATCAAATCGAAGAATCATTAAAGAAATTGCACGGCAAAAGACTAAGGTTTTCCAGATCGATAAACTGGCTTGGATCTGCATGGAAATGGATCGCCGGAACACCGGATGCCACCGATTGGGATAGCCTTCTGAAAACTCAAAACGTCATTATTGAAAACAACAATAATCAATATCGAATTAATAACCGCATTACCGAAGTAACTCAAGGAATTTTGGATAACTACAATAAGATCATTCAGAGAATTAACAATACAAGTGTCGATAAGTTTGAACAAACAATGTATAATAAACTTACAATAATAAAAGATGAAGTCAATGAAATCGTTTCAGCAGTTCAATTAGCAAAAAAAGGAATTGTGAACACAAACCTTTTGGACAAGACCGAGATCCAGAATATTCTCGCGCAGATGAAGACACTACCATATAATAATGAAGTCGAAGCTATCGAGTATGCAGAACCAATAGTGCTACAAAAAGATTCAATTATACTTTATGCTATTTCCTTACCAAAAACAAAACCAATCGATTTCAATCATCTTCTAATTAGATCTTCAGTTAAAGACAATAGACGAATATACTTAGAATCAAACGAACTTCTGGTAAATCAAGACGAACAATATGGAATCAAAGAACAGTGCAGAAAAATTAACGGCATACTAGTATGCAACAGCAACCAACTTCAAAAACTATCCGCAGACCATTGCATCAGTCAGCTGCTAAAAAGCCAATTCTATAAAAAACCAATCATCGAACTCATCAACGAAAACATTATATTCCTAACCAATTTCAACGGAAGTATTAAACATCAAGAGGAGACCAAAATTCTAAATGGAACATTCTTGTTGCAGTTCAATAATGACTCTATATTTATCAACGACCAAGAATATATAAACAAAGAAGTCACCACGTATCATATCCTACCACCACTTCTTCAGGCCAATTTAACAGTAAAAGAAATTAGACTAGATCTAGAATATCTACATAGTTTACACCTAGATAATATTAAGAAGTTACAAAAATTTGCACTAATCAATCATTTCTCAGTCGTTTCAGATGTTATTATCTTTTTTGTTCTGATAATCATTATAACCATACTTATTAGATGCAGATGCGAGAAAAAACAAACTCCATTTCAAATTAAACTATCAACAGCTGTTCCACAAGTCAATGACCTTTCGCCACAACCCATCAAACTTAATTTTTGATCCATGAGACATAGACCTAAGGAGGGAAGAGTTATCACACACAAACCAGCTTAGTCAGCACACGCGCCAAACACCTGCATGCATATCCAGCGGATATGGATCAGATATCTCTCTGAAATACTTTTCTATTTTAAGTATTAATGCTGACTCCATGTAATCATCATAATTTGTATTTTCCCACAGAAAAATGTTATAAATAGTACTTAATAACTGCACCGCTGGAAACAGCTGGCGAAAAACCGCGCCAGGTAGAAAGACGTGTTGGTTGAGGTCCTGGTCCATCCCGGACTGTAGCGCCACCTAAGTAAGTAAGTATATTGAAAATATTTTTCCGACATCCATGAATGAACCATATTTTAACTAGCAAAATCAATACTATTAGAGTATGATTTTTTTCCTTGGAGTAGGGACTTTGGATCCAATTTGTTAAACCAGACTGAAGTAGCACCGGTTGCCTAGGCTTATTCTGGTGGTAATCTTCGACAAGGTATCATTTGTTCAGTTTGTATTAACCCAGAGGAAGAGGAACTCATCTAAAGTATTGAGTGTTTACAGTGATAAATTGTACGATTTGATAGACGACGGGTTATCTTTGCTTGACAAAATGTACTTTGCAATGGCGGCAGATTTGGCCACCCTGAACTGTCTATATAAATGGCGTGTACCAACAGCTGGGTAGATCTTTATTGTGCTTGTACATGTCTGCGGATACATAATACGAGTATTTTAATATGAGATTGAAAAAAATATATTACGAGAACGTATCTATTTTCCGGAATCCGGTGGAGGTTTGGAAAAATTCGGAGGTTTTGTTTCGAAGCTGTAAGGCGCATCGCAAATTTTCTAGTGTGATGCGACACAACCGGATAAGTTTTCTTCGAACCCTGAATTAGGCCATCGCATTATAAAGTCTAGTACAATATATGCTGTCATAAGCATAGGTTGTAGGAAATGATTTGGAACTGTCTAGTTCTTTCCAACATTTTCCAGGCCGGAAGTCACACTGCTTTCGGTAAATTTTTGTGGATCGAAGAGGTTTTACGTGTTTACACTGTACACTGAATAGAATCATATAGCTGATATATCCCTCAGCAGCGGACGTTATCCATCGTCATCCTGCACAGACCGACAAGTTTAGCAGGTATGTCAAGACTAGACATCACTCCATATAGCTTGACTTTATAAACGCTGTCATAGACAGCCTTAAAATCGATAAGCAGGTGGTGAGTATCGATGTGGACTTCTTTGGTTTTCTCCAGGATATGCCGGAGTGTGGAAATCTAATCGACTGTGGACTTTCCTGGCGTGAAACCGTACTGATAGGGACCATTCAGGTTGTTTACGATGGGTTAAATCAAATCAATCCCAGAAGAAACATGTTTTTATCAGTGGTTTTGTCAAATGAGCCCGGACTGGGCCCCGTGCGACTTTTTTTATTCCTCAAACTCAAAACTTAACTTAAGAGTAAGGGTTCGGTAATGTGGAAAATGTAAATGACCAAGGCTTTGAAGGCGATGTTGGAATTTGGCTTCCAGCAGTGCTAGGAAGAGTGGCAGCATCGTTGAAATCGCTGTGTACGCTCTCAAGGGACAATTCTTATTACTTTTGGGACATACCACGTATATATTATTTATTAGTATTAGTAGTTAATTATATTGTTAATATTCACGTTATTTTGAAAACTGTTTTCATTCTGAAGAATATTCTCAATAAGCACTGTTTGCTCCTCTGTATCATTTTTCAAAACGACATTCCAATCCTCCTGCAACGTTCGCAACTGGAACATTTCGAAATAGACATTTAATCGATATAACTTTGGCTATCATATCAATCCAAGGAACAAAATCATACTCTATATGGTGTCGGAAAAATATTTCCAATATTTTCCTTAATTACTTAGGTGGCGTTACAGTCCGGGGTGGACCAAAACCTCAACCAACAAGCCTTTGCACCTGGCGCGGTTTTTCGCCAGCTGTTTCCAGCGGTGCTGCACTCCAAGTTGGTTGAGATCCCATTCCACTTGTTCGAACTACCACATATTCGACCTGCGTTGTCCCCGAGTCTCGGAATTGAAGATTTTCGATCTTTACATACTAATATTTTGCGTACAGTTTTAAAAAATCTGTTTTACATAACTTGAAAGAAACGGGAGCAAATATGTACTCGTAAATATACATTTTCCGAATAAGTTCGATGTTGCTCAATGCTTGGAAATTTATCAAATTTTCTAGGCACTTAATGTCCTGAGCACAAAACTTGACAAAAATTAAAATCGGGAAATTGCTCTAGCGCTCATGTACATATGCATATCTTCAACCCCATAACACGGATTAGCCCTTAACACCTCGTGCTTCAAATATCAACCACTTTTATAGTGTGGTGCAACGTCATACCCACCCCCTCTAGCACTCTAGCACGTCCACCTTCACGGACTATCGATATCATGATCTTCAAAATTATATTTCTACCCCCATTCATTTTACATTACATAACAAGTTATAGAAAAAATAACAAGCACACGTCTTTGTAAGAATTCGCAGCTTTTTAAAAAGCTCTTTTTTTAGCTCGACTTCATTTTTATAGGACACAACTTCCCATATGAATGAGACATCTGTATAGTTTATTATCTGTGATAAAACGATTGAACGGAATAAGTTCTATCATTTGAATCCACCCAAACATTTTACATTATGAGGGGAACACTTGCAGCATTGATGAAAATACCGATCTGAAAATACCGTTGTCGAAATTGGGATCGCATCCAAGTGCCAAGTGACACCCTATATGGTGACCTAGTTGAGGAAGTATTTATGAAGCAGCCAATTGGGTGCGAAGATGGCACTGGAAGGGTCTGTAACATAGTTAAAAATCTTTACGGCAAGATTCACGCTGCTGGAATAAAAAGTTCACATAATTCCTTTCAAAATTAAATTTTGAAGCCAGCAGTTCAGATCCATGCGTTTTCGTTCACAATAGCGTGAATGAAATGCTGTTTTTAGCGATTTATGTAGACGTTGATTGCAGCTGAAAGAGAAAAACTGGTGCTGCTAATTATTAATCATTTGTTAAAGGAATTTGAAATCAAGTTTTCCGATGCGGCATGTTTCTTATGGCGTGCTACATGGTTCAATCAGTGTAAAATTAGAAATGTGTGCAATGAAAGTCATCCATCAATTTATAATGAAGAATTGTAATGCTGTGGCAACACCATCCAACAGTTCGCAGAACTTACATAAGTCACTTTGAGGCGAAAAAAATCGTGGTTTTTCCTCACCGTGAAGCAGTAGGCAGTCTGGTGTATTTGGCTGTAGGAACACGGCCAGGTATTAGTTTTGCTGTCATTAACGTAAGCATATAAATGATAAAATCATGCTGAGGCACATGTAAATGCACCCTAACGCATTTTAAAATACATCAAGGTTACGTGCAGTTTTGGACTTCGTTTCAGTGTAGCCAACTTAGGGGTTTTCCCCCTAAATTTGGGGTGAAAAAAAGTGTATAGTTGGTTTTTTAGGGGGGAAAATAGTTTAGGGGTTTTTTCAGGGGTATAATATTTTTTTAAATTGAACACCAACATATTTGCTTAATGTGTACCTCGTCTAAATTTAATGATAATTACAACATCTGGTGGTTCAACTACAAAAGAAAATGTGGAGCAGTTTTTTTCAAATACAGACGAATTTTATGCTGATGTTAGCAATAGTCTAGCTTTGTTTGCCTTTTGCAAATGCAAGTGTTGAGCGCGCGTTTTCCATTTACGCTATAATAAAAAATAAATTGAGAAAATAATATTTAAATTCTTTTAAAACTACCTACGTGTAATAAATCATAGTTTATTTAAGTTTTTATGAAGGTATTTTAATTTATTTAAAATTACAGAATCTACACTTAAAAAAACTACAAATTTTATAAATGCCAGTTTAGGGGGTTTTGCCTTAAACTTAGAGGGTTTTTACATCACTTTTGGGGGGAAAAAATTTTCAAATGTTGGCTACACTGCTTCGTTTTGAGGGAAGAAAGTGAATAGAAATTATTCGACTACAGCAGGGTGTAAGAAAACAGCAGGTTCAATTTCCGGATATACGAGGGCGGGTCAATAAGTCCGTGACTTTTTGAATTTCTGACCTCTTTACTGAAACAGCAACACTGCTCCTGTCAACAGGCATCTGTCAGTTGACTCCTGTCAATTTAAACTTGCTGCGTCAGTTAGTTTGTGTTTGACAGCTATTTTTATCAGACTACTCACTAATTTGAGGAGAAAATGGAAAAAAGGTGGATGGAAAGGAAAATGGAAAAAGGAAGGTTTGGCGTTGTTTAATCGGAATATGGAGGAGTTTTTGCGCCGTTTTGTAACCGTGGAAGAAACATGGATCCATCACAACACACCAGAGAACAAACAACAGTCAAAACAGTGGGTTTCTAAGGGTGAATCGGCGCCAAAGAAGGCCAAGGTGGGTTTGTCAGCCAATAAAGTTATGGCGACTGTTTTTTGGGATGCACGCGGGATAATCCACATTCACTACCTTCAAAAGGGAAGAACAATCAATGGGGAATATTATGCCAACTTATTGGACCGATTCGATGACGATTTGAAAAAAAACCGACCTCATTTGGCCAAGAAAAAAGTTCTTTTCCACCAAGACAATGCAAGGGTGCACACATGTGCAGTTGCCATGGCAAAAATCCATGAATTGGGCTATGAATTGCTGCCTCATCCACCCTATTCTCCAGATTTGGCTCCGAGCGACTACTTCTTGTTCCCAAACCTGAAGAAATGGCTTGGTGGAAAAAGATTTGACTTCAATGATGAAGTCATCTCGCTATTTTGAGGACCTCGACAAATCATTTTTTTTTTTGGAAGGGATAAAAAAATTGGAGAAGCGTTGGACAAAGTGTATAGAGCCCAAGGGAGACTACGTTGAAAAATAAAATAATTTTTTTATCAAAAAATCTGTGTTTTATTCCAAAAGTCACGGACTTATTGACCCGCCCTCGTATTTTTGTTTTTGGTAAACGTGCAATGAACTGGGAATCGGGACGTCAAAGATCGGTGGATCTCTCAACCGCAGAAGCCGAGTAAATGGCAGCTTCACATACTCTGAAGTAACTGGTGTGGTTAAAAGAGTTTTAACAGACTTGATATTTAAACAAGATTCTTGCTCCTGTGTTTTATATAGATTGTCAGAGTTCGATTCGGCTTGTTAAGAATCCGAAGTTTCTCGATCGCACCAAATACATTAACGTGCCCTTTCATTTCATACGAGAGAAGTTTGAAGAACGGGTTTTGCAGCTGTTTTATATTCCGACGAGTGAACAAATGGCAGATGTAATAACGAAGCCGTTATGCATCATGAACATCAGTTTTTCTCTTCAAAAATTAATGTTGTTATATGGTAAAGTAAGTTTTCTGTAAATTTTCTGTAAGTTTTTTGAAGAAACTATTTCAAACTCTTAACTAAAAGTGGTGGTTCGTAGCAACTACAATAGTTTTGTGTTTAGCTGAAGTTGTTCAATACTAGATAGCGGTCTCACATTTTTCTGTTTTGTTATGGCCATATGAGTTGTTGAACTGTAGTTTTTTTTCATTCTATGAGTAGAAGAAGCTTAGCAATTTATAAACTTTTTTAATTAATAGGTGTAATTGTTTTTTTTTTTTATTTAGATTTAAGCGTTCCCTTAAACTCAAAATTGCTTTTATTCCAATTAAGTTTTTTGTGTGTACATGGTAATGCCGTCCATGGGTAGGCAAGTGTGGCCAAGCTCTTACCATAGATAAACTAACCTAGATGTTAAAATTTCCAGATATTGGGAAATCAAATCCGGTTTTCTACTGGTTGCCCCATACCCGTGTAAACCTGAGCATGAATACGTGTGAATTGTCAACAATGTCAAAATTCGAGAAGATTTAGGAGCGACGCTTCCCATATAAAAATGACGCGGTGAATACCGATTTTGACATTTCTCATATTTACAACTCGAATTTCGTGTAAGTTGCAAAAAAAAAATTATGTTGGACAATAATTTTCTTTAATATATTTTCTAGTACAACAAGAAACCAAGACATCTGGAGCAAGTAGAAATAATTTTCTACAAAATACTGCTGCCACCAACTTATTGCTTTTGTGTGGATGCGGCAAAAGTAGTTGGAATAGTTTGCTTACATTTTCTTGCGAGAAGGTAAAAACATTTTAATTTCAAAATATTTTATTTTACTTATTTTTTGCAGTAGGAACAATAACCGTAAATGTTCTACTCAAGAGCATGAATAAATATGGATAATTTATCTAAATAAAGAGATGTGAGTAAAAAGTATACATTTTAGTTTAGCCATACATGTAATGTCTTTTTCTTCGCAGATTGAACATTTGGAGTATAACCACAGAATTATTTTTTCCGCATGTTAACTATATGTTTAATATAAATACTTAATGCCTTTTTCTCGATTATTATTTTGTTTTTTTTATTCAATAAATAAAATAAATTTAAAGAAATTGTTTTTTTTTCTTGGATTATGCACACCATCTTTGACGCATGCAAAGCTGTGCGTGAACCGATTTTTTTTACTGGGTGTTCGGTTTCCGCTGTAGGCCTATTGCACCCATCCTGAATAGTGAAGAATAAAAAAAAGATTTAAATTAAAAAGATTACAGAAAAAAGAATGTTTTATTTTTTTTTCTAAATCAAGTGGTATTATGTGTAATATAAACATGTATGCATGTATTTAGGCGATAAAACTACATTCGTATTCTATATTCTTACTATGCATATTACAAACTTACCTGGCTTGGATGGTACAAAACTGCATTTATTGTTTTTCCCCATTTTTATCGCTCTGTAATATAAAAACGAATTAGTGTTATTGAATTAAAACAATATACATTTTTTTCACTTCTTCATAAAGTTTGACATTTATTCTTTCACCACGGTGTGGGAAAATTTTTCGCTTCACCATGAATGCTTTTATCAGGAGAGTATGTTCCGAAATGTAAATTACAATTCATGAATATATTGTATCAATTATTGTATTAACTTTTCATATGAAGTAATAGAAAAGGATTAATGATTATTTTGACTGCTTTTATTGGTGAAAATATAACTTTACATAAAAATTTTGCAACATTGAATTTAAAATTGTGAAATAAAAATACCACCCCTTTTGTATTTTATAATGTGTGAAAAAAAAAACATTCTCGAAACATGAAAACGTGCCCTGAAATATTTTCATGAAAATAAATATTTTCCTAAAAACTAAAAAATTATCAAAAATATATTTTTTTTTATTATTATTATCAATTAATTATTATTATTAATTAATTCATTATTTAATTAATTTATTTATTTAACACATGTCAAACTAAGAGAACAACAAGCAAATTGATTTTAAAAGATACCCTTAGGTTAGGTTAGGTAAGAGTGGCTGTTGGAAATACCAACCCACATAGGGCTATTGGCCCATTGTGATGCCACGTGGATCTTTGATCCTCTTACTAATGGAACCAGTTTGAGCTTATAATAAAGCGTAGGAGACTGTTAACGTTTATGTTTTCTAGATCGTTTAGGTCGTTGTAGAAGAAAGCTCCTAGATGAAGCTTTCTTCTCTGCGAGAGAGCTAGACATGTCCAGAGTAGGTGGAGGATTGTCTCCTCCTCTTCCTCGTCCATGCAGCTTCTACAGAAATCATTTGTAAAAGCGCCAAGCCTTCTTGCGTGCTTGCCTATGAGGCAGTGTCCAGTAATGACACCTATTATGGCGCTGAGATGTTTCCAGCCTTGGCAAGATCTGTTTGGTCGCTAGACATGTTTGCCCAGCAGTCCACCTAAGGTCTGTTCTTTTATTGGCATCCAGGTTTAGTGTTAGTTTGCACGTAGCGATTGGTATACCTATACTACCTTTTTCCGGTAGATTAGGTAGAGTGGTTCCAATTTTGACGAGCTAATCGGCTCTGCAGTTCCCTGGAATGTCTCTATGGCCCGGCACCCAACAAAGGTGAATGTTGAACTACTCTGCCATCTCCATGAGAGATGATCGGCATTCAATGGCGGTTTTAGAATATAATGAGACCGAGTCCAGGGACTTGATGACAACCTGACTATCCGAAAATATGCGGATATCCCTTGTAGATATCACGTTTTTCTACAGCCAGGACAGAGCTCCTTTAATCGCCAAAATTTCTGCCTGGAACACGCTACAGTGATTTGGAAGACGGAAAGAGAGGCTTAGATTTAGCTTATCTGAGAAAACACCGCCACCATCTCTGCTATCGGTTTTAGATCAATCTGTGTAGAGATGGATTGACTTATCCTCCATGAAAGCATCTTCCTCCCAGAATGATCTAGAGAGGAAGCTTACATGGAAGTTTTTGTCAAACCAAAGTTCAGGTATGGTGTATTCGATGTTCTCTGTGAGGATTCCTAATGTATTAAGAATGTTGGCGTGGCCAAATGAATTATTTGTAGTCGCAGCTACTTGCCTGCTAAAAATGTCGAGGGGTGTCAAGTGAAACAGAATATCTAATTCCGCAGAGGGGGTAGACCGCAAGGCTTGTGCATAGACTTGATGTTCTTTGGACTCTGCTTAGTTTAATGCGGTTGAATGCATTTTCCAAGGCCGTCCACCAGACAACCATCCCGTAGGTAAGTATCGATCTTATGACCGAGATGTATAACCAGTGATTTATGCAAGGTTGAAGGCCCTATTTGTTCCCAATGGCTTTTTTGTAAGAGAATAAAGCTATTGTAGCTTTATTGACTCTTTCTTGAATGTTAGGTTTCCAGTTTAGTTTCCTGTCAAAAATGAGACCCAGATATTTTTCTGTATCGGAGAAAACTAAACTGTTACCATTTATTGAAGGAGGGTCTATGATTGGAATTTTATATTTCCTGGAAAAGAGGACAAGATCAGTTTTTTATCAGTTTTTTGGGGTTTATTCCCAATCCACAGCGATCTGCCCAGCGGGTTAATCTATTGAGATTTACTTGAAGGAGTTCTTTAATGGTATTGAGATGCTTTCCTGAGACGGCTATGACAACGTCATCCACATAGGCAATCACTCTGCTACCACCCGCTTCCAGGTATATCAGTAGTTCGTTAACTACTAAGATCCAGAGAAGGGGAGAGAGGACACCGCCTTGCGGCGTACCTCTGCTGACATATCTTTTAGCATAAGTCTCACCCAGATTGGAGTTAATTATCCTGCTTTTTAGCATTAGACCGATCAACTCCCCAAGTGAGTCGTCTACCTGCAGAGTTGCCAGCGCAGTCATGTTTGCGGATGTGTTGACATTTTTAAAGGCGCCCTCTATGTCTAGGAAAGCAACCATTGTGTACTCCTTATATTGTAGGGATCGTTCGACGTGGCTAGTCAGAGAGTGCAAAGCCGTTTTCACCGACTTTCCTTTACAGTAGGCATGTTGAGCCGTAGACAGAAGTCTTGGATCAACTTTATCTCGAATATGGATATCAATCAGTCGTTCTAGAGTTTTCAAATGGAAAGATGATAGACTTATAGGTCTGAGGTCCATTGGGACAACATTAGAATATTTTCCGGCTTTGGGCATGAATACTACATTGACTTCTCTCCATAACAGTGGAGTGGATAAGTTCTACACAGCTCCTCATAATATTTTCTAACACTGGCACAACAATATCTGAGGACCTCTGTAGCTTGGCAGGTACTATACCGTCCGGACCAACAGACTTGTATGGTTTGAAGCTATGCAGCGCCCCGAGCAGTTTGTCTCTCGTAATCAGACCATGAATTTTGGTCACGGTTGCAGTAGGCCTGTTTGGGCTGCTACTGGCCGCGAGTTGGGAGCTACCTGGAAAGTGGGTGTCCAGAAGCAGGTTGAGTGATTCATCACTTGAGGTTGTCCAAGAGCCATCGGTTTTTTTGAAACAGCAAGCCATCATAGAATTTGTAGAGAGGATTTTTCTTAGCCGCGATGCCTCAGAGGTTTCTGTGATTTTGTCACAGAATGACTTCCAGGATTATCGCTTTACCTTCCCCAGTTCTTTTTTTTTATAATTTGAGGGATTCTCTATATGAGTCCCAGTCAGTCACTTTTCTTGTGCTTTTTGCTGCGTTGAAAAGTTTTCTACAAAAGTTTCTGAGCAGTCCCAGTGCCGATGTCCACCAATGTGGCTTTTTCTTGCCTCTTGGTTGAATAAGAGGGCAGGAAGCGGCCATAGCCTGATTGGGAGCCAGAGTAAATTCCTTGACTTTCATGTCAAGCTCATTGGGGGACTTGATAGTTCTGAGGATAGCGTTTCTGACAGTATTCATCTGTATTTTGGCCAATCAGTTTTCCGGTAATTCCGGAAAGTTGGTTGGCTGGGGGGAGCATTACTCAGACTGAATTGGATGTATGTGGTCTGAAAAGGAGTGTTCAGACGATACCATCCAGTTCGTTAGCCTTTGAGTGATGCTGTCGGAGACAAGAATAATATCTAGCACTTCCTGTCGGTTTCTAGTTATAAAAGTGGGCTCAAATATAGTCTAAAAGTGACTCACCTCTATCATTGATGTTTTTACTGCCCAATTACATGTGATGTTAGCGTCGCATCCGATTATGAGGCCAGTTTTTTGCCTTCCAGCTTCCAGTAGTATCCTTTCTAGGTTATCACCAGGGAGAGGGCCCACTTGGCCGTGGCCAAGGTAAGCCGATGCCAGCCAGTAGGAGCCTTTGGCAGTCTCTAGTCTGGCAACGGTTAAGTCGGGGTCACTGCGGTGGGGAAGTAGAAATACATTAAGGCTACGTTTCACAAATATACAATTTCTAATCTTACCTTTGTCTCTTGTATAGAGCGAAGCGTATGTGGGTGTCCTAAGTTCACGAACCACGCCTTCTACAATCCATGGTTCCTGGATTAGGATTATGTCTTCTGCGTTTTTAGAAAGACGCAGAATGAGTGCGGCCGAAGCCCTTTTTGAGTGGTGGAGATTAATCTGGAGAAACCGTATCATTGCTACAGTTTTCCAGAGTCGCCTCCACCACGGTGTTATTGAGGTCCTCCGATTCTGAAGATGTGTACAAAAGCTCATCTTCAATCTCTGATCGTGTAGGACCTCTCTTTGCTTCGTCATCGGTTTCCATTTCCGACAGGGTGTTAGAAGATGAGACCGACGGCTTGATAGTCACGTCGGACAGTTTGGAGTCGTCGCTATCCATTTCTGGAAAGGATATCGACGCTCCGAGATCCAAGGTTGTGTTATCAGGTATTGAAGGAGGAGGAGGTAGCTTATCAGCATCTACCTCATCTTTTTTGTATACCCTTAAATGTATGGACTCGAATTCGAACCGAATCATGCCTTTCGTCTGCGCCAGAGGATTAAGGGATTCCTTATTGATCACGATTAACGGGCATCTATAAGAGCCCCTTAGTTCCTCCAGTTTCGCGACTTTCCAGTCATGAGTCGGAAGAGTCGGGTTACTGAGCCGGATGATTTCCAGAATTATTTCTGGAGAGGAGGGTTCGGCTGGGATCCAGGTACGAGTTCGAAGTCTGCTAGGAATATCTTCCTTAGACACGACCTCGAATCTTGCACCACCTGGCCAAATCTCTCCTAAACCACCTATGGCCTTGGTGAAGAGATCAAGAGATCTCTGGTTGGAACATGCGATGAGCTTGACATGGCCTTGGTGCCAGCCAGGGTCGCTTGTGATAGGAAGTGGTCCGGGGTTTTCCCGCATGATGGCCAAGAAGTTGCTCGAAAGTTTCAGCTTGACCAGCTGCCACCGTTCAGGTGTAATGGAACCGTCGGTATCATTCCTATCGATCACCGCGATCACCAATGCGTCCTTTAGGACTTTATTGAAAGACCTCAGAGATGTGCTGTTGGATAGCCCAGGGGTTTTGGAACTATGTGTTTTGGGCCTCTTGGAAACCGGTACGTTTTCCTCCAACGATCTCTGGCGCTTCGAGGAGTCTTTTAACATTTTGGGAACAGTGGAAGCAGTGGATAATTTTTTTTTTTTTTTAATGCATTTTAGTTTTTTAATCACTAATTGTTACATACTAACAAACAATGCTTAAATGCTACCTTACAATTACTTAACAATCTTATACTAACTTACTGGCCCCACACAGGCACTCTAAGTTACTCTAAATTCTTATATATATTTATTTTGTATACTTAGGGCTAAGAAAAAATTGTTAACAAAAAACTTAGCCTATGGATGTAATTTTTTATTTTTTATAAAAACTTAATATCTAACTTAAAATAAAACTTAGTCTACCTAAACATTATACACAATTATACACATACATTAGTATATACCTTTGAATACACCAATATATGTATATATTTCTTAAGTGCTAACCTAAACCTATGTAAGCTGGCCATCGCTGTTCACAGAGCAAAGAGATTGGTCAGCTCTGCCCCATTAGTGAGGCTGGTCCATAATTGACGGAAACGTCCATCATTCAACCACCAGAAATGCTGGTGCTGCTGAACGACATCCCACTTATCGCAATTCCCCACCGCCCTACTGAACCTGACACGATCCACACTGCCGTGTGCGACGTCTCTATTGTAGTTGAGACGCCTGTCCCCTATAAGCAGTGGGTAATCCGTCTTTTTTTGTATGCTTTTATGCTTTTTAGTCCACTCAACCTTGCTCTTTATATTCGCACTTCTCTCAACCTCCGGAGTGGATCCGAAGGTTTTGATAAAGCGTGAAGCATTTCGGCGTCTTAGATAGAGCGCCTTAGACGGGGCTTGCCGATGCGGCTGAGCTCCGGATTCCTCCTTGGAGGGAGGAGTTTTGGTAGCAGTAACAAGTCCGTAGCCTGCCACAAACTTGCTGCTGCTGGAGGAAGTGATAGGACCATGGCTTGCCACAGTCTTAACACACCCTGAATCTTTAGGCTCGTTGCGTTTGCCTTTAGAGTATGGTGTACCATGGCCTGCCAAAATTTGGCCTCCTCTCGACAGTGCAGGAGCCTTGCCGGTGGTCGGTGTACTCATTGTTCTACCGCCCGGTATTAAAGGAGTACCGGCCTCGGATTTTGATTTAGAGGTTTTATCCATAAATGGACCCACGAGTAGCGGGGAAAGTGGTGTCCATCTGTACAGAGATCCGCTGTATACAGATAAGGCTAGCTAATCCGGAGGTCACCAGGTATCCGGATACTCCGTTCGCGACTGAGCTATTTTGGAGATGCTGGGCCTCAGCCAGGTTAATCTTCAGCACTGGTCGTATGACACCTTTATCCAGCCCAGGGGAAGAAGGGAGTATTTTGGGAGTTGGGGAGGGGAGGGGAGCATCCTTTGGTTTCAGGACTCAGAATTTCTTCTCGAGATTCATTGAACCTACTCAGCCTCTACAACTCGACAAGTTCGATGCTCGCGGTAGAAGAGAAAGATGCTCTTAATTAAAAAAATTTTCATTTATACATTTATATTATTAATTATTAATGATAACGACACAGCAAACTGAGCAATCGCAAGTATATTGCAGCAACTGAAAACACACACGTATCCTACTTAGAAAAGACTGAATTTATTATAAAATCACACACAACTTTTAAAATTCTTCGAAACCCGGCCTTCAGTTGTTCAAACGCATTTTCAACAGCTCGTCTAAATTATGGAAAAACAACGATTTTCTTTTTTCTTAAAGTTAAAGCAGTACAATATGGATACGGCTTCATTAAAATGTCGGAGAACCGAAATGTTGAATGCCCAAAGAGAACAACTGGAACATTAACACCGCACTAGGTCTTGGACATGTTAGAAAGCACTGAATATTCATGATGTATCCTAAGAGAAGAGTTCTCAAAGATATGGCAGTCGTTGCACCGACCGGGACCACTTACCTTAATGTAAAGGGATCTGTATCTGAATAATAGTATAAAAGTTAGAAATTGGTTGGTCATATTACTAATTTAACCTAAAATCAAATGAAGCTAGAAATACTATGAAGAATACCCTTTGTAGTTGAAATAATTGACAACATCTTCTGCTATTAGCAATGTGACAATCCTCTAGAAAAAGATATATTAAACGTAATCAGTTATAATAGTTATAAGATGGAGATACATACCTATTGCTCCTAAGCACTGTGGAAAGTCTAATTTTCGAAATCCGTTTTCAATCATCAATTCCTCGCTAAGTTAATAAGCAGTGAAGAATATCGGCGAAAGAACATTCCAAGGTTTTTGTTAGAAAACCTTTTAATATATGCAAGACAGCGCATTGTTCCACTCCAAAGATATTTGCTGCGGCGGATCCCAGAGCATACAACGCAATTTCTACTTTTTTGCTCACTGGTATGTATTTTTTGTAATTGGTGTCTTTTCTTTTAAGTTGTTTAAGGTAAGCACAATTTTCAATGTACTTGTACTAATCTGAAAAAATTTAAACATTGTTAGTAATAATATAGGTATTATGGCATTGTATTTACCTTAATCCAGACTTTTCTCTGTTGCTTCTTTTTAAACAATGTTTTAAAGGCAATTCTTTTCCTTCGTTCTTCGTTCTTCATGACTTTTAATAAGCATTAGTGTTGTCTTTTTAATAAAAATGAATTCTACTCTCTATCGATTTCAGTACATTAAACATTTTAGTTTGAAAAATGCGTATTGCACCAGCGATGTGCTCATTTATCTTTTTTATTTTGTTTTAAATCTATTAAACAAATTTTCTAATAAACAAATTTTTGTTTGGGACAACTCGAAATGATAGAAAATAACATTTGTTTTTGATTAAAGTGACAGGCAGAGCGGCGAAAGTCAATTTGTTTTTGTTGGAGACACTTTATAAATCTCGATTCCCTAATGCTAGTTAATACTCGTAATTTGGTGGAAACACAATATTAGGCTTTTCCTTAATTTTTTTTTATTTTGGAGCTAATGGTGTAAGACCAGAGCTCATCTAATATCCATCTTAAGCAAATCTAAAAATGTATTACTGACGTTTCGCACTATTTTGCCTGCTGTCAAACAACAAAAATCGCTCAGTTTCGCCGCGACAGTTGTCAAGATTGGTTGTTTAATTAAAGTTCGTTATTGTGGTTTACTGCCAAGAAGCGTGTTGTTTTTTCAAAACGTAAACACTTTCTTTTCGCTTATAACAGTATCCCATTATTATTTGCTTACTTTACTTTAATAAATAAACTAAATTGTGTGTGCGTTATATTTTTAATGCCTAACATGAGTATAATCGACACGAATGTCCATAGTTATTTTTTTTTTTTTTTCAGAAAGGAAAGTTATATATTTGATGCTGGAGTTCTCGTGAGAGTTTCATACGAAACAAGACAAATCGTTTATATCGTATATGCACGTTTGAATTTCGAAACAAATTTTGTGAACAAAAAATATCAAGTTAAAATATACATCGCATAAATTAAGCAAACAAAATAATTAAGAAACAATGGCAGCAGTATCAGCGGCGGCTACAAGTGTTGTTGTTTTGGATCGCGGCAATAACACAACTTGTACTATTAATTTACATGGTAAGTTTTCAATTAATAAATACATACATGTGTACATATGTAGATTTCCTGTAATTCTAATGCTTTTTATCTGAATTGATGGTGTATTCTATTTAGTTCTTATAACATCAAATCACTAAACGTGTTGTATGTATGTATGTACATACATGCATGCATAGATACATATTTACAATGTATATTAACTAATCTACTGTCATTACAATAAAAAGAAAAGCCGGATTAAGAAAGGCTAAATCAAATCAACAATTTTAAATGAAGAAAACAAACTGTAAATCCATATTGCAATTGCTTGTGCTTGAAAATGCTGCGCAGTTAAATAATTGTATTAATTATCGCAATACGAGGGTCAAAAGATGAACATAAACATATATTCATAATTAAATATATTTAAAAAATTTAATGTATGGCAAGGTGTTCAACATATGTACATGCATATGTATAAACAAATTTATTTAATTCTGTAAAATACGTACATATCTACATATATGAGTACATTAATTATGTAGAATAAATCTATCCGATGAAATTAATCACACTTGCAAATAGAACACAAGCTTATTTTCTTAGGTAGTGTTGCGGCGAGTTGGCCGCAACCAGAGTTTTTTTGTGAACTACTCTGGCAAGTGAAAGAAACTGCCTTTTTTGGCAAGTTTTACAAAACTTTTATTTAATAGATATGTATATTTAATTATAAAGTCAAATTAACTTAAGACAGTAACCTACTTAGTCTCTTTCTCCAGTTCAACTTGCTTAAATTCACGATTATCTTAAATTGGGTCCAAGCTGAATCTAACCTAACCAGCAGGAATCAGCGAGGAAATCAATCCGTCAGTTAGTAACTCCACCTATCAGTCATTAGGTGAAGCTATTACTTTATGGTGCGTTAGCACTTTCGCCAACACTCCCCTGCGGTAGTTTCACCGGAGGACTGATATCTTCTGGGCCCTGGACGTCAAGGACCGCTAGCTCAACTACAAGCCGTTCGTAGATCGCGCTCTGCGTCTTTACATAGGCGCTGCGACCTTGCCCGTCTTGTGATCGCTTGACCTCTACTATTCGGCCTTAGGGCCAGCAGTTTCTGGGATTATTTGGGTCTACGATTAGTATATTGTCGTCAACTTCCAAGGGTTTCACTGGTGTAAAACATTTTGCGCGCCTGGTAAGGGTGGGTAAGTATTCTGCTACCCAAACTGGTGTGAGATAAGCCAATTGTTTCGGAGCACTCTAACGTCGTCGTTGAATTCCACTATAGGTTTATGTCCACTAACCGAACCCAACAAAAAATTGGTTGGGCGTGAGGGCCCCTGGGTTTTCCGCGTCTATGGGCATGTACGTCAAGGGCCGCGCGTTCAGGTTTCCTTCTGCTTCAATAATCATACTTCGCAGTAGCTCGTCGTTTGGATTCCGAGTCAGTGTGGTCGCATAAAGGACAGTTTTTATTGAGCGCACTAAGTACTGCCAACTGCCGCCCATGTGTGGAGAGCCTGGTGGTATGAACTTCCACTTAGTGATTTTTGTGGTTACCGCTTCCACCAACTTGTCTTGATCATTTTGGTTGCTTCTCGTAGTTCCCTCTCTGCACCGTGAAAGTTGGTTCCATTTTCGCTATGGAACTCGATGGGGTGCCTCGTCTTGCCATAAAATTACGAAGACACAAGATGCACGAGTCGATTGTGTAGGTATAAGCAACTTCTATGTGGACGGCTCTCGTGTAAAGAGAACCTCCCAGCGTTTTTCCGTTCTTCGACCTACAATGACGGTCATCGGGCCGAAATAGTCGACCCCAACGTATGAAAATGGTCGGCTGAACGAGGCAAGTCGCGCAGGTGGAAGTTGATCCATGATTGGTGAACGAGGTTGAGCACGATCATTCTTACATCTTTTACAGGACCTTTTGACCACTTTGAGGGCGGACCGCATTTGGGCAATGTAGAATTTTTGGCGTATAGCGTTCACCACTGTTTCATCGTTTTTGTGCTTGTAACGCTGATGGAAGTCTTTGATGATGTGTGATGCAATTGTATGTGACTTGGGAAGAATGATGGGTAAACTCAAATCTTCCCTAACTCCTTTTGCGAAACGGATCCTTCCATTGGCTCTAATTAGTCCATTTTCATCCAGGAAAGGACACAGACTAGAAAGTGTACTGGTCTTTTCGACCTGCCGATTCGCTTCTACATCCGCCAGCTCTTCCGCATATACGTTTTTTTGTGCCTCTCTTACTAGGGCATTTTCCGCCACCTGAAATTCCTCTCGTGCCAATGGGCCACATAGTTTGAGTTAATTTGTCCTTTTAGAGCTAATATTATAGACGAAACGGAAGACGTACGCTGTGCTTCTAAGCAAGTTTGTCCAGATGAAGATCTCGTTGAATCGGAAAGTTTACTCGTGACCAGATATGTGAACTCCAACAAAGTGCGTTCTAAGCTCCTCAGTTGTAGAGCCTACGATGCTCTCCTGCGGCCAATCTTCCGGAGGAGATTTCAAGAATTAGGGTCCGTTGAACCATCGGCTTGTAGATTTAAATTCGGGATGTCTGCTAGGAATCCATCGCCAGTCCACGATTTCAGTGAGCTCCAGTATTTCGCTAACTCGGAAAGTTACGTACTGCCGATACCGTCGATGGTCGGATCGCAGCCAACACAAAACCGTTTTTGAGTCCGACCAAAAATACTGTTGGGTAAACCTGATGTCGTGCGACTTTGTGATGCTTTTAGCCAACCTCGATTCGGTTGCAGCTCAAGGCGAGGAACTGATTGCGATTAAAGTGGCGCCACTCGGGTTTTCGCTCCTACACGGCTGGCCTCTACTACCTTGTCGTTGAAATTCCTTATATATTCTATTGCAGCAAATCCGTTTTCGCTCGCGTCGACGAATACATGGATCTGTATTTCGGAACCCCAGGTTGACGTCACATAGCACCTCGGAATTTTAACTGTTTCCACCTTGAGTAGATGCTGCACCCATTTTCGCCATTTTCCATTTTCTTCGTCTTTGATTTCATCGTCCCACTCGATCGTGGAACACCAGATCTCCTGAAGGAGAATCATAATATACTCGTATATCAGGAAGAAAGCTATCAGTCCCAATGAGTCGAAGATGGTCATCAGCACTCTCAAAACTTCGCGTTTAGTTGGGCGTCGTGATCCGAAAAGAATTTCTTCTTGTTTTAGGTTAGCGGTGATTTTAAAAGTAAAGCAGTCAGACTCCGTACACCACCACATTCCGAGCACCTTTTCTGTCCTGAGCTCGACATTGATGTTCATGTTCACCTGGATGAATTGGAAATCGGAATCGGATATGGAAACAACCCTGCTGATGTATGTGTCTAATCTCCCGAGCTAATTGGATCGCATCCTCCTCCGTCGGTACGCTGTCCATCAGGTTGTCCACGTAATGGTTTTCCTTAATTGATTGCGGAGACCACGTAGCCCCGAAGGTCATAACCACCATAATATAAGTGTCCGGAGTTCCTTCCTCGTTACAACCCCACAAGAATCGCTGATAGTGTTGGTCCTCTTTCCAAATAACAACCTGGGGAACATTTCCATGATGTCGCCACAGTTCGCAATTCTCTGTTGCCTAAACTTACAGATCACCGGCGTTAGGGGCGTAAGTTGGTCGGGGCCTTTGAGGAGCACCGAATTGAGCGACGTTCCATGAGTTACAGCTGCAGCGTCCCAGACAATTCTGACCTTCAATGGCTGGTTGGGGTTTTCCTCGGGAAAGATCGGAAGGTACCACGACTGACTTCTGTGGTTGGATATTTCTTGGGGTGTGACCTTCCGTGCATAGCCTTTCAACACATACTCTTCAATTTTTCTGTTTAGTACTTCGCCTAAGCCTTTGTCACGTTCCATTCGCCTTTGCAGACATATCAGACACTTTCTGGCCATCGGGTAACTGTCCGGCAATTGAAGTTTATCGAATTTCCAAAGGAGGGTCTCCCGAACCTTCCATCCTTTCGTACCGTTCGGCGGTTAAGCAGATCTAAAGCTCGGCTGTCATCGTGGGACATCATGATCCTTTGCGTGTTCGATGCTCCAAAGTTGTCATCACAAATAAAGTTCCTCACTAGTCGTTGCAGATCTAAATCGCTGCATTCATAAATGTGAAAGCTGCGAGGATTACCATCGCTTCTGTGAATGCGGTCACTTTCGGTGCAACTACCATGGACCACCCATCCCAGCCGATTTTTAGTCGCAACGGGTTCGAGACGACCACCTTCTCTAGATCTGAGCGGGAGTCCAATTTGAGCGTTGTTTACTCCAATGGGTGGCATTGCCCTCTCGTACGAGTTGATAGATATCCCCTTTAGGTGCTCGAATTGAGCTGAGTTGATGGTTTGGGATGGTAGGCGCAGACTATCGACTATGTGGACATCCGTCAGTGGAAACCTCTCTGCATTTACATTCGTACTGGATATTTGCAAGCCGATCAATTCGGAGTGGCTCTCATATCGCGAGGCTTTCCTTGAACTTTCAGCTGTTTTGCGATTTCCTTATCCATAGGCGTTGCGAATGAGCCATCGTCCAGTAGTGCATGTGCTTTAATTTCGACTCCTCTACCATATATGATCAACGGAACGATTCGAAACAATATGGGATCAGTATTGTTGGTACCACCTTCCGGTGGTAGAAGGAGAAGACTCGGCTCCTTCTCGGTCATTGTGTAGTAGCTGGTGGTGTTTTAGAACACAATTATTTTTTCAACAGACCGCTTCACCTTGCACCTGATGTACAAATGCCTTACTAGACATCTACGACATAGTTGATGCCTCTTGACTTCTTCCCATTTGGCAGTACGGCTCAATTGTTGAAACTGCTTGCAATCAGTTACTGAAGCCAATTTACCACCACAAATGCAGCACTGTATGTATTTGATCCTCTTCATTATGAACGTTCAAGAACCCCTTTTCCTTCCAGTTCTTTTCATCATCAGATGCTGCAGACGGAACGGAAACCAGAACTCCGTTAGCAACCTCGGCCATCCGATACAGCCACGAGCTGAAGTCGAGGAGCGTGCATGTTGGCAGTGTTTGTTTGTGGATAGCCCAATTAAGGCACAACGTAGGTGGCAACTTTTCGACGAGGTCCTGCATCAGCATGGGGTTGTTAAGATGATCCACCAATCCCGAGGCCTCTATGGTTGCCTAGAGGTTCTGGAATGCTATGGCAAATGGGACGATAGTCTCCAGCTTATCTGCCTTTGGAGGAGGTGTCCTGGCGATTGTACGTAGCAGCGTATTGATGATGAGCTCTCTTTGGCCTACCGAATAACATCCTCAGGGTCTCAAGGCTATAAGGCTTCTTACTGCTTCTAACGCATCGCCCTTCAGAGCCTTATGCAATCGTCTAAGGTTTTCCTCATCCACAAAACCACCTAAACTTGTACTCCTATTGAAACGATAAGAAGCGGCCGCTCCGAAGGGTTTCCGTGAAAGATAGGTAGGTAAATCCCGTGACATTAAGTACCGTGCCACGAAATGGTTTTTGGTTAGGTGGTTATTTTGCAACTCATGTTGACTCATATGGAGAGAGCTCCAAGGTTGCGAAGTCTGTACTGTAAGCTGTCGATTAGTTGAAGTATTGTGTGACGGCAACTGGAAGTTTACTTGGGCTTAGCCGAGTTTCTGCGACGGAACAAACAATAGCTGATGTGGATCGATCGAGGGGCATGCGCCAGTGCTTCTTTCTCTATCGTGTTGAAATGGAGGAGGACGTGGTCCGAAGCCTGATTGAGATGGCTGTGGGAGGGTTGCCAACGGTGGTTCTATAACTGCGCTTCTCCAGGGTCGGGAGGTGTCTTGATAGGAAAGTGGCACAAAGTCGGGTGGGTGTAAACCAACACTCGTTGTAGAGTGCAGGCAATTCCATTCTGGTATTCCGTCAACCCAATTGTCTACGTTCATTTGTGTAGTGGTTGCAGTTTCCGCCTCTGGGACGCTTTCATCCTAGTCGTCCGATGAACCTATAGCCTGACTAAGAATAAGATACTTTTTATATAAATATTCGGCATCCTTCTTTTTTCGGAGCTGGAGTTCTTCCTCGACTCTTTGCAACTCGATCTGCATGCGTTTGGTAGACAACTTGGATGATCTTGAACTAGTTGAGCTTCTAGACCTCGGTGGTTGAGTCACACGAACTGGAACAATACTCTTCTCCTTTACACGGGGCAAACTATTGTTGGTAAACTGACCGCGTGTATTAAATCCGACGATGGAAGTTACGATTCTAGGAATGGTAACCGCATTGATTGTTGTAGAACCTTGCCCGGTACTTACTGCAGATGCTAATTGTCCATTAGGTCCATAAATTGTAGGTACGTTTGGTTGCAAATGTGGTAGCGCATCTGTAGTTTGCACTGCAGTCATTGCATACGGGTACGGGGTGAAGCTAGCTAGGAGTCGGAACAGCATTTAGTGCAAACTCAGCAGTGTTTGTTTTTGATATTTGTTGCTGATGGTGCCCTCGATGATTTGCTATGCATATCGGCGTTAATATCAACGAATCTCACAGCAGATGCAGTATAAGCTTCTGAAACGTTAGATAGACACATATTCTTACTTGTACATTTCTTGCATAAATAGGATGCATCTTGGATAAAGCTGCCTACACCGGCGCAGCTGAAGTGGTCCCAGGCACTACATTGATCGCATTGGACCATATTCTCCGCTGAATCTGGTGCATCACAACTGCCGCAGTTGTATTCTTCGTTTTGCGGTTTGGGATTCCTTGCCGGTGATCGCAAAGGTTTCTTCCATACACTGAAGTGTTGCTGGATCATTGGCTTTTTCGGTGGCATCCTTATGGTAGTTTAGCTGACAATGGATTGGTCAATGGTATGATTGTGGAATAATCCGCTTCCAGTACAAGCGGGATAAGTTTTGTAAAATGTTGCGGCGAGATGGCCGCAACCGGAGACTTTTCTGTGAACTACTCAGGCAAGTGAAAGAAACTGCCTTTTTTGCCAAGTTGTTACAAAACTTTTATTTAATAGATATGTATATTAAATTACAAAGTTAAATTTACTTTAGAGAGTAACTTACTTAGCCTCTTTCTCTAGTTCAACTTACTTAAATTCACGATTATCTTAAATTGGGTCCAAGCTGAATCTAACTGTTACAGTTGCAGGTAACACTTCCATGAAAAACAAGAACATAATCTAAAACAAAAGCAAAATTGTAATGCAAAGGCGACCGTCCGAGTTCCCACCAAAACGAGCGACACACGATACCCGCGTGATCATTGAATCACAATAAAAATGATGACACAATGTCTACAAAGTATCCGCTCGTGTCAGTTCTAAGAACTACCGGACGATCACCTATGCAACCACTGCAACTTATGTTTTATTGCATAGGTTACATAAAGCTAACCATACAAACGATAAGTTAGTCTTAAAATATATTCCAACAAGTAAAGTTTAAAGATAAACTCAATAAAGAACATCGGTTTAAAAAAAAGGAAATTTTATTTTTTTTTTTGAACAGATAGTGTCTAAAACTGGCGCAGTCGGTAGGATTGTGTCAAGCTTAAAAAAAATCAGAAGTTTTTTTTTTGTATACGTGTTTACGTTTAATTGACATTCCGAAATATTTGTGATTATTAAATCGCGAACGAAAAGAATCGTCGCGTAATAATAAGAATCAAACAATAAATCGCGAACGAAAGAATCGTCGCGTAACCAAATGTAACATCAAATTGTGTATATAACATCAAATTGTGTATATACGAGGGGCGTTCAATATATTCTCGGTATCGATATGAAGGAAAATGCGAATTCAATTTAAATTGTTTTTATTTTTCAATATAATCTCCCCTAACATCAATGCATTTGTTACATCTTGAGATAAGCTTTTTTAAACCCTCAAAAAAATAAATTTCCTCTTTCTCTGCAAAATACCCATTTATTGCCGACTTGAGTTCTTCATCATCCGAAAATCTTTTTCCACGAAGACATTTTTTCAAATCCGGAAACAGGAAATAATCACTAGGGGCAAGGTCTGGACTATAGGGTGGGTGTTGGATTTCTTCGAAACCACAATCTCGCGCAGCAGCCTTGGAAACTCGCGCCGTGTGAACAGGAGCGTTGTTATGAAGAAGCAACACACCCGCTGCGAGTTTACCCCGTCTTTTATTTTTAATTTCCTCCCGCAAATTATGCAAAGTGGAAGCGTAGGATGTGGCGTTGATGGTTTCACCTTTTTTTTTGTACTCAATGAGCAAGATTCCCTATGAGTCCCAAAAAACTGTGGCCATGAGCTTCCCGGCAGACGGAGTGACTTTGAACTTCTTCGGGTTGTCTGTTCCTTTTTTATGCCACTGCATGGACTCTTGTTTGCTTTCAGGGTCATAGTGATGGACCCATGTTTCGTCCCCAGTAACAATTCGATCCATAACACCGTCCGCGTTCTCACTACACATCTCCAAAAGCTCTCTACAGTATGCGATTCTCACTTTTTTCTGAGGCGCTGTGAGCATTCGTGGCACCCACCTTGCACTGACCTTTGAAAGGTTAAGATGGTCATGAAGAATAGTGTGAATGGTACCAATTGAAAGCTTGGTGATCTCTGTCATCATTTTCACCTTTCGGGCATCCTCAAGAACAAATTTTTCGACTTCTTTGATGCTTTCTCCCGTACAAGCAGTAGCCGGGGCGCCGGAGCGGGGGTCGTTTTCAATGCTCTCTCTGCCTCTCTTGAACTCACTTGACCACTTTTGCACAGTTGATAATGAAGGTGCGGAACCCTGGTAAACAGCCACCATCTCTTCACGAATAGTTTTTTTTTTACTTTTTCCTTGCTTAGTGAGAAATTTAATTACAGCGCGATGCTCAATTTTCACCATCATCGTCTCAGTTGCCATTATGATTCTGTTTAACTAGAGATAAAACGCGAATTAATAATCACATTTATATGAAATTTTACATGAATGCACTAAAATAATAGTATTACTTGATGAATAAGTCAATTTATATATACAACATATACACAGCTTCACCCCGATACCGAGAATATGTTGAACTCCCCTCGTACATATATCGTATACAGTGGACCAAAGAAATAAATTTGATCGTAGCAATTATTAGCATATGAGTGTATAATTAATATCAATCGAAATTAATAAAATATATGTGTATACGAGTGCAGTAAAACATAACAGTAACAATAAAATATATGTATATACGAGTGCAATAAGACATAATAGTGACCACTACAACCACCAACTGAGCAAGGAAACCCGCCATCAAAATCAGCATCAAGATCACCATCAACACTACCATCAATAACATCCCAACATCAAGGAAACTCAAATACAAAAGCACTAATAATCTATTCAGCATTGGTAAGAATTAATTTTAAGCAGTTATTAACCTTATGTCCACACCAGAGACACTGGAAGACCAGGTAGAAATTGTTAGACAACAGTCAAGACAATTAACCGACTTAGTGACAACCTTTCTTTACAATACTGATAACACACAAACGACCATGCTTACTCTAAACATCGATCCCCTCAAATACCTCTCGAAGTTACTCGAATTTAGTGGTGATTTCAGGGACTTGCAAAACTTTGTAGACTTAATTGATATAATACACCCTATTATGATCAAATATGATCCATTAGCCCAGAGTATCTTTTCCGATACTATAAAATCTAAATTGAAAGGCAGAGCTCGCGAAGTGATTGAAATTAACAAGCACACTACAAAATGGTCGGAAATTAGACAAATCTTGTACGATAATTTTGGCGACCGTCTTACGCTCGAAGAACTCTTCGACGAACTAAGATCTGTCAGATTTAGGACGCACGCCATCGATTTTTATAATGATATAAAGGGTATCTTAAGAAGACTGAACGTCAAAACTAAACAAATAATGGGAGAAAATGAAGAAAGCGTCGCAGCAAATATTGCACAAAATAAGACTTCCACTTTAGCCGTATTCCGAAATAAAATCCCCGAGCCAATGAGGTCTCTCCTATATTGTAGAAATCCCGACAGTCTCGAGGCAGCCTTAAATATCATGCACGAATCAGGATATGCATATTTTAACCCATACCCTACAAGTTCTGGATCGTCCAATAAGGTCAAACATAGCCAAAATAGATCTAGAGAAGAAAGCAATAGGTCTAATAACACTAACCGTAATCAGGGTAATAATAAGAATAGAAATTTTAGACATGATAAAAACAGACAACATTCATACCGTTTCCATCAACAATCAAGTTCACATACTATTCCTAATAACCATATAAATCCAACACCTCATAATTATACTCCAGGACCATCTACATCCCAACCATATCATAACCAATCTAGTCGAACATTTGACGGCAACCTCAATACCAAACTTCCCCAGAACCCATGGAAATTGAAATGACCCAAAGAAACAGAAGCAAACGCCAAACACAAAGAAAACCAGATGAAGGAAATAAAGATAATACTTCAGTCACCAACGTCAGTGACAATGAAGAAAATTTTCCTTCGGATGCCTCGCATCAAAACTGCCACATATAGTAGTTGAAGGCAAATTAAGACCACTAAAATTCGTTATAGACACCGGAGCAACGCACTCGATAATCAATCCAGGGCTGTGCTCTCCAGATAAAATAAAACCTATCAAAAACCCAATCACAGTAAAAACCCTTAACACTGACGTCAAAATATCACAGAAAGCTATTATACCTATGTTTAAAGAATTAGGAAATCCGCAAGACAAATTCGAGATGTATATCTACCCATTCCATGACCAATTTGACGGAGTCATAGGTAACAATATTCTAATCCCACTAAAAGCAAACATAAATTTAGGAAACAACACCTTGTCTTTAGGGAAAAAGCAACTGAAGCTGCATTTTAATGAATCATGCGCTCACTATAAAAATAGATCAACTATCGTAGCACTTTTAGGTGAAGTTACCTTACCGGTAAATCAAAGGGAAGGCCTTGTCTATTTGCCAGAGCAAAAGACGCTGGATGGTAACGACCATTGAAGAAGGTATTTACGAGGTGGATGATCATAAAATATTAGCTCAAGTTAATTTTATTAACGGTACTAATAAACACAAAAAACCCGTTCGTTTCGAGCATATCGTAACTCAACCCGTCAACGAGCAAAATTTCAACATAATTGAAAACCATGAAAAACCGCTATTAATAGAACAACTCAGGCTTGAACATCTAAATAGCGAAGAAAACTTAGGATTAAAGAAAACTTAGGATTAAAGAAAGTCCCGAGGAACTACAAAGATGTGTTCCATCAAGAAGAAAATAATTTAAGCTTTACTAACGCAATAAAGCACCGAATAAGAACGACCAATGATATTCCAATTCAAACAAAAAGCTATCGGTACCCATACATCCACAAAATAGAAGTGGAAAAGCAGATAAAAGAAATGCTTAAAAACGGAATAATACGGCACAGCAATTCTCCGTATTCGGCACCTATCTGGATCGTCCCTAAGAAGGTCGACGCCAGCGGTAAACCTAAATGGAGACTCGTTGTGGACTACCGCAAATTAAACGAGGTAACGATCGACGAAAAGTACCCGATCCCGTGTATCAATGAAATTCTTGATAAACTAGGGCGATGTCAGTTCTTCACGATACTCGACTTGGCAAAAGGATTTTATCAGATAGAAATAGACGAAAGAGATATCCATAAGACGGCATTCAGCATCGAAAACGGCCACTACGAATTTCTTCGTATGCCATTCGGGCTGAAAACAGCGCCATCGACGTTCCAATGTCTCATGAATAATATCCTAGAGGATTATATCAACGTCATCTGTCTCGTATACATGGATGATATAATTGTATTTTCAACGTCTTTGCAAGAGCATCTAGTATCACTAACGAAGATCTTCAAAAGGCTTAAAGAAGCCAATTTGAAAATACAATTAGATAAGTCGGAGTTTCTTAAGAAAGAAACTGAGTTCCTCGGACACATAGTCACACTTGACGGTATAAGACCGAATCCAAAAAAAATTGAATGCATTAAAAATTACCACATACCAACAACAACTAAACAGATAAAACAGTTTTTAGGCCTTACCGGATATTACCGAAAATTTATCCAAGATTATTCGAAGGTAGCGAAACCTATGACGAAATACCTCAAAAAAGACGTCAAAATGAATATCGCAGATCCCAAATATGTACAGTCCTTTAACACTTTGAAAACCCTTCTAATCAATGACCCTATTTTAACCTATCCTGACTTTAGTAAGAAACTCGTGTTGTCGACAGATGCAAGCCAGTATGCTTTAGGAGCTGTCCTTTCACAGGACAATCATCCAGTAAGCTATGCAAGTCGCACATTAAACGAGCACGAGGTAAACTGTAGCACCATAGCCATCATTTGGGCTACCGGTTATTTTCGCCCCTACCTTTTCGGTAGAAAATTTAGTATAGAAACAGACCATAAACCACTCACATGGCTCTTCTGTAAAAGAACCAAATTCGAAATTAGTGAGGTGGTGTCTGAAACTTTCTGAATTCGACTACGAAATCAAATATAAGAAAGGCACTAAGAACATGATTGCGGATGCTCTTTCCCGAATTAAACATTTTAGAAAACGAAATAATTCCTACGAGCAAATATTCAATTAACGTTTTTAAAACCCAAATCGTAATTCGAAAATCCCAGTCCGGTTCCCTTAAGTTAAAAAGAATACATGTTTTTAACAAGAATCGAGTAATAGTATATGCCAAAACCTTCGATGAAGAAACCGCTTTAACCCTCCTTAAAAATCATTTTAAGGATTTTAACAATTTGAACGCAATCTTAGTAGAGGATGAAAACATTTTTAATATGATTAAAGAAACTTTTATTAAATACTTTAGAAGAAATGGTAAACTTAAAATTATTAGGTGTTTAAAGTTACTAGAAGACGTAACAGACGAGGAAGAACTAGCCACAATAATTGAAAATGAACATTCGAGAAACAACCACAGGGGAATAGAAGAAGTCTATAAAGAGCTAATAATTAGTTACTATAACCCAATACAAACGGTAAATGGTAAAATTCACGAAGACGAATATAAAGAAATCCATAATCGTATCCTAGAAAAGAAACAAAAGGTGATAAATAGGTTAAACATCAATAGGCAGGACAGTCCTTTAAAAGATTGAAAGAACTTTGTAAAAGAAATTAGATGAGGAAAAAATCATTCTAAATATAGAAAAATCCAAACAGAAAAAGTCGACGAAGACCATCTAAAAGATTTAAAAAACCAAAAAATCTATTACAAAACTCAGATCAAACCACAACAGAAACATCAAACTAGTTGAGACTTAGATTAAAATATATTCGTATACCCTTTTACAGACGGCGACACACCTGACGACATTTATTCTCGCAGTAATTGTGACAACAACTTTGACACAAGAGATGACTCTATACGACATGAACAGCAATAACGGATACATGACATTGGACTTAGAAAAACATAATATTATTAAAGACTATACTAAAGTATTACATATAATTAATACTACGGAATTCGAAATATTAAACAATCACATTAGAAACAATATCTTAGTGTTCCGAAATAAATCAAATTTAGTTAGCCCTATGTACAACGCTATAAGCCAAAACTTTCTCTTGGTAGAAGCAAATCTAGAAATTATTAAACCCCATATTAGATCAAAAAGAGGACTAATAGATTTATTAGGTTCAGGTCTTAAGGTTATCGCCGGCACAATGGACTATGAAGACGAGAAACAAATAAAACGAAAATTAGACGAATTATTTGACGATGACAAGACAGTAATCAAACAAACTAATACCCAAGTACGGATAAATGAGCAAATTTCTGAGCAGATCCAAAACATAACGACTTATATAAAGAAACAACAAACTAATGCAGCATATATATCAAGTCAATAATGACATTTTTTTATTAAGAAACCAGATCGAGGGTGTCGAACAATTACTTTTCTCAAGTAAATTAGGTATCCTTACTAAGAACGTTTTAGGCCCAGAAGAAATGAAATTGATTCCTGATATTGAAATTATATTGATACTTCTGATACCTAGGATTTCTGAACTACCCTATACCAACATTCTAATTGAACCTCTACCTGACATTCAGGGCAAAGCCATTCTTATCAACGACAAAAGTATTCTAAAAGACGCAGGAAATAATATTTACAAATTTCCAGTCGAAAATAATCTGAAGAGAAATTTGGTTACGATAACAGATAGCTGTATTAAAAATATAATGACTTTTACTGCAGCAATTTGTCCCAAAATATTAGACACCATTAAAGAAATTAAGGAAATTACTGCAGGAACTATTGTACTTAAAAATTTTAACAAAACCCAAATTATACATAACTGTAATAATGTTAATCCTGAAATACAAGGAAACTATGTGATTAAATTTAAAAATTGTGAAATATCAATCGATAATAAAACATTTGTAAATTTCGAGAAGAGAATATATGAAACCATCATTTTACCAAATTTAATGACTAAAACTAAAGAAAGCAAACTAGTTAATAATGTTAAATTAGACGAACTTTATGTAAAGCATGTAGAAAATACGAAACTAATTGAAAAAACATCAAATGTCAATAAGTCCTTTAACGCATCTTCCATTACCCTAAATATAATAATAATTGTAACATTAGTATGCATTTATATTTTAAGAAAACGAAAAGTGACAATTGTAAAGGTTTCGTCGGAGCCTCAAGCTAACGGTGGGGGTGTTACAGTTGCAGGTAACACTTCCACGAAAAACAAGAACATAATCTAAAACAAAAGCAAAATTGTAATGCAAAGGCGACCGTCCGAGTTCCCACCAAAACGAGCGACACACGATACCCGCGTGATCATTGAATCACAATAAAAATGATGACACAATGTCTACAAAGTATCCGCTCGGCCAGTTCTAAGAACTACCGGACGATCACCTATGCAACCACTGCAACTTATGTTTTATTGCATAGGTTACATAAAGGTAACCATACAAACGATAAGTTACGTAGTCTTAAGATAGATTCCAACAAGTAAAGTTTAAAGATAAACTCAATAAAGAACATCGGTTTAATAAAAAGGAATTTTTTTTTTTTTTTTTTGAACAGATAGTGTCTAAAACTTCTAACCTCACCAGCAGGAATCAGCGAGGAAATCAATCCGTCAGTTAGTAACTCCACCTATCAGTCATTAGGTGAAGCTACTACTTTATGGTGCGTTAGCACTTTCGCCAACAGGTAGATTAAAATAAGAGGTTTCATTTTAATTTATGAAGAAAACACGTATTTTTTATGAAATAATGGTTGTTTCTAATAATGAAAAACAATATCAGCGAAATGACCTCACCAACTTCTGTTGCACATCCAGGCTCTATCTCATCAGTAACCCCACGGATGTTAGTTATGATTACTTCAATTGTCTGGAAGAGTCTTGGCATAAACCTTCACATCGCTACAAAGAAAGAAGTCGAACGATGTTAAATCGCATAATATTGGTGGTCCTATTTGATCGACATTTCCGGAAAGTGCAACAGTTTTGCCAGTGGTGTAGAAAATAGGACCTTCTCGTTGGAAATAAACATCCCGCACAACTATACCTTCGAGTTCCGGGCAATTCTGCTTATTTAGGAAGCCTTGAAAATAGAAAGGTTTTGTAGCTCAACATTTTTTTTCGATTAAGTTCTTAATCATTTGCATACATTTCCAACACCAATAATACGCAAAGTTACGACTGCTGATGGCGAGTAAGCTTAAGTTCTTGGGTCAATTGAACCTTACAAGTTGAGTGATGTTTGTGGCAGGCCCAATTCCTAAGATGCATATGAATTTGAGATATGTAGTTTAATAATTGTTGAGCGAGAAGATTCTTTACGTCAACTGAGACACTTTTAATTTTTCGAACTTATTCCGCTAAAGAGTTCACCATTTTTGTTTAAAAATGTTTTAAAAATTTCAATGTGTTTTGTAGCGTGTACAGTTCCATTTTTATTAATGGCGTAGTTTTTAATGGCCAAGAAAACGGACTACTCAAAATGAAACTTTTTATTGGAAAACCTTGTACATATTTTCAAGGTTACATTTAGTAATTGTTTGTACGTATATAATTTTTTTTAAATTTGATGACTTATATTGATTGATTCATTCGTTTATTAGTCCAAATATACCGTACATATAATTTTTTATAATTTACAAACCTTAATTTTTAAAATTTTTTGTAGTTTAATTTGTCTACGATTTTTACTGAAAATTGCTGTATTGTACAATTTAGCTACCACTTGATTTTATCAATAAAGTTGTGAGTTTCTTCAAAATATGAATATTTATCTCGTCTTTGATTTTTATTAGCTAACATATTAGAATTTTGGTATTTTTTTTATATTTTGCTACCAAACTGGTTGCATTCTGCTCCATAACTATTTCATTAGTTTTGGGGTTTCGGGGCCAAATAATTTAGTTACAATTGAAATTATGCTTACTTTGCCCTTCCACTCAACATACGGAAACATAAACTCCTCCAATGTGTTGGCTACAACTGAATCTGACCCTCTGACCTTTGTTGAAAATGTTTAAGTTTACGACATGAATAAATAGAATTATTGATCTTGAATTATTTTGTATGTTTATTTGAATTAGCTATCTAAAAAAAACCTTATCAGTATTATGTTAAACTTACCCTTAAACATTAAGACTGAAGAGACTGCAGTTGTAAATTATCCTACCTTTCACTTTTAACATTCTTTAAATTTCCTTGTACTATTCCTGCAAGTTAGTGTTTTTTTACACCCTCATCAGATTCGGTTGTATTTTAATAAAGAATTATAAGAAGCTTAACGGCTCGTGTTTTACTTCCCTTTCACATTTTATTGCCGAAACCCGGGAAATTGATAAACTAGTAATTATTATAATAAGTATCGAAATCGATTAATTAACTCTCAATCGTTACGGAATTAACTAGTTGTGCTTCCTAACGAGGTCAAGTGACTAAATTAGCAAAATTTGCTATAGATTATCTGAAATCTAATAAGGGAAAAGTTAACGAAAGTTTAAATAACCTAGAGTCTATGGAGGAAAATTTGCAGGTTACATTAGATCGTCTAACGGCTGCGTAAGAGTATTTGAGAAAAGTTAATATCGAGATAAATGGTCTTATATAGGCCAATGATTTTAACAAGGAGACTGAAAATTAAAGTCATCACGCGTTTAAAACACCATTTGGCTAGAATTCGTCAAGGTCAGTCACAATCAGCAGATGTTTTACCGCAAGAGACCACAAGTACGGCAATAAACGTAGCAACAAAACCTCCAGGCCCAATATAGCTTGGCTCAGTTTATTTACACAAACTGCAACCGAGAAAGTTCTTCGGCGATTTCAAGAAATGGGTTCCGGTTTTTTAACACTATCTGAGCACGATTGACAAATTTAATTCACCCCTATTACGAAAGTTGTTTAAATTGTTCGACTCGTGTCATTTAGAGAGTCACTTCATTTTGGCGTCGTTTTAGTGTTGGTATTACGAAACTTAAACGACTTTACACTCCCCTCATTTACATTCCACATAGATTCCACAACTACAGCTGGACAGTCAGATTGAAATTTTGAATTGTTTTGTTGCGATATTTTCAAATCGTCCGTTCGATTTTATATCTTTAAATTAGGTTGGTAGCTTCAATTTGGATTTGCTAGTGTTAAATAAAAACAAAAATTACGTAATATAAATATGAACATTATAGAGATTTTTTTTTAAGAAAAGAACTTAACACTCAAGTGGGTACGACTACACTTATGATGTTAAAGCGTTAAAGTGTTAAGTTTTTGGGAAAATGGGCCAGAAAGATGTTTGGGTTCAGTGGCTATTTCACTCCATGGGTGACATCCAACATTTAATGGGGAGACTAAATTATTAGTATAATTGGACTTGTTGTATTTATGCAACTATTCATCTCACAAGATTTTAATTTCCTAAAAAAAAGTCTTTCGGTCACGGCTGGTATTGAACCCCGAATCGTCCGATTGGGAAGCCAATACGCTGCCACTTGAGCTACAGGAATCCAATAAAAGAGAATTAAACGAGTAGGAAAAGGAAGCTTTAAATGGATAGAAATCATTTGTGGTTTTCTCTCAATCTGAAGTTTTTTCATTTGATGTTGATGCAGTTGTAATCATTGATTCATTTGAAGAACGTATGGGTTGTGAAGTACATGGAATTTATTTCGTCGTCTGTGTCGCTTGGATTACTTTTCCAGCAGGACCACCTGTTTCATTTAAAGCAAGAAGTCTTGCTACTACTTCATCAATTTCAGTTAAACATTTTCGTTAGTACGGTCATCCGTTAGCTTTTTGGTCTTTTTTATTGAATATATGCTTCTTATTTACTTAAGGTCAAACCAAACCTATGAAACACATTGTACATAGGTATTGTATTAATTATTTTTTCTTCACATCTTCCATTTGCATACATTTTGCCAATCCTTTTCACATCGAAAAGATGGTCCGAAGTTGTTAAACATTTTAGTTACCTCTCCACACGCAGTTTATTATTTAAATAATGTTTATTTACACTACTTGAGTTTAAACACAAACAAAACTTACATTTTGAAATAATTTTCACTGCCAGTCGTTTGCAAAATCTTAACTGACTCCTTTTGTCGTTAAACTTATCGTTTTGAGTCATTTCATGTCACACAAAGAATACATTCCACAAGAGATAAGTGACTCAAGTCCTTTAAATACCGTAAAGTGATTACTTGTACGACTATTGTAATACCGACTTCAGATTGTCGTTTTGTGACGAGGACTCAAACGACTTTCATAATAGGGGCGATTATTTAGCTTCTGTTCTATTGAGAAAGGAAACCGAGACATGACTGGTCTCACACAAATTATAGCTTTGCAATAGTTTTACTAAAAGAAGAGTACGGCAATAGTGAACAAATAATCGACCACGAAATGCAAGGGTTACTATTAATACCGTCGGTAAGCACCAAGGTAGACGCTTTAGCATTGAGAGGAGAGGACTATACTCGTGTACTTCGGGGCTTGCATCTACCCGCTAGCTTTCATCGTATGTTGAAAGGAGTTTTATTAAGATGTCTTCCAATCCAACTACATGTAGGTTTTTATCGATATTATGAAATTTTAGAGGATAACAGCGCTTCACCCACACAACAGGTAGCTGAAACAAATAGTTTTTCTACACCTTGTTTGCTTAAATTCCTAAGAAGGGGGTGGAATCACTTGAAAAGGCGAATGAGGCGAAATCCAATACACCTAATTGAAAATCAAACCCATGGAATTCATCACGATTTCTCAAAACTGCATTGCCGAGGAAACAGAAAGGTGTTTGTTTTTGTGAAACCGAAAATGATAAAACGAAGTATTGCTGTGGTGCTAAGAAGGGGCACTTCTAAGATGTTAAAGGAATTGTATGCAAAACGACATAGTGGACAATATAGAATCAGTATGAGTGACCCTCTGTTTACTTTTCGTAAGTCAACAAACGTCTCAACTTGGTTCGTATCCAGTACTGCAGAAGGGGAAACTAAGCTCCAGCTATTCACCTTCAATACAATCCTCCCTAAATTTACATATACATATACGACGGAATCAATGCAACGTAGTCATGTATATTTGCAACAGCTTGTGCCTTTGTTTCTAGTGAAGTTTCTCTATTTTTTTTATATCTTCGAGTTGTTATGGATGGTCGTAACCCTAACCAGCTCATAATTTGAGAAGCAATTAAATGCACCTATTATTGGGTCACACGATCTTAGTGTGATTCCTTTCGGAAGTGACAAACCTAAGCCAGGTAGAATGTGCAACAAGGTACCTGAGTGTTAGGGCATATGTAGAAAGGATACAGGCACTTACAGGACAGCTAAATAAAATTTAGGTAACTGAGCAGGGTAGCAGAGAACTAATATTTAGTTTCCTAAATGCATATACGAGTAGAAATGGTTTAAATGAAACATGTAGACAAGTTGTTAAAGCAACGTGGAGAAGAAATATAGGTAGCCCACGAGATAGAGGTAAGACCAGGCCTATAGCTTACGCAAGCAAATCGCTAAACTAACTGAATTAAATAAACCGATAATAGAGAAAGAGTTGCTAGCAATCCACTGAATTATAAACTACAATACATTAGACCTTGTTTGTTCGGCAAGAGATTATTCTGACCACACACCATTAGTGTGCAGGCTGCTCACCCATTACAACCCTTCTTCAAAATTAACCATATTAGCAACAGTAATTGTGTAAATAGCGAGAATAGTTTAATATTTAGAAATGGGAAAGTGCACGCATTCAAAGAAATATTTAATAAGCTGCAAGAAAAGAAAGATATTGGTAAACATTCACCAATATTTTATTATATGAACCTCCGAAGCAAGTTACAAATGAAGAAGAAAAGCATAGATTAATTAAGGAACATCATAACTCTAGACTAGGAGGACATTGTGGTACCAGAAAATTCATCAGCAAACTAAAACAGAATTACGTGTGGAAAAACATGAACAGAATGGTAAAAACATTCATTAATAACTGCGAAAATTGTAATTAAGTCAATATACAATAATAAGATACACCATATAAAATTGGAAAAACACATACGCCAAGTACCTCGTTTGAGACCATTTCAATAGACACTGTGGTACCACTAAGACCTTCAAACGGATTTCGATATACAGGGTGTCCCAAAAATCAACGTCAAGCCGGAAACGGGTGATAGGTCAAGTGGTGTTGGTTATCACAAAATTATAAAAATCTAAGTCATGTACTTTTAAAATTATTGGCACTCAAAAAAAAAAGAAGAGAAATCTGACACCCTGTGATGATCTTTCAAGTGCTGTGACCGCAAATCTTTACTTTGCTTCGATTTTTTTTTTGTCACATAACCCTGAGTAACTCTTCTGTAAATCACGGTCCAAAATTGAAATATAACTATATCTATATCTATATAAATATAAAATATTGCTGTTTTGTCCATCCATGTATCTGAAAATCATTAATCATCCAAGTTGAACTGACTGTACTGACCAGCTTTGGCTATTCGATAGAGATATAAAACGTCAGTCGAAAGGCTTTTTTCATCTTTATTATCCATGGGTGGAGGCATATTCCCCAATGAAATGGGTTCAAAGTGAGGTATAGCCTACGACAAAATGTTTGTTAAAATTTGAAGATGTATTAGAACTTGGTGCATACCAGAAATTGTTGGCGAAATGGAAGTTCGTTAAAATGCAACAAGCAAACAAACCAATATAATGGTTTATTCAACAAAACTTCAAAATTTCGAATTATTCCATTCTCAATTCCAGTATTGGTGGGTTCTTCATCGCAGCAAACTCCTATCAAGCTGGTAAGCGTTAAATTGTTTTCCTTAAAGAACTCCCATAAATGGATTTGTTTAGTATTGGAGTCCTCAGAATCAACTTTTATGTGACCCAACAACTTGTTTTGCGGTTTCTTAAGAATCACAATATGAGACTCCTTTTGTACTCTTGGATGGTATTTTCTATTAATTTCTTTCCGTCTCAGAGCGTCATTTTTTCTACCATCAAAAGAAAAAGCTAGTAAAGCTGAATCATTTTTCTGCATACGTCGAACGGACTCCCTGCATTTCATTTTTTCACGACCCGCTTTGGATTTATCCATAATAATTGCCTCCATAATTTTCATCAGTAAACCCAATGTCTTTAAATAGAGCTGTAGCTAAACAGGAGGCAAATATCTATATATGCCGAATCTATCACACATCATAGCGAAATTAATTGCATCGTATCTTTTAGAGTAAGGTCCCCTTTTGTTCAAAATCATGTCTCTTGCAGCTGGCATTGCAAACGCGATTTCACATTCGACATTCATTTGCGAAGATTCGGCTCTATTCGAAGGATAGACGATATTTTGCACGCATTCGGGAATTGTATTCTTCCTGCTGGTGTGTTGGTCAATCATGAATATTTTTAGGTGATCAGGAATTAATCCACAGGAGCATGGCATTGTTTTTTTTTGCAACCGCACTTAGCAACACAAAATAGTTCATTTATCTTAAGTTCAGTAAATGAATTTGTTCTAGATATGTTTTTAACGTCTCTATGGTATTTTTTGAGGAATGTATTAAGCTTTTTTAAGATGCTCTTTTTATTTATAAGCGTAATAATAATTGGTTCCCAAATTTCAAGTATTTTGTTTGCTTTATCGGCGTAAGGCTTGCATAAGAGTGTTGTTTTTGACGATCACTCACTTAAAAGTAATATTTAAGTATATCCCGATAAGGTGGCAAATTCAATTCTGAAAATTCACTTGGTATGCCAATGATATTTGCGATCTACTTGTATAAAACTTGACGCAGACATCATTATAAGGCTATCAATTTCCGAATTGGAAGAGTCAATTGACATCGCTGATGATGCCATAATTTTATATTATTTATTTTCATACGTTTTTTTTTTTAATAGAAATAAGCACACGTTTCTGTTTTGAAAGACAAATGCTAAGTGAACCAAACCAGCACGTTTAGAACTGATAATAATCTTGAACTTTATTTACTGCTAGTCGATGGTGTTCAATGGCGTAGATAGCTATTTTCGAGAATGGGATAACTTTCCAATAGGGATTGATGCTCTTGATCGCTCCCCTGTCTACGCCACTATTGTTGGTTGACAACCTAGACCCCTCCGAATGAGAAGCGATTGCTAGTACCACTACACCACGGCCACACCATCTTTCTAAAGCTTATCTTTTAAAAGTTTCGTAATTAGTGTATGAAAATAACAATATATTTTTTTTGAATCAAATTAAATTTATAACCGTTAAGTTGCGCCCTTTCTTATGCCACGCCTACTTTTATTTTGTTATTCAAAATTTTCTTTGCAGTTGTAAGGATATATATTTCAAATTTTAGACCGATACCTCACTTCGTTAAAAAGTTACAGACTTTTGGCTTCCACTTTCTTAAATGAGCCCTGTACATGGCATTTTCGGCACATTTCGTCAAATTTAAAAAAAAATTGTTTGGTTAATTAAAAAAAAAATAATAATAAAATTTGTTGTAAGAAGATGAATCAGAATCGAGCCCAACATGATTAGAAAATGTGTTATTTTTTTAAAAATACCTTAAATACCTCAAAATACCTTAAAATACCTCAACCTGAAATCTTTATGCTTCTCAGCGGGAGCTAGGAATTGATTTTATACACATAGTTTCATGGTGAAATTTTCTTAGAATTCATCGTAGATTCCGATTCTGGTGGACGCTTTTTGCGAAAAGAATTGACCCGCCCTAATGTTTATACTGTGTGTGTCCAGTAACAATTTTGAGGAGTTAATCTAGGAGAGGTAAAATATATTATTTAAGTTTATTTCAGGTTGATTAGGTTCCTTGGTACTTACAAACACAAAAAAGTTGCGAAAAAAAAATCGACTCAGAGGAAATGCCGTGGCGAATAAAGTGCGCTATTGTATGCTGCAATGCAACAACTGCCCAATTTCCAAAAAGGAAAATGCTTAGATTTCCTAAAAAATTAACTAAGGAATATAATGACTGGCTAGCACAAGTAGAAGAATCCCGTGATAATGTTGAAAATCATAAACGGCCATACATTTGTAGTAAACATTTCGATTTGAAATTTTTTGAAGTTTCAGACTGTTATAGACTGCATCAGATCTATAGATTCCATAGAATCTGTATGCAAGAAATGTAAAGCGACCACAAAAAATTTTTTTTTTATATTCAACAAATAAGTAGACTGAAAAAAATTAACAAAATCCTCAAAGAGTAGCTCTCTCTTTGTAAAAGTGTAAAATTCAGAAATATCCTGACAATTAAAGTCCGCAGGCTAAAAAAAGATAAAGCACAACTTAGAGAATATCAAATATCAAAAGTTTATCTCCTGGTCTAAACGAAAATGTTTTTGAGGAAATACAAAAAAATGTTTTAACATTGGAACCAAAAGAAGTCATTTTAATATTCGATGAGATGAGTATCCAGGCGAATTTAACATACAACAAATACAACAAAAGACATAATCGAGTTCTTCGCTGATTATGGAGAAAATATGTAAACAAGTGCTTTATCATGTGATCTGTCCAAGCAATATACCAACAAAGCAGCTCGAAATTAAGGTATACAGCTGTACTGACATATGTATAACTCTGGGACTGAACGTAAGAAGCATTTGTTGTGACCAAGGCCCTACGAATCGAAGCCTTTTCAATAAATTAAAGCTGGATGAGGACAACAGTTCCTTTCTTTATAAAGAAAAAAAAGTGTATGGAATGTATGATGTGCCACATTTAATCAAAAGTGTAAGAAATAATCTTTTTAAGATCAGTCTTACAAACTCTGGATGGAGTTGTAAGCTGGAAAATAATTGAGTAGATCTATAATACAGAAAGAAATAATACCACAAAAATGTGTCCAAAACTAAAATATGCTCATATTTTACACAGAATTTCAAAAAATGAAATTAGCGGCACAAGTATTTACTTAGCAGATCCGTGGCTTGCGCACTTAATGCATTACAGCGCTTGAATAAATTTCCAGAGAAAATTGCAGTTTGCGCAACCAACAGCAGAATTTATAAATCAAAGCAATAAAATATTTGATTTATTGAATGGAAGACCTGCACTTATTCGAAATGACTCAAATATTGGATTTTTAAAAGAAATGCAACCATATCTAAAACAAATTCAGCCAATCAATGCAAAATGTAAACCCTTCTGCTTTAAAGCCCTGATTATGATAATTGAAAGAATTTTAATGATAAAAAACGAATTATTCAATGATTACTGTGAGTTACATTATATATATGTTAACAAGGTCAATCAGGACCCACTTGAATACCTTTTTGGAAAAATAAGAGCAAGAAATTTTAATAAAAATAATCATTTGGCTCATTACGTGCCAAAATTATGGCTTTAAAATTTTTGTTTAAGCAAAAATTTTCTAATTGTGAAGAAGAAGATTTTGAATATTTACAGTTAGATTGGAATGCTCTGTTGGATACTGAAAATAAAACAAAGATTGTCTTAACACAGGAGCAAGAGAAAAATGAAAACATATTCGATATAGCCAAATATTGTGAATCCGAACTTCCAGCGATAGAATTACCAGATGATGACACGATTTCAATAAAAATGACAGATATGAATGACATACCCACAAGGTATTTTGTATGTACTTCAAAAGTACTTCAAAATATGTCAATTTCATATACTTACTTTCAGAAATGTCCATTTGCATCTAATCTTAGAGAGAATATAGTTTAACATTGTATCTCAAAAACAAATTTGCACTATCCAGATTTTTTTGAAACGACAAATAAATGTTATTCGCACATTGATACAGTCAATTTCCTTGTGGTAGTTCTGTTTTGGAAAAATTGTAACTGGGTTATTGACAAGAGCACAAACAAGAAAATAAATCCAAAACAAAAGACAAAAAAGTTGCAAAATTTAATGAATATGTATACTAAAATAAATTGTTACATATGTACATAATGTATGAATATTTGAAAAAACACTAAGGCGGTGGTTTGATAAGGGAGGTGGTGGGGGTCAATATTCTGCCACGTCCCCGTTGGTGTAACCTGGAAATCACTTTGGTTAAGGCACTGTGAATAGCTAAAAATCATAATTCTAATATGTATTATGTAAATGTCTAAAGACAAAAATATTTTGCAAATGCGTATTCAGATACATGAACAAAAAAATAATAAAAGAGTGGCTATGGCTACCAATCAGACCTCTTCTTTTATGTAAAATGTAAGGATCAAACACAAAACATACTATAAATGAGAGTAGGAGTACCACAAGATGTATTCAAACAATTAGGAAATAAATAAACATAATTATTTGTCTCAGCCTCAATTTTATAATACGAACATACCTACATACATATGAATAAAGTAAAGTAAAACACAATATCTACAATAACTACAGTACCTGCTATTTAAATTTTTTGCACCGTACCTACAAATTCTTAACTTCTTCACCGTGCCAAAGTCGCAGGCCAGGACAAAAAATACGAGAATACAAAACAAAACTGTGTGTATGTCACAATCTGTTGGTGAAAGATTTTCGCAAAGTAAAAGAAAGGGCTTTTGCACAGAAAATTTATTTTCCATTTTTTTTTCTTAGCAAAGCAGAAAAGCTTTTTGTTTGCCCATCGTTGTTTGCTCATCGCAAAAAAGATCAACATTTTGTTGTATTCGGATGCGACATCTGGGTAAGTTTATTATCTGTGCTTAAAGGTTCAAAATAAGAAAAAACTTGACAAACCATTTAAAAGACCATCTAAAATAATATCACAAAACGGTCCAAATAGTTGTAGTTTTTTAAGTTCACTGGATTACTCGTAATAATTGTTTGGAGCTCTGGTAATCGAAAAAAATTATTTCATTTGGTTCAATAGTTTTGCTTGAGAGACAGTCAAAATTGAGTTATTTTTAATGTCACATAAACATAGATTTTTTTTTGGTTTGAATGTAAAAACTAGGCAAGGGTTTCAAAATATCATGTCTTTTCCGTTTTATGTGATATATTTCGGTACATCTGTAAAATTAAAAATTATGGTAGTTTTTCTTTTTATATTAATTTGAGTGAGGTTGAGTTTAAAAAAAGGTCCTAAAGCGTCCGATCTAAACTCAACAGAAAATTAATTCTTATATATTTGTATAAATATGCTTCAGAACTCAGGTTCGGAAACTTGAATCCCTTTGTGCTAGAAAGATTTGAAGAGGCCAGCCAATTTTTTGTTCTCCCTCTTTCTCTTGCGATAAAAAAAATTACACTATTAAGGGTTTAGCCTCATGTCCGAGGTTACATTTTGAAGGTTTTTAAGGATTTTTGTTTTGCGAAAAATGAAATACAATCTTCTTATGATAATTATATGTTATTATATAATATATAGCTACTGAATAATACAAAAAAAAAAATGTTGTTAAATAAAAAAAAAATATTTTAACGTCATTTTGGTGGGGTAAAGTAGTTCTCTTCAAAAAAAAGTAAGTGGCTGGGGCCCCCTGATTGCTCCTTTTGTAATCATCTGAAATCAAAATTCCAAAAAGATTATTATTCAGTAGGGTTGTCATTTTGTCCCGTAGAGGATCCCGTAAAGGATTAGAGTGAAAAATAACAAACTGGCGGCCTTGTATTTTTTGTTTCAAAAATCGACCATTCTTTTCGGTTTAAAATTGAGATAAAAAAAATCGAATTCTGATACTGGACAGAACCATTCATGTGTAGAATAATGTGTATAAATTTCAGACTAATCGGTCCGATAGTTTTTTTTAATCATCTAGGACGATGGATAGAAAGTAGTTTCGAGAAAAACGCGTTTGATGTTTGGTATAATTCCAACAGCTGCAGGGTACTTTCTCCCCTAATATTTGCTGTAACTTTAAAATGACTTAGTGTCTAAAATTTTCACAGTCTATATTCTCAACTTATTAAACTTTGAAAATATGCAAAAAAAAAATGGATAAATAGAGTTTTTTGAAGATGGAACCTGAGACCACCCCCTTAAAGTAACCGGTTGTATTAGAAAATATTAGCTAAAAATTAAAAATGGACATTTCATACAACAATTTATTAGAAATTTTTATCAACGTCTCGAATAAAAAAGTGTGTCGTAAAAAATTATTACCACCTGTCCAATGAAAATTTGTCAGCAGAAAGCTGCCCGAAATTGAAAAAAAAATTATCATCAATTTATGCTCATCCAGCCTATAGGACGACAAAGATTTTTAAAAAGAACAATGGTTGGATAATTGTCTTCATATCAATACTGAAAGAACAGAAGTAACGTGTAATTAACCAACTATAATACTCGTACATGAAAGTCAGCAAGAATAAGATCAAAAAACAAAAAATAATAAATGCTATCTAAAACATATCCACTGCCTTATCAATAAAGTGTGATAAGGATCATGAAAAGGTGAAAGCTGATGTAACCAGAGCAGTTTTTGCCGCAAGTCTACTGCGATTTCAAGCGAATGAAAGAAAGCATTTCTACTCCACAAAATTATCCTATCAAGTACAAGTAATGCATTGGCTTTGTTTATGGATTTGGATCTGTTAAAAGGAAAATATAAGATTTTGAGAAGTTCCCTGAGAAAACACAACATAGATGTTCTTCCATTCTACAGAATTATAACCGTTGTCAAAAAAGAGGCAGTTCCGGGAAATTAAGAAATCACCGAAATATCAGTTAGAGTGAAATTTCAAGACTTGATGGATCATACTGCAAGGCGGCTTGTTGAAAGGAAAAGTGAGGGGGAATTAATTGCACTTCCAAGAATTCTTACATTACAAAGTAAGTGGGACTGTAATGGATAATCTGAGCAAGGTGCTTACAAGGTGCAAGGTGCAATAAATACACCAGATGATGAAACAGATGCAAACATGTTTATGGCCTCAGTTGTTTCACAGAGGATTAATAATTGAAAGGTGAACACCGGAAGAACCCTCGTCCATCATCAGTTTATTTTTGCCGACCAATAATGTTCCAATATGCAAAGGAAACTGGAGAACTCATAGAAAGTACAGTCAACGACATCAAAAGACAAATTGCAAATCTTCACCCTGCTCTTTATAAAGTGAAATGAAATAACAGATTCAAAGTCAACGCAGTCATGTCCCATATGCAAAGAACACAGAAAAACTTCAACAATCAAGGTGAATCAAATAATGATGAACATAACTACGAACATGGAATTTCTTCATTACTTGCAAGAATCAAGTGCATGGAACTTATTTTGCAACTTGCATGTATACTTCGGCAAGAGGGGGAGGATATTGATGAATAATGATGAAATAACAGCTCCAAAAGCATTTTCTCGATGAGATCGGACTCGTTGTGGATAGACCGAAACGAGGATTTAGAATTACCAGTGATGAAGATTTTTTCAAGAATCAGAGACAGGAGTTCGTATAACTGGGACCAATAATATTTTGAATTGCAGGGTTGGTTAACACTACCGAGTCTGGGGAGTGTGCGAAGAAATCAAGAGTTATCTAAGCAAAAATATCCCGAAAAACGAATTGTAATGTAATCGAGTATCAATCGTTACCACTAGGAGAGTCGTCAAAAATAAATACTACAAGAAATATAGATTTATAGATGCGGCAAAACTAACAATTTTTCAACATGCTTGCAGCCTCATCATTTCTCATTTCTTCGTCCTGTTAGAACCGAAAAAGACTTCAAACACAATAGTCTCCAGAAATAATAAATGTATTAGACATTACCTCAGAATTGACGAAAGTTTCCCAGAAATCAGATTTTTTTTATTTAAATTTTTGGTCTTGAAATATTTGGTCCTGAAATATTTTATTATGTGCTCTGATGTGCCACAAAATAAAAAAACCTTGTTTTGATGTACTTAAAAAACACATTTAAAAATATTTCGTTTGCCTTAATTCACCACTATTTTGTTCGGATTAATTTTTAGACACTCTGTTATTACTTCAATCATGGGCTTTTGAATATTTTTAAAGTAGAAATATATTTGTATCTCATGTGGTGAGAAAGTCCTATTTCAGCAGAGGATTCTGAAACACCCTGTAAAACATTTTTCTCTAAATTCACTAATTTCATAGCCCTGGGAATTTGTTTTAAGCAGAGAAAAAGACTTGCGATATCTTTATTCTTTTAGGAGTTGTGATCTTTGCAAACAAAACTATTTTTATTCATACACACACAAACACACGAATAAACATAAGCATACATCTTATTTTTAAACAATTTTTTATATTCTAGGGGTAAGAATATACCAATTTTTTTTAAATCTTGTACTTGGCACTACTCCATACAATAAAAATCTGAAAAATCGAAATTCTCTAAGCTGCCACTGAAACACCACTGGTTTACATCGAAATTGTTGTTTTAATTATTTTAAAGATCCGCCAAGTGATTAGTGGTGTGTGTATGCGCCATTGATATCCACTGCATTTTCTTAAATGACCTGAGTTAACATTGTTACTTTGCTTTTTTTGTTTTTTATAATTTACGCGCGCCTAAGGGGTTGATACCCTTTTACTGTTGCCATGGCGGAAAGGTAGAAGGAGGAGAAAAGAGAATTGTTTTTTTTTTGTAGTGGTTTGAAACTCAGGTGTATTTGGTTTCGATATTAGCTCTCCAGGGGTGGGAGTCCGAATAGGACAGAGAGTTTTTTCCTCACTCAGAGTGAATTTAACCTTCGATACCCTTTCCTTTCCTTTCTCCTCCTTCTACCTTTAAGCCAGCGTCCTGGCAACAGTAAAAGGGTATCTAACCGCTTAGGCGCGCGTAAATTATATAAAAAAAAATAAATAATACTGTCTGCTGTCGTTAAAGCGAAATTTAAACAAACACCCAGCCATTGTTCATGAATGGAATTTGCATCGTCGAAACCGAAAACCCTTCTACTTTCGGTACGTCTGAATGGCCACATATTCAATGTCGTCAAAAATGTGGTATAATGTTTGTTTTCGTATTTTCTCCTGAATTATGTATCTGCCCCTAAAAGTGTGTATAAACTGAAGTCTTGTTCGATTAAACTGACATACATGGCTGTTTATTATATAACCATACTCGTGCATATGGTTGAGAAGCAAATCTAACCGAACTTTTTGTTAACATATTGTAAAATGTTTGTGTCTGTACAAATGATAGAACTTACTCTATTCAATTGATTTATCTCAATACAATTCAATTTCTCAACTGCTTATCTTTTATTTAAACTACTAAATCACTTCTCTTAGTGCCAATTCACACTTCAAATTCAACTAATGAACTAACTTGCATACCTTGGGGATGCTGGTATTTATATTCGAATGACATACTTCGAGAACAATCCTCGCCATCCAGCGTCCCATACAATTTCCAATTTGCTAGAAAATTCGATTCCACTCTCCAGTTATCAATGGTTGAGACTTTGCTTCTGCAATTCTAGTTTCGACATCTTCTGCTATGTAAATCTAGATGTCACTGCTCACATTTAAATGGTTATCACAACATCATTGATTTCTGAAGATGATCGAAATTGTTTACATACGATAAAACAGTCACATCGTTCGATATGTTAGAAGAAGCAGAAGCCCTAATCACGGTATGGACCCCATAGAGGCCATAGAAAGGGAATTTTTTTTTCTAACGGAAGAAGGAGGCATTTTGGCTTCAAAAGAAGCACGTATACTTCGTAAACAAGAAAGAGCAGTTCAAGATGAGTTTTACGGAGAATCAGAAGGAATTTTATATGCCGCTGTCGTTTTTTTTTTTTTTGCTCCGAAAAGTTTAAATCGCTTTTTCTCGAAACTGCATTTTTCATAACGGCATGCAACATAACTCAAAAAATAATTGTCCGATCGTTCTAGAATTTTGATGAGATCTTCCTGATACTTTTAGCTAAACTTTTGAAACATGATTTTCAATGCAAATTAAATAAATTATTGAAACAAATTCGTAAAAAGAATGTGACTTTTTTTCTGATCTCTATAATTTTTGCAAAATTAATTTTTTTTTTGGGTTTTAAAGCCTTGGAGTAGGTGAAACAATGTTTTCACCTATTTTGATTTTTTGATACAGCTGGAAATTAAAGTCTCCAGCTTGCATGTCATTTTCAAAAACGCTCGACCGTGCAGATGTTTCTATCTGACAATAAAAGATTTTTTTAATAAAATAGAAATTTTTCACAGACTAAAAATCCTTAAAAAATTACTTTGTTTCGGGACCTTCGCGCCTTAGTGCTTAAAAAACACCAGCAATATACAAGTTGTGAAGTTGCGGATGTAAGATCAAAATGTATTTGCTGGATAGCAGGAGTATCTGCCTTATACTGAAGTGAAGTTCATATTTTTTAATATCAGCATCATCATCATTTCAGACCGTACATTTGAAATTCATTCTTTTGAAGATTGGTGTAATCTTTATTCCGCTATTGTTTCTCAGGTCATGACCTATTTAAATTTAAACTTAAAATGTTTTTTTTAAATAATCATATTAATTTTTATTTTCAGGGGCAACAGTCGTTTCGTGGCGAGTAAACAACCAAGAACAACTTTTCGTTAGGTAAGAATGCCCGTTTTTCTTCAATAAACTAGTAAGGCGCAGAGTGCCTGTAATATGTTTGTAACCATGTTTTGTTTGTTCTGATAGTTTTTATACTTAAAGGGTAATAATTAGTCAACATATAGAAATAATATATATATTTTTTTTTCAATGTATGACTTATTCACTTTTAAGGACTGTCAAAATAAAATTATTAGGCCATAAGGCATAAAATTAAAAGAGCCTATTTAGAAAGATTTACTCGTATAAGGGATGAAACTATTCAGAAATATTATAAAAAAAACGTTTGGACAATAATTTCTCAATACTTCAGGGTTTTTAATAAATGTTACTTAAATTTTTATTTTTAATTGGAGTATTATATAATTAATAATGTTAGCTGTGAAATATGATATCATTCAAATGTCATCCACAGTTCGATGATGGCTTCAGCTCTTGAGTCAATAAGATTTTATACGGAAGAAATTAATTTGAAGAGTGAAAAAAATCTATTCTCACAGAGAGAGAAAGAATCGGGAAAACAAGGACAGCTTTTCCCTTGTTGTGGGCTTAGACAAAGATTCTGTCGTGGCCATTAAATTACGCATGACTCACGTCCCTAGCTGCAAATCGGAAGGGTTAGTTTCCACTTTGTTTCAAAATGAGTGCCGATAAGAGACGATTACTACAGTACTTATCTGTTTTAAGTAATCAATCTTCAATATTTCAAGTCTGCTAATGCATGGGCAATTTTGCAACCCAGATTTAGTTGCTGCAGACATAAGCTACGAAACGAACAGAGAATGGCACAAATTCGTCGTTCCGTCTGCTTATTTCCACTATGTATTGCATTATTCGTTATTACCACCACGAAGGCGGTAACCGAAGTCATTGAATATTGTGATTCCAGGAAAATGGAACTTATTACTCGTATATACTCCGATGTCAATGCTCAGAGTACTTTTTGGGGCAGTAGCAAGTGCAACGTGAAAAGCGACCATCTCCTGGATTTCAAACTGATCTGGTTGTCAACAATGTTGGCCCAGCCAACTTTTGTTAAGAGAGTAAGATTCAGGTCGTTTTACCTAAGTGGTGACGGACGAGGCTGTTGATTATTTTGATGGCTTCAACTCGCCTGGCAACGGTGTTGATGAATCGCTTATTTTATGGATCAAAGCAATGCTGACTGCGGCTAATATGTGATGGTGGGGGTAAACAGCGGTTGCCCGCAAGGCGGCGTTCTGTTTCATTGCTATGGTTCATTAGTTCTGACGTCTATGCACAAACATAGGCGGATAATGTAGCTGTACTGTCTGTTGAATCGTGTTTAGCGACTGTCTGCTAAAAAGTGCAGGCAGCCCTAGACGTGATCGACGAATGCTGAACCAGAAATGGGTTTTCAGTCAACCCTCTCAAAACTGAGGTTATTTTCTTTACGATAACGAACAAGCTGATTGGTCTGACTCATCTAGTACTTAAAAGCATCTACATCCAATCCTCCAAAGAAGCTAAATATTTGGGTGCCATCCTGGAAAACAAATTTCTATGGACTAAACATGTAACGTCGAAAGCCTCTAGGGTGATGTCGGAATTCTGGCAGTGCAATGGAGATGTCGGCAAGACATGGAGTCTGCCACCGAAAAGGGTCCTCTGGATCTACATGGCTATGACAAGGCCAATTATATCCTATGCGTCGGTTGTCTGGTATAATAACTTCTCATGAAAATACGTCAAAAGAAGGGTCTTTCTCGGCTGCGTGGTGGCTTTCCCTAGCACACCTGCCTCCGCTATAGATTCTATAGCCAAGACAGAGACGTTCGAGAGAAGTCCGACAAAAATCGATGAATTGCGGTTATTATTATTATTATTATTATTATAATTATTATTATTATTATTATTATTATTATTATTATTATTATTATTATTATTATAATTATTATTATTATTATAATTATTATTATTATTATAATTATTATTATTATTATTATTATTACTATTATTATTATTATTATAGACATTTGTTTTAATCTCAGCTCGAGTGCTGGATAACATCCATCCCGGGCTCGCCTGCCAAGGGATTAGGCTCTGATGGGGCATAATCCTAGTTCTATGCCCATACGGTCTGCTTATATTATTGTAAATTTAAGAATCTTCGAACTATAGCACATGTATCCAATAATACCGATTTCTGAATTTTTGCCATCAGATTTTCCCTCCCATATTTCTTCAGGTTCATGGTAAGGTGATTGGGGACGAGTCCGGTTGCTGATATAACAATTGGGATTATCTCGACTTGTTCTGCATCATACAATTGTTTCATTTCTATGGCCAGAGGGGTCTATTTGGAAATTTTCGTTGCGTAGGTGGTCTGTACGTTTCTGCTCAACGGCACTGCTACATCATATATTTCAATCCTCTTGGAAGCTTTTTGAAAGAGCATGATGTCGAGTTTATTCGCCGTGAGATGCTGGTCTGTAATCACTGTCCGATCCCAATAGAGTTTGGCTGTTGAATTTTTCAAAACGGGAGGTGGGTGGTATTTATAATAGGGCAGTGTATGCTGAACAAGACCAGCTTGTACCGCTAACTGTTGGTGGATTATCTTGGCAACGTTGTTGTGACGATTTGTATAGTCAAGGGGTAGAGTAGACTGCAACTTCCAATTATGTGATCAATCGTTTCTCCAGCGTCGCCACATCGTCTGCATTTGTCTTCGATGCTTTCCCTCAGAATTGCCCTTCGGTAGTTTCTGGTTGGTATCACTCTGTCCTGAATCGCCAATACGAAACCTTCCGTTTGGGAGAATAATTTGCCTTCCACGAGCCACAGATTTGAGGCATTTTTGTCTATGTGCGCCATCTGAAGGTCCTGCGCATGTTTCGGGGGTGGGAAACTTGTCACTATTGAGATACAAAGGGGTATAGCCATCGCTTAAGCTTATGGCCTTCAGGAGTGGTGACGAGCTGCTTTGGAAATAACGCCGTAGCAATAGGCTTTGCGAATGGTGAAGCTCGCGGAGATGCATTATTCCTCTGCCTCCCATACTTCGCGGCAATGTTATTCTTTCGACGGCTCCTTGTGGATGATGGCTTTGATATCGAGTAAGTGATGTGCGGATCAATATGCCCAGGTGCCTTATGTCAGTCTGAGACCACTTTATAACTCCAAAGGAGTAGGTTAGCACAGGTACTGCCCAAGTGTTGATGGCTTTACACTTGTTTCCTCCGCTCAGACCTGACTTGAGAACTGCATTTAACCTTGCCTTAAACTGATTCATAAGGCTCCTTTTGATCATACTTTGGTTTATGCCCTTTAATTGCAGGAATCCCAGATATTTATAGGCTTCTCCGAACTGACAATCTTCTATTACCTGATTTTGGTCTATTGGACACCCTTCCTCTCTTGGGTCTAGCTGTCCTTTTGAAAGGTGAGTCATCTTACATTTATCCAACCCAAACTCCATCTGGATATCATTACTAAAGTTTTTGACTACCTCTATAATTCTGTAAAGTTTATCTCTCCTATCAGCATAAGGCTTCAGATCGTCGACGTACAATAGGTGGTTTAATTGATAGTCGAATATGTCGGTTTTGATTCTGAATCCAGATTTCATTCGATTCAGTATTTTGCTGAGAGGGTTGAGGCCTAGACAGAACCACAGCGGGCTAAGGGCATTGCCTTGAAAAATACCACGTCGGATGGAAATGGTTTTACTAGTGAGGCCGTTTTGACTTAGCTTGGTGTTCCATTTCGTCATTAACTGGCTTAAGCAGTTTACGATGGTTTCATCGACTTTATATATTTCAAGCACCTTTTTCAGGTACTGATGAGGCATTGAGTCAAAGGCCTTCTTGTAATCAATGAACGCCACGCTCAGGTTTCGCTTTTTCTTTAGTGCTATACCCATATCCACGGAATCAATCGTCAATTGGTCTTTGCAGCCCATTGTTTGCTTACTGCAGGCTTTTTGCTCCTCAGAGATTATGCTGTTTTCCGAACAATGTTGATAGATTCTATTGGCTACAATTTTAGTGAATAGCTTAATGTCGTGCACGGACAGGTGATGGGGCGATATTTTGACGGATCATTGCTTGTTGCTCCTTTCGGTAATAAGTATGTTATTCCCGTGGTGAAAAATTGTGGGGTGGGGTTGGCGCACAGCATAATATCAGCTGTGGTGAGTTTCTTGATCCAAAAATTTTGTATCTGGTCAACACCAGGAGCTTTCCAGTTCTGTGTTTCCGAAATGCTAGGCTGACTTCTTCCTCGGAAATCTGCTGGTGAGGCATATGTGTAATGCAGAATTATGTAACTCTGAAGCAATAAAGTGCGCTTTTTCATTGTAGTTACCATCAGAGTCCCATATTTTTTCCCAAAATTGTTCAGTTTCTTGCAATGAGGGACTTTGACTCTCAAGTGATGTAGTAGGTGTTGACAATAGAGAGCGGTAAAGGGCTCTCTGATTTTCATAGAAGAGTTTATTGTGCTCTTTTCTTTTGCTGCATTCAATGTATCGTCTTAGTCGTTTACAAGTTGCCGCTAGTTGCTTAGACTTATTGTTTGGTGTTTTAGCGGTTTGATTAAGGCTGCGACATGACTGCATAATCTGCGTGATCTCGAGCCATTCCTGAAGGCAGTTAACCTACCAATGTCCTTCCTCAAATTGCATATTTTTGTTTCTAGCCTTCTTCTCCATTTTGGGATGGGCTTTGGCTTACGGGTGGTATTGCTTGGTTGGACTGGCTTAAGCTTCCTACCTAGCGTCCTCATTGCTGTTAGTTGTTCCAAACTGACTTTATCATTGATGTACTGTGGTAATATCTCGGTATTGATTGAAGCCATTACTTTTTCCAACCTCTTGAGCTCGTAACTTCGGGGTATTCCGGACCTTAGTAATGGGTCCATTCCTTCATACTCCAGTAGACTTCGGTTGAATTTATCCCTTAGTGTATTGTGTCGACTAATATTAATTACGGCCTGAATAGTCTCTGATCTTGTTTCAGGTGACCAAAGATGTTGATCTGGGTCAGGTGGTACGTCGTTTATGATTAAACTTTCTGGTTGACTGGTATGTGGCGTATTGGATGCTTGGAGAGTGTTGGTAGTGTACTCTGCTTTAGCTCGGACTTCTTCCTTGATCCTCTGTCGTCTATCTAGTTCGATGTTATTGTTACTGATGATGGCATCCTTCCTTCGGGCTAAGTTGTTTTCATTTACCCTGTGTTCTAAGTATCTATATTTCCTCACGAAGAGGTCGTACATCCTCGTCCGGTAACGGATCATGTACTGTGGGTGTTCACAATTAGTTGCTATGAAATAACAGCGCAGGACGCATTCGTTCATTTCGTTCGTCCATTGTATACGCTCTCTAGGGCGGCCTGATCTGGTGGTCCCAACACTATTTTGGGAAGCACTGGTCTCAGGTTGGTGGTTGTTTTGTTGTGCCATTGGCGACTCCTCTCTTATCAGAGCAAAGCCAACGCCGGTAGCCGTGGCTTCTACCGACGGTTGAGCGTATATCCCCGCTCCATGTTGATTATAATTATTGTTCATAACCATGAAATGTACTCCGTTGGTTAACGGGTGATTGCATTTTAAACCTTCTGCCAGATGTAGAACAGGCCGCCTACCAGGGAGCCGCACAATCTATGTCAAACACTCCCTGGATTTATAGTGTGTTGTTGTGTGGTCCGCGGGTGGTATTTTTTTTTCTCCACCTACCCGGCATATCTACCGAGCTTTCTCCTATCCGCCACCAGAGGACGCGCCCTCTAGGGATGCAACACCCCCCGAGGGTTATTATTGTTGTTATTATTATTATTATTATTATTATTATTATTATTATTATTATTATTATTATTATTATTATTATTATTATTATTATTATTATTATTATTATTATTATTATTATTATTATTATTATTATTATTATTATTATTATTATTATTATTATTATTATTATTATTATTATTATTATTATTATTATTATTATAATTGCTGGGCATTTTTCCTATATACGAGTATATATGCAAACGATTGCATTTAAAAGTAACTCGTGTACCTTTGCTAGTCTCCTCGCCTTTTTTCAAGTCTGAAATTAGAATTTGAATTAATAGTATTGACATTTATCATGTGTTCTTCTCGGTCACCCGCATTATTGCTTATTGCTGACACTGCCGTTGTTCGTGCACTCTCCATCCGTTTTGCTTTTATTCCCGTTTCTTCTCAAAGTCAAACTGCCTTGCTTTAATATCTGTAGTCTTGCATTTTGATCCGCTACTCCAGTGACTATTCGTCCCTTAAAATTTTCTCTTTTTGTGTATCGAACTCACAATTTTTAGCTAATTTCTTAATATCAGCTATGAACTGTTCAAAGGATTCTCCATCGTATTGATGACGTGAAAAAAATAGGTAGCGGTCGTACACAACATTGTTTCTTGGTATAGAATAAGCTTGAAAAGCTTCAATAATAGCTTCCATTGATTATTTCTTGTCTTCTTCTAACCCTAAGGTTCCAAAAATTTCTATTGCATGTTTACCCGCACATGATAAGAATCTAGCCACTTGAACTGTTTGGTTTTCGCTACTTGTTTTAGTTGCCACTGTGTAAACGTCCCACAAAGCCTTGAATTTCCTCTAATTTTCCTTTACATTTCCATCTATTGACACTGGCTTTTGATAATTCGTTTCACTCATTTTTTATATGTGTTAAATTGTTTCTTAACTTCAAAATTATGCAAACGTTTTTTGTTTTTATTTATTTATTTATCTGGTTGTTTAGTCTTTTTACTTATATTTTGTTTTTTCACCGGCTGGGTATGTGTGTATGTAATAAAACTCTATCTTTAATTCATTTATATTTTATTGTTCCTTACTCTTTGACAATCTATATACCTCTAAATCTATATTAGCAACTTACTTCTTGAGTCGTAGAGATCAGCATTTAGCACGTATGACACAGTGTTACCATCTCTAAATCAGTTGGACTGACAATGGCGATAAATTCTATTAAAGAAAATTCTCGTGAACAGCTTTTATGTTGTGCCCAGCATGTGATTGATCGGCATTTAGAGGGATCTGTGCTTACCTCTTCATTCGGAAGCTGAATGGGTGCTTAGTGTGTGAAATGGCATCATCAACTTTTTCCTTGCTTATTTATTGAGCAAGTGTTGTATGCTCGCATTGTTTACCGAAACTCCAGATGTTCTGTTCTATCTATTAGTGGATGGTTGTTATCCTTTGATGGTTGGAGTGGGGATGTGACATTCCTGAAGAAAGCCCTCTGGTTTTTGATGAACAAGATACTGTCTGCCTTCCTTTTACTGCACTGCATATAGTGGCCTAAGCATTTATTCAATGCTGCTGGTATCTGGATTTTCCTGTCATATTCCTGATACATATTCGTAACCTGATCCATACTTGTGCTTGCGTATCGGAGTGACTTAATTAGTCGCCCGACATGTATACAAATCCTGTTAGACCTTAGTCCGTTTCTAAAGGATATTAGCCTTCTAATCTCCTGTCTTACCCTTTCTATTTTAATTTCTAGTCTCCTTTTCCATTTAGGAATTGTTTGCGTGAAAATTAATATTTTTTAATATTTTCAAATCAGAGTTAAATAAAACAATTAGGTTAAGAAGAATTTAAGAACTTTATTATGCGTAGACACGATCTGCGGAGTGTGATGTTTCCTCAAAGACGATGGAAATAAAGAATGAAGAATTGATTGAATTAATATAACATATCTTAGTACAATGGAATATTGTAGTTGATTTGTTGAATGGTAATCATATCGGGTTAAGAATAATATTTTTAATTAGATACAATGTTAGCTTAATGTATTTTGAATTCGACAATGTATGAATGAAAGAAAAATATTAGATAAGTATGATAATAAATATAAATGAATATGCAGATTTTACTGAACATCCACCTCACCTTGAGCGGATGTAGATCCGTCAACACAAATAGGAAGTTTTCTTATTTTCATTGTTGCACGTTGCGATATTCTATTTGATGTTTTTATGGAAACGGCACGAATCAGGGTGCGCCTGCACAACTCGCCCAAATCTCCAACAGAGAGGAAGAGCATTGTTATCAAACATGAGCACTATATCACCTAGTTTAAGCGTCGAACTCGACGTCTTCCATTTAGTTCTCTGCTGCAAACCTTGAAGATATTCTCTTGACCAGCGTTTCCAAAATGATTGAAAATACCATTGCAGTTTTTGGTATCGGCTTAGTGAATCGTTTTCCACTTTATGCTATTATCAGCACAATTGCGCACTACCTCTCTGTGATTCTTAGGATTGCTTGTTGCATACGGATGAATGTTAATTTCGAGCTCCAATGAAATTAGTAGCATTATCACTATAAATTGTACTAGGGTATCCACCCTGACCTTTGAATCTTTTCAGTGCTGATAAAAATACCACAGTTGAGAGGTCTTCGACAACCTCTAGATGCACTGCTCACGTAGAAAAGCATACCGCCACATAGGCTTTAACAGGTGATGCTCCTCGTCGACGGAAGTGGATGCTGAATAGGCCACACTACTCCTACAGTCAAGAAAGCACGACACTGGTGAACTCTTTCTGCTGGTAAGTCTCCCATTATATGTCCTCTTTTGAGTGGCCGAGTACAAAAACACTTTACACATTACCTTGCCATGTATTCGCCAAAAGTGCTCCCGAATCATTCTTAGAAGTGTTAGTGGACCAACATGCAAGTATTTATGGTGGAAATAGCGTATCAGAGCTTCGGTGAAAACATGATCCTTTGGTAGTAAAATTGGATGCTTTGCGTCATAATCCAAGTCAGAATTACTTATTCTGCCGCCTACACGAAGAATTCGCTTAGAGTCAATAAAGGGTCTTAAGATGCTATGTATGATCTTCCAGGAATAGGTTTCTTCTGTTTATTAAATGAATCTCATGCGGATAACATTCATGCTGAATAATCCCGATGATACTCGTACTACTTAGTGCATCCTGTAATTCTATTGGAGTCAACTCCCCAACCTTTTTTATTAGTTGTAGTCGTCTTGCCCGTGAATTATGGAATCGTAGGATGAGGGTTACTATTCTATAGTTTTCATATAGTTATTGTGAAATTTGATGCCCCTTACAAACGGTGCACTCTTCGATGCCGTCAGTATAATTTTATGCCTTTTTCGTTCAAGAAGAAATCCACCCAAATTGTGCGGCATGCAAGCATTTTGAATGGCCATTCAGATTCCGGAGATTTGAAATACCTTATGCCAGAAAACCACAGAGTTGATTGAAGTAAATCTAAAGGGTAAGCACCACGAGCATGGCTATGTCAGCATGGTTAAGCTTTGAATGAACATGCCTCCATTGGTTTGAGTTTGAGAGGGATTGTATTCTTTAGACAACCGACTAAAAACAATAGACGAATCAGTCCAATAGATATCCTTCTCAAATTGATTTTCAAAAATGTGCTTAATTTTATCAACAAGACGAGCTATTAATGTAGCTGCACATAGCTCTGACCGCGAAATAGAAATCTTTATTACTGGAGCTACCCTTGACCTTGCGCACAGAAGTTTGACTACGATGCTTCCATCATCTGTTATAGATCGGATATACAGACACGTACCATACGCATATTCGGAACTATCAGGAAAGCATGGAGTTGTGTATTTGTATTACTAAAGAAAGCCCTGCGGACAAATTGAAATCTGCCGATATGCATCAACTCTTCTCGGAAACGTAACCAACGGCTGTGGTACTCCAATGGTAAACTTTCATCCCAGTTAAAACCTTGTCGCCAAAGGTGCTGCTTAAAAACCTTTGCTAGTGTAAGAGGAGAAGAAAAACTAAAAATATCACACGACTTTGTAAGAGCAGAAGAAAAACTAAAAATGACACACGACGTCTAGTTTGCGTAAACGCTCTTTTATTTCTCATCTGCTTAACAAATTACAATCACTTTTATAACAATGCTGAATAGCTGTACTGGGTTTTTGGGCAGATTATACGATGGTAATTGAAATGCTAAGTGCTAAGTGGTGTAGTGGTAGTAGCAAACGCTTCTCACTCGGAGGGTCCAGGTTCGAATCCTGCCCATGGCAAATCAGTTTTTCATTGTGTAATTGGAACTCAGACAAAAAAAAATCTGCGTGTGAAGGCATAACACTGACACGTAGATTTGGCTGTTATAAGAGTTTCAAGCAATGAAAAAAATACTGGGAATTATATCTCGAATCACTCTGAGTGAAGAAAAAACTCTCCGTCCTATTCGGACTCCAACCCCTGGAGAGCAAACATAGAAACCAAACACACCTGAGTTTCTTCAAACCACTACAAAAACAATTTTCCTTTCTCCTCCTTCTATCTTTCCGCCCGCGCCAAGGCAACAGTAAAAGGGTATCTAACCCCTTAGGCGCGCGTAAATTATAAAAAAAAAAATACCCGTACAAATGTACGTACACTATGTTGTTCAAACAAGAATACATACGAGTATAACATGATTTGTACTTTTTACAGTGAAGAATTAAAAAATTGCTACACGTTATTATTATTATCTTACACTAGTGTTGCTATTGGATTTATTAGCCCCAACGGATCGAAGATCTTCGCTATTTCTGACAGCACAGTTCTTTAGTAATTTGTTCGTTTTCACTTTTAGGGGAGTCGTAAGGAAATTTATGTGATGAAGGATCCCAAAATGTTCCCAGGGTAGAACAGCATTGAAATTACCAATTCTAAAAGTGATTCCATATCACCTGGCTCTACATCCTTTAAAATTCTGTCATCATTGGAGCACCATTCACGTAGTGTAAATTCTCCTCTCTGCTTAGCAATTGTGTTAATTCTTTCTTTAGGTTTAAAGTTTCTTTTAATGTTGATCCACATGTTAACAGGTCATCGACATAAAAATCTTGGTTAATTGACCTAGCAGCATTAGGAAAATCATGACCTTCATCTACTGATAATCTTTGTAAAGCCTTTGTCGACAAGTATGCGGCAGGAGCAGTGCCATAGGTAACTCTGGTGAGTTGATACGTTTTTATATCGTCATTAGGGCTATCTCTCCAAAAAAGCAATTGGAAGCGACGATCCTCTGGGTGCATTACGACCTGACAGTACATTTTTGTTATATCTGCCGTGAAGACGAAGGAAAACGAACGAAATCTAATAACAATTGAAAAAATATCATTTTGAACTACAGGACCGGTGAGTAAAATATCGTTGAGTGAAATTCCAGTTGTAGTCTTGGCAGAACCGTCAAAACCAATTCTCATTTTTATGGTTCAACTAGTTGGTTTTAACACACAGTGATGAGAAAAGAAAAAGTGAGGATTTGTCAGGTCTACATTGGGTGCTAGTTTCGTATGATTTTGAGCCAAAAATTCGTATACTACAGCAGAATAGCTTATATAAAGTTCGTTGCTTTTCTCCAAATACGTAAAGCGGTTGAAGGCTTGTTAAAACAATTCACTTAGCCTTTCTGCGTTCTCCTTAAATGGCAATCGTACCTCATACCGACCACTCGCTAGCCTTTGGGTATTAGAACGAAAGTGTTCCTCACAGTCTAAATCAGATTTCTGTTTTACATGCTTATTCTCTCTCATATCATCTACTGCTTCTAATTCCCAAAATCTTTTTAAATCCTCGTGTAGATTTATATCAGCTTCGATATTCTGTGATATATGGACAAATTAACTTGCGGTTCGGTGTTTCTGATTGTGGTGATATGGACAGAGTTGTAAAAGAATTAAATCATTTACGAATTTAATTCATTTGATTTATATCCAAGAATTTTTAACTCATGAATTCACTTAAAGACTTCAACTTCAAAATGTGAAATCACCATTCATTTTGAAGTCATTGATTGGTAATTCATTTTAGTGAATTCAATGATTGCATTCAAATGAATGCAATCATCTGTGATTTCAGTGAAGTCATTGAAGTCTTTTTGAAGTCATTGAAGTCATTGAAGTCATTGAAGTCATTTTGAAGTCAAAAACCATTGAAGTCATTTTGAAGTCATTAAAGTCATTTTGATGTCTTTAGATCATTTTTTTTAAATAAGAAAAGTTAATTTTAAGTTACTTTCATAAAAAATCAATATTGCACGGTAAAAGAAAACAATTAAACAATCGTAACTGTACTGAAAAAAAGACGAAAAAAAATTCTCATTTATCATTTTCTTTATTTTTCATAAACAAACAAGTAAGAAAATATGGAAAATTTGTTTATTCATAATAAACAAAACAAATTTTCGTGTTTTACATTGTAAACATCCAAAAAAAAATTATTCGGGATCACTTTCAATGTATCCCAGATCCCTGCTAAATACTAATAACTTTTGAGATGTGAAACTGGAGTAATTGTGAAAAAGTGAGTTACATACATACATATATGTATATAACATAAGGTGACTAAATATTATTCTGTTTCATATCTTTTAAACATCACAGGGATCCGAAATACCTTGGAAGGAAACAAAACGTACATACGAGTATGTATTTTGTTAATTTGTTCGAATTTCTTGGATTCGTTGATAGTCAACCGGTATATATTTTTTGTGTATATTTGTATGTGTGTAAAAAAAGGATTTTTTTTTTTTTATATTTTTAAATATGTTTGTTTAAGAAAAACAGAGTATTATTAAGTATACTCATGGTTGTTTGATTGTTTTCTTTTACCGTGCAATATTGATTTTTTATGAAAATAACTTAAAATAAACTTATTAAAAGTATTAATGTACTTTCCTTATTTTAAAAAAAGATCTAAAGACATCAAAATGACTGCAGTGACGTCAAAATGACTTCAATGACTTCAAAATGACTTCAATGGTTTTTGACTTCAAAAGGACTACAAAAAGACTTCAACACTGAAACCACAGATGATTGCATTAATTGGAATGCAATCATTGAATTCACTAAAATGAATTACTAATCAATGACTTCAAAATGAATGGTGATTTCATGTTTTGAAGTTAGGTATGTTATTGAATTCATATGATTGAAGTCAATACATAGAATTTTTCTCTGTGACTTCAATGACTGCAATCAAAAATGATTGCATTCTTTTACAACTCTGGATATGGACCAGCAACTACTAACCAAACCAAGAGTCGTCTTTTGGAGTACAGGTAGGGTACGTCCCAATTTAATTTGGAATCCAAGAGTGTGCGACATGGGATTAATTTATTAGTCTTGTTTTGTACATCAACTAAAGCAGTGACTAGGAGTGAAGCAATCATTGCTCAGTGAGGTTATAGTAAGAGTGGATTTGGCATCCACAATAGATGCAGATGGGTTGTAAAATCCAGCGTTGGCATTTAATTGAGAAATCGTAGGCATAACTGTTGAGACCAAGTGAGTAGTATTCTGAGAACCGGACGACTGATCTACGATAACAGGTTTTGATGATAATTGCAAGGTATTATCAGAATGTAATAATGTGTGGTGCATTTAAGATGATATGTGTTGGTCTGTTTTAAGACAATTTTCGCACAATTTATGTTCTTTGATTTGCTGATAACGATCAGAAAGAGGTAGGTTTAATTATTTGAAACATTTATAGGTGAAATGGACAGATCTTAAGCAAACTAGGCATTTAAGTTGGGGGCTGTAGTTGAGATCAAAGATTTTTGAGCACTAGGTATGCTACTTACGTTTCCCTTATTGTTTTTAGGGATAGAACTATTCAATATATTCCAATACTTTCTAGTATTTGACATCTCTTTTTAATAAAAATGTTAAACTTACTTAGTGTTGGCAAGCGATCAACATGTGATTCTTCATTCCAACGATGTGTCCTGTCGGAGTCCAATTTTGATGTCAAGATATATACAATAAGGTCGTCCCACTGATCGACAGGACGATTTAAATTCTGTAAACTGGTCAGGTGGTTGTTTGCCTTATTCATGAGATTTGTGAGTTCCATAGCGGACGGCTTAGTGATTCTTAGGGGTTTAAGGATGCGGAAAAGGTGCTCCTGAGCGATAACCCGTTTGTTCTCAAACCGTTCCTTCAATTTTTTAAGCGCTTCATTATAGTTGTCTTCGATAATTTTTAAGCCATCGATTGAAGAATTTGCTGCTTCTCCTAGTTTGCTGACCAAATTATGAAATTTAGACAATTTACTCAAGTGAGAGTTGTTGTGAACAAGAGTATGAAAGGTATCAAACCAGGGCATCCACATAGTTATATCGCCTGTGAAGATGGAAATTTCAATTTTTGATAATCTTATTGGATCAAACCTCTTTCCTGGTTAGCATAACCTGTAATAATGAAGGCACCGAATAGTAGAATTCCTCATTGTCTGAGCGCGTGGATGTTTTTACTTCTAATGGATCCCCTTCCCCAACCTTGAACTGAACCTTTTGGAAGTTCGAAAATGCATCATCCAGTGCCTAGAATCGTAGCTTTGGTTCAGGAATTGAAGTAAGTTCGAGATTTTTCTGTACTCTTGAAGCAAAGTCGTTGCAACGTTTTATTTGTTCAATAAGAATAGTTCGACGTGTTCGATGAGATTCCATTTGTCTCAAAAATTTCTTGTCAGACGATGAAGTTAATTGGGTTTCAGGTTTTAACTCTTCCAAATCTTTGTATTTCGATAGCATATGGTACGAATTTGGATATGTCGAATATGAGTGTTGATACAATAGAAACCGGTTAAGACGTATATCAAACTGACATCTCGTCGCGTCGGGGTCACCAATGTTTGCGTGAAAATTAATATTTTTTAATTTTTTCAAATCAGAGTTAAATAAAACAATTACATTAAGAAAACTTAAGAACTTTGTTAAGCGTAGACACGATGTACGGAGTGTGATTTGTCCTCAAAGACGATGGCAAAATAATGAAGAATTGATTGATTTAATAAAGGGTTTTCCAATAGAGACTTGACAACTTTGAATTTAATTTGTGAACGCACTCTTTCACTAATCATCAAACTGTCACTGTCAATTTATTCAGTAAACTTAATATTTTCATCATGGTAAAGTACACGAACGAGCAACGTCTGCAAATTATAAACAATTTCTACCGAAATTCGGAGTCGGTGACTGTAACTTTAAGAGCGTTAACTCTTAAGTTTTCGGTCGTAATTTTGGCCCGAATTGGAAGATATGGACTTGGACGACATGTGGTTTCAACAGGATGGTGCCACAAGAGACACAGCGCACGCTACGATCAATTTATTGAAGAGCAAATAACGTGAGCGTGTTATCTCAAGAAATGGGCCAGTCGATTGACCGCCTCGTTCATGCGATTTAACGCCGTTTGACAATTTTCTGTGGGGCTACGTTAAGTCATTGGTTTATTCCAACACGCCGACGACGTTGGAAGAGCTCAGAGCCAACATTGAACGCGAAATAGCGGCCGTTTCGGCCGAAATGTGTGGCCGAGGCGTTGAAAATTGGGTCCGACGAATCCACCGCTGCAAACGTGCCCGCGGTGGCCATATGAACGAAGTCGAGTTCCATTCATAAATGTTTTGATTGTACTTCCAGCCGATAATAAAGTTTTTGAAATACTCGTATCTCAAATGGTTTGCGTTTTATTTAAAAAAAAGTTGTCAAGTCCTTATTGGAAAACCCTATAGTAATTAAGTGTGCATCCGTTTTGGTTCCACGTATGGTTTTATTAGTTACGACATTATAATTAAATTTTTGAATATAGGCATATGGACATGAATAAGATTATAAGTTTGCAAGATGTTGAGTACCTATTTTTTATGTTAGGTTTGGAACACATGGTTTTTTTTTTGGGTCTGCTCGGCTCATTCTCTGGAGATACCTCTCATGGTGCAGTACACTCCCAAAGCTTCAAGGTGTCTGCGCGAGATCGGAGGAGATTTGGTTTTTGCAGTCCAGCATGATTATTTGGCGGAGCCATCTGATTTTTCCAAATTCTTCGGATGCAATAAGTGACTGCTGCGAAACAGCGCTATCAATCATTTTCAACATATGAAGAAATACCGACCGCCGTATTCCATCTTACTTCTTATCTAGTGCATTGTGTTTTGTCTCTTTTTGTTCTCTGAAAATCGTAATCTTTTGCCAATAAATTCCCCGCTTTTGATCTCCGCCATGTAAATTCTTTGGGAAGGTTTTCGAAAAAGTAGGCCTTTGGTCCTAAAGTTCTTGTCTTAGCGTTAGACGAATTCGTGAGGATCGCGCTCTTTACTTTCTTGTTAACTTTCCTTTTTCTCACAGCATAGGTTTACGGCATAGGCACGAAAAAGCTTTCTTTGCTATGATATATCATAGCTATGGCGAGGGAATCTGTCGCTTTTTTTAAAATAAATCCTAGTTAGAGTTACGGGCAAAAATTAAGATAAAAAACAACATCAGCGTGGCGAAAAATTCAGATGAATATAGCCAACAATCACATAGACGGTATAAAAACGAAGTTTTGCATGCAAATTCCAGTAACTTCAAATTCCTCATTGATTTTTAAGTCACCTCTATCAGCATCTACACAGATGAGATTTACAAAGCCATTTGCAATTTTGATCGATATTAACTATTTGAAATACGCGTATTAAAACCTGTAACGACCCCATCGATAGTTTTAATATCATGTAACCCTTTAACATAGTGTAACCCCATAAAGAATAGTGCGAAGCTTGCAAGCTGTCACTTGCAACAGTTGAAGTTATACTCGTATGTACATTTACAATACACAGATGTGGTCAACAAATAGAGAAAAACCTACTGTCGACAAAATCTGTAGAACTTCACTATTGTTAGCTATAAGTGCTCGGGTTTGTATTTTCGTTCGGCTTCACAATTATCATACAGCTGAAATATTAGAAAAGATGAATTTTAGGTTTATATGTATTTAATGTAAATATTGTAGTTACCTATTCAAAAACATGTATTGTAGTACATCAAATTATTTCCTACTTTTATAACATTTGTATGCATTAACATTTTGTTACACCAACTTACTCGTAATTAAACGTTTATAAAAAAATATGTAGTTTTACGAGTTAATGTATGTACGACTTTTATCCATTCATTTATTCCACTAACAAAATAAGTAAATCTACATAAATATTGTACAATAAGTACATGTTTTTCGTACTACCAGTTCATTTTCTGATGTTTTGTCTATGTATTTACTCATATTATGTCATTACAATTCAACTTCAAATTTTTAATGTCAGCCAATATTTATCAAATACGAGTACCAACACTGTATACTGAAGAGATCTACCGAAACAAATGAAACTGACTACGAGGGTTTATTGCGTAATTGTTGGTGGGTATTTGTAGTTGAGAGCAAAAAATCCAGTGTTTTTTTTTCGAACGTTTTGAGTTTTTGCTTGATTATTAAAACAAAAACAGACTACATACATAAATATCGTTCTCATGAATTTGCTTTTAGTATATGAGTATATTACTTATTCATATGCACATACATATTGTACAAAAGTTAAATGTACAATAAAATTCAAACAGTGTTTTAGTTTAATTTTAAATATAGCTTGGGTTTAATTTTATAATAGAGTTTTAATTCCTCCGGATATGACATAAAAAAAAGGCAACTTAATTTATGTTGGTTTTAGTCATTAATTATTATACAAACAAAAAAACATAAAAGCGAATAAAAATTTGATTTTTAAAATTTACAAACATACCTATTTATGTACATAATATATGAGACACTTTGTGACTAAGCTGTAGTTAATTTTGTACCGCCGATTATTTATTCTTTGGTAGTCGCAGTAAATATCCATTTTTCCACCTCGAATGGGCCAACAGTTTTGATGTTATTGATGTCGATAAGTAAGATAATTCTACAAATAAGAAGGCAGATCAAATATCGGCTATGATAATGATATAGGGTGTTTCAAAAGGAGGTATATGGTTTATTTTTTGAATAAAACCAACAACCCTATACGAGTATTATGCTGAAAAATATTTGGAGAGTATTATTGTTAGTATTATATTATTGTATTATTGTTATATGTATTTAATATTTTTATGGGGTTCTAAACTGGGCTTCACTTGGTAAACTTATAAATGCTATTGTTGGGCAAGGGGAAAAGCAGCGTTATAATACTCTTTAAGAAATGTCATAACCTATATGAGTTACATACTTCAGCTGACTTCATACTGGAGCTGACATCAATAGGTATTTCCGTACTACAATAGTTAGGGTGCTGAAATATAGTTAGTGGCGGGTGAATTTTAATGAGTCGATGGGGATTCTACAATTCCTATGGCGCCGTAAAGTAAGTGTAGAACAGACCTCGGGTAATCTGTGAAAAATAATATAGGGTTTTCCAATAAAGACTTGACAACTTTTTTTTTTAAATAAAACGCAAACCATTTGAGATATTTCAAAAACTTTATTATCGGCTTGAAGTACAATCAAAACATTTATGAATGGAACTCGACATCGTTCATATGGCCACCGTGGGCACGTTTGCAGCGGTCGATTCGTTGGACCCAATTTTGAACGACTCGGCCATACATTTCGACCGAAACGGCCTCTATTTCGCGTTCAATGTTGGCTCTGAGCTCTTCCATCGTCGTCGGCGTATTGGCATAAACCAATGACATAACGTAGCCCCACAGAAAATACTCAAGCGGCGTTAAATCGCACAAACGAGGCGGCCAATTGAATGGCCCATTTCTTGAGATAACACGCTCACCATACTTAATCTTCAATAAATCGATTGTAGCGTGTGCTGTGTGGCTTGTGGCATCATCCTGTGGAAACCACATGTCGTCCAAGTCCATATCTTCCAATTCGGGCCAAAAATAATCGGTGATCATGGTGCGATAACGCTGACCATTCAGAGTAATGTGACGATCGTTATCGTCGACGAAAAAATATGGCCCAATAACGCCGCCGGCATGCAAACCGCACCAAACAGCTATTTTTTGTGGATGAAGTGGTGATTCATAAAGCACATGTGGATTTTCACCCGACCAATAACGCATATGTTGCTTCTTGACGAACCCATTTTGTTTTTAATATAATCGCTGATCAGAATTGAGCATTACTTGAATGATTTTATATCTACATATACAGAGTGTTCCGGATAATATGTCGAAGATTTTAAGGGGAGATTCTTTGACATATTTTGAGAAAAAAAATCGTAAAGAGGGCTGTCGGAAATGCACCCACTGCGAGTTACATGTTTCGACTCCGACTGAAAGTAATATCTTTCAAATATATGCATGCAGGCAACAAATGAGGTTTCTTAAAACTTAAAATTTTGAATTCTTTCCAACTTTGTACCTATTAGTACAAAAAGAATGCAAGATTATTTGCATAATCAGTTTGCAGTTTTTAATATGACCTTTCATTCATAATATCGTGGTTTATGTCTATGCTTTCTGCAACGGTAGCGGTCAACAAGCGAGATTGAAATATCTGAGACGATGCCGACAGGGCTACCCCAAATGGCAGGACATTTATTAGAACACCTTCCGGGGAAGGACACTTTGTGGAAGGCAACTTAATTGTCCGGATTTGATGTCCAGAATTTACATACCTGGACAGAAAGCAATCCCCACTCCATGAAACACAGAGCTTTTCAGCATAAGTTCAACGCCTATGCGTGGGCAGGTATATTTGGTAACAACCTGATCGGACCCAATCGGCTTCCTCCACGCTTAATTCAAATCTCTACCTGTAATTTTTGCGAGACAAATTACAAGAAATACTATTAGGTGATATAGCACTGCAGCAAAGAACAGCCATTGTGTACCACCAGGCTGGCGCCCTCGCACACTATAGCCATGCGGTTAGAGAGTTGTTAGATCCCGTGTATGGAAATTCGGTGATAGGGGGTGATGGACCCATTCTGTGGCCTCCAAGGTCTCCGCACTTGACCCCAATGATCTTTTATTTATGGGGATGGATGAAGGACATTGTTTAGTCAGTCCGAGAAGAATTGTAAATAATGGACATTATTACAGCTTTTCAAAGCTTTTACAGCATTTCAAGCTCTTGCGCGCACTTTGATACAAGGTTTCATAAAAAAAAATTAAAATAAAAATGTGCAATTAATAAATGTATCCTTTTTCCTAAAATGTTTAACAGTTTTTAATTCAATGTTGTGCCTGTTTCAATAAGTTGGTCGTATCTTGAAAACTACTGACTTAAGATGAAATGACCTGACTTTGTTTTGTTTTTAAATACTGGGTAAACGTTTCAAAGTGGGGGTTATTTTTTCCGAAAAAAATTATGACAAAGTCAAAAAATCCTTTTTGATCTGCAATAACTTTTGATACTTAATTTTTGGTCACATTTTCATTGAACAAATTAAAGTACTCATAATTGGGAGTGCAACGATATCCCATACACACATGCATTTTAAAAAATGTTATTTTCAATAGGAGTCAGAACAATTATTAGTTACAATATATTATTTAAACACGAGTCGAAATATGAAAAGCAGTAAAATATGAATCGGGCACGGGCATGCGAACTGGTTCAAATAATTTTAACATATGCATATGTATCATAGATGAAGATGGGCAAAGTCGATTTCAAATATTTAATGAAATGATTGGTGAGTGCAGCGATAGCATTTCTAGAAAATACACACTGCGGTATAATTAAGCTTCATAGAAACGAGTCAATGTGGTTACAAACGATTCAAAACATCTTAATACATACATTTGTTTTTTTTTTTTAACTGAAAAATACATTTTAAACAAAAACTTTACATGTCAATTTCGCCCTCAATGACAACGAAATTCAAAACAGACCAACCTCTAGATTAGTACGAGTGAGACCTCCAAGACCATCTTCTTAGGACTTATCATATCTTGATATGTTTTTGAAAAAATTCCGTCTCGGAATTTCCGAAACCAAGACCCGACTGTTTTTTCGTCGTAGGTAACTAATATTTGCTGAGCACAAATCGTTTATTGAAAGTGTAGACTTGATATACGTATCAACAATTTGGTTTCAGATAACAACAGTCTCACAAGCAATTTTGGAAAATACCATTGTAAATAAAGTAGTATGCTCAAACATTTGATAAATTATTTTACGAGTATACCATGTATTACTTTTTTACAATGAAAATATACAATGCTGGAGATCTAATAATAACAATAAATAAGGTGCACTGCGACCTGATACTTTAGAGAGCTTCGTTGTCTAGACAGCCTTCTCCGTATTATAATTCTTCTGAGAATTATATTTGATAGTCTACTATATGCCTGGCTTAGCCTTAGAATGGATATCCACCTAGGGCACATTCTGTAATCCAGTTTATTCTATTAAAATAATTTAATTGAAATAAAAACTTTAGAAGGAAGTTTGTGGTTTTAGCATTTTTGAAGAAAGAGAAAAAAACGCACTCAAGATGAACTATTTAACGCATGGATTTTATACAATACATATTTCTCCATAGGTTCGAGTGAAGGTTGAATACTTAATAAAATATCAATTAATATTTGTTAAGATATGATAGTTACATTTGCATTCATATTACCATCATGTATGTATTATGATAAACTACTATAGTCATTTAAGTAACATTGATTAACAAACATTTTATTGTGTTTTAAAAATACGTGTTTTATTCAAATAAAAATGCACATTAACGAATTATTATTATTTTTTTTATAATAAAAGTTATAATCAATGAAAGCAAAATTAAAAAACGGACTACCCACATCTAAATTGTATCATTGTGTTCGTATTTATGTGGTATGGTATATACAGCGGGCAGAAACGTTGTTTTGCGTTATTGTTGCATCTCTAGTGTCATCCCTATTACTTTTTATTCGTACACTTATTACATTACCTTTTTTATATTTAACTCATTGCTTTGCTATGGTACAATGATTCGAAATGTTAGTCATGCAATACAGATTCAGCACAAAACCATCCTCTTGGCCAACTTAACAATAACTACTGTGCTTCTGTTTTTGTTAACTCCAGCCTTTACATATGTACATGCGGAGGTTATCGACATTCCCTTCGTTGCCACCCGTCTAGATACCTACCTATAATGATAATGCTAAGCTATTTCAGTGCCATAGCACTTACAGTAGCAGTTTTACTTCCATTTTGTTGCTGTCTTTCTGTGTTTCGTAGCCCAATTTTATCACAATGTTGTCCTCAGTGCTTGAGTTAAGTGTTGTATAGTATACGAGTAGTAATCAAATGCCAGTACCAGAGTGAAAGGGCAGTGGTGATGCTTTGGCGTTTCAATTTGCTTTTGCTTTATTCTCATATACTCCTCAGAAAAACCAACCGTCCAACACCATCGAAACAATGCCAGGTTTTTATAAATGGAATTGCTCGCTTAGCGAAATCTAAATCGATAAATCCTGGCGAATCGGGCCCTTCAGCATTTGTTTCTTTTTGGTAAAGTTTTTTTTAATGTTTTTCAGAAAGAAAATGAGTAATGGAGTAGTTGTAAATTTTCAAGACGTATGCGTTCGTGTGCTTTGTATCTATCTATCATACATGTGTACATACTTGCACTAAAGTAAGTAGGCATGTATATGTATATAAATTTACTATACGGATTTTAATATTGTTTTCTGGGCCAAGTGGCTTTAACAAAACACTATAGTTTCGGTTTCGAAGCAGCGATAATAAAGGTAGTAAAAGTTAGACAAAAAAGCATAAGAATATCATATACGTATTGTACAAAAATACGAATATAACTTGTATGAGTATTTAACTTGTGATTTTTTTCTCAATCAATCCAAGCGCTCGCAGTCGTCTTGCTTTTGAGAGGACGTCCCTTTCTCGATATTGTATATGTTTACAGCAATGTGTATAATGTAATAAATGCTCTCATCCAAATGATAGACAGTTTTTATAAATAACAAACAATACGTATTGATGAAATGTTCATTAAGCAAAAAATCAAGCGATGCTCTTTGTAGCATATATGCGGCTATGTATGTATATATTGTATGTGTATAATGATTTGTACAAATATAAATGGAGTTGCAAATATACATACGTAGTTTGTATGTATTTTATCAAGTTAAATTATCCTCCGTCGTTGCTTGTGTTGTAGCTATTGCTGTGTAGGGACCTGCTCTGTGCGCCTTGATTTGTTGTATAGTAAAGAGATGCATAGCTTCAGACAGTTTTTTGTTATTACAGAGAAAAGCATAATGTGAATTTCAAAAAGTCTGTCAATTCTTTGTACATAGTAGTACACCATAAAAAAGCATTCCAACATGCGTGCTACGTGCATTCTGGCACTTTTCAAATTCTAAAGAGACTTCACGTTGAGAAAATGTATGTGGTTGAGTCATAAATGAATACTAATTCCATTGCTTCTTACTTAATGCTTATACCTACACATGTACAAAAGAATTGTGCAATTTATGTTAGCTGTTTTTGAAGCTTTGATTAGTGTTGAAATTGCCTAAGGCTAGAGAACCAGTTTGGTTTTATAATAGATGTTTGATTACTAATTTTAAAATAAAAATGAAAGCCAATGTCATATTTGGATTCTGTATGTGCAGTACATACACATATCATAGATAATTTGCTAGCGCTAGTTTGAATTTTTTTTCTGGCTGTTGGAGTTCGACCGCAAACGAAAAACTTGAACGGAATAAAAGTTTAAGCACAACAACTTCTATAATATATGTATGTACATGAACTTATGCCGTTAGCTATCAATGGTAGACAAAATTGTTTATAGTGTATAAAATAAAGATTAGTACATATGCTTTTACATGCATATATGGATGTATTCCTATTCCAGTTATCCCAAAAAAAAAGAAGACAATTTTATATATGTAAGTATGTACATTGTACATTACATGTATATGTACGGGTGATTTTTTAAGCGTTTGGGTATTAATTGCTAAAAAAAAAAGCAGGAAAAGTGTATACAATTTTTATTTGAGTTGATAAATCAATGTTTGCCATTTACTTTTTAAATATTATTTCATGTAAATGTTGACCACGACTACGTTTTAAGTGCTCCATAAGGAGAGTTCAATTTTGAATCACTTTTTCGAACATATTGGCTGGTATCATGCTAATTAATAATACGTGTAATGTTGTGTAATGTTGTGTAATGTTGTCGTGTTATAATATATACGAGTGATTAGACGTATCGCCATAAAAAATAATAATCGTACGATCTAGCCGGCTCACCGAATTTATTTCTCTATTGGTCCATCGATTCGCATGCTGTGTAGCATGTAGCACCGTCTTGGTGGAACCACATGTCGACCTGATTCAACTCGTGCATTTTGGGGGAAAAAAATCATTGAACGACAGCGGGCTCCATTGACGGTAACTGTGTTCTCACGGTCATCTTTGAAAAAATACCGGCCAATGATTCCGCCGGACCGTAAATCGCACCAAACAGTCCATTTTCCCGGGTGCATTGGCAGCTCTTGTATTGCCTGAGGTTGCTCATCGGACCAAATACCTCAGTTTTGTTTATTAACATACTCATTCAACCAGAAATGCGTTTCGTCGCTGCTATGGAGGCTGTTCGTCTTCAGTTCTTGCACGAGTTATATTTTGAAAGTTTTTAGACCAAGATCCTTGCGTAAAATCTTCCACGTAGTCGAGTAACACAATCCCAATTGCTGTGAACGGCGACGAATGGACAAATCACGGTCTTCATTAACACTGTCGGATACAGTAGCAATATTTTCCCAAATGTGCGAAATTTGGTCACTATGGTCGATTATGACGGTCGTAAAATAGTCGAACTCCGCGAAAAATATTTTTCACAGAGCACGAATTTTGATAACAAAATTCAATAATCTGCTATCGCTGTCTGTCCATGATGAAATGGTAATGCTAAGGGAGCATTTTCATTAGAAAACTGATAAACCAAACAGCAAAAAAATCACGCTTTATACAGGGTGTCCCAAAAATCAGCGTCAAGCCAGAAACGGGTGATAGGTCAAGTGGTGTCGGTTATCACAAAATTATTAAAAAAATCTAAGTTATGCACTTTTAAAATTATTGGCACTCAAAAAAAATTTGAGAAATCTGACACCCTGTGAAGATCTTTCAAGTGCTGTGACCGCAAATCTTTACTTTTCTTTGATTTTTTTTTTTGTCACGTAACCCTGAGTAACTCTTCTGTAAATTACGGTCCAAAATTGAAATATAACTATATCGGTTTTAACTACACATTGCTTTTTTGTCCATCCATGTATCTAAAAATCATTAATCATCCAAGTTGAACTGACTGTACTGACAAAAAAATCTACTATGCCATTTTGGCAAGTAACTGGCGTATTTAGTCTAACTAAGACTAACGCTTCATTTTTTTTTTATAATTTACGCGCGCCTAAGGGGTTATGATACCCTTTTACTGTTGCCTGGGCGCGGGCGGAAAGATAGAAGGAGGAGAAAGGAAAACATTGTTGTGATGTAGTGGTTTGAAACTCAGGTATATTTGGCTTCGATATTAGCTCTCCGGGGGTGGGAGTCCGAATAGGACGGAGTGTTTTTTCTTCAGTCGGAATGATTCGAAGGTTATCAATTTTCACGCTTGCTTTGTACTTGAAACTCCACAACAGCCAATTGAGGACAAAAAGAATATTTTGATACAGAAACCAGATTCACAGTTAATTCTTTTTAGTAAGTTAAAATGAGTACCAAGTGTGAGCGAGACAGACAGTGACGCCGTGATTGAGACGGATAAACACGCCATTTCGACTAGTGTGAGTGAAACAGATAGAGATGCCACCCTTGTCATTTCATTTCATTTTTTTCCCATCACAGAGCACACAGAACACTACGTTCTCTTGGTGTATACTCTCAGGATCGCTCTATACAACTGTTGTTTACTGCGCGACCAAACTTGTACCTTACAATAAATGTTCAAACTGTTTGCCTCCAACGGTAATGCAAGCTCTACATCTTCTTACAAATGATCTTTTACTTTTACTCTTTGACTGCTCCCCAGTAAAAAAAATCGAGTGGATTTAAATTAGGTGAACAGGCTGGCCACGAAATTGCCCCAGACCGCCCTATCCACCTGTTGGAGTATTCCCGATCGAGGAATTCTCGTACTGTGCGAGCATAATGCTCTGGGCAGCCATCTTGGTGATACCACATGCATGCATAAATATTAAGTGGCACGTCTTCCAATTTCATAATTGGTTCTGCAAAAAATCTAAATGAACCTCCGCATTTAAATTCTGCGGCAGCTCGAATGGGCCAATAATTCTACCATTCAAAATTCCCGTCCACATGTTTACTTTAAAACGGTACTGTGATCTATCTTCCCGCGTCTAACGTGGGTTTTCCACGTGTCACTCGTGCAAATTGTGGAGGTTCATGTAACCGTCCCTTTTAAAAGTTGATTCGTCCGAGTATAGATTTTTTCCAAGAATCTCGGATCTTCTCTGAACCTCTGGATAATCTCGGCTCCTAGATGAAGCTTTCTTCTCTGGGAGAGAGCTGGACATGTACAGAGTAGGTGGAGGATTGTCTCCTCCTCTTCCTTGTCCATGCAGCTTCTACAGAAGTCGTTTGTAAAAGCGCCAAGCCTTTTTGCCTGCTTGCCTATGAGACAGTGTGATGACTCTCATTATGGCGCTGAGATGTTTCCTATCTAAAAGGATCAGACACTTAGAGCGGCTCAGATCCAGCCTTGGCTAGGTCTGTTTGGTCGCTAGACCAGTTTGCCAAGCAGTCCACCTAAGGTCTGTTCTTTTATTTGCATCCAGCTTTAATGCTAGTTTGCACGTAGCGATTGGCATACCTATACTACCCTTTTCCGGTAGAATAGGTAGAGTAGAGTTCATCGGCTCTGCAGTTCCCTGGAATGTCTCTGTGGCCCGGCACCCAACAAAGGTGAATGTTGAACTGCTCTGTCATCTCCATGAGCGATGATCGGCATTCAAGGCCGATTTTAGAATATAATGAGTCCAGGGACTTGATGGTGGCCTGACTACCCGAAAAGAGGCGGATATTCTTTGCAGATATCACGTTTTTCTTCAGCCAGGACATAGCTTCTTTAATCGCCAAAATTGCCGCCTGGAACACGCTACAGTGATTTGGAAGACGGAAAGAGAAGCTTAGATTTAGCTTATCTGAGAAAACACCGCCACCAACTCCGCTATCGGTTTCAGTTCCATCTGTGTAGAGATGGATTGACTTATCCTCCATGAAAGCATCTTCCCCCCAGAATGTAGAGGGGAAGAGAGGAGGTGAAGGCCCCATTTATTCCCAATGGCTTTTTTGCAAGAGAATAAAGCTTTTGTAGCTTTATTGACTCTTTCTTGAATATTAGGTTTCCAGTTTAGTTTCCTGTCAAAAATGATACCCACATATTTTGCTGTATCGGAAAATACTAAACTGGTACCTTTTATTGAGGGAGGGTCTATGATTGGAATTTTATATTTCCTGGAAAAGAGGACAAGATTAGTTTTATGAGGGTTTATTCCCAATCCACAGTAATCTGTCCAGCGGGTTAATCTATTGAGATTTACTTGAAGGAGTTCTTTAATGGTATTGAGATGCTTACCTGACACGGCTATAGCAACGTCATCCGTATAGGTAATCACCCAGCTACCCCCCGCTTCCAGGTATATCAGTAGTTCTTATGAAAGTAACAATAATAACAAAAAAAACTCATCATTAAGTTTGCAGAAAAACGCATAAATTGTATGATATTTGGAAAAACCTGCTGCAAGTAAATTTATAAAAAAAGCGTTTTTTTGTTTTAAGCTGCAAAGTCTATGAATAAAAAATAATTGTGTGTGTTCTTAGGTAATTTCTATTTTATGTGTGTACTAATGCAGTTATAACAAGTGCTTAAAGTGTCCTCCTTGGTTTTGTATGAATGGCTAAGCCCGTTTTTGAATTTCACTGCAAATGTTTATTGATGCTAACTGCTGGCTTACTTTTGACGACGCTTCGAGAATGCGCTCTTCCAATTCAATTAAATTTGCTATTTCGGTTGAATAAACAAGTTATTTCATTCTTCCCCATACAACAAATCTAATATTGTAAAGTCAGGAGATCTTGCAGGGCAGTGAACTGGTCCATTTCTTCCTATCCAACTGTTACCGTACTCTTCATCTAGCCAATTCTTAACCTCACGACCATAGTGGGCTGGAGTACCGTCCTGTTGAAAATATGATGAACCTAGTTGAATCAGTGGAATGTCCTCCAATAGTACTGGTAAATCATTTCGCAAAAACTCCAGATATATTGTAGAATTCAGCCTAGGTGGTAGTTTGAAGGGGCCGACTAACTTGTTTCCAAGTACACCTCCCCACATATTGACGCTAATTTATTTTGAAATGATTTATGTCTCCTTGTATGTGGATTGTCCGCAGCCCACGTATGAAGATTATGAAAATTTGTGATCCCATCTCTTGTAAATTGAGATTCGTTCGTCCAAAGAATTTTGTTATTAAACTTGTTATCATCCAAGCTCCGCTCCAGTAACCAGTTATAAAACTGAAGTCTCTTTTCCAAATCATTGAGAAGCAGTTCTTGTACAGGTGTATGGTGGTATGGATAAAGATTTTCTCCATGCAATACATTAGAAATTTTATGTCTGGAAATATTGAATTGCAAAACTAAGCATCTGATGATGATTGATGGATCAGCTGTAACAGCTCCCAGTATCCTTTCATTAGCCGAAATCCTTCTTGTGGAGCTCCCTCATTCGGTCGTGTATTTGAAACTGATCCCGTTTCTCGAAGCCTTCGATACGTACATATGTCCAAATACTCCTTTACTAAGAAGTCATCGGTTAGGATAAAGTTCATGGTATCTTTGTCGCGTACTAGTTGAATTTCTATTGCACAACCCATAAAAGTAAATAATGTCTGCGTATTCTTGGTTTGTAAATGCAGACATTTGAAATAGCGTTTCTAGCAGCTGTAACCTTGGCGTAAAAAACTACGAGTAAACTGATGAATTACTTGTTTTTTCTAATCTTTTATATCATTTTTGCTTGGTGACTTTTCCAAATAGGCCTTCATATCCGAAACCTAACTCTTTCTGAGAACTATTACGGAACAAGGTAAGGAAGTGAGAATTTTGACAGGTAGTCAAATAAACGAACATGCTTTACAATTTTTTAACAGCTATGCAATTTTTAAAATAATTATTGGAAAACTATTAATTTCATTCTGGAAAACCACTCTTATTATCAATTGTTTTTAGAAACGTTGGTAAAAAATCATAAATTATTTTTTTACCTGCTGCATGTTTTCCCAAGTATCATACAATCTATGGGTTTTTGTACAAACTTGAAGATGATTTTTTTTTATTATTGTTACTTTCATAAGAAAGATATATTGAAACGTTGTGTTAATTAGGCATTTTCCGGAGAAAAGTGACCTCGAAGCCAAAAATTAGCATGGGCAATGAAAATGGAACAGGCTTAGAAATTGGATATCTAAAGACCCAAACAAGATATCAACTTTATTTAAACGCCGTTACAAAGGCTAATATTTCTTCTAAAAATAAAGAAGTCCTACACTTTGTTTCTACCATTAGCACTAACAGAGCAATTTCCGTTAACATTGGTCAGGGTATACCAACATGTCAACATTTTAGATATACCCTTACTGTAGAACGATTTTTTTCTTAGAATATGCCCAGGAATCATTTCTCAAATTATCGTAGACAATTAGAGGACACCCTGTATATTTTTTGCACAGCATTCATATATAAAACCCGATTTCAACATTTTGTTATAAAATTGTGGAAATTAGCAGAAAATTTATTGTCTAATTGCTCTAAGGCCTCCATAAATAACTTCGGTGAAAATTAGAGAAACGCTTTCTTCTTTGGCTAGTTATAATTCATGACCTGTTTGAGGAATGAAACTAAGGAGAGTAAAAACGACGAGTTCGATCTATTGTAGTTGGTACTTTATTTAGAACTAAGTTATTGTAATAAATATTAGATATAATATAGGGTCAAGTTAACAATGTACACAATGTATGTATGTAGGAAGAATAAGGTCGGACAGATGATAGATGAGACGGAAGAATATACGATTCACAGCCATTGTGCTCTCTATATTTTTTTAAAATCAAATCCAGTAGAAAGCTTTAACTTCCCCAAAGTCCACTGATTTGTAATCGGTGTCCAGTTTAAAATAATCATTTTTGCTATAAATTTCTTAAACTGTTGAAATTATTTCTTCTGAAAATTCTATTTGACAAAAATCTATGGACATGGTTGCTTCATAGTTGCTAAATGTACTAATTTTGTCCATGTACTTAAGCGAAAAAAATTTTTTGAACCCGCAACTAAATTGGTATGGAGTAATATGTTTATTATTCCCCCCACTCTTCCTCAGTAATCCGAACGTATTTTCCAATGCAGCCTGATTAATATTTCTGGTAATATTATTTAACTAATATTATCAACTTTTAAATCTTGTTGCAGACTAGCCAATGCGGAAATATTCTGTATCCACCCTTTAACCAATTTCATGGTTATTCTTGATTTTTGGAGCTCGAAATTACTCGCGTGTTTTCTATCTAAAATATTTTTCATTTTATTTAAGAAACGCTTTGGACTCATTGAAAGAAGAATGATTAAATACGAGGGCGGGTCAATAAGTCCGTGACTTTTTGAATTTCTGACCTCTTTACTGAAACAGCAACACTGCTCCTGTCAACAGGCATCTGTCAGTTGACTCCTGTCAAAATTTAAACTTGCTGCGTCAGTTAGTTTGTGTTTGACAGCTATTTTTATCAGACTACTCACTAATTTGAGGAGAAAATGGAAAAAAGTGAATTTCGTGTGCTTATTAATCATTATTTCTTGCGAAAAAAAACCATTACCGAGACCAAGGCTAAGCTTGATAAATACTATGGGGACTCTGCACCATCGATTTCAATGGTAAAAAAGTGGTTTACTGAATTTCGTTGTGGCCGTACAAGCACTGAAGATGCCGAACGTCCTGGACGCCCAGTTGAGGTCTCTACACCCGAAACAATCGAAAAAATTCACGATATGGTGTTGGCCGACCGAAGATTGAAAGTGCGAGAGATTGTGGAAGCCGTAGGGATCTCGCATGGCTCAGTGGTTTCAATTTTGAATGATCACTTGGGCATGAGAAAGCTTTCCGCAAGATGGGTGCCGCGTTTGCTCATAGTCGACCACAAACGCAATCGTGTAACAATTTCACAGGAAGGTTTGGCGTTGTTTAATCGCAATATGGAGGAGTTTTTGCGCCGTTTTGTAACCGTGGACGAAACATAGATCCATCACAACACACCAGATAACAAACAACAGTCAAAACAGTGGGTTTCTAAGGGTGAATCGGCGCCAAAGAAGGCCAAGGTGGGTTTGTCAGCCAATAAAGTTATGGCGACTGTTTGGGATGCACGCGGGATAATCCACATTGACTACCTTCAAAAGGGAAGAACAATCAATGGGGAATATTATGCCAACTTATTGGACCGATTCAATGACGATTTGAAAAAAAACCGACCTCATTTGGCCAAGAAAAAAGTTCTTTTCCACCAAGACAATGCAAGGGTGCACACATGTGCAGTTGCCATGGCAAAAATCCATGAATTGGGCTATGAATTGCTCCCTCATCCGCCCTATTCTCCAGATTTGGCTCCGAGCGACTACTTCTTGGTCCCAAACCTGAAGAAATGGCTTGGTGGAAAAAGATTTGACTCCAATGATGAAGTCATCTCGCAAACAAAGGCCTATTTTGAGGACCTCGACAAATCATTTTTTTTGGAAGGGATAAAAAAATTGGAGAAGCGTTGGACAAAGTGTATAGAGCTCAAACTACGTTGAAAAATAAAATTATTTTTTTATCAAAAAATCTGTGTTTTATTCCAAAAGTCACGGACTTATTGACCCGCCCTCGTATATCAAATAGGCTATGGAAGTTTTCTATAAACTCAAACCTATTTAAAGCAGTAACAGGGTTGGTTGCAGGGCGAGCTACTTGAGTATAAATACCTGAAGCAACCGTTCTGCTTATAACTTGGGATGCCAATGTGAAACGCATTTTCCGCATTGAATTGGGATAAATATCTTCACTGGTCAATTCCCGGGCTAATATAAAGTCACAAATTTTTATCTCGATTACTGTATATAATTTAATCACAGCTTTCCATGAAAATTCTTTATTTTCACTATTTAAAATAATTTTATGTTTGATTAAATTATTTCTTACAGATTTTAAAAGATGATTTGTGGCCATTATATGAAAACAAGGGTTGAGCAGGAGACAAATTAATAATTTATTTAGACTAAAAAAGTTGCCATCTTCGACGGATACTATTACTCGTGGCTTAATACTTAGTTTCAATATTTTTTCTATGCAAGCGAGAATTATTTCTTTAGAGCTTTTGAAGACCATGCCCAATTCACAAAATTGTATCCCACTAAATTATTCAATCGATGAATGATTCCCGAAGCCATTATTGCCATTGAATATTGAGCCGATAATTGTGACTATTCTTTCATTGCTTTCTACTCCAACTATTTCTCCTTTTGATTTGTCATAAAACAAATTAATTTCTAAGGAAGTTTCTTTTCTTTTATCTATACTTAAAATGCAGTTTTTTGCTAGGTCCAATAAATTTGTATTTTTTAAATACAACGAATTAAACAAGACATCATGCTTTGCTGTTTCAAAATGCCCTTCTCTTATAAATCTTAATAAAGTTGATTTTGAGGGTAATTTCGTGCACTTGGCGAGGAAATTGTAAGCCCCCGTAGAAATAAAGTATACACCTAAGCAGAATTGCTTATAGCCAACCCCTCACATCAAAGCCAGCGTTATGTACGTGATTTTCTATAATACTCGTATTGGTTAATTCTGGTGCTAAAATGTTGTGTACGTTTTGAAATAAAATATTCGTTATTACTTTTTCGCCCTAGTTAGGATTTGCATTTGATTTCTAAGGTGATCATTTTCTAATTCCAGTTGCCTGACCATTATTTCCAATTTGGGAAAACTATACACTGGCGATTACTAGAATGAGGCCATACATTTTGTAATCGATTTATACCTGTTTGAAATTTTATACCCGGAAACTTTTACTACCTGTGAACAGGTACATATTTTCTCAACAGGAAGTCATAAAATTAAATGGTAGATAAGAAACGACCATTGGAATTTTACACATATATTACATACAGGGTGGTCCGATTTAGTATACAGATATTTTGGGATCTGATTCAATCTTGCATGTTATGAAATAAATCGTATGGGGGATCTATTTTCAGCACCCACTGTCTTACAGGGCGTTTAAAAAAGTTGTTTCAGAGAAGTAGATACCGTCATCGTGCCGACGTGCTTGCAATTCGTATTTTATATCTGAAAAGTATAACATTTTCGTGGCCCCCGTAAACCGTCTAGCTTTGACACGAATACTTTTATTCTACCCTGAATTACTCCTCCGCTCCACAGAAGTAGTGCCCGGCGGGGTAGTATATTCATATATGCTCAAATCCACGGCATATCTACGAACTAATTCAAATTGAGCGGCATGCTCTTTAACATTCTCTCTACTATCACAGAGAGCTTTCCGCTTTACTACTTCCTTATTTTACCCAAACACCTTATGGCTGGTGAAACTCTCACTTCTTAGACAAAATGATTCCACTTTTTTCGCAAAAATATGTGTCCAAGCTGCTCCGTAACCCTCTATCCTAATTGACACTGTAATCGTGCCAAACACTGTAATTCCATTCCTAGGCTACAGTCACATCCAGCACGTACATTTTATTTTATCTGCAATGTAACAGTATGAATCTATCCTACCCTTGTTCGCCCACATTAGATCGCTATGCTTTGGAATCCAACTCCAACCTTTTTTTTTATATAATGAGCGCGCGCTCAAGGGTTTTGTGTACCCTTAATGTGATTGTTCACAGCGCGGGCAAAGGAGATTTAGGGAGGAAGAAATGAGAGGTACCGATGTACATTGTTTTTAAATGTTTGCAAGTTATAACGACCAGGAAATACAGAGATCGGCAGGGCATTCCATAAGCGAGTTGTACGGCTTAGGAACGAATCACGATATTTTAGAGTACGTCCGAAAATGGGCTTGAGCTGATGAGCATTCATAGCGAGACGGGTGTTACGGTTAAAAGTTTGAATGGGCGGAATGCTACTGGCGATTTCAGTGGAGCACTGGTGGTGGAAATAGCGACAAAACAAAGTGAGACACGAGACATTTCGTCGGTGTTCGAGGGTGTCCATTGATTGAGTGATATTAGTATCATCAATAAGTTTTATCGAACGGTTTTGAATCCTATCTAGCAGGTGCAGAAAAGTTTGGGCGCACTTGATCAGATGTGTGCATTATACTCCAACTTCGGGCGGAGGAACGCCTTATATATTGAGACCAGATCAGAGCGGGTGAATATTTATTACATCGCTTGAGGAGACCTTGAGAGACATTTCGCAGCATTTTTGACGACATCGAATATGTGGTCATTCCAAAGTAAGTTGTCATTGACACACATACCGAGAATGGAAGGTTTTTCGGTTTCCACGATGCAAGTGCCATTCATGGATAATGGCTGGGTGTTTAAATTTCGCTTTAACGACAGCAGACAGCATTGTGTTTTGGAAGCATTAAATTCCACTCTGTTGATAGTTCCCCAATTGGTTATGCTGTTGATATCGGAATTTAATGAGCTTAGCATACGCTGCCGTTCTCGTTCTACAGCCGAAGAGCAGGGCCGTGAGTCCGGAAACGAATATGAAAAGCAGAGAGTACTGTCATCAGCAAAGGAATATATCTGATTAGAAGTAGCAGACAAGAGATCATTAATGAAAATTAAAAAGAGTGTCGGAGACAGAACAGAGCCCTGGGGCACACCAGCATTTATTTTGTGAATATCAGACTTGAAACCGTTCAAGACAACTTGAATTGAACGTTCCGAAAGGTAATTTCTAATCCATTCAAGATGAGAGTCGTCGATCACAAATGCACACATTTTCGACAAAAGAGCCTGATGCCAAACTCTGTCAAATGCCTTAGAAATATCACTTGCAACTATCTTGCTTTCGCCAGATTGATGTACGCTTTGGTTCCACTTTTCGGTGAGACATGGCATCAAATCACCAGTGGCCTGTTGCTACGAAAACCATATTGCCGGCCATTGAAAATTTTTCGTGTTTTGAGATATTTCATTAGCTGACGATTTATCAGTGTTTCCATTACCTTGGAAAGAAGTGACGTAAGTGCAATGGGTCTATAGGAGGAGAGAGAAGATGATTCGCCTTTTTTAGGGACGGGCTGGACAAATGCTGTTTTCGATCTGTTCGGGAAAAGTCCTAAAGAGTAGGATTGTTGAAAAAGCTTACGCAGTGGTTTTGCTAGCGAGGAAGAACCCTCTTCAGAAGAAGGGGAGATATACCATCTGGACCAGCGGATTTATGTATGTTGAGATCTTTAAGTACTCTTGCTACTACACGAGTGCGAGAGTAGATTCGTCCCATTGAATATTCGACGCACTCAAGTGTAAGCGGGGACAAAGCACAATCTGGAAGATTTGAGCTGGCCATAAAAAATGCAGCAAGCAGATTGGCCTTTCCGAAAGAGCGTTGGGATGGAAGATGAGGTAGAATTTCTGATGTTTTGACAAACGACCAAAAGCTTTTACTACCTTTGGAACATTGTAGTATTTTTTGCCTTAACTTTAGGTCATATTGAAATTTCACGAGCTTAAGAAAGACGTTGCGGTAATTCCTGGCTCGTTTTCGGTTTTCCTCTGTCGGGTTGGTCTTGAAGGACCAAAAAAAGTTTCTCTAACAGCCTCTTTACAGCTCGAGTCCTACCATGCCTTTTCTTTTGGTTTGATACTCTTTATCCGATGAGGGATAAAGGATCTTATTCCAAAGAGAATGGTGTCTGATCATATCAGCAGTGGCATCCACCTCGTTATCGAGGAAACATAACGACCAGTTAAAATTCCTAAAGAAGCTGTTAAGTTCGCTCCAATTGGTTTCCCCGTATTGCCACACGATTCTTTTATGGTCTTTTCTCTAATTGTGTGGTCAGTACACGACAAATTAGGTGATATAACACAGTGGTCCGACGAGCCTAGAGGGGAGAGCACATCTCCGGTATACTTATTAAGGTGAGAAGTTAAAAACAAGTCCAGGGTGTTGGCGGTATGACTATCAACGTCTGGTATTCGTGTGGGCTCAGTTACAAGCTGAGGCTAGTTATTTTCTGCCGCGAAGATCTCAACACACCGTGTTTCGGGTAATAACGATTTCATTATGAGGATACAGGGAAACAATTCTTTGTATGGAGTCAGACAGCGGATCAAACTCATTACAGGTTGAATTGCTGTCCAATTTGGGGCTTGTGTAGATAAAGCAATAGTGGAAAGTTTGCTTTCGGAGATGGAATTTTAACCACATGAAGTTGAATTCCGGATTGGAACAGGGATTACATTGTGGTGGATTTGGTAAGCAAGATCACTATGCACGTAAATGTCGAAACCATGGTGAGAAAAGAATAATGGCACTAGTTCGTAGCCAGGTAGCTTCACTAAGTGCCAAAAGAGCTGGTCTCTATTTACAGACGTGAACGTAAGCAGAAAAGTGATTACTTTTTAGCCCGCGTATGTTTGCTATGTCCACCCTAAATTCCGTCAGTATAAGAAAAAAAATACTAAGCAAGGCTGCGAAGTGAAAATTCTGACGTTAGTTTACCGAACAGAATTGTTGGACAACAATAGAAAACAGTGCACCAACAAAATTCTCACTCACAACCGGCTATCCGTCAGTTATTGCCTGCCACCACAAATAAAGCGACGGTAGTGACTGAGTGCAAGTAACAGTACTTGCGACCAGGATCGGGAGAGGTGGGATACCCGCACTGTTTAATTTTTTGTTCCTTCTTCACTGCGCTGCACTACTTGTTTTTTGTTTTATTTACAAAATGAAAAATTTAAAAAATGAAAAGGGAAAAATTAAACGTACTCACCTGGAATGCAAACGGAATCTTAGAAAAACTTTATGAACTTGAGTTATTCCTAAGGAAAAACGACATTGACGTTTGTTTGATTTCCGAAACCCACTTGAAAAATGGGTCATCTGCAAAAATTAGAGGTTTTAAAGATTACTACGCGTATCACCCTTCGGGAAACGCGAGAGGCGGATCCTCTGTATACATTAAAGAGTCTCTTGAGCACAACGAAGATATAAAAGTAGAGTTCGAGTCTGTACAACTAATTGCGGTGCGCGTAAAATTGGTACGGAACTCCTTTACTATTTCAGCCATCTACTGTCCTCCACGATTTACGCCTTCAAAACATATATTTAAAAATATATTCAATTCTCTTGGATCGGCTTTTATGATTGGCGGTGATTTCAATGCCAAACACACTTTTTGGGGATCAAGATGTGTCTCCCAAAAGGGTAAAATACTCTATAAAGCATGTATGGAACACAATTGTGACTTCTATTCAACGGGAAAGCCGACTTATTGGCCAACAGATACAACGAAAATACCCGATCTTGTCGATTTCTTCGTTGTTAAAGGAATTCGTAACTCGGATATAAACGTTGATGAAAGCTTCGATCTTTCCTCCGATCATTCTCCAGTCATACTGACAATGAACGACACGTTTATTAAAAAACAAGGACCATTAAGACTAACTGGACGAAATACTAATTGGGAAGGATTCAGAAATGAGATTAATAATAACCTAGAATTAGACGTTTCACTTAAAGCAGCACTTGAACTCGAAATCGAAGTGGATTCATTCGTTGAAATAGTCCAATGTGCTGCGTGGAACAATACACCTTGTCAACGAAAAAGCACGGCTAAACGTAACTTAAACTACCCGCCTGAGGTAAAAGATATGATAAGAGAAAAAAGAAAAGCTCGCAAAAGATGGCAAACAACTCGAGCGCCGCAGGATAAAACACGCCTAAACAGGCTCTGTAATCTGCTCAAGGAGACTCTTAAAAGTTACAGAAATTCCGAAGTAAATACATATGTTCAAAACCTGACGGCAGGAAAAGAAACAAATTACTCGCTTTGGAAAGCTTTAAAATGCTTAAAAAGGCCCAAAATCCCCGCGCCAGCAATCAAGGTCGGTAATAACGAATGGGCTAAGGGGGATAAGGAAAAAGCGGAGGTTTTTGCCGACTATCTTGAAGAAATTTTCAAGCCCTCCGACGGTCCAACACTGGTACCCGACACCAGTTCTTTAGAAATAGCATATAGTAATTTTGTAATGACAAATGCAACTCTTGCTGAAATTAAAACTGTAATAAGGAAATTAAAACCAAAGAAGGCTCCGGGGTATGACCTTATTACCGGAGAAGTTCTGAAAATGCTACCTCAAAAAGCACTTATAAAGCTCTTACACATTATTAACGCGGCTCTGAGGCTTGAATACGTGCCAAGTCAGTGGAAAGTTGCTGAAGTCATTATGGTACTAAAACCAGGAAAACCTCCAAACGATAAAAAATCATACAGACCCATTTCTCTTCTACCGATCCTGTCGAAAATCTTTGAGAGGATTTTGCTAAAACGTCTTCTCCCAATTATCGAAAACCAAAATCTTATTCCCGACCATCAATTTGGATTTCGGACTAAGCATTCAACAATTGATCAGGTGCATAGAATTACTGATGTAATTGAAAAATCCCTGGAAGAAAAAAAGATTTGTTCGAGCGTATTTCTTGACGTCTCACAAGCTTTTGACAAAGTATGGCATGAAGGTTTGAAGTTCAAACTGCGACGAATTTTGCCATTAAAGCTTTATAATATATTGACAAGCTATTTTGAAAATAGAATTTTTCGCGTTCAATACGGAAATGATGTTTCGAAATTTAAAGATATCCTAGCCGGAGTACCGCAGGGAAGCGTACTGGGCCCACTTTTGTACCTTTTATATACAAGAGATATACCACACGTCGAGGATACTGTTCACGCTACTTTTGCTGACGACACCGCTATCTTAGCGGTTGGAGAATCAATAGAAGACTCAACGGCGAAACTTCAGACTGCTTTAAATAAAGTCTACGAGTGGACAAAGATCTGGCGAATTACCCTTAATGAGACAAAATCTGTACATGTTGACTTCACCTACAGAAAGATAAATCACTTGCCCATTTCTATAAACTCGGTGCGTATCACCTTTGCAAACGAAGCTAAGTATTTGGGAATGACACTTGACGCGAAGCTTAAATGGAAAACGCATGTTAAAAAGAAACGAAAAGAACTAGAGGCCAAATACAAAGAAATGTACTGGCTACTTGGTAAATATTCCAAGCTAAGCTTAGAAAACAAGCTGCTTCTTTATAAGCAAGTGCTAAAGCCGGTGTGGACCTATGGTATACAACTCTGGGGTTGTACTAAGAAATCAAATATAAATATAATACAAACTTTTGAAAATAAAGTGCTACGACAATTTGTGCGTGCCCCATGGTTTATAAGAAATAATGACCTGCATCGAGACCTCGGAGTTCCTTTCGTGGAAGATGAAGTCAGGAACTGCGCACGAAAACATAAAGTCCGGTTAAGCGGCCATATCAACAATACAGTCCTAGAAATCTTGGACGAACGAAACATACTACGCCGTCTTCAACGAACTAAACCGTTGGACCTTGCGCGATAAATTGAAACCGCATTAAGAAAGCGGAATATGTAGGGTCTTTCATTGGAAAGTGTCCTACCAATCGTGATTAACTTAAGAAATAAAAACTGCTTGATAAGTTCTACTTAGTTGCGGTATTAAAATTACCGGCTGCTTCACAAGGGCCACTTGATGGACAACGCGTTGTCCCAACGTCCTAAAAAAACAAAAAAAAAAATTTATTTATTTTTTGTTTTTCTTTATCACGAGTGCACTGGTTAGCATGTGTACTCGGCGGTGGTCGACACGGTACTCTTGTATAAGTTTATTGAAACTCCATTTTTACTATAAAAAAATTGCAACGCAGAATGCATTGAGCTTTATTATTTATCTGTACTTTAGAATTGACTTACTAATTATTAAATTTCTTATATGAATAGTCTAATTTTCCTGATTCAGCTTCTGCTGTTGTTTGCTGTTTGTGGAAATTATTCGACGTGCGTTGATTGCGAGTGCAGGATTTTGTTTCGTGAGTGCAGGATTTTTTTACCTCTTCTGCTGCTGTTAAGTCTTCCCGTCTTAAATGCGATTATCTTCAATGACTAAAAATATTGGAGGTTATTGAATCTTTGCTGCGGCATCTCAACATGTTGGGATGCCTCGGCATGCTTGTCATAAATCTTGCAAATCTTTTCTTCTGGGATTTGGTATTATTTCGTCGGATTTCGTTTGTGTTATTAATGTGAAGATCTTTCATCATCTCTAAGGGTAGTAATTTTCTGTACGTTTTAAGTGTTGCCGGTAATGATCTAACCATCGATGTTTCTCTGGAAATGAATGATCTTCCATTTACAGTTACACTGGTGTTGTGGAATTTTATAAGGAATGTTCCTTTGAGGTTGTGGGTAGTATTTTCGAATTGTAGGGTTCCGATAAACTGGTTTTGCAATATGTTGTCTGTTGAAATCTCGTCTATGGTTGGTATATGCCGACTGTTAACGATGTTGCTGATAGCTGATAGACTGTAAAACTAGCTAGGAATGCATGTATCGTTTCTAATATTAACAATGGAATTACAAATAGATAAAGAGTTATAACTTTTACAATTTTTTTATTGTTCCATATATGTATCTCTTCATTATTCCTAAGAATTACGTTAAATAAAATTTATGTTACAATGTTATTTCTTTTTATTGGCTTAATCACAAGAATTTCATAAATTTCATTTGTTGTCAATGGAATGTTTACAATATAAGAGTAGAGAATAGTTGAACTATTGCTTATGAATTTTATTACTGAGAAATCTAAAGCTTCTTCTATTGTGTTGTAGGGAAACCGTTGTTTATTTAAAATATTTGTGGCAAGTTCTACTTCGCTTTTTGATAAAATAAATAAATTGACCACTGATAACTGGGCTAAAAGTGAATGGCATGGTTAATATTTTCTAATTCTTCTTTTACAGGTTTATTTTTGTATTGAACATTGGTCATTATATCGAAATTTAACCTATTGTCTTCCTTTAATAGTTTCTGTATTTCTTTTTGTGACATTATTCATCCTCTCATTATATAATCTGCATAGTGCAGAGTAAGATTTTTTAAAATTTTTTCCCAGTTCAGCGGGATATTGTAAGATTCTAGGGCGGCATCTGCGTAGCCCGTTCTCTTAATTCCGATAACCGATAAAATCCCATAATATTTGCGGGTGCCTTTTAAATGTTCTTAGATTTTAAGTATCCTGTCGACACTTTTTTTTCATGAGTTAAATTCTTGTGGTTGCACAGAGAATTCTCTAAGGCTTTTCACCGTATCGGGTAGTTTGCCCATGTCGGACAAATTCCTACCATTAGTCAGGTTTATTGGTTGGTCTATGCGTTGTTAATGTCGGACGCGGGATTCATGATGGATGAAAAGTTGGCGTTCCTGTATTTGAAGGGTTTCAGTCACTAGTTGAGAGATTATTCGAATCATATCAATAATTGCATTAGGAACAGGAGGAAGATCGAGAGCAGGAGGTTGAGAAGTTGGTAATTCCAGACGAGCTGGTCGTATTAAGTTATTTGGGTTTGCCATTTTTTTAAAAATTGATATTTGTTTTATTCACTCAGAGAATTAATAATATTACTCGTTCAAGTAATTATAAATAAAACGGATTTATTTAAATTTATAAGTTAGAACATAAATTCACTATTCACTATTTTCACAATATTTAATATAGTGTAAGTTTTTATTCAAATGGAAAGATAGGTTTAGTTTTCCATTATTATTATTGACTTACAGTAATATACTGGTTACTTCTTGTAGCATTTCTTGTTAACTTTTATTGTTGGGGTGGTTCCGGGCTGCTTACTGCGGCGGCTGAATTAGTGGCTGGATTTTTCACTCTTCTATTCACTTCACTATTTGATCTTGTCTTTGGCAGAGTCACACATTTATCGTGCAGTTTTTGTAGTTCAACGCGGTTGTTAACTATAAAAGTTACTGCGAATATTATCAAAAAAGCAATATCCGGCTCTGTTGTGTTAGCTTTATATCTACAAGTAAAGGGTTTTCCAATAGGGACTTGACAATTTTGAATTTAATTTGTGAACGCACTCTTTCACTAATCATCAAACTGTCACCGTAAATTTATTCAGTAAACTCAATATTTTCATCAACGAACGAGCAACGTCTGGAAATTAAATAAATAAAAATTTTCTACCGAAATTCGGAGTCGGTGACTGCAACGTTAAGAGCGTTAACTCCAATTTTCGGTCGTAATTCTCGCCCTAGTAGACAGGCGATAACAAGTTTAGTGTAAAAATTTGAGTCTACATATTCGTTGTGTGATGTTGCCGTGTCAGGGAGACAACGGGTTGGTCGAAGTGTCGAAAATATCGCTGCCGTTCAGGCGTCGGTAGCAAACGATCCAAATCAGTCAATTCCACGGCGTTCTCAAGAATTGGGCATCGCTCAGACCACATTATGACGTATTTTGCGCCATGGTTTACACCCGACACAGCGACGTACGTTCTCCGATTGGGTTCTGGAGAAGATGCACCAAGATGATGGATTTCATCGCAAAATCATCGTCAGTGACGAAGCTCATTTTTGGCTCAATGGGTTCGTCAATAAGCAAAATATGCGTCATAGGTCGGGTGAAAATCCACATGTGCTTCATGAATCACCACTTCATCCACAAAACATAACTATTTGGTGGGGTTTGCATGCCGGCGGCGTTATTGGGCCATATTTTTTCGTTGACGATAACAATCGTCACGTTACTGTGAAAGGTCAGCGTTATCGCGCCATGATCACCGATTATTTTTGGCCGGAATTGGAAGATATGGACTTGGACGACATGTGGTTTCATACAGCACACGCTACAATCGATTTATTGAAGAGTAAGTATGGTGAGCGTGTTATCTCAAGAAATGGGCAAGTCGATTGGCCGCCTCGTTCGTCCGATTTAACGCCGCTTGACTATTTTCTGTGGGGCTACGTTAAGTCATTGGTTTATGCCAACACTCCGACGACGTTGGAAGAGCTCAGAGCCAACATTGAACTCGAAATAGCGGCCGTTGCGGCCGAAATGTGTGACCGAGTCGTTTAAAATTGGGTCTAACGAATCGACCACTGCAAACGTGCCAGCAGTGGCATATGAACGAAGTCGAGTTCCATTCATAAATGTTTTGATTGTACTTCAAGCCGGTAATAAAGTTTTTGAAATATCTCAAATGGTTTGCGTTTAATTTAAAAAAAAGTTGTAAAGTCCTTATTGGAAAACCCTATATATAACGCTTCCATGTGGCTCTTGTTATGAACACCTTTTCATTTCTGGAACTCCCTCTGGTGTCTTTGGGTACATTTTCTTCGGCGTACGAACCGATGTGTCGGTTGGTGCCACAGATGATTTCGCTTCTTACATGCCAAAATTTTCACTTATCAACACTGATCCTCGCATTTTTACGTAGCGGATAATGAACCTACCAAAGTCAACAACCTATCTGCCTGCACTCTCTCACCACAGTTCTTGCTTTATATCATCTGATACTGCCGTTGTATGCTGTTTTAAAAATACCCGTCTTTTCGAGGAAACCTTTCAATTTTGACGATGAAGTAAGTCCGAGGTACTCGTATCGGTATTGGTAAAGGCTGCTGGTTTATTGTTTAATGCATGCTTTGATTTGATACTCCCCATAACATTAAAAATGATATTGAACATTGCTATGTTACATGAAAAATTTACCTCTTCGTTTGGCAATTTACAATATTTAAATTGTATGCTCATGGGAGTATTGGTGTGAATTTTATATTCTAAGTGCTAAGATTACTACTGCTGAGAATATCGGTCGGCCTGATTATCCTCCAACTTTTTCGTTCCGTTGAGCAGTTGAATACGAATGCGATTTTTTTTACATTAAAGTGGTTAAAAATACAAGTTTTACTAATAAAAATAGCAATATTGTGGGTACGTTTGCAATTAGGAGTTTCAATAAGCAAAATTTTAGTGCAACACTCATCCCGACTTAATTTACGGTCTTTGAAAAAAATTATTTTCCAGTTCAAAAAATATCGTTTAAGAAAAACGATTCAAGTTTGAATTACGTCTGACGTATCACTGTGAAGAACGTCACTTTCAACTATTTGAATTTCGAATTAATAACCATCTTTATGCACCACGTAACATTTATTGCCGTCATGGTTGGCTATGACATGCTCAAGCATACCATGTATATTTTATATTTACACTATTGAAAAGTATATGCACGCCTTTCGAATTGTTTAAAAATTCGAAGCTAAAATTACTTTAAAATATAAATTCAAAAAATGCAACGGCCAATTACGAGTAGATGAATTGCCGTTGTGGAGAACGGAAATAAAAACTTGAACGTTGAACGTTATAAACTTTATTCTTCTTTCTTAGCGATTGATTGGAAAGTGAGTCAATGTGCTGGAATCGGTTTGATTTCTATATTTATTAGGTCGTTGACCCTTAAGTATTAGGACTTCTTACATAACTAATTAGATTACATTAACAAGATAAAAAATGCCCCAAATAAAGAGCTTGGTTGAGACAGTCCGATCTTTCTCTTTCAATTGGGCCATCATGGCTACCATTAATTACCTTTGCAAAGATTGTTGATAGAGAGAGGGAGAGAAAGAGATCTTCGTTCGTTGTGTCAAATTGTGTCGTGCCTTTTCCCTATGTTTTTTTTTATATATAAACTTATTGACAAATTTATAAATAATAGTTTTTATAAAATTGTTTATGTGTTACTTTTTTACTTTTAGTTCTTGTATACTTTTTTTTATGTTTTTATTAAGTAATTCGTTTGGCAGTACTTTGTTTTCACGATTTTGTCGGATTCGATATCAACAAGGGGGATATTTTTGCGATAGGTCTTTTTAATATCGATTTCTCAGTTTTTACGGTCACCACGCATGCCAGACCATCTGAGCCGGGATGTAATTCGAGCACACGCGCGAGAACCCACTGAGTTGGTGGAGGATTGTCTACCTTGACAATGACTATTTCTCCCACCTTGATGTTCGGCTGTTGATGAAGACATTTTGACTTATGCTGCAGCATATGAAGATATGTCGTGATCCAGTGCTTCTAAAAATCCTGGGTGATTCACTGAATATATATATATATATCTGTCGAAGTGGGTGATATTCCTTTCCTGAAGGTTTCTATCTGGGAGCGTGGTGATTGGAGCGGCGACAAGAAAATGTGCGAGGGTCAATATCGAAAGGTAATTCGTGTCTGATGTCTTGGATACAACGGTCTTGAATTGAGATATGCTTCAATTTGTGTGAGAAGTGTCGCGTACTCCGATTTTTCTTTTACGCTGGTGTTTATGGACCACTGGGGGGATGGGGGGTCCTTCCACTAAGCGTGGGGACGATGGCGGATTGAAACGCCACATTGTGTTTTGTGTTGCAAGTATCGAAGATATTTCCGCTGACCATTCTGCTGAGATAAATGTATTGTATTTGCTTAAATCATTATTCGATCCCTTGAAATTTGTCCCACAATCGCTGAATATGTTCGTGGAGATATTACGTCGAGCAACAAATATTTTATAAGCGGCTATAAAGCCCGTAGCTGATTGATTGATTATTGACAAGTTCGATGTGTATTGCTTTTGTTTTGAAACAAACATAGTGATGTAACCCTTCATAATTTTGTTGCATCGGCCCTTCCACAATCAGGCCGGCACAGTCCACACCAGTATTAGTGAATGGTCTGGATGTGATGACTCGCTCTGTAGGTAGACTGCACATTAATTGCTGTTGCGTCTTGGAATTAAAGCGATGATATAGCTCGCAGTTGTGTATAGTTGTTTTGACGAGCCGTTTAAAATTTGTTGTTAAACATGTTGTCCGGATCTCTGCTATCATCTTACTACCAGCCTTGAGAAAGTATGACTATCGGTGAGTATTATAGGATAACATTGGTTGTAGGGTAATACGGAGTTACATAAATGACCGCCTACGCGTAAAATCTCATTTGAATCGAGAAATGGGCTCAAGCTTAGAATTTGACTTCCCTTTCCAATTTGCTTTCCTTCTCTTATAAAACTTTGGCTTTGTTTCAATTTTCTAGTGGAAAGATTCTGAAGAAACGTGGTCCATTCCACCACATCTTTTTACTTGTTATTAGCTTTTCTGGTGACAATCTTCTTGAACCCTTGTCGGCTGGGTTCTCCTTAGTGCTAACGTGTCGCCAAACATCTCTACCAGTCAATGATTGTATTTCGCTGATACGATTGGCTACAAAAGTGGTCCGGATCGCGAGGTTTCCTTTGATCCAAGCCAATTTTATCATTGAGTCGGACCACGCGAATGTTTTATACCATTGAAATTGCATCATCCTTGTTATTTTATGCAACAGCTTTACTAATAAGAGTGCTGCACAGAGCTCTATGCGAGGCAGAGATACCCACTTCACCGCCGATGGAGAAACTCTGGTTTTTGAGTCCCTTTCAGAGGCATCACTGAAACCGTGAACTTCTGCGTATGTGCCCCATCGTGGGGTTTTTGACATTCTGTAATTTGATGAGCCCACTTCGCAGTTCTATCCATTGTCCTTTTATATATTCAGATAGTGGTGTGTCCCAATTAAGTTACATTGTCCAAAGTTGTTGTAATATTAGTTTAGCTTTAATGACACAAGAAGCCATCCATCCAAGTGGATCAAATAAAGGAGCAATATCTGCCACCATATACCGTTTTGTATGTTGAGTTAGCTCAGGTCGGTTAACTTTAAATTTAAAATAGCCTATTGCTGGATGCCATTGCATACCCAATTTAGTTTTAATAGCATTTGGCGAGTCAGAGTTGAGGGGCAAATTAACTTCTTTTTCGTTTTTAGGAAGTTACTTTAAAATCGCCTTTGAGTTGCGTGCCCATTTTCTGAGAGGAAACCCATCCGATTTGAGTATTGCTAGAATATATCTTTGTATAACAAAAACATTAGGTTCGCTGTCTGAACGGTAGATGAGGTCATGAACATAAAAAGCCTTCTATAAGGGCTTTGGTCATATGTGGGTGTACATTTTCAACGTCAAACGCATGTTGCGGATCGCACCACTAGATATGGAGCTGATGCTGTGCAAAGGTTTTTATGGTCTCATAAGTTGTGGCTCTCCACAAAATGAGCTGATATAAAGTGTCCTTTGTCGCCATTCTTTCGGCGATTAAATCAAGGATGCCTGCTGTAATCTAGGTCCTAATTTAATTTAATTAAGTTCTATTCGCTGATTTACATGAAGCGTCAAAGACCATCCGAAGCTTCGTTGTGCTGCTGGACTCTTTGAACACCGGAAATGTGGCAGGAGATAGTGGTATCCACTTTTTGATTCCATGTCTGGTGTAACTTCTTGCATATGGCCAGGTTTTACGTATTCGTTCAAGCAGGTACTGTAGGATTCTTGTAAATTCTTGTTGGATGCAAGGCGTTTCTCAATCTAGCCATCTCAGCTCTCTTTGAATTTCCCATAATTTTTCGAACTCCGTCTTCGAATGGGAGTTGGACTTCGTACCTACCAACTTCCCTTCTTCGAATTGTCTGCTGATGTTGTTGACAGTTTTCTTCCTCCTGCTTCCTTTCGTCTAAATCTTTTTCGATTTCCCAGAATCGCTTGAGTTGTGCGTCCACGGAATTGAAATGGTTTTGCACCGTCAAGCATTTTGGGTGTATTTTTATACCGATCAGTGCCCCTTCTTGACTCTATACCATCCCTTCTAAAATTATCGATCCGTTGACATCGACACCTATCAATAGATCAATTTTCCCTGTGGTATTAAATGAAGGATCAGTTAATTTAAGATAGGAAATACCGCTGAAAAGAAGTATTTACTTTTCCGAGCACCACTAGAAAACCAGTTAAAATGATAAATGTTAGTTAATTGAAAACTTAAATTTTCATTGCTTGTAACGTTACAATAATGATGTTTGAGTGTTTACCGTTTAAGTGCGTCCTTGTTATATTTCATACAAAATCTGTTATTAGCGCGCAAATTTATCGAAATTTTAGTGCGAGTTGCGCCAAATACTATTTTTTTAATCGGGAGATGGCTTTGAAATTGTAGTCCATGATATGAATACCAAGGGGAGGAAGATTCAAGAGCGCGTCTACAGCAGAGATAGGGAAAGCCATAATTGAATTGATACGAACAGTTTTTTCTGAGTCTGTTCAAAGCAGCCGGGGCATTTATTAAATAGCTTCTTCTAACGAATAGTAACGCCTTTTAGGATTGGATGAGTCAGATCAGTTCGGTTGATTTTTTTATATCAAAAATGTTTATAAATTATAATGTTTTTAACAGCTATAAAATTTCCACTAGGAAAGTCAACTCGATTAAGCTGTTCTGTTTTAAGAATTTTCAATCTTTAAAAGTTGTCCATATTATATGAATTATAAATTAATTGTTCCCTTTGATAATTAGACTGAATATTATACCTATGTACCATATACAGAGTGTCCCCTAATTCGTCAAGGATAACTTGGGAAATGATTTTTGGGTATATTTTAAGAAAGAAGTCATTCTACAGTATGGGTCTATCTGAAATGTTGACATCATATATCGAGGATTAAAGTAAAAGTTTACTTTGGTGTACCCTGACCCATGTTAATGGAAATTGCTCTGTTCTGGTAACAATTTCATTTAGCCTTTGTAACCGCGTTTAGATAAAGTTGATACCTTGTTTGAGTCTTCAAGCCTTCTAAGCCTGCTCCATTTGTCTTGCCCATGAATGTTTATTGATGCTAGCTGCTGCCTTACTGTATAGGTACATACATTATGTAGTTTCTACAAGAACGACTTTTTTCTTAGAACATACCCAAAATTCATTTCCCAAATTATCCTTGACGAATTAGGGGACATCCAGTATATTTATGTAACATTTTGGTTATATTAGAAAAAATAAGCGGGCTTATGTACAATACAATTATAGCTATATTGATATATTGGCTTTGATTTGTACAGCCATAGGAAACATCACTTTATTTCGTTTTCAAGACAATAAAAAATTGTTTATTTCCTCAGCATTGGGATTAAGCAGAGTTCTCATATTCTTTGTTTAAATGCGTTGAAAGCAGGACATGTTAGCCGACACATGTAAACTGGGTTTACTGTATAACAATATGATAACTTTTTAAATACAAATTAAGTTATAAGAACTCACAAGCGTGAGTTTATGTGTGTACACCTAAGAATTCACATTCACTGCGCTTTCAATTCGCGCGCTGCCGCAACGTGCTGCATTTACACTATTTTGTTAGTTGAATGAGCTGAATTTATGATAATCTTAGAGAATTTAAAAAAAATTGGTAATTATTAGGTTTGTAGAAAGAGAGAGTAGAACATTCGCCTTTTTTTAGGGACAGTCTTGCCAAATTCTGCTTTTCATCTATTCTAAAAGAGTCCTAAAGATTATTATTATTGATGAAAAGGCATACACCGTGGTTTTGTCAGCACAAAAGAAGACCCCTTGAAAAGATCGTGAATAAACCATTTATCAGGCGATTTGTTCTTATTGAGACCATTGAGCACTATTGTAGTAACAAGTACAATAGTGTAGAAGTGGATTCGTTCCATTGAAAATTCGACGCGCTTAAGTGTGGGTGGAGACAAGACACAATATAAAAGCGTTAATCTAGCTGAGAAGTGTGTAGTAAGCAGATAGGCCTTAATCAAAGAGCTGACAGCTGTAATCTCATTATATGTACATATGTGAGCGTGAGGATGGATAAAACACAAATTTTAATGTTTTCGAACTTCTTGTATGGTTGAAAAAAAAAACAGTTCTCTAACCCTGGCAACCTCTTTACAGTTCGGGTCGAATCCCAATGAGGACTAAACAATCTCATTTCAATAAAGAATAGTGTTTGTGGTCATATCAGGGGAAATACAACAACAATTTACTAAATTCACTCGAAAGCCTATTTCACACCATTTAATATTTGAAAATATGTCTACCACGGTTGCCTCGTACAATGCCTACAATCGCCTATTACTCGAACAATGTTTTACTCTACAGCGTCAGTCGTTGCTGGTTTATCGGCATGAACAAGTGACTTGATGTAGTCCCTCAGAAAATAATCCAATGGCGTCAAATCGCACGACTTTGGTGGACAATCGATGGGCTCATTTTTTGAAATGACTCTATTGCAAAATGGTGTTTTCAATAAAACGATGTTTTCGTTAGCAGTATGGTGTGCAGCACGATCCTTTAAAGCAACAGTTCTATCACATAGATGTGTACAGATTTTTTCGTGTACAAAGCAATACTCACACTTGTGGAATTCGGTCCTTGGAATGGTTTTTAAAGAGTTGCTAATAATAATATCAATTTCTTTATTTGGTATTTGATAGTAGATATATTTCTAACAACTACACAATTTTTGAAATCGGTCTTATAGTTTCCGAATTCACTTCTTATACGAGTATATAAAAACATTTGTCTTTTCATAATATTATTGTGTAGCTTTTAATTGATAAAACAATTGTTTGTAAATTTCACAACAAATGCATCAGTTTTCTACACATGTCAACTGGTTAGTACATACATATATGTACGTATCAGAGTGGATAATAATTTCAGGGGCGGTTAGTTGTTCAACGCTATTCTGATAGAAAAAATATATTATGATATTTATTGCGTAAACATGAATCTAGATCTATTCATAATATTCCGTCTATGTTGACCCATCCCCGCAATATACTCGTATATATTCTACCTTCTAAGTGTTTCAAAAATAACCAAATTATAATCACATATGAGGCAGAGCCCATGATTTATAACATCAGAAATTACAAATTTGACGTCATAATATTATAGGTTTGAATTGCTTAAAATGTAAGATGGTTCTATGGTTTTATTTGTATTGATATGTTAAACCTAGAATAAGTAAGCCTTTGCATTAACTCTAGAGCTTTATTATATGTATGTAAAATTTGTTATTTCCTTGTACAGCAAACTTGCTTCTTTTGACGGGAAAAAGGCAATTCGCGGCGGAATTCCATTTGTATTTCGTAAGTTTCTATATATATACATATATTTCCTTAAATCATATTTATTTTGTTAAAGCTCAATTTGGACCATGGTCATTTGGGCCACAACACGGATTTGCAAGGATAACTAGATGGACACTTGAGAGACCGCCAGAGAGGCTACATAATGGCGACGTTGAAGCTCTTTTCTCTCTAATGGATAATGAATTTACAAGATCAATGTGGAATTATCCGTAAGCTGTTAAAATATAAAATTCTGAAAGTCGTTACATAAAAACCTTTCAGTTTCCGAATAACGTATCGTTTAATATTACGTGAGAAAGAACTTCACTTCCACATTGGTGTATATAATCCAAGTAAAGATCTCACATTTTCCTTCAATTTACTATTACACACTTACTTGAAAGTTCCTGATGTTCGCCGTTGCCAAATAACCGGTCTCCATGGTTGTACTTTTATTGATAAGGTAAAAAATGTTTTGTTTTTTTTTTACATAAATATGTGGGTATTGCTGTTATGTGATTTTTAAAAAAAATATGTATATTTTCTAATCACAGACTCGAGAAGGCGCACTATATCAAGAAGGTAGAGAAGTTGTGACAGTTGGAGAGTGGACAGATAGAATTTATCAACAAACTCCGCAGGAACATGTTATAACTAACGTTGTATCTGGTAGAAAAATGCGGTTACATAAATATAATTTTCCTGATACAGGTAAATACTTTTGTACGTGATTTGATCTAAAGAAAAATATAAATTTATCGCGTTTATAATGCGAATACTTTGATAGAACATTAATTAAAATCTTTAGTACGTTAAAACCGTCTTAACTTCGTGAGTAAGAATAAGATTGGACATACATAAATTCACATTTAAAGGTGGTATACAGTTATTTGAGACAGTTTTTAAAAAGGATATTTACATATATGATATGTGTATAGTGTATGTGTCAAGTCAAGTTTGTCAAGAATTTGAATATTTGCGGTTTATTGATTTTTACTAAAATAAGCCAGTATTCATTTATTTGTTTAAAAAAATATCTCAATACTAATTGAAGGCACTTAACAAGGCATACTTCACGAAAATTAAAAAAAACCGATCCAAAATTATCTGAGCTATTCAAGAAAAACATAGTAACACTTTTAGAAGGTTTTGCTACAAAACAAGTAAAATTTTCAATAGTATTACAAAGCAAACTGGCAATAGTATTACTCCAAACTCTAAAATTGTAAATTATTATTCCATAAATAATGTGACGAGATTTTTTTCATCGCATAAGATAATAAGTTTTACAAAATTTTGCTGTTTATCTTGTTACTTTAAGCATCCGTCAATTAACTTTTATTATTAATTTGATAAAGATATTTATGGAATCGATATTTCGAGTTGAATACAAAAATTTTCATAGTCCGGACGTTATTTGCGTAATCTAAGGAGTCACACGTTGCGACGTTCTGATCGGATCAACATTTTCTATCTATCTATATTTTTTTTATTTCAGTTGCTTAATACTCGTAACATAAAAGAAAAATTTATTTTGTTTCCTATGAGAAGTCAGAAATTTTTACCTGAACTTTGAATTCGAAACTAATATATAGTTTTAGTTTTAGTATGATCAAAAATTGTGTTTTTTATTCCTTAAATTAAATTTTTAGTTAGTTTTGCATTGATAAAAATTAATGTTAAGTATTTTGTTGACGGCTTTTCACAGTCGTATATAAGAAAACCGTTTTTCTTCTTTTGTTTTTAAAGCTATCTATTATTGAATCATATTATGTTGCTCACTAAGATCCAAATCGGTTTAGATTTTTTTCCTTATTAGTGTTTTCCAATAAGGACTTGACAACTTTTTTTTTTAAATAAAACGCAAACCATTGAGATGTTTCAAAAACCTTATTATCGACTTGAAGTACAATCAAAACATTTATTAATGGATCTTGACTTCGTTCATATGGCCACCGCGGCACGTTTGCAGCGATCCATTCGTTAGACCCAATTTTCAACGACTCGGCCACACATTTCGGCCGAAACGGCCGCTATTTCGCATTCAATGTTGGCTCTGAGCTCTTCCAACGTCGTCGGCGTGTTGGCATAAACCAATGACTTAACGTAGCCCCACAGAAAATAGTCAAGCGGCGTTAAATCGTACGAACGAGGCGGCCAATCGACTGGCCCATTTCTTGAGATAACACTCTCACCATACTTACTCGTCAATAAATCGATTGTAGTGTGTGCTGTGTGGCTTGTGGCATCATCCTGTTGAAACCACATGTCGTCCAAGTCCATATCTTCCAATTCGGGCCAAAAATAATCGGTGATGATGGCGCGATAACGCTGACCATCGTTATCGTCGACGAAAAAACATGGCCCAATAACGCCGCCGGCATGCAAACCGCACCAAACAGTTATTTTTTGTGGATGAAGTGGTGATTCATGAACCACATGTGGATTTTCAGCCTACAAATAACGCATATTTTGCTTATTGACGAACCCATTGAGCCAAAAATGAGCTTCGTCACTGAAGATGGTTTTGCGATGAAATTCATCATCTTGGCGCATCTTCTCCAGAACCCAATCGGAGAACGTACGTCGCTTCAATTCTTGAGTCAGCTTGATCTTGTATGGGTGTAAACCAAGATCCTTACGCAAAATACGCCATAATGTGGTCTGAGCGATGCCCAATCCTTGAGAACGCCGTGGAATTGACTGATTTGGATCGTTTGCTACGGACGCCTGAACGGCAGCGATATTTTCGACACTTCGACCAACCCGTTGTCTCACTGACACGGCAACATCACACAACGAATTTGTACGAGTAGACTCAAATTTTTGCACTAAACTTGTTATTGCCTGTCTACTAGGGCGAGAATTACGACCGAAAATTATTATTACGAAACAATAAAATGCTTCATTAAAAACGTATCTTCAGTAAATGGTAGTAATGTGACACGCTCTAACACGTATCCAAAAGATTACCTGATGGCTGGCAAAAAGAAGAATGATTACAAATAGTTCGCTTATTTAATAAGATGATTCAAATATCACCGCATCTGTAATTGCCAATGCTCCCCACCTTCTAAAATTTATTTTTCAAGCTGGTTGATAAATTTCTATGTCAATTCGCCATTTAAAATATTGAAAATAGGTAGGTCCATGAACGTGCTATAAGAGCATTCGGAAGTTGAAACTTCTAATCGATTTGAACGTTATAAACTCTTTTTCTTTTTATATATCGAGAAGTCCGTCGACATTTTGTCACCGCTTTCTTCATGAATTTTGTAATTCGGCGTTATTTCACAATGACAAAGTGAAATAACGCCGAACACTGTTTGTGAAATAAAGTCGAATTCAGAATGAAGGCAAACGAATTTGCAAAGCCAACTGTACTTGTTAGAAAAACAAGTAAACTTTACCGTAATTGGTTTTATTACGCTTTCAATTGATCAAATCAAACAACAAATACGAGTATATGGGGAGTATATACACAAAACTCGCACCCACTCCAAATCCTACTGTGTCCCCAAGCAGGGGGGTTGCACCTACCACACAGTTTATATGTCACTTTCTAAAACGAACTAACACCATATGATTTAAAATCTATGAAAACAGAATCCTCTCTCTAAATGTGTGACTAAATTCAAAGCGAAATAAGGCCGACTCGGCTTTATTTCACTTTAGCAAAGTGAAATAAGACCGAACCTAGTAATTCGGCGTTATTTCACGGCACCGTCTGGTATTCGTATGGGCTCATTTACAAGCTGGGTCAAGTTATTTTCCGCAGCGGAGATCAGCACACGGTCTTTCGGGTGTTGTCTGTCCAGAATGCCGAAGCCAACCAGAATTGTGTATATTGAAATCGCCCGTGATCACGATTACAGTATGATCATACAGGAACAAATAATAAATCTATACAGATGTCTCATACCTGTAGAAAAAAATGGTTCACTTTTGTTCGACTAGCCGACACGCGCTTTCGGAGTAATATAAAGCTTTTTTATTTTCTCTCTTTCTTGCTTTGTTTACTGAAAGATTTTTTTTCTCTCACAACAAGTTGTGGGCAGTGACACAAGAAATGTGAGAAACATGCGCAAGGGACTTGCGGGACGGCTTGGCTGTTTGTTTCATTCGACTGCAACAGGAAATTATATAATTTTTCATGTATTTTGGGTATTTTGTTTGAGCGTATGGGTATGTATGTAAAAAAGAACAATTAAAAGGCCGGAAAAGTGGAATATTTCGTTACATTTTGTAATTGAAGTTTGACAGCAAAATATTATTCGTGTTATTAGTCTGCACTGCATATACACCTGTGTGCAAAATAATAGTAGTGTTAGATAGTTAACTTTTTATTTTACAATAAAACCGATTTTATAGCACCTGTATTTTAATTATTTATTTTTTCTTTTTCTACATGGAATAGTGTTCTAAAGAATGAATTTGAAATTAAGTAACTATTATTATAGAAAACCTAAAATATTAAGCTTCAAAAACAAGTGTGTAAAAAAAATAGCAGTGTTATTTAGAAAGCCTTCAATTTTTGACTGAATTCATTTAAAAAAAAATTAAAATTGAATATGTTGCACTTGCTTAATATTTCGTTGAATGGCTTTTGTTTGCCAGAACTGCAGTACAACGATGCATGCAGATTGTACTGTAGTCCACAATTCACCAACGTTTTTTCGTTTTGCCTTAAAAACCATACGTTTTCAATGGGATTAAGGTCTGGAGACTGATCCCATTGATTCCAAACAAATTTTTAGCCAATTTACTGGTGTGCTTGGGGTCATTATCTTGTTGATACACCCACTTAAGTGGCATATTCCATTCAGCATATGGAAGCAAAACAGTCTGCAAGATATTGACGTACAACTTTGCATCCATTGTATTGTGATAACCACTCAAATGTGAGCAGCGACATCTAGCAGAAAATGTCGAAACTCGAAGACTCGAAGGTTTCGATACTGGATTAGCAAAGTCATTGACTGGAGAGTAGAATCGAATTTTCTAGCAAATTGGAAATTGTATGGGACGCTGGGTGGCGAGGATTGTTCTCGAAGTATGTCATTCGAGTATAAATACCAGCATCCCAAAGGTATGCAAATCAGTTCCAAAGTTGAATTTGAAGTGTTAATTAGAAGAAGTGATTAAGTGGTTTAAGTAAAAGATAAGAAAAGTATAATTGGTTGAGGAAAGGAACTGAGAGAAACAATTAAATAGTGAATTGTAACTGTACTGAATAAAGGGATTTGTATTGAAAAGAATAAGTTCTATTATTTGTACCCACACAAACATTTTACATTGGTGTCAGAAGTGGGATAGGACTTATTGTGTGTGTAAAAAAAAAAAAAAAAAAAAGTGTTTTCTGACTATTTGAAAAGGCTAGAATGGGTCGAAAACTATTGCAGTTGACCCTCGTCCAACTCAAATCCGAGTTGAACAAGAGAAGCCTCAGCGCCAGTGGAGGAAAAAGTGACCTGGTGCTCCGACTTCAGGAGGCTTTGAACAACGAGGGACATGATCCTGATGCATATTCCTTTGATGTTGACGAGGATGAACAGACAAGTACCGGCAATGACATGGCTGCAATGATGCAACTCCTCTTATTAAAAATGGACGAACAGAAGAACAGTCTCGACCAACAAAAGAAAAATCTGGAAGAACAGAAGAACAGTCTGGAACAAAAAATGGACGAACAGAAAAACATTCTCCAGAACAGTCTGGAACAAAAAATGGACGAGCAGAAGAGCAGCATTGAACAAAAATTCAACGAACAAACCAACAATCTGCACGGTCTTCAACAGAAAATGGATGAACAAAAGAATAATCTGGAAGAACAAAAGAACATTCTCCAGCAAAAATTCGAAGAAATCGATGACAAATTTGAAAGAATAGAGAAGAACGTTGATGACAAATTTGATAGAATAGAGAAGAACGTTGATGACAAATTTGATACAATAGAGAAGAATGTTGGCGAAAAATTCGAAGAAATGGACAGCAAAGTTCACCAACTGGCAAAAGAGCTCGACACAGTGCGAAAACAGAAACTGCGAGAATGTTCTTTAAGCGGTCCAAGGAGAAAAGATTTGAAGCCTCCCTCATTCGATGGCCAGACCTCATGGTCTACTTATAAGAAGCAGTTTGATATGGCTGCCTGTGCAAACGACTGGGACAATGAGGAAAAGTGCATTGCCCTAACAATGGCCTTGCACGGTCCTGCAGCAGAATTGTTGCAAACAGTAGACATCGAAAAGCATAAAGATTATGTGACTTTAGTACAGGCTATAGAGAAACGGTTTGGGGATAGCCACATGCAGGAGGTCTACAAGGTCCAATTGCAAAGCCGAATGCAGCAAAGAGGAGAAACACTGCAGCAGCTCCAAGCAGACGTGAGTAGACTTGCACATCTGTCATACCCCACCGCAGGCCAGGAAATTATCGACGAAATGGCAAAAGATGCATTTATCAGGGGAATTGCAGATTCGAAGCTACAATCAGCAGTAAGGATGGCCGGGAAAAGAACCCTTGCTGAAGCACTTGCCTTCGCTCTGGCGATGGAAGCAGCCAATCAGGCTTCCAGGGGAACACATTTCGTCAGGGAAGTAACATCTATCGAATGCTCCTGCACAAGAATTAGTGCCGAGGAACGAGATACTCGACGGGATAGACGGATAATGCGCTGCTGGAATTGCAATAAAATAGGACACCTTCAAAGGCAGTGTAAAGAACCGGTACGACGAAAAGACTGCCCTCACTGTGGTGGCAAGCAAATAGAGGAAGAAACCAGCAGAAACAGCTATCAAGAAGCCGGTCAACCTTCCCGAAGCCATCAGTCGGGAAATGCTTAAGCACCAACTTCGCGGGGCAGAAGTTGGTAGCAGGAGTCGACGGCCCCAGGACCATCATCCAAGTCTCGCTGGCAAAACGATGCAGCGAAAGCCTTCTAGTAGAAGTAGTCAGTGGAAAAGAAAAATGGATGGCAACAATAGACACCGGTGCCACGGCCTCAATCATCAGGAGGAATCTTGTGCAGAAGTCTTGGCTGCATAACACTAGCAGTTGCAGCTTGCGAACAGCTACAGGAGCAACGATTAAGGTATATGGTGAAGTTCGCATAAAAATCCAATTGGCCGGAATAACATTCACTCACGCGTTTCTGGTAGCTGACATATGTGACGAGTGCATCATTGGTACAGACTTCATGAGAGAACATGGACTTGTAGTCGACTTGGGGGCACAAACCCTGAAATACGGAAACATGGAGATACCAATGATATACGGGAACGCCAATACCTCAGTCTCAAATGTCGTCATCTGCAGCAATCAGAGTCTAGAGCCTTCGTCAGAAGCAATTTTGTGGGCAAAAGTGGAAGGTGGTCCTGGTAGCCACCGATTCTATTTGATGGAGCCAGAAAAGAAAAGAGACTTCATGGTGGGAAAGACCTTAGTGGAGCCAAAGAACAACATGGTCCCTGTAAGGATTCTAAATCCAAAGACATTCAGTGTAAAGGTGAAAAAGGGGGAGATAGTGGGAAAATGCGTACCTGTTGAGGCTATATCGACCACAACGGGAAAAAAGGGTGCAAAACCGGTCACAACAGTTCAGAGCATAAAAATCAAGAACAAAATTCTCAGCCTCTGTAATCTGGAGGAAGATCAGCGAATCCTGGCAGAAAAACTAATCGGTGAGTACGCTGATATATTTGCTACACAAGACGGAGAATATGGACGTACGCATATTGTTCAACACCACATTGACACCGGAGACGCTCGACCAATCCGTCAACCTGCAAGGCGTCTTCCCTTGGCAAAGCAAACAGAAGTTGCCGAAATGATGTCGAAGATGAAAGCTGAGGGAGTGATTGAAGAATCGCAAAGTCCGTGGGCATCTCCAGTGGTCCTCGTGAAGAAGAAAGATGGCAGCACGAGATTTTGTGTAGACTACCGACGTCTCAATGATGTCACTAAAAAGGACAGCTACCCACTTCCGAGAATCGATGACACTTTGGATATGCTTTCTGGAGCGAAATGGTTTTCAACACTTGACTTGAAGAGCGGTTACTGGCAGGTAGAGATAAATCGTACGGACCGTGAGAAAACTGCCTTCACTACAGGAAGCGGTCTTTGGCAGTTTGCAGTGATGCCGTTTGGACTGTGCAACGCTCCGGCCACCTTCGAGCGACTAATGGAACGAACATTGCAAGGACTCACCTGGAAAACCTGCCTAGTATATTTGGACGACGTTATCGTCATAGGTAAGACGTACGAGGAGCACCGCGAAAATCTAAAAGAAGTGTTTGAGAGGCTACGAAGTGCTCATTTAAAGCTCAACCCAGAAAAGTGTGCCTTGTTTCGTCCGGAAGTAAAATATCTGTGTCACATTATATCAGCGGAAGGTGTAAGAACGGATCCTGACAAAATCGAAGCCGTGAAAAGTTGGCCTTCTCCAAAAGATAAACACCAACTGAGAAGCTTCTTGGGCCTCGCCACGTATTACAGAAGGTTCGTAAAGGATTTTGCTGGCATTGCAAAGAGCCTGCATCAACTTACGGAAAAAGGCCGACAGTTCAGGTGGTCTGGAGAATGCGAAAAAGCATTTCAAGAACTGAAGCGACAGCTGTGCAATGCCCCCATCTTGGGTTACCCCACGCCCGGAAAAATGTTCATCGTGGACGCAGACGCTAGCAATGTTGGGGTCGGAGCTGTGATCTCTCAAGTTCATGACGGTAAAGAGAAAGTGGTCGCATATTACAGCAAAGTACTCTCCAGACCTGAACGGAACTACTGTGTAACCCGGCGCGAGCTTCTGGCTTTAATTCTGGCTACGAAGCATTTCCATAAGTACCTCTATGGACAAAAGTTCATTCTCCGGACAGACCACGCAGCTCTGAAATGGCTACTCCAATTTAAGAACCCTGAAGGCCAAGTTGCAAGATGGATCGAGCAGTTGCAGGGCTACGACTTTGAAGTGCAACACCGCAAGGGAACACTCCACTCAAATGCTGATGCTCTCTCTCGTCGACCGTGCGGAGTAAAATGCGAACACTGCAATCGTAAAGAAGCAAAAGAACAGGCAACTATCCAAATGATCAGGACTGAGCCAATAGAGGGTTGGAGTATAGACGAAATCCGTTCCTCCCAACAGGCAGACAATGACATCGAACCAATATTGGCCTGGAAAGAACACGAGGAAAGACCAAGCTGACAGCAGATATCAGATCGGAGCCAAACTCTGAAGGCATACTGGGCACAGTGGGACTCGCTTTTTGTGCAAGATGGATTGCTGAAGAGAAAATGGGAAAGTACAGATGGGACAACATCTCGTATGCAGCTAATTGTGCCACGGTCCAAAGTCAACCAAGTGCTCCATGAAATACATAACGGAATCTCAGGAGGCCATTTGGGAATAAACAAGACGTTGGAAAAGGTAAGGGAACGTTTCTATTGGCTAAGCGCTAAACAAGATGTCGAGAATTGGTGCAAAAAGTGCATAAGATGTGCAGCTACCAAGGGTCCAAAAGTAAAGCCACATGGACAAATGCAACAATACAATGTCGGAGCACCTTTCGAACGAATAGCCATCGACATCGCTGGGCCGTTTCCCGAAACCTTTAATGGAAACCGGTATACTCTCGTAGTCATGGATTACTTCAGTAAGTGGCCGGAAGTGTTTGCCATCCCAAATCAAGAGGCTAAGTCCGTAGCCGAACAGATAGTCAACAACTGGGTGAGCAGATTTGGGGTCCCAATGGAGCTGCACTCTGATCAAGGGCGAAACTTTGAATCAAAAGTCTTCCAGGAAATATGCCAATATTTGGGAATAAGAAAGACAAGGACAACGCCACTACACCTTCAATCTGATGGAATGGTCGAGCGATTCAATCGGACCTTGAATGAGCATCTATCTAAGGTTGTCAGCAACTGCCAGCGGGATTGGGATCGACACATACCCCTCTTCTTAATGGCCTACCGAAGCGCGGTCCATAGCTCAACAGGGCACACACCATCCGAGATCTTATTTGGTCAAACAATTCGGTTGCCAAGTGAAGCAAAATTCGGATCCCCACCGACAGAGCCAATGACTTACGACTTACGACAGAGTGAATGACTTACGCAGCAGGATTCGTAAATTGCATGAAGACACCAGAGAAAAGATGAAGCTAGCAAGCAGCCGCATGAAAACTAGGTACGATATCAAGGTGAAATCTTCCGGTTTCAACGAAGGAGATCTGGTTTGGCTGTATAATCCTCAGCGTAAGAAAGGCAAATCACCAAAATTGCAACAGGACTGGGAAGGTCCATACAAGGTGATAACCCGCATTAATGACGTTGTCTACCGGATCCAGCGTGGGAATCGAGGAAAATTGGTCCATTTGGATAGAATGTGTCATTTCAACGGGATGCTGAATGACGAAGTTGTTCGGGACGAACAACTGTAGGGAGGGAGCAATGTGATAACCACTCAAATGTGAGCAGCGACATCTAGCAGAAAATGTCGAAACTCGAAGACTCGAAGGTTTCGATACTGGATTAGCAAAGTCATTGACTGGAGAGTAGAATCGAATTTTCTAGCAAATTGGAAATTGTATGGGACGCTGGGTGGCGAGGATTGTTCTCGAAGTATGTCATTCGAGTATAAATACCAGCATCCCAAAGGTATGCAAATCAGTTCCAAAGTTGAATTTGAAGTGTTAATTAGAAGAAGTGATTAAGTGGTTTAAGTAAAAGATAAGAAAAGTATAAGTGGTTGAGGAATTGAATTGTACTGAGAGAAACAATTAAATAGTGAATTGTAACTGTACTGAATAAAGGGATTTGTATTGAAAAGAATAAGTTCTATTATTTGTACCCACACAAACATTTTACAGTATCTTTAATCCAGTACAAATGACCTGGACCATAGTAGAAAAACGAACCCCATACATTAATTTGGTCATTCCAACGTAAGTTGGAACCGAGAATGGAAAGTTTTTCGGTTTCGACGATGCAAGTGCCATTCATGGATAATGGCTGGGTGTTTAAATTTCGCTTTAACGACAGCAGACAGCATTGTGTTTTGGAAGCATTAAATTTCACTCTGTTGATAGTTCCCCAATTGGTTATGCTGTTGATATCGGAATTTAATGAGCTTAGCATATGCTGCCGTTCTCGTTCTACAGCCGAAGAGCAGGGCCGTGAGTCCGGAAACGAATATGAAAAACAGAGAGTACTGTCATCAGCAAAGGAATATATTGGATTAAAAGTAGCAGACAAGAGATCATTAATGAAAATTAAAAAGAGTGTCGGAGACAGAACAGAGCCCTGGGGTACACCAGCATTTATTTTGTGAATATCAGACTTGAAACCGTCCAAGACTTAGAAATATCAAGTGCATCTATCTTGCTTTCGCCAGATTGATGTACGTTTTGGTTCCACATTTCGGTGAGACATGCCATGGTCATTGAAAAGTTTTCGTGTTTCGAGATATTTCATGAGCTGACGATTTATCAGCGCTTCCATGACATTGGAAAGAAGGGTCGTAAGTGCAATGGGTCTGTAGGAGGAGAGAGAAGATGATTCGCCTTTTTTAAGGACGGGCTGGACAAATGCTGTTTTCCATCTGGTCGGGAAGAGTCCTAAAGAGTAGGATTGATGAAAAAGCTTACGCAGTGGTTTTGCCAGCGAGGAAGAACACCTCTTCAGAAGAAGGGGAGTTATACCATCTGGATTTATGTATGTTGAGATCTTTAAGTACTCTTGCTACTACACGAGTGCGAAAGTAGATTCGTCCCATTGAAGATTCGACGCACTCAAGTGTAGGTGGAGACAAAGCACAATCTTGGAGTGTTGAGCTGGCCGCAAAGAGTGCAGCAAGCAGATTGGCCTTATCCAAAGAGCTGACAGCTGGAATGTCATTGTAAATGATCGTTGGGATGGAGGATGAGGAGGAATTTCTAATGTTTTTGACGAACGACCAACAATTTTTACTGCCTTTGGGACATTGCAGTATTTTTTGCCTCAGTTTTTGGTCGTATTGGAATTTCACATGTTTAAGAAAGGCGTTGCAGTCATTTCTGGCTCGTTTGAACTTTTTTCGGTTTTCCTCTGTCGGGTTGGTCTTGTAGGACCGAAAAAACATTTCTCTAACCCTGAAGGTGTCTTTACAGTTCGAGTCGTACCATGCCTTTTCTTTTGGTTTGATACTCTTCATCCGATGAGGAATAAAGGATCTCATTCCAAAGAGAATGGTGTCTGTAATCATATCAGCAGCGGAATCCACGTCGTTATCGAGGAAGCATAACGACCATTTAAAATTCCTAAAGAAGCTGTTAAGACCGCTCCAGTTGGCTTTCTCGTATTGCCATATGGTTCTTTTAGGAATTTTTTCTCTAACTGTGTGGCCGGTGTACGAGAAATTAGCTGATATGGCACAAAGGTCCGTCGAGCCTAGAGGGTAGAGCACATCAATGGTGTACTTATCAAGAGAATTTAAAAACAAGTCCAGGGTGTTGGCGGTATGACTATCAACGTCTGGTATTCGCGTGGGCTCATTTACAAGGTTGTTTTCCGCAGTGAAGATCTCAACACACCGTCCTTCGGGTGTTGTCTGTCCAGATTGTCGAAGCCACCCAGAATTGTGTATATTGAAGTCGCCCGAATGATTTCAGTACGAGGATACAGGGATACAATTCTTTGAATGGAGTCAGACAGCGCATCAGCCGGGTAGCAAGGTAGCTTCAGATCAGAATGATCTGAGGGTGTGGGCGGGTTCTACATGTGTTTCACTAAGTGCCAAAACAGCTGGTCTGTACTTACAGACCTGAACGTACGCAGAAAAGTGATTACTTTTTAGCCCGCGTATATTGGCTACGTCTACCCTGAATTCCCTAGTCATAATCACACACAAACACAGAAAACACAAACACCGACGATACTAAGCATGGCTGCGAAGTGAAAATTCTGACATTGATTTACGCTTGGGGCTAGATCTGGTGAATAAGGCGGATGGTCAAGCAGTTCAAACCGTAATTTATGGATTTTCGCCATGGCAGCCGCTGAGGTGTGAGACGGCGCGTTGTGTTGGTGAAACAGCATTTTCTTTTTCTGCAAATGTGGCCGTTTTCCTCAATTTCTGCCTTCAGCTTGGCAAGTTATGATGCGTAGTATTCTCCTGTAGTGGTTTTTCCTTTTTGAAGATAATCGATTAAGATAACTCCTTTAGTATCCCAAAAAACAGTCGCTATCACTTTCCCACCCGAAAAAAACAGTTTTTGCTTTTTTTTGGAGCCGGCTCGCCCTTTGCAGTCCACTGTTTTGACTGAATTTTTGTTTCGGGCGTATAATGGTGTATCCAAGTTTCACCTACAGTAATTAATCGGCACCAAAACTCGGATTTATTGCGCCTAAACTACGTCAACAGATCGTTGGAAATGTTCATTCGAACACGTTTTTGGTCTAACCTAAGCAAACGCGGCAGCCAACGCGCGGACAGCTTTCTCATGCCTAAAACTTTATCTAATATGTAACGAACACGTTCTTTGGACATTTTCATAACCTCTACTATAGTATCTCGCTCACTTTAATTCGACGGTGGTCTAACACTATTTGGTGAACTTTAACAATGTTATCGTCAGTGGTTGCAGTTTTGGGACATCCCGAACGTTCATCATCTCCCAAGCTCATACGGCCACGTTTAAATTCAGCTGCCCAAAATTTCACTGTGGTAAATGATGGTGCAGAGTCCTCATACACAGAGTCCAACTTATTTTTGATTTGCGTAGGCGTATTGCCTTTTAAAAACAAGAATTTAATAACAGCTCGATATTAAATTTTTTCCATTTTCACAAAAAACACTCACATCGACTCACTCGGTCGGAAACTTTTCAGACAACCCGTTGGATCCGTTATAACCTTAACGGATAACCTGTTTTACATCAATTTTTCTCTTTCGACCACGAGTTTTCACTTTTTCTTCCCATATTTTTGCATTTGATATCATTTATCTTCCTCTCTTCTTGGGTGCAATGTTTGCCTCTACTCATTTTGAACAATGGATCCCACTCACACTTGCCGATCACAAAAAAAGAGGACAAGTAAAGACTACCAGCGCTTGAAAAGCAAAACATTTAAGAGAAAATCGATTCATTGGTATTCATCAAAATGCAGTGATCAATTACTATACAGATATACGAGTATATAGATAATACTATGTACTTATATTGGAATATATACGTGGTTTGTCCCAAAAGTATTGAGAATGTTTTTTTTTTTAAATGCATCAAACATACAATGAATTACAAGTTGTCACCTTCAAAGTAGATCAATTGAGCGTATACAGCGATTCCAACGATGCTGCCACTCTTCGTAGTAATGTTGGAAGGCAATTCATCAAAGCCTTGTTCGTAGCTTTTTTTACATTTTCTACCGTGTCGAACCATTACTCTTAAGGTACGTTTTGAATTTGGGGAATAAAAAAAAGTCGCGCGGGGCCAAGTCCGGACTCATTTGGCAAAACCACTGATAAAAACATGTTTCTTCTGGGATTGATTTGATTGAACCCATCGTAAAAAACCTGAATGGTCCCTATCAGTACGGTTTCACGCCAGGAAAGTCCACAGTCGATCAGACTAACCTCCGGCAGATCCTGAATAAAAAGCTAAGAAGTCCAGATCGATACCCTTCACCTGCTTATCGATTTTAAGGCTGCCTACGACAGCATTTATAGAGACGAGCTATATAGAGCGATGTCTAGTCTTGACATCCCTGCCAAACTCGTCCGTTTGTGCATAATGACGATGAATAACGCCCGCTGCTAAGGGATATGTTTGCCTAATGTCGGCTATATGATTCTATTCAGTGTACTGTGTGAACGTCTGAAACCTCTTCGGTCCACAAAAATTTACCGAAAACAGTGTGACTTCCGGCCTGGAAAATCTTGGAAAGGACTAGCCAGTTCCAAGTCAATACCTACCACCTATGCTTGTAACAGCATCCATTATACTAGGCTTTGTAATGCGATGGCCTAGTTTGGGGTCCCAAGAAAACTCATCCGGTTGTGTCGCATCGCACTAGAAAATTTCCGATGCGCCTTACAGCTTGGAAACAAAACCTCAGAATTTTTCCAAACCTCCACCGGATTCCGGCAAATAGTTTTTTTCAATCTCATATTAAAATACTCGTATTATGTAACCGCAGACAGGTATTAGCACAATAAAGATCTGCCCAGCTGTTGGGACACGTCAGGGTGGCACTGACCGCACAATTTGTCACTGAAATGTGTAAACACTCATTACTTTAGAGGAGTTTCTCTTCCTCTGGGTTAATGCAAATTCCACAAATGACACCTTTTCGAAGATTACCACCAGAATAAGCCTAGGCAACCGGTGCTACTTCAGTCTGGTTTAACAAATTGGATCCAAAGTCCCTACTCCAAGGAAAAAAATCATACTCTAATAGTATTGATTTTGCTAGTTAAGATATGGTTCATTCATGGCTGTCGGAAAAATATTATATACTTACTTACTTAGGTGGCGCTACAGTCCGGGATGGACCAGGACCTCAACCAACACGTCTTTCTACCTGGCGCGGTTTTTCGCCAGCTGTTTCCAGCGGTGCTGCACTCCAAGTTGGTTGAGATCCCATTCCACTTGTTCGCACTACCATATATTCGGCCGTGCCTTACTGCGTTGTCCCCGAGTCTCGGAATTGAAAATTTTTATAGTTTTAAAAACTCCCTTTTACATAACTTGAAAGAAAAGGGGCAAATAAAGGGTCCGCCATCTAACGTTTTTTTTTTCAACTAGTGCTTATTTCGTGAATGGCAACACTTAGCTCATGTCTGATTTGACAGATAATTAGTTTTATCCTTCCGCTGAACAAATATGGCTATGTATACGCTTGAACAACGCTGGGAAATATTGCGACATTACTTTGAAAATCATGGTAATGTTGCAGAATGTGTGCGAAAATTGCGTACGGATTTTGGAAGAAGAGAATCACCGTCAGCTCCGTATGTTCGTTATCTTGTGAAAAAAGTGAAAGAAACTGGCATCCTCATCGATAAACCAAAGCGTGAAAAGCCAAAAACAGTGCGTACACCCGAGAATATTGCTGCTGTGGCAGAAAGTGTGCGTGAAGCGCCATCAACATCAATTCACCGTCGTTCTCAACAATTAAACATTTCGGAGACATCATTGAGACGAATTTTGCATAAAGACCTTGGTATGACGCCATACAAAGTCCAATTGGTTCAGGAGTTGAAGCCAACTGACCATCCAATGCGTTTTCGCTTCGCTAAGTGGGCCTGCGATCGACTTAGAGAAGATGCCGATTTTGCCAAAAAAATCATCTTTTCAGATGAAGCTCATTTTGATCTTGGCGGGTATGTAAACAAGCAAAATTGTCGCATTTGGGGCACAGAAAACCCGCACGCATACATTCAAAAGCCGATACACCCAAAACGAGTCACTGTTTGGTGCGGATTTTTGTTCACAAAAATTGAAGAGGAGGATATTGGCAACATTTGGTTTCAACAGGACGGCGCTACGTGCCACACAGCCGAAGCTACACTCGATGTTTTGCGCCCTGTTTTTGAAGATCGCATTATCAGCCGCAGAGCTGATGTCGTTTGGCCACCTCGGAACTGCGATTTGACACCGTTGGACTATTATTTGTGGGGTGCCGTAAAAGATAAGTGTTACGCCGACAAGCCAGAGACAATTGACGCTTTAAAGGACAATATTCGTGAAGCCATTGGTGAAATACAGCTGCACACAATCGATAATGTGCTTAAAAATTGGACCGATCGTGTAGGCTACTGCATGGCCAGCCGAGGCAGCCATTTGAATGAAATTATTTTCCATTATTAACCGGAAGGATAAAACTAATTATCTGTCAAATCAGACATGAGCTAAGTGTTACCATTCACGAAATAAGCACTAGTTGAAAAAAAAAGTTAGATGGCGGACCCTTTATGTACGTACTCGTAAATATGCATTTTCCGAATAAGTTCGATGTTGCTCAATGTTTGGAAATTTATAAAATTTTGTAGGTACTTAATGTCCTGAGTACAAAATTTGACAAAAATCTAAATCGGGAAATTGCTCTTGCGTTTATGTACATACATATGTATATCTTCAACCCAACAACATGTATTAGCCCTTAACACCTCGTGCTTCAAATACCAATCACTTTTATAGTGTGGTGCAACGCCATACCCACCCCCTCCAGCACTTCCACCTTCTGGGACCATCGATCTCATGATCTTAAAAATTATATTCCTACCCCCATTTAATTTACCTTGCATAACAAGTTACAAACAAAATAACAAGCACACGTACATACTCGTATACCCAAGCAAACCGGTTATACTGGGCAACGTTAACGTAACGTTAACGTTTGCAAATCGCTGTCCATCCAAGTTGAGATGGGCGAATTGTTTTTTTTTATTTATTTCTTTCGTTCACGTATAGTTTTTGCATTGAAGTGGAGATAAACGACTTTGCATGTGTGAGTGACGAGTGGCAAGAGCAAAAGCGAAAAGAAATAAAATGATTTTTCGGCTCTTTGTTAGAACTTGCAGCTTTTTAAAAAGCTCTTTTTTTTAGCTCGATTTCATTTTCATAAGACACAACTTCCCATATGAATGAGACATTTGTATAGATTTATTATCTGTGATACAGGGATACAATTCTTTGTATGGAGTCAGACAACGCATCAAACTCGTTAACTCTAACTTAACCCCGGCCTTAATTTGAACTTTCATCTTCCTGACTTTATTTGTGGTGCTGAATTTGTATTTAATGGAAAAAATTCCATTTGGTGACATGCAAATATTAATATTTACCAAAACTTAATTTTTTTTATTATACGAGTACCACTGATTTTATCAGTTTAGCGTTTTAAATTATGGTTTTAACGACAATAGTCTTTAAGAAATTAAAGAAAGGATTTTTGATACTGGCTCCGGACGCATGCACTTATTTTGATTGCAAAATAGATGTTTTAGATCGTCGCTTCAATGTTAATTGCGAAATCAAAACAAGACATTTGGTATGAAAGGTAAAAAAGCTTTCACAAATTTCGAAGAATACGATTTTAATTCTTCCAATATAGAAAATCAATTTAAGGAAATTTAGGAGTGGTTTCTATTTTGATAATGCTTAAAGCAATCCGACTTAGTCTAATAAGGTTCTCGTATTTTAGCAGATGTCCATCCGAAATAATGTAGCTTTCCAACAGTAAAATAATTTTGTGGACTAGTTTTCAAGTTTACTCTAACAACAAATTTTATCCACAACTGCCAAATGACATACATAAGTATGTGTACCAAGTGGGGGTTTTCAACCAACGTCTTAAATTTCCCAAAAGACAATTCTTCTTATTGTAGTGAAATAAATGTATGGGAGTCGTCTATTGAAATTTATTTTTATTATTCAAATTTATTTTTTATTTATTTAGGGAATTATTTTTTAAAAATAATATCATCATCATCAATGTAATTCTTCAAGCCCACTGCACTTTTCTAAACGAACAGCAAAATATGTTAGGACTGCTCGACACGAGGTCTCCGTGATGGTGGCTATTTCGTGTCGGATATATTTTTTTAACTGAACTTTTGATTTAAGATATATCCGCAGGAAAAGCCAATAGGGGTCAAACCGGGGTTGCATGAAGGCCTATTTAGGTCTCTTCTCGATATTAGTTTTTTAGGGAAAATTTCACGTAGTAGAGAGACGTGTTCTACTGGAACCATGTTCTTTGGTTAAATCCAGTTAAGATTTGCAGTTCACGCACCGATAAAGAGTCTAACACATTCACATAACGCTCTGGGTTGACTATAACAGCGCGTCCCCTTCCACCTTCAAAAAAGTACGGGACGATTGTTCCTCTGCAACCTTTGGTCCTGACCGGATAGTTATAACTTAAACATAAATATTACTATTTTTAATTCATTGTTCTACCTGACAGCGGAATTTAAGTCGTCCCTGATGTTTAGTAAAAGGTGTTTGTGGATTATATATGGTGGTCCGGTTTGGGATACAAATATATATTCTGAATCATTGGTTCATGTTATGAAAAAATCGTATGGTCGGTGGGTCTATCTTCAAAACACACTGAATTACGGGATGTTTGAAAAAGTTCCTTCGGAGAAGAAGTTAGCAACAGTTATTTAATTATAACTTCTAGTGTATTAAACCTAGATCAACCAAGATGAGCTCGTTTGATAGTCAATTGATTAGTGGTCCAACTTAGTTACTCAAACCAGTCAGACGTGTTAGTCTTGTTCTTCTCTTTCACCTATTCAATTTTCAATGCAATTTTTCGTCAAATTGCATTTTCGGTTCTTAACCCCCACTAAATTGCAACCAAATACTCGTATAAAAAAAAAATACAAACAATAATTGCTACCTCTGTTTATACCCTCACTGACCTACATAACTAATTTATCTACGCGCCCGTGTGTTTAGTCTTAGTGCAATATATCCCATTTCAAACATGTCTTGCGGAATTCCCAATTGTGTAATCGATGACAAGAATGCTGTTTTTGTCGGGTTAAAAAAAGAAATACGGTGTTTATAAAAGGATTCTCCGATAACCTCCTTTTCTTAAGTGATGAGTGCAAGAGTATCTCACTTTCTCATGTGCTTTTGGCAATAAAATGCCTAAGCGACTCTAATGACTCCTATCAAGAAGAACTCACCAAAAAGATTACGGACAAAATCTCGGTTATTGAAAGCGGTGTTAAAAGTGTTGGAAAAAGCCGATCTTTTAAAATCCGAAGTAAAGTACATGGATATACAAATTGCTGGTCTAATCAAGTTATACTCCGGGAAATACAGGAATGAAGAAACTCGCTTACGTCACCTGGATAAAGTGTTGAGTGACATCAAAGCTATCTGTTCTGCGCAGGTTATACTCAACCAAAAACGTGCGAGTTGAAAAGCTCCTTGCGTGACGACATTGACATTCATCCAGTCCTGGTCACACAAACAACCCGCTCCTAAACAATCTGATCCTATGCCCGAAGTTATCTTTGGTAAAGTGAACGATGTCGGTTATGATATTTAATATTGAACATCACAGCGCAACAATAAACAGACAAATCGATGACACACCACACTTCCCGCAGCCTTACCAGAATGTCCACTATAATACATCGCTCATAGCGGAATTAATCGAATTTGAAGTGGATTCATGCCTACTCTCTCCTCTTTTATTAAAATGGATTCCTTCTTACCTAACAAACCGTTATTATAGTGTTCGGTTTAGATCCGCCCTTTCTGCTCCATTCCTGGCCTCATATGGAGTTCCACAATGCAGCCATCTTGATGTTCTTCTCTTCATTCTTACTATTGTAAAATGTTTGTGTGGGTACAAATGATAGAACTTATTCTTTTCAATACAAATCCCTTTATTCAGTACAGTTACAATTCACTATTTAATTCTTTCTCTCAGTACAATTCAATTTCTCAACCACATATACTTTTCTTATCTTTTACTTAAACCACTTAATCACTTCTTCTGATTAACACTTCAAATTCAACTTTGGAACTGATTTGCATACCTTTGGGATGCTGGTATTTATACTCGAATGACATACTTCGAGAACAATCCTCGCCACCCAGCGTCCCATACAATTTCCAATTTGCTAGAAAATTCGATTCCAGTCGAGACTTTGCTAATCCAGTATCGAAACCTTCTTCGAGTTTCGACATTTTCTGCTAGATGTCGCTGCTCACATTTGAGTGGTTATCACATTGCTCCCTCCCTACAGTTGTTCGTCCCGAACAACTTCGTCATTCAGCATCCCGTTGAAATGACACATTCTATCCAAATGGACCACTTTAAATTTTCCTCGATCCCCACGCTGGATCCGGTAGACAACGTCATTAATGCGGGTTATCACCTTGTATGGACCTTCCCAGTCCTGTTGCAATTTTGGTGATTTGCCTTTCTTACGCTGAGGATTATACAGCCAAACCAGATCTCCTTCGTTGAAACCGGAAGATTTCGCCTTGATGTCGTACCTAGTTTTCATGCGGCTGCTTGCTAGCTTCATCTTTTCTCTGGTGTCTTCATGCAATTTACGAATCCTGCTGCGTAAGTCATTCACGTACTCGTTCACCTCTTTGGGCTCCGTCGGTGGGGATCCGAATTTTGCTTCACTTGGCAACCGAATTGTTTGACCAAATAAGATCTCGGATGGTGTGTGCCCTGTTGAGCTATGGACCGCGTTTCGGTAGGCCATTAAGAAGAGGGGTATGTGTCGATCCCAATCCCGCTGGCAGTTGCTGACAACCTTAGATAGATGCTCATTCAAGGTCCGATTGAATCGCTCGACCATTCCATCAGATTGAGGGTGTAGTGGCGTTGTCCTTGTCTTTCTTATTCCCAAATATTGGCATATTTCCTGGAAGACTTTTGAGTTTCGCCCTTGATCAGAGTGCAGCTCCATTGGGACCCCAAATCTGCTCACCCAGTTGTTGACTATCTGTTCGGCTATGGTCTTAGCCTCTTGATTTGGGATGGCAAACACTTCCGGCCACTTACTGAAGTAATCCATGACTACGAGAGTATATCGGTTTCCATTAAAGGTTTCGGGAGACGGCCCAGCGATGTCGATGGCTATTCGTTCGAAAGGTGCTCCGACATTGTATTGTTGCATTTGTCCATGTGGCTTTACTTTTGGGCCCTTGGTAGCCGCACATCTTATGCACTTTTTGCACCAATTCTCGACATCTTGTTTAGCGCTTAGCCAATAGAAACGTTCCCTTACCTTTTCCAACGTCTTGTTTATTCCCAAATGGCCTCCTGAGATTCCGTTATGTATTTCATGGAGCACTTGGTTGACTTTGGACCGTGGCACAATTAGCTGCATACGAGATGTTGTCCCATCTGTACTTTCCCATTTTCTCTTCAGCAATCCATCTTGCACAAAAAGCGAGTCCCACTGTGCCCAGTATGCCTTCAGAGTTTGGCTCCGATCTGATATCTGCTGCCAGCTTGGTCTTTCCTCGTGTTCCTTCCAGGCCAATATTGGTTCGATGTCATTGTCTGCCTGTTGGGAGGAACGGATTTCGTCTATACTCCAACCCTCTATTGGCTCAGTCCTGATCGTTTGGATAGTTGCCTGTTCTTTCGCTTCTTTACCACTGACTACTTCTGCTGGGAGGCTTTTGTTGCATTGTTTTACCTGTGAGACTGGGATAATTACCCTGGAGTCAACTTCTGCTATAGACTTCTGCCCCGCGAAGTAAACATTTCCTAACTGATGGCTTCTGGAAATTTGACCGGTTTCTTGGTAGCCGTTTCTGCCGGTTTTTCTTTCTATTTGCCTGTAACCCCAGTGCAGACAGCCTTCTCGTCGTACCGGTTCTTTACAATGCCCTTGCAAATGTCCTACTTTATCGCAGTTCCAGCAGCGCATTCTTCGGCTCTCCCGCGGGATATTTCGTTGCATAGTAGTTGGTCTTGAGCAGGAGCATTCACCAGATACAATTTCCCTTACGAAATGCATTCCTTTGGAAGCCTGATTGGATGCTTCCATCGCCAGAGCGAAGGCAAGAGCTTCAGCAAGGGTTCTTTTCCCGGCCATCCTTACTGCTGATTGTAGCTTCAAATCTGCAATTCCCCTGATGAATGCGTCCTTTGCCATTTCGTCGATTATTTCTTGGCCTGCGGTGGGATATGACAAATGTGCCAGTCTACTCACGTCTGCTTGGAGCTGTTGCAGTGTTTCTCCTCGTTGCTGCATACGGCCTTGCAATTGAACCTTGTAAACTTCCCGCATGTGGCTATCCCCAAACCGTTTCTCGATAGCCTGCACTAAAACCATATAGTCTCTATTCTTTTCGATATCGATTGTTTGTAACAATTCTGCCGCAGGACCACGTAAGGCCATCGCTAGGGCAAAGCACTTCTCCTTATTGTCCCAGTGGTTTGCACAGGCAGCCATTTCAAACTGCTTCTTATAAGTAGACCATGAAGTCTGGCCATCGAATGAGGTAGGCTTCAACTCTTTTCTCCTTGGACCGCTTAAAGAACATTCTCGCAGTTTGTGTTTTCGCACTGTGTCGAGCTCTTTTGCCAGTTGCTGAACTTTGCTGTCCATTTCTTCGAATTTTTCGCCAACATTCTTCTCTATTCTATCAAATTTGTCATCAACGTTCTTCTCTATTCTTTCAAATTTGTCATCGATTTCTTCGAATTTTTGCTGGAGAATGTTCTTTTGTTCTTCCAGATTATTCTTTTGTTCATCCATTTTCTGTTGAAGACCGTGCAGATTGTTGGTTTGTTCGTTGAATTTTTGTTCGAGGCTATTCTTTTGTTCTTCCAGATTTTTCTTTTGTTCGTCGAGACTGTTCTTCTGTTCGTCCATTTTTTTGTTTTGTTCGTCCATTTTTAATAAGAGGAGTTGCATCATTGCAGCCATGTCATTGCCGGTACTTGTCTGTTCATCCTCGTCAACATCAAAGGAATATGCATCAGGATCATGTCCCTCGTTGTTCAAAGCCTCCTGAAGTCGGAGCACCAGGTCACTTTTTCCTCCACTGGCGCTGAGGCTTCTCTTGTTCAACTCGGATTTGAGTTGGACGAGGGTCAACTGCAATAGTTTTCGACCCATTCTAGCCTTTTCAAATAGTCAGAAAACACTTTTTTTTTTTTTTTCACACACAATAAGTCCTATCCCACTTCTGACACCAATGTAAAATGTTTGTGTGGGTACAAATGATAGAACTTATTCTTTTCAATACAAATCCCTTTATTCAGTACAGTTACAATTCACTATTTAATTCTTTCTCTCAGTACAATTCAATTTCTCAACCACATATACTTTTCTTATCTTTTACTTAAACCACTTAATCACTTCTTCTGATTAACACTTCAAATTCAACTTTGGAACTGATTTGCATACCTTTGGGATGCTGGTATTTATACTCGAATGACATACTTCGAGAACAATCCTCGCCACCCAGCGTCCCATACAATTTCCAATTTGCTAGAAAATTCGATTCCAGTCGAGACTTTGCTAATCCAGTATCGAAACCTTCTTCGAGTTTCGACATTTTCTGCTAGATGTCGCTGCTCACATTTGAGTGGTTATCACACTATTAACGATCTCGAGAGGGTCATTAAACATTCCTCGCTCTCCCTTTACGCTGACGGCAAAACATTTTTTAAAACTATTTCTTCCCCCCATAACTCTGCTCTTCTTCAAGAAGACCTTGATCGGTTTTCAATCTGGCCCCTCAAAAACTGCTTTGAACCTTATACATATATCCAAATCGTCTCCTCTCCGACTTTATTTTCTCTATTGCCAATTCCCTGGTTCAGTCTTTTTCAGACCTCGGCATATTATTCGACTGTGAGCTTAATTTCCGTTCGCACATCGATAAGATGATCCTTAAAGCCAGCTCATAACTTGACTTTATTAAACGGTGTTCCAAAGAATTTTCCAACCCGTATGTAACCAGATCTCTATGTTACCCTTGTTTGCCCCCTGCTTGAATATGCACATCAAGCTTGGTTCCCCTTTCACCGAGTTCATCTTTCCCGAATCGAAGGTTATCGACGTCGATTCCTCAGATTTGCTCTCCGTAGTCTGCCATGGAACGACCCTTTAATTTTTCCTCACTATCAGGACCGCTTCAAACTTCTCAATTCATTAGAAGAACGTAGGAATATTGCTGACATTCTTTTCATTCATTGATGGAACGACTGCACATCCCTTTTCAACTCTATTTCCTTCAACACCAACCCAGTAATCTACGCTGTCCTCGTCTTTTCTATCTATGGCTCCAACGAACCAATCATACGGGTGATCTAAAGGGTCAACTCAAACCCCTCCGTTTTTGATTTCAACCTGAGCACTCCTCGTCTCAAACAAGATCTCCTCCACCATTCCCTTGGTTCTTAGCTCTTACGTTTTTCTGTTAGTTTTTAATTTAGATTAAACTTGTTTTCAAGCCAAATAAATGGGGCCTCAGCCCCCACCAAGATTAAAAAAAATTAATTCATATTTAAACATTATTACCACCCATGCCTTCATTTTGGAGGCATTGGTCTTCAAACACAATTTGTTTTTTTTTTAAGGGTGCAAGTGTGCTTAAATTACTCAAATTATTTCGTCATGTTTTTCTTTGCAGTAATTTGGAATCCTTGGATAGATCAAGCACGGGAAATAGGGGATTTTGGAGATGATGAATACCCAAACATGCTTTGCGTAGAATCGGGACACATATCCACTCCGGTTATTTTGTTGCCTGGGACAGCATTTGAAGCTAGCCAGATTTTACAGGTAAGTTTTTCTTTCTTATTAGTAGGACTTTTTACCAGTTTCAAAATTGTTTTTATTAATGTTTTCATGTACGAATAGTTATTATTAATTGACATCGCTTACACTTTTGTACAATAATTATATAAAAATAAACAAATGAATAAATATTGTGATAACCACTCAAATGTGAGCAGCGACATCTAGCAGAAAATGTCGAAACTCGAAGACTAGAAGATTTCGATACAGGATTAGCAAAGTCTCGACTGGAGACTGGAATCGAATTTTCTAGCAAATTGGAAATTGTATGGGACGCTGGATGGCGAGGATTGTTCTCGAAGTATGTCATTCGAGTATAAATACCAGCATCCCAAAGGTATGCAAATCAGTTCTAAAGTGTAATTTGAAGTGTTAATTAGGAGAAGTGATTAAGTGGTTTAAGTAAAAGATAAGAAAAGTATAAGTGGTTGAGAAATTGGATTGTATTGAGAGAAAGAATTAAATAGTGAATTTTAACTGTACTGAATAAAGGGATTTGTATTGAAAAGAATAAGTTCTATTATTTGTACCCACACAAACATTCTACATTGGTGTCAGAAGTGGGATAGGACTTATTGTGTGTAAAAAAAAAAATAAAAAAAAAAAAAAAGTGTTTTCTGACTATTTGAAAAGGCTAGAATGGGTCGAAAACTATTACAATTGACCCTCGTCCAACTCAAATCCGAGTTGAACAAGAGAAGCCTCAGCGCCAGTGGAGGAAAAAGTGACCTGGTGCTCAGACTTCAGGAGGCTTTGAACAACGAGGGTCATGATCCTGATGCATATTCCTTTGATGTTGACGAGGATGAACAGACAAGTACCGGCAGTGACATGTCTGCGATGATGCAACTCCTCTTGTTAAAAATGGACGAACAGAAGAAAAATTTGGACGGTCTTCAACAGAAAATGGATGAACAAAAGAATAATCTGGAAGAACAAAAGAATAGTCTCGAGCAAAAGCTGGATGAACAAAAGAATAGTCTCGAACAAAAGTTGGATGAACAAAAGAAAAATCTAGACGAGCAGAAGAGCAGCATTGAACAAAAATTCGACGAACAAAAGAATAGTCTAGAACAAAAACTGGAAGAACAAAATAACACTCTTCAGCAAAAATTCGAAGAAATCGATGACAAATTTGAAAGAATAGAGAAGAACGTTGATGACAAATTTGATAGAATAGAGAAGAACGTTGATGACAAATTTGATACAATAGAGAAGAATGTTGGCGAAAAATTCGAAGAAATGGACAGCAAAGTTCACCAACTGGCAAAAGAGCTCGACACAGTGCGAAAACAGAAACTGCGAGAATGTTCTTTAAGCGGTCCAAGGAGAAAAGATTTGAAGCCTCCCTCATTCGATGGCCAGACCTCATGGTCTACTTATAAGAAGCAGTTTGATATGGCTGCCTGTGCAAACGACTGGGACAATGAGGAAAAGTGCATTGCCCTAACAATGGCCTTGCACGGTCCTGCAGCAGAATTGTTGCAAACAGTAGACATCGAAAAGCATAAAGATTATGTGACTTTAGTACAGGCTATAGAGAAACGGTTTGGGGATAGCCACATGCAGGAGGTCTACAAGGTCCAATTGCAAAGCCGAATGCAGCAAAGAGGAGAAACACTGCAGCAGCTCCAAGCAGACGTGAGTAGACTTGCACATCTGTCATACCCCACCGCAGGCCAGGAAATTATCGACGAAATGGCAAAAGATGCATTTATCAGGGGAATTGCAGATTCGAAGCTACAATCAGCAGTAAGGATGGCCGGGAAAAGAACCCTTGCTGAAGCACTTGCCTTCGCTCTGGCGATGGAAGCAGCCAATCAGGCTTCCAGGGGAACACATTTCGTCAGGGAAGTAACATCTATCGAATGCTCCTGCACAAGAATTAGTGCCGAGGAACGAGATACTCGACGGGATAGACGGATAATGCGCTGCTGGAATTGCAATAAAATAGGACACCTTCAAAGGCAGTGTAAAGAACCGGTGCGACGAAAAGACTGCCCTCACTGTGGTGGCAAGCAAATAGAGGAAGAAACCAGCAGAAACAGCTATCAAGAAGCCGGTCAACCTTCCCGAAGCCATCAGTCGGGAAATGCTTAAGCACCAACTTCGCGGGGCAGAAGTTGGTAGCAGGAGTCGACGGCCCCAGGACCATCATCCAAGTCTCGCTGGCAAAACGATGCAGCGAAAGCCTTCTAGTAGAAGTAGTCAGTGGAAAAGAAAAATGGATGGCAACAATAGACACCGGTGCCACGGCCTCAATCATCAGGAGGAATCTTGTGCAGAAGTCTTGGCTGCATAACACTAGCAGTTGCAGCTTGCGAACAGCTACAGGAGCAACGATTAAGGTATATGGTGAAGTTCGCATAAAAATCCAATTGGCCGGAATAACATTCACTCACGCGTTTCTGGTAGCTGACATATGTGACGAGTGCATCATTGGTACAGACTTCATGAGAGAACATGGACTTGTAGTCGACTTGGGGGCACAAACCCTGAAATACGGAAACATGGAGATACCAATGATATACGGGAACGCCAATACCTCAGTCTCAAATGTCGTCATCTGCAGCAATCAGAGTCTAGAGCCTTCGTCAGAAGCAATTTTGTGGGCAAAAGTGGAAGGTGGTCCTGGTAGCCACCGATTCTATTTGATGGAGCCAGAAAAGAAAAGAGACTTCATGGTGGGAAAGACCTTAGTGGAGCCAAAGAACAACATGGTCCCTGTAAGGATTCTAAATCCAAAGACATTCAGTGTAAAGGTGAAAAAGGGGGAGATAGTGGGAAAATGCGTACCTGTTGAGGCTATATCGACCACAACGGGAAAAAAGGGTGCAAAACCGGTCACAACAGTTCAGAGCATAAAAATCAAGAACAAAATTCTCAGCCTCTGTAATCTGGAGGAAGATCAGCGAATCCTGGCAGAAAAACTAATCGGTGAGTACGCTGATATATTTGCTACACAAGACGGAGAATATGGACGTACGCATATTGTTCAACACCACATTGACACCGGAGACGCTCGACCAATCCGTCAACCTGCAAGGCGTCTTCCCTTGGCAAAGCAAACAGAAGTTGCCGAAATGATGTCGAAGATGAAAGCTGAGGGAGTGATTGAAGAATCGCAAAGTCCGTGGGCATCTCCAGTGGTCCTCGTGAAGAAGAAAGATGGCAGCACGAGATTTTGTGTAGACTACCGACGTCTCAATGATGTCACTAAAAAGGACAGCTACCCACTTCCGAGAATCGATAACACTTTGGATATGCTTTCTGGAGCGAAATGGTTTTCAACACTTGACTTGAAGAGCGGTTACTGGCAGGTAGAGATAAATCGTACGGACCGTGAGAAAACTGCCTTCACTACAGGAAGCGGTCTTTGGCAGTTTGCAGTGATGCCGTTTGGACTGTGCAACGCTCCGGCCACCTTCGAGCGACTAATGGAACGAACATTGCAAGGACTCACCTGGAAAACCTGCCTAGTATATTTGGACGACGTTATCGTCATAGGTAAGACGTACGAGGAGCACCGCGAAAATCTAAAAGAAGTGTTTGAGAGGCTACGAAGTGCTCATTTAAAGCTCAACCCAGAAAAGTGTGCCTTGTTTCGTCCGGAAGTAAAATATCTGGGTCACATTATATCAGCGGAAGGTGTAAGAACGGATCCTGACAAAATCGAAGCCGTGAAAAGTTGGCCTTCTCCAAAAGATAAACACCAACTGAGAAGCTTCTTGGGCCTCGCCACGTATTACAGAAGGTTCGTAAAGGATTTTGCTGGCATTGCAAAGAGCCTGCATCAACTTACGGAAAAAGGCCGACAGTTCAGGTGGTCTGGAGAATGCGAAAAAGCATTTCAAGAACTGAAGCGACAGCTGTGCAATGCCCCCATCTTGGGTTACCCCACGCCCGGAAAAATGTTCATCGTGGACGCAGACGCTAGCAATGTTGGGGTCGGAGCTGTGATCTCTCAAGTTCATGACGGTAAAGAGAAAGTGGTCGCATATTACAGCAAAGTACTCTCCAGACCTGAACGGAACTACTGTGTAACCCGGCGCGAGCTTCTGGCTTTAATTCTGGCTACGAAGCATTTCCATAAGTACCTCTATGGACAAAAGTTCATTCTCCGGACAGACCACGCAGCTCTGAAATGGCTACTCCAATTTAAGAACCCTGAAGGCCAAGTTGCAAGATGGATCGAGCAGTTGCAGGGCTACGACTTTGAAGTGCAACACCGCAAGGGAACACTCCACTCAAATGCTGATGCTCTCTCTCGTCGACCGTGCGGAGTAAAATGCGAACACTGCAATCGTAAAGAAGCAAAAGAACAGGCAACTATCCAAATGATCAGGACTGAGCCAATAGAGGGTTGGAGTATAGACGAAATCCGTTCCTCCCAACAGGCAGACAATGACATCGAACCAATATTGGCCTGGAAAGAACACGAGGAAAGACCAAGCTGGCAGCAGATATCAGATCGGAGCCAAACTCTGAAGGCATACTGGGCACAGTGGGACTCGCTTTTTGTGCAAGATGGATTGCTGAAGAGAAAATGGGAAAGTACAGATGGGACAACATCTCGTATGCAGCTAATTGTGCCACGGTCCAGAGTCATGAAATACATGACGGAATCTCAGGAGGCCATTTGGGAATAAACAAGACGTTGGAAAAGGTAAGGGAACGTTTCTATTGGCTAAGCGCTAAACAAGATGTCGAGAATTGGTGCAAAAAGTGCATAAGATGTGCGGCTACCAAGGGGCCAAAAGTAAAGCCACATGGACAAATGCAACAATACAATGTCGGAGCACCTTTCGAACGAATAGCCATCGACATCGCTGGGCCGTTTCCTGAAACCTTTAATGGAAACCGATATACTCTCGTAGTCATGGATTACTTCAGTAAGTGGCCGGAAGTATTTGCCATCCCAAATCAAGAGGCTAAGACCGTAGCCGAACAGATAGTCAACAACTGGGTGAGCAGATTTGGGGTCCCAATGGAGCTGCACTCTGATCAAGGGCGAAACTTTGAATCAAAAGTCTTCCAGGAAATATGCCAATATTTGGGAATAAGAAAGACAAGGACAACGCCACTACACCCTCAATCTGATGGAATGGTCGAGCGATTCAATCGGACCTTGAATGAGCATCTATCTAAGGTTGTCAGCAACTGCCAGCGGGATTGGGATCGACACATACCCCTCTTCTTAATGGTATACCGAAACGCGGTCCATAGCTCAACAGGGCACACACCATCCGAGATCTTATTTGGTCAAACAATTCGGTTGCCAAGTGAAGCAAAATTCGGATCCCCACCGACGGAGCCCAAAGAGGTGAACGAGTACGTGAATGACTTACGCAGCAGGATTCGTAAATTGCATGAAGACACCAGAGAAAAGATGAAGCTAGCAAGCAGCCGCATGAAAACTAGGTACGATATCAAGGCGAAATCTTCCGGTTTCAACGAAGGAGATCTGGTTTGGCTGTATAATCCTCAGCGTAAGAAAGGCAAATCACCAAAATTGCAACAGGACTGGGAAGGTCCATACAAGGTGATAACCCGCATTAATGACGTTGTCTACCGGATCCAGCGTGGGGATCGAGGAAAATTTAAAGTGGTCCATTTGGATAGAATGTGTCATTTCAACGGGATGCTGAATGACGAAGTTGTTCGGGACGAACAACTGTAGGGAGGGAGCAATGTGATAACCACTCAAATGTGAGCAGCGACATCTAGCAGAAAATGTCGAAACTCGAAGACTAGAAGATTTCGATACTGGATTAGCAAAGTCTCGACTGGAGACTGGAATCGAATTTTCTAGCAAATTGGAAATTGTATGGGACGCTGGATGGCGAGGATTGTTCTCGAAGTATGTCATTCGAGTATAAATACCAGCATCCCAAAGGTATGCAAATCAGTTCTAAAGTGTAATTTGAAGTGTTAATTAGGAGAAGTGATTAAGTGGTTTAAGTAAAAGATAAGAAAAGTATAAGTGGTTGAGAAATTGGATTGTATTGAGAGAAAGAATTAAATAGTGAATTTTAACTGTACTGAATAAAGGGATTTGTATTGAAAAGAATAAGTTCTATTATTTGTACCCACACAAACATTCTACAATATTAAAAGCTGAAATTACTTAAGAATGTATCTTAAAAATTGATTTTCAAATAGATTTATTTTGGCTAAAACATTAGAGAAAATTTTGCAGCACCTGACAAACTCACAAAAAGGGCGTTGACAGTTGCATAAGAAGAGTTTGAGAATGGAAAAGAAACTGGTTAACTACCTACTAAAAAAACAAAGGCCGCCGCATTTGTATACAGCTACAAAATTGGAATGCCTATGTATCCTTTATGCGTCCCTCTTTAGCTCGTAGTCAATCTATTTGTGAGGGAAAATTTAATTTGCCCTGAATTAAAAAAAAAAATTAACGCCATAATGAAAAAAGCAAATGTCTCTATTTTACACTAAAAAGCAGCGTATAAATGATCTCGATGAATGTGTAAACGACATTCTTTCTCGGAATAAATATATATGTATTCGGTAACGCCAGAAATTTAGCGAATAATATACATACAACTTCATCATTTGATACCTTCAAACATCGGCATAATGTTTCTTGGCTTACCAAATCTTAGTATTATCATGATTTCTGTTCAGTCATGGTCCACTCAATAATATCGTTAGTAATACTCAGCTCGTTCAAATCTATATCAGCAAGAACGCTATCTTACAAATATTCATCACTTGCATTTATGGCAATTCTCAACGTATAGTGAAATACCAAGTTTCTAGTCTACACCAAACAATTGATACATTTCTAATATCTTTTAATAATATTTGATCTACGTTTTATGTATGCACTATAAGTTTAAAAAAAATTTATAAAATTAACTTTATTATTCAAAATGTAGATTAAAACTAAATGATTACAATTCATGAATTTAACATCTTAACATTAATTTTTTCAGGTAACTAAAAAACAACAAAAGCCAACTTCCACTAACAATATAGTCTCCTCATTAAATGTTGGATGCCACCAATAAAACGAAATAACCACTGAACCCATACATCTTTCTTTCTCTTTCCAAAAAAACTTAACACTTCCTGAGTGCATTATAAGTGCGTTCATACCCACTTAAGTGTTAAGTTCTTAAAAAGAAAAAATCTGTGCTCGAAGCTATCACCTAATGCTTCTCAGGTAACGGATGTCAGGTGAAATACTGCACTTTTGTTACTTTACTCAGACGCTGACTTTGCACAACCGAAACCTGTGCAAATTGAAGAAGCGTGTGCCTGGGAAAATTTTGGTTGAATATTTCACAAATGTACATACTTACTTACTTACATAGGTGGCGCTATGGTTCGGAGGAACCTGGACCTCAACTAACAAGCTAACTCCCTCCAGTTGCGCACTTAACACTCAAGAGAATATAACTACCTTAATATGCCGTCGCATGTGTTAAGATTTTCCGAAAATTTAATAGAAAGAAAGAAAAAGGTGTTTGTCACGAGATTTTAATTGCCTGACAAAAGAATTTCTTTCGGGCGCGGTTGGGATTGAACGCCGAGCCGTCCGATTGAAAAGCCAATGCCCTACCGCTTAAGCCACGGCCACCCACGTTATCCCTCCGGATCAGATTTGAAGACTGCGGGCTGGAGCATTGTTGCCCATTCGCTCTACAGGTCCTCTCATCTCAGGCGACTGATGCGCAATTTTCTGATGTCGCTGTAAAGTTCGTATAGTTCGTCGTTGAATCTTTTCCTCCAAAGCTCGATAACGCAAACGTCACTGAATATTTTTCGATTGAGTTTTCTCTCGAAACGACTGAGGATATCTTCGTCCGCTTTCGATAGGGCCTATCCTTCAGCGCCATAAAGTAGGAATGTAATTATAAAGAAGAGCCTTAAAAAGAATATCCTTAGTTTTTCCAGATAGGGCCTTATTAAACAATTGCGCTCGTAGCCCAAAGAAACAGCGATTGACAAGAGTGATTCTTCGTTTTATTTCTGCTGAAGTGTTGTTTATAGCATAGCCAAGGTAGACAAAGTCTCTTACTAGCTCGAAATTATTGCTATCGACTGTAAGGTTTTATCCAATTCGTTTTCGGCTAAATCGTTACCGACTTCAGCGGAGCAGCGAGCGTTCTCCATCGTCGTTTTGCTCAGACGGACGAGTTTGGCAGGGATGCCAACACTAGATATGGCTCTACATAGCTCGTCTCTATAAATGCTTTCATATGCGGCCTTAAAATCGATGCAAAGATGGTGAGTATCGATTTGGAGTTCTTGAGTTTTTTCCAGAACCTGCCGGACTGTGAATTTGGTCGGTTGTGAACTTTCTTGTTCGGAAACCTCATTGATAGGGGCCAATCAGGTGGTTGATGAAGGGTTTCAGACGTTCACACAATATGGCAGATAAAATCTTGTATGGGATGTTAAGGGGACTTATATATGCTTCTATAGTTGGCGCAGCTGAGGGGGTTACATTTTTTGTGGATCGAGCAAACGATACTAAGATCTGAGAAATGTGTTGATGTATGCTCTCCACAAAGTCATTTCCAGCAGCTTTGAATTCTTCAGTCTGTAAGAGTCAGATCCAATTGCTTTGTTGGTTTTCAGCTTAGATATTGCTATCCTTACTTCATTTTGGTTAGGTGGGAGGTAGTTTTGGCTATCGATCGATGGCTTTCTTCTTCAATGGATCAGAAACTACCTTTTGGAACGTTCAATTCAAGTTGTCTTGGATGGTTTCAAATCTATTATTCACAAAAGAAATGCTGGTGTGCCCCAGGGCGCCGTTCTGTCTCCGATACTTTTTTAAATCTTCATAAATAATATTTTGTCTGCCACTTCCAATCCAATATATCCCTTTGCAGACGACAGTACCCTCTGTTTCTCATATTCGTTCCAGGACTCGCGTCCCTGTTCGTCGGCTGTAGAACGGGTACGACAGCGTATGGTAAGCACATTAAATTCCGATAATAGCAGCATAACTAATTGGGGAACTATAAAAATAGTGGATTTTAATGCTTCCAAAACACATTATTATTGTTTAATTGATGTACTGAATAATAAATGTACCTGTTAGAATCTAGTTATAATATTTCCTTGTTTTACTGATTTCAATAGTATAGTTTTTCGTATCTGAATGCTGATAATATACATAAGTATATTATTGCTTGCTGCGATTTTAATTTCGGAAAATTCAATTGCTTTTTTTATGTCTAAAAATGGTACATTATTTTTATTAAAGAGTCTTTACATTACATTAGTTCAACTTTTGTATAATATAAGAGAATTAACGACTCTAGCTTAAACCGATGTAAGGAGTATTCTATAGGTTACATATCCCATAGAATGCCCACGAAGTTCTACGAGTATCTTTTCTCTTTAAATGAAATGTAACAATATCTTTTTGTTTTGTTGCCTGTTTTCCAAATGTAGAAACACGCGCGCCGGTAAATGTGCTGACGCTATTAATTTGTATCGAAGCAAATAAACGAATGCGACAGCTGAGCCTGCAAAAACCTTAGAAAATAAAGAATTGTTTTTTTTTTTTTACTCCAATCGGTGAGAAAAATTTAAGTGGCGCAGTCGGAAGGATCTAAATATATTTTCTAGATCCAAATGAGAACGAATCTAAGCCGGGAGTCAAGTTAAAATCGTTATAGTAAAAGTTAAATCTGTGTACCAAGTGAAATTATAATCGCTATACTAAAAGCTAAATCTGTGTACCAAGTGAAGCTATAATCGCTATAGTAAAACCTAAATCTGTGTACCAAGTGAAGCTATAATAGTAAAGGTTAAATCAGCGTACCAAGTCAAGTGAAAATTGACATACGACATAGATAAAACTAAAAGCTAAAACTAGTTACTAGTGTACCAAGTCAAGTGAAAATTGACGTAGGACCCAGTTAAGTGACTAAATCAAAATTAAGAAAAATAAAACTCTGACGTTTTGGCAAAGAGAAATCGAGGAAGAAATGAATGAACAACTAGCGTACCGACTAACAGCTGTGTTAGAGGCATTAGCCATCCAAAATTCCACAACAAGACCAAGCAGAGCAGTTCACTGGATGAAGGAAATCGCACACATCCAGGAGTTCAATGGCGATACAGAGAAGTTGACACAATTCCTAACTATTGTTGATACGCATATGAATGCAGTCGAAGAACCACTAAGAAAAGAATTATGGCAGGCAATCTACAACGCGAAAATCGTGGGAAGAGCGAAGGAATTGCTGATAAATAATCCACCAGAAGGATGGACAGCAGCGAGGGATCTCCTTAAACAGCATTTTCGACCAACATATAATTACAAGGACATTTCAAGGAAAATTAGCAGTCTAAAAGTAAGTTCTATTTATGATTTAAATTTAAAAATAGAAGATTTAATTAAAGATATTAACACATTTGTGACATACGAGTCCATTACTCAAGAAACCAAACACACACTTTATATACTATTAGTTAACCGTATAAAGCAAGTTGTATCAGGGAATTTATCGAGGGAAATAAGAAATGAATGGGATATACACAAAATTAAAGAAATTTTATATACATATATAGGTTATGACTATTATAATTTAGAAAAGGAATTTGTAACGCAGGATAGGCGGAGTACATCACACTCCAGTAACAATTATCAGAACAATAGGAATTCCGGTAGAAACAGTCAGAACTATCATAAAACCAATGCAGGGCAAGCTAGGCATAGTAACCATGACAGACAAACGTCAGGCAGACCTCAACAAAATCACCATCACCAACAAACATCAGGACAATCTCCACAAAATAACCAACAACAACGAAGACAAAACCGAGACAACAATCAGGGACAACCCGTCTTTAACCAGTCAGGTCAATTTAGGAACGCATTTCAACAGCCAGAATCAATGGAGGTAGGACAGATAACTCAGGATAGTCAGGTTAATATTCGTGAAGAAGAAATACACAATATCGAGCCAGAGTTTTTTCTGAACTAGGGCTCGGAAATAAAATCTTTTTAGACTTAACTATTGAATTCTAACTCAGTTGATTGCAGTAAGTTTAGAGTATATGAGAGGATTAATATGAAACTCCAAACCATAAATAATATCACGACAGAAACAATAGATAGAATCATAACAAGTATACCCGAAGAATTTGGTTATAACCCAAGAGGAGTCACAAGGTGGTATAAAAGAAATTTAGGTGATAAGCCGTATGACATCCTCATAGGGATGGATCTGTTAAGTAAAATTGTCAAAACCCTTGATTTCGACAATAAAGTACTAACATTAAAAAACAATACAAAAATACCATTATATTCCTCGAAAGGCAAAGTAACTTTTGATTGCTTTGAACTTAATGTAGACGGAAGAGAAGTGGATCTGAGCCACTTAAATGAAGAAGAAAGAAAGGGGATACAGATACTATTAGGTCAATTTAAACACTTAATATATCGAGAGGGCGATCAGTTAACCAACACTGAGTCTATAATGCACGAAATAAAAACCACAGTCGACCAACCAATTAACGCTAAACTATACAGGTTACCTCCGAAGCATGAAGAAGAAGTGAGGCGACAGGTAAAAGATATGGAGCAACAAGGAATAATTAGGAAGTCCAATAGCAGATATGCATCTCCTATTGTTGTAGTTATAAGAAAAGAGATAGAAACACTGAATGCAAAAATAACTGCAATAGAACCGGGAAACAATTCTAGACAAAAACGTGGATTAGTTAACTTCATTGGAACAACCCAAAAATGGCTTTTCGGTACAATGGACGATACTGACCGACAAGACATAACAGACCATTTAAAGTTAATAGAAGAAAAGGAAGAAAATGCAATAGGTAATCTAAACAGGCAAGTTGAAATCAATTCTTACTTTAATGAAAGCATAACACACCTTAGATATATCATAGAGTTAGATAGAAAAGAATTAAATAAAGCATACGAAGAATTAACAGGAAATGAGAAAAGGGTTATACTACAACAGTTAAAATTAGACCAGTTAATGAAGATAAAAATGTTAGAAGAAAAAGTGAACCAAATAATAGATAATGTAGCTTTAGTTAAGCATGGATTAGTTCACCCAAGTATGCTCACCGCAACAGAGATTAACGAAACGAAATTAGATTTTTATAAATTAAAAAACGTAAAGGTAGGACTTATAAATTATAATACAGACACATTAATAATAAAAATCAAAGTACCAAATAAATACCAATTAGTGGATTTGAAACTGATCACTGCAATACCCACAGAAAACAGAATGGAAATTATAATAAATGATCAATATATTGTAGAAATTAATCCAACAAAGTATGTGTATGAAAATAAAATTCAATATGAAAATGATTTAAAACCCATAAGTAATTGTATAACAGAAAAAAAATTGTAAACTTAAAGAAAACATGTTAATAGAAGTTAAGAAAATAGATGATAGTACCATTATTTGTAAGAATATGAAAGAACAAGAAGTAATAAATCAATGCGATTATCGTAAAATCAAACTAAATGGAAATTATTTGATAGTCGTTAATAATTGTACTATAAGAATATTGAATGAAACATTTAGCAATAGTAATATGGAGTTTAAGGAAAGATTTTATTACGTGGAAGAAATAAATTTTACAAAACAACCAAATTTTGAAGAAATTGTACTAAGAAATATTGCAAATGTAGAACATATAAAATTACTAAAATTCCATAAAAATATTAATTACATTACAAGCTCAACTGTCGTCTTCATCTTAATCATTATCATAGTAGTAGTTTTCAAATTAAAGCGTAGAAATAAAGAACTTAAAATATCACTCAGAAAAATGGGTCAAGAATCTTCGGTACCCTACAACATTCAGGAGAATTTTAATCAAAAGGGGGGAGAGGTTACATATCCCATAGAATGCCTACGAAGTTCTACGAGTATCTTTTCTCTTTAAATGAAATGTAACAATATCTTTTTGTTTTGTTGCCTGTTTTCCAAATGTAGAAACACGCGCGCCGGTAAATGTGCTGACGCTATTAATTTGTATTGAAGCAACATGAGAAACAGGTAAACGAATGCGACAGCTGAGCCTGCAAAAACCTTAGAAACTAAGAATAGATATAAGCAAGTAAAACGATTTTGTTAGGAGTCCGTAAGTTATCATCAAGAAATAAAGTACTCGCTCTCGTTTGAACCAAAATAAAGAATTGTTTTTTTTTTACTCCAATCGGTGAGAAAAATCTAAGTTACATAACCTAGATATAAATTAGGGTGGTCGTTATTTGTATGAAAAAAAAAAATTCGTTTGGTTTTCTTGCGCACAATTTTATTTTGTTCCTATGTACAATACTAAAAACGTGTAAAAAAAAGTTGCAAGAAAATTGGATTTCATTAACATGTGCCGCTGAAATCCGAAAAATCGTCTCCGTTTTGAGAATTATTCGGCTGCATCCTGGGCATTTCTTGCGATAATTTTGCACAGTTTGTAAAATTTAAATTTGATTAAAATATAATGAAAATTTGGAATCTAAAATTGTTAAGACAAGTTATTAATTTTTTGGAACAAAAAAAAAATACTAACTTGAAGAAGAATTGCTTCTGATCCTCGCTTTTAGTGAGTTTTATATTAAACTCATCCATGAGTTTAACGCCAGGTCCAGTTGTGTCATTGACCACTTATAATATTATTTATATTTCCTTATTATTATTTCCTTTGGTCATTCCATAATATTGGATCAATATTTGTAGATCAGCCAAACCTTTCAAACATCTTCATAGATTTAGCTGACAATAGTTTAGATGAAAGATTCTTGGTTATAAAATGCCAAACATCAGCTGACTTCAAATATAATTTCTTTTTTACTTCTTCCTTTTGTTCATGAACTTCCTGTGTTAGATGCAGTTGTGTCAAATACAAATGCTTGCACTTTATCGACTAATGATAAAGTGCACTCGTACACTGCATACCCAGTTTCAGCTGACAGTTCCGGTACTCCAAGTAGTTGTTCAACTTTCGGAGCAGTTGCAATTACTTCAAGTCTGTCAACTTTTGCTTGACTAGTTCATGATATCGTGAAGAAGCTTAAAGTCCCAGTGTACTACGGAAAAGCTTAAGTCCAATTCAATAAATGTTTTTTACTTGTCGTAGCCGTTATTCCCCGAAAATATTGGCGGGAGAGTTATAGAAGCGCGATTGATAACAAATTTTGGAAGGATCTAAGTGAAGTTTGGAAGGAGGTGAATGGCATTTCTGTCACATTTATAATTATAAAATTTGGTACCAACCTTCATGCGAATAGGATGAACTTTGAGCCTCAGTTCGTTGCTTTATTCTCATGTGATGAGCTTCCTTTATTTTTTCGATACCTGTAAGTTTCAGATCCATTTCAAGCATGCAACCAGGTCGACCTTTTGGCTTTGTAAGAGTAGAAATTTTGTATTCTCGTCTATCTTTATCAAGCCCAAGGCAGTTGCGTGTGCGATATCAAATACGAATAAATCGTTTAAGGTTTCCAAAAAAAACTGTTTCTTTTTTGTGTGATGTCTCGGTATTTTTATTTTTACTTTTGACATGGATATGTCTAACCGCTTGTCTTTCTGAAAAATGTGTCCGTCACAAAATGTGCCCCGTTTTTTGCTTTCCTTCTACCGTTCAGTGATCGTACTCTGTGTGCGTACTTGGTGTTGTTGTTCGGTTTGTTTCATGTGACTGCGAAATCTATTGCGCATTTCTTCTCGCACATTTTGGTAAATATTTTCACTTAAGCCGTTTGCATCTGCAAAGACCAGCGACAGAAAGACAGTGAGCATCCACTAAATACCAAAAGAAACTCACCCGCATGAATCTTTAGCTTTTCTAGCTGGGACCACATTTCCTTTGAATGTGGTGTATTCTTCCCCTCTAAGCTTTTTTTCTTTTGTCGCGTTGCGCTCGTAATTTCGGGTATTCCGAACTCAGAAGCCGATGAAAAAGAATCTTCAAAGTCAGACATTGTTCTCTACTTTTCAACACAAACTCTGTACACATACTAAATCTTTCACTTTCCAAATCAATTTAATTTTTTCGTTGGAAGTTAGAAAATAACAGTTTTATTACAATAACGCTGTATACTCGTATTATAAAAAATACATCTGCACAATCATGCTGTTTGATTTTTTTCAAATACATACATAATACCATACTTTGTTACTGTTTTACTTTCAAAACGTGTGATGTCCAACATATCACTTTTTGAAAATAAACGATATTTTGCGCCTCTATTAAAAATGATGTATTATAGTTGGACTTATCATGTTTCATGTGGCAACGCAGACATCTCTACTTTCCAGGAAAAAAATATAAAAGGATTTTTGGAAAAATGTGGACGTCACATTCTGAAAATAAACGATTCAAATAAAGACCACCCTAACATGTATCTTATATTTAATATTGGTTACCATTTCATTTTACATATTTTAATTTTTTAATGAAAAGTAATTTCAAAACATTATTTGTAGTGTTTGGTATTCCATTAATTCTGCCAAAAGATGATTTATTTATAATTACTTGTTTATTTTCGTTTTTGAATACACTATTTATTTTTGATAGTCTGAATTTAAAGTTATTCATTTTCATACGCTTCTGAGAAAGTTTAATGACCTCTCAACTCTTGTTTTGGGTTTTAATAAACTGATCAAATATTTAAAATTTAAGTGATTTCTAGGGAAAGGAACGTTTGCATAGGATGATTGGGTTTAAGAGTTTAAGAGTGCCGATTTGCAGCTGAGATCTCCCTGTAGTCAATGCGATTACCTTGGTGTAGGCCAAAATTCGTATCTCTGCTGAGCTAAATGTTACAAGGCTGGAAAGCGGATGTTAACTTAATGTTATTTTTGTGAAAGTATTCTGCCTGATTCTGTAAGTACGGTTTTAGATTGATCCTGTTTAACTATTTCTTTTTTGCACTTAGAGGATAATTTAAACCCTTCTTATTTTTCTCTTAGCCTGGTTATGTTATCTTGCCTAGCTTGTTTGTATGTTTCGGGATTTATGCTGACGTGGTAATGGTTTTTTACCCGTAGTTGAATGTACTGAAAAATTATACTCATAGACTGTATAATTTCTGTTAGTGTGGAGTAAAAACGTTACGTCAAGTGGAAGGGACAATACTTAAGCTCAAGGACGGCTTCAATCAAATTAAAATGCACGAAGATTCAATTAAATACACCTACTTCGTGACACCTGACGGTCAATATGAATACTTACACATACCATTCGGATTGAACAATGGACCAGCGGTATTTCAGTGTATCATTTTTTATGTATTACGCGATTTAATAGCATCGGGAAAACTTGTGGTTTATATGGACGACATCGTAGTAGCATTGAATGACTTTGGAACACATTTAGAAACCGTCAATGAAGTAATCATGAGATTGCGGAACTTCGGACTTGAATTAAACTTCAAAAAGTATAAATTTGCCCAGAACTAATTCGAATACTTAGTCTTCAACGCAAGTAAAGAAGGACTACGTCCAAGTAACAAACACATACAAGCGATAAAACGATATGCCGAGCCGAAGAACCATAAGTAATTGAAGTCCTGCAATGACTTATTTTCCTTCTTCCGTCAATTTGTACCATTTTTTCAAAAATCGTTTACCGGCTAACCAAATTGGAACATTCGGATGGACCATACGTTTTCGATGAAGAATGTCGTGAAGCCTTCCTCACACTTAAGCAAAAACTTGCTGAAGCACCAGTTTCATGTATTTACAGTCATAAACGCGAAACTGAATTACACTGCGATGCATACTCATGCTCATGTCAGCAAGACGACAAAAAATTCCATCCTGTAGCCTATTATTCAAAAAAGACTTCAGCTGGCGAATCAAAACTACATAGTTACGAACTGGAGACCTTAGCAGTTGTATATGTCTTACGCCGATTTCATACATACCTGGGCCGCAGACCTTTCAAAATCGTGACTGATTGTGACTGATTGTGACGCACTGGTGACAACGCTAGCAAATGAAGTGTATAGTGTATTCAGCAACACCTCGGTCCAATAAACGTAATTTATTCAACATTCCAAAAGCACCGCCGCCCTTTGACTCAGTACACATTGACCACTTAGGTCCACTTCTTTCGGTAATTTCGAAAAAGAAACACATCTTGATAGTAATTGATGCCTTTACGAAGTTAACGAAACTGTACCTGGTTGCAACCACAAAATCCAAAGAATCATGCACAGCCTTAGAAAATTATTTCTGCAATTACAGCCGCTCAAGCCGTATCATTAGTGATCGATCATTCACTTCAGAAGAGTTCACTGAGACTGCCTTACCTCAAGCGGATGGACAGATTGAACGCGTAAATCGTGTACTTGCGCCGCTGATTAGCAAATTATGTAAAAAGCCTGGGAACTTTGATTGGTACAGCCGAAAATAGAACACATACTCAACAATACAGTGCACACAACAACTGAGGAGCTGGCTTCTGTCCTTCTTTTTGCCGTCGCAAACACAGAAAATTCTGAAGTCACAGGATTGTAATTACATTCAGTTTCTGAAGCACAATACATTACACAATACATTAGCACTACGCCGGACACAAACAAGAAATTAGATATTAAATTCCGCGGTCCATATATAGTATGGTATAAAAAGTTTTGCCACACGATAGATATATGATATGCGATATCGATGGTAGCCAGATTATACAAATTCCGTACAACGGTGTTCTTGAAGCTAGTAAATTGAAAAAATGGCTGCGAACTTACTTGCCAATGGAGGTCCTAAGGAAACACTTATCAGATTAGAAATAGAACCAGTAGAAACTCATATGTATTTAAATTATGATTAAATAATGTATTTTAGTTTATGTACCTAGGCAAATTGAGGTCAATTTGATTGTCAGATGGCCGAACTGTAGTATATCGCCACCATGAACCAGACTTCCGCTCATGACGTTTGACATTTGTCGACTATGCAGTATATTGCTACCATGAACGAGACTTAAGCTCATGACGTTTGAAATATGTCGACTGATACATTCTCTTTTTTGACGTCGTTTGTATAAGTCGCAGAAAGGAACGCGAGTTATGTTTCGCGTTGAGAACCGAAAGAAAAAAAAACAATTTATTAATTTTTTATCGGTCAACGGGGACCGTTCGTTTATTATTCAAAAAATGAAAATCTTAATTTAATTTAGCCTATGATGACCCGCCGTCTTCAGCGTCGCTGCGATCAACACTGGCTATAAACGAAGTACTGGTCTCCTGCCCATAATTGATTTATCGCTTTTATAGCCGTTAATTGTTGTGTCTGCAGTATTGGTTTTAGTGTCATTTGCTAATATTGGAGGACTTGCATTGTGTGACCCCATTTTTGCTGGTTTGTGTGGATTGACCGGGAAATGCGGAATTGCATATGTTACTCCTCCTTGGTTTGAGTAAAAATTCTCCTGAATTTTATTTTCCGATATTTTTACTTTATATGATTTAGTACGATAATAAGTAAAAATAAATGTTACAATGATCAAAATTATTACAATGTTTAAGCTTAAACCATAAGAAGATATATTTGTGTGTGGTCTCTCAATTCTTTTATTTCTTTAATATTTTAAAAATTACTAGAAAAATTAAAAGTCAAAGATTTGGCAAAATTAATATTAATGTTATTATCGGGGTAAAAATATTTATCTTGGAATGTTTCTTGTTTATTTTCGAATGGTTCATTAAGTAACGTTATTTGACAGTTGTAAAAATTGAAAAGATAGTTTTTATTAAGTACAATTTTTCGTTCGTCACAATTTTGCTTTAGTAAGTTTGGATTAGCATTTTTAATTACACTGGTAGTTTCGTTATTATATCTAAGTTTACAATTTTACGTTACAATTCAGTGTTTGCTTAATTTTAAATTTTTTAATGTAACATCGGGTTGATAATTATAAGTTTTATTTTCTATTTCTACAATATTTTCAATATTCGTCATCCCTTGAAACGTATCAGGCTATTCTTAAGCCCGAATGGTATTCTAACATATTCATAAAGGCCTGATGGTGTGACAAAAGTGGTTTTTCGGATATCACGTTCTGCTACCAGAATTTGGAGATAGCCCTTAGCTAAATCTAAGGTGCTAAAATATTGAGCTTTGATCCAATTTACCCAAAATACTTTCTATGTTTAGAAGAGAGTGTTTATCATCTACTGTTACCTGATTTCATTTTCTATAGTCTACAACAATTCCGTACTTTTGTTCTCCAGAATTATCTATTTTTTTCGGAATTACAATAATGGGTGAACTGTATCGACTTTTGCTTTTTCTAATAATAAGTTCCCTGTTTCTCCATTTCATCTATTTGTTTTCGGACTTGTACTTCATATTTTGGTGGATATCTATAAAGTTCCGAATTGATTTGTTCATCTGTTGTAGTATTAATTTCATAAACCACTGTATTCGTGTTTGTCAATTGGTATCCTTCCCGAAATATCAGTTTTTTGTATTTATTAAGAAGTGTTTCAATGGATTGTTTTCCTTATCTTTGAGATGATCTGACTGAATGTAGCTAGCTTCGCATGCTTCTAACGTATTTACTTCGTTGAGTAATTTGGATAAGAAGGGAAGGCGGATATCAATCATCAATAAAATTTCTTGGCTTTGCAAATCTATTATTTTAGCGTGTTGCGTTATCCAATCCATTCCGATGGTTTGTCTAATGCTATTTTTGTCCATCTTATTCTAGCATTGTATGGCAATTTTAAATTGTTCGGGACACTTGGATTTTACTTGTTCTGGTTTCTCTTTTACGAGAACTTGAACCGTATTAATTTTTATGGGATGTTCTGCTATCTTCTTGTATAACTCATTGGGTACTCTATTGGAATTTAGAAGGCTGATTGTAGAACCTGTATCAATTAAGGCTACAAAATTATTGCTTTCTAATGTTATTTCAATAAAAAAATTGTTTGCATCCGAGGCTAGTTGATAAAAAAAACTCGTTTCTATCTGATTCACTTCCTCTTTAATATTAAGAGTATCTACTTCCATTTGATCCTCCTTACTCTGTCCTGATCTGTGTTATCCAGAGGTCTTATTGTTATTATAACCACAATTACTTTGGACTGGGAGGTGGCTTTGATTGCGATCCTCCATTTTGTCTAAATTGTCCTGACTTCAGAGGCGTATTGCCATTAAAGGTGCTATCATTTTTCGTTTGTGGTTTTTGGTTCTTAGAGTTTGGTATCTTATGTTGGTTGTTGTGTGATGCATAACCCTTTTCTATATTAAGGTTATATTTATCCTGACCTACGAGGGACGTTCAATATATTCTCGGTATCGATATGAAGGAAAATGCGAATTCAATTTAAATTGTTTTTATTTTTCAATATAATCTCCCCTAACATCAATGCATTTGTTACATCTTGAGATAAGCTTTTTTAAACCCTCAAAAAAATAAATTTCCTCTTTCTCTGCAAAATACCCATTTATTGCCGACTTGAGTTCTTCATCATCCGAAAATCTTTTTCCACGAAGACATTTTTTCAAATCCGGAAACAGGAAATAATCACTAGGGGAAAGGTCTGGACTATAGGGTGGGTGTTTCATTTCTTCGAAACCACAATCTCGCGCAGCAGCCTTGGAAACTCGCGCCGTGTGAACAGGAGCGTTGTCATGAAGAAGCAACACACCCGCTGCGAGTTTACCCCGTCTTTTCTTTTTAATTTCCTCCCGCAAATTATGCAAAGTGGAAGCGTAGGATGTGGCGTTGATGGTTTCACCTTTTTTTTTTGTACTCAATGAGCAAGATTCCCTTTGAGTCCCAAAAAACTGTGGCCATGAGCTTCCCGGCAGACGGAGTGACTTTGAATTTCTTCGGGGGGTCTGTTCCTTTTTTATGCCACTGCATGGACTCTTGTTTGCTTTCAGGGTCATAGTGGTGGACCCATGTTTCGTCCCCAGTAACAATTCGATCCAAAACACCGTCCGCGTTCTCACTACACATCTCCAAAAGCTCTCTACAGCATGCGATTCTCACTTTTTTCTGAAGCGCTGTGAGCATTCGTGGCACCCACCTTGCACTGACCTTTGAAAGGTTAAGATGGTCATGAAGAATGGTGTGAATGGTACCAATTGAAAGCTTGGTGATCTCTGCCATCATTTTCACCTTTATTCGGGCATCCTCAAGAACAAGTTTTTCGACTTCTTTGATGCTTTCTCCCGTACAAGCAGTAGCCGGGGCGCCGGAGCGGGGGTCGTCTTCAATGCTCTCTCTGCCTCTCTTGAACTCACTTGACCACTTTTGCACAGTTGATAATGAAGGTGCGGAACCCTGGTAAACAGCCACCATCTCTTCATGAATAGTTTTTTGACTTTTTCCTTGCTTAGTGAGAAATTTAATTACAGCGCGATGCTCAATTTTCACCATCATCGTCTCAGTTGCCATTATGATTCTGTTTAACTAGAGATAAAACGCGAATTAATAATTACATTTATATGAAATTTTACATGAATGCACTAAAATAATAGTATTACTTGATAAATAAGTCAATTTATATATACAACGACAGCTTCACCCCGATACCGAGAATATGTTGAACACCCCTCGTATCTATTTGTGTAATGTAGCCCTCATGATCGACAAAGAATATTTATTATAAATTTCGGCAGCTAATGCACCGGCTGTAACTATTTGATTTTTAAAATAAGTGTACTGTTTAAACAAGCGGCTATTTCTAGACCCTGATCACCAAAGGCAGCACATTCAGTAATATTGTTAACAATGTTTTGGACTACATCTAATAATTGGTTAATAGTAAATAACTTAATGTTATTGATGTCCTTTATGATACTAAGCTGGTCCTTCGTTGGTCTGTAGTGCAGTTTAAGCTTCTCCTTACATTCATCCCACGTTGTTGGAACATCGCTTGATAAGTAATTTTTCGAGGCATCAATTATTTTTTCATTATAAATTACCCGAAATACTGTGGGGCTTGTTCACCAAATTCTAAAAAAGTTTGATCAATTGTTTCTAAAAACGAGGGTAACATCCCCGATTCACCACTGAACGGTTGAACGAATTTTATCTCTTTTTCTACTGTGGCTCTCCAGCTCTGTGGCTGGTTTTGTCTCACTAACAATTCTGTTAGTGTTCATTAGACATTGTTCCATTGAAGCTTGTTGTTGAGCCATTTCGCACTAACTATCACTTTATTTCACTTTTAAGTTCTTTAACCCGTTTCTTCGTGTATTGGTAAATTTTACTTCAATACACTTCGTTGTTCCGTCTTACGAACTGTGTTGCGACCTTGACCTTTCACTATTTGTTACACTGTGATTATATGGTCATTTATTTCGTAGTGATTTGATTTTGTCACGAACTGTCACGACTACTGTTTCACTTTTTCGTATAGTGATTGTCACAATATACCGTCACTTAATTCGCACTTTTTCTTTTCTCGCTGTTTTTATTGAACTTTTACACTTGTTCTTAAACCGCAAAAAAACCGATTTTACTTTAGGTTTTTCGTATCTTCCTCTTTTTCGACGAATAGAGGATTACCGACTGCGCCAGTTATGTTTCGCGTTGAGAACCGAAAGAAAACAAAAACAATTTATTAAATTCTTATCGGTCAACGGTCGGTTTATAATTAAAAAATTAAAATCTTAATTTAATTTCGCCTACGATGACCCACCGCACAATGGTTTCCCCCATAGGTCAAAAGCTAAAATGCAAAAGTTAAAAGTACCGTTATTTTGTGTTGCAAATGATATCTCTGATAACGGTTAAAGCTGGCAACAGTCGAATTACTCATCTGAGAGTAGTTGTTCATAGCATGATCAGTCGGTAAAAGCATATGTTTTGTTGCAGTCTTTGGCAATTTTTAATGCGGATTCTTTTTCACTACGATTAAATTAGCTGCTTTTTTTATTTTGAGATATAGGCTGTGCAAATATAGTGATTGATATTGAAGACCAAGGTATTTAGATAAAGATAAAGATAATTGCAAACTTGTTGTGCATAATAATATTAAAATCGTTACTAAACTTAGTGCCTCAGTTGGGTTCTTTTTTTTCTTAAATGAAATTTTAACAGGGCATACGTTTCGATTCGTGTACTTTCGCCTAATTTAGTTTATATATTTACTTAGGTGATCTTTCCTTTTTTAATTTGCTAAAATGTGCGAAATTTCAATATATATAGAACAATATTTCTATTTTAAGGGTCAAGTAAAATAATCAATATTCGTAATATATATATATGGCGTAAAATAAAGAAGGTTGGAGGTGCTACTAAGCATAAGGAAACGTTTAAAATATTTAAGCAAGCCTATAACATGAAACACTCGGAACTTTTACACAACAGGATATATTCGCTATGCTAGTCTTTTTGACGAGATGGAATAAATGCTCACGGAACGAAAACTTTTTTCTAACAAAGTACAGTGACTGGCTTGACAGTACAGAAGGCTACTTTGATGTAAGTAAGTTCAGTGATACGAAAAAATCTCAAGGAAAGCCAAAAAAGGCCTTCTTAGATTGCGCGCCCCGAACAAAAAGTAAGTGTATTGCTAGCTTGTCTACGAAAGACCAAGATATCGCTTCCGCTTTGAAGCAACTTTAACCAACTGACATGCCGCAACTTGATGCAAATGACGCCTTAAAATTATTAATTTTAATTGTAGTGTAGTGGTACTAGTAATCGCTTCTCACTCGGAGGGTCAAGGTTCGAATCCTACCCATTGACAAGTTTCTCATTTGTGTAATTGGAAATCAGACAGAAAAATTCTGCGTGCGAAGGCATAACACTGACACGTAGATTTGGCTGTTGTAGAGTTTCAAGCACAAAAAAATAGTGTGAATTATAACCTTCGAATCACTCTGAGTGAAGAAAAAACTCTCCGTCCTATTCGGACTCCCACCCCTAGAGAGCGAATATCGAAACCAAACACACCTGAGTTTCAAACCACTACCAAAAAAAAAAACAATTTTCCTTTCTCCTCCTTCTACATTTCCGCCCGCGCCCTGGCAACAGTAAAAGGGTATCAACCTCTTAGACGCACGTAAATTATAAAAAAAAAAAAATTGATGCTAGATTATCAAAAAACCAATATCAAGTTATAAGGAATGTGGTAAAGGAAAAAACAAAGCTTGATGTCTTCCCGAGTTATGCTCAGGTACTCAAAGCAAAGCAACATTATTACCCGAAGCTAGAAACAATAACGATCACTGATTCTTCAGCAGAAGTAACTTTCCAAGGCCTTTTAGATCACACAGCGAAACGAATTTTAGAGTCACAACAACGCGTTCTCAAGATCCCAGAAGATGGTTTGAGTAATTTGACACTTATTGGAAAATGGGGTTTCGACGGAAGCAGTGGACAATCAGAATATAAACAGCGAATTTCGGGTGAATTTAGTGATAGTGATATGTTCGTCACTTCTCATGTTCCTATTCAACTTTTTTCACAACTAAATCCTGACACGGACAAAAGAATTGTATGGCAGAATCCTCGTCCTGGATCGACCAAGTACTGTCGACCTGTCCATTTTCAACTTAAGAAGGAAACTGCAGAGTTGAGCAGAGCCGAATAGCTCTGAAATCGAGGATCTATCTAGTACGATTATTACTATGGAATATCAGATTTATAGTGTAAACCATGAGCTCAAATTGACAATGGTGGATGGGAAGGTGTGCAATGCCTTAACCTATACCGCGTCCCAACAGGTGTGTTATATTTGCGGAGCCAAACCAACTACAATGAACGATATTGAAGGATCCACGCAAAGACATATTAGTCATGATAGTTTGGATTTCGGTTTATCGCCTTTGCATGCGTGGATACGTTTTTTGAATTTTTAATTCATTTATCCTATAGACTTGATTTTAAGAAATGGCGTGCGGGGAAAAAAAGAGACCTCTACTGGACGAAAAAAAACACATATAGAGTGAATTCAGACAAAAGACTGGCCTTATAATTGATAAACTGAAACAAGGTGGAGGAAATTCAAATGACGGCACTACGACTCGTAAATTTTTTGCCAACCCCTCATTATCTTCAGAGATTACGGGCTTGAAAAAGTCCATAATTGAAAGATGTTCTGTAGTCCTGAGAACTATGGCATGTGGCTACACTATTAATATCCAGGCCTTTGAATATCCATGGTATCCATTGCCATCTTCGGTGCATTGCCTATTGGCCAGTTGACCGAAGAAGCTGCTGAGGCTAATAATAAAAACATTAAGTTATTTACGAGTAGGTCAAAAAACACGAGAAAAATATCAAGAGTAACCACCAACACTGATTTATTCAATCGACTGCTTCTTGGTTCAGATCCGTTAACTAACACAAGATGCTCAGAAAAACTTAAAAAATCAATGTTAAGCAAAGACGTTTTAAAACTTTTAATGTGAAAACTTCTTCTATATTGATTCAAATTGTACAAATTAGGTTTATCAATAAAAATTACGTTACAATTTTTAATTTTAAATTATTTTTTTAATTATTACCGGTGATTCCATACATATGAAACTACTGTGCGCCGGCTTCAGCGTCACTGCGATCAACAATGGCTATAAACGAAGTACTGGTCTCCTGCCCATAATTGGTTTATCGCTTTTATAGCCGTTAATTGTTGAGTCTGCAGTATTGCTTTTAGTGTCATTTGCTGATTTTGGGGGACTTGCATTGTGTGACCCCATTCTTGCTGGTTTGGATGGATTGACCGGGAATGGCGGAATTGCATATGTTACTCACGCAAGTAAAAGTACTTAAATCAAATAAAATAAAACAATTAACATCCGCATAATTCCGGGCTTTTTATTCACGTTAACCGTTGTCTACAATATATAGTAATGATCTCCGACCTGAACAAGTTCAAACAAGAACTGAAAACCAAATTGAAAGAAGTGTTTAAAAGGGAATTATATGCAGCCCAAGTTGCAAACAAAAAAATTTCAGAAAATATGATGAAGTAAATTAAAATGTAAAAAGTGTTTGAAAAGGAAATAAAAGAAAAAATGGAAACACTGGAAGATGAAATAAAAAACCTGAAAGAAATAATTGCCAAACAAAATGAAAAAATACGAAAAAAGTGATCGAGGAAATAATATTATATACTAATATTAAATGTTAAAGAAATAGAGGAAAATAAAGAGAAGTTGGTTACTCTTGTCAAACAAACGATGAGAACTGATATAAACGTGAACTTATCAGAACCAGAATTGAGCTTTATAAAAAGAATTGGAAATCGTAACATTGATAATAAAACAAGACAAGAGGGAATTGAAAGATGCCAATCTGTACATTACAAATGATCTATCAAGATCAGAGTGTGAAAAGAAGAAAAATGTTATTAAACTTGCCCATGAACTAGGAGAAAAGGGAGCGTCGGTAACCATACGAAGAAATAAACTGTTTTCCGACGGAAAAGAAGTATATATAACAAACAAAACAGCAATAGATAATAAAACATATCAAAAACGAATCAGATCATCATGATAAACAAAAAAGATTGAATAGTAGAAGAAGAAAATATTGAGAGGGAATATCGTTGATAAAAAAAATAAATACTTGCGTATTTTAACTAATTTTAACTTGAGAAAGAAGTATGAAAAAGGAATAATTTAGCAAAACGCTAAAGGGACAAAAATAACTATATGGAAGAAGATAGAGAATTGAAAAGAAAGAGAGGAAGGCAATGGGAAACCACCTCTCGAGTTATTATATTGAATATATATAAATATCACTCCCTAGTAATAATCAACACAATACACAAACAATTACAATGGCCCTCAGTCTCCGGTAGGCCTTGTATCGCAGGTGGGTACTTAAATATAAGAGCATAGAATGTAAGAAGCCTGCACCAAACAGGTAAATTAGATAACGCCATAAAAGAAGCGGAGAAACACAAAATAGACATTTTGAGAATAGCCGGCTTACAATGGATTAGAAATGGAAGTATATCAAAAAGCGGTTACACATTGTGCTATGAATGCGATGACACAAATCAAAACAGATACGGCGTAGCAGTTTTAAATGCAGAAAAACTTCAAAAATTCGTCATAGGAGTAGTTTTACCTATCAAATCGATCTGTCGTGGGGTACGCATGTGTCGAGGGCTTTATTAGCAGTGTTATTCAATAAAGGGTAGGGTAGGGTAGGTAAGAGTGGTTGTTCGAAATACCAACCCACTTAGGTCTATTGGCCCATTGTGATGCCACGTGGATCTATGATCCTCCTTCTAATGGAACCAGTTTGAGCTTATGATGAAGCGTAGGAGACTGTTTACGTCTATATATTTTTAGATTGTTTAGGTCGTTGTAGAAGAAAGCTCCTAGATGAAGCTTTCTTCTTTCTTAGATGAAGCTAGATGAAGCTTTCTTCTCTGGGAGAGAGCTGGACATGTACAGAGTAGGTGGAGGATTATGTCCTCTTCCATGCAGCTTCTCAGAAATCATTTGTAAAAGCGCCAAGCCTTCTTGCGTGCTTGCCTATGAGGCAGTGTCCAGTGATGACACATATTATGGCGCTGAGATGTTATTTAGAAGGATCAGGAGCGATTCAGATCCAACTTTGGCCAGATCTGTTTGGTCGCTAGACGTATTTGCCCAACAGTCCATCTAATGTCTGTTCTTTTATTGGCATCCAGCTTTAGTTTTAGTTTGCACGTAGCGATTGGTATACCTATGCTACCCTTTTCCGGTAGATTAGGTAGAGTGGTTCCAATTTTGGAGAGTTCATCGGCTCTGCAGTTCCCCGAAATGTCTCTGTGGCCTGGAACCAACAAAGGTGAATGTTGAACTGCTCTGCCATCTCCAGGAGAGATGATCGGCATTCAAATGCGGTTTTAGAATATAATGAGGCCGAGTCCAGGGTCTTGATAGCGGCCTGACTATCCGAAAAGATGCGGATATCCTTTGCAGATATCACGTTTTTTTTCAGCCAGGACAGAGCTTATCGCCAAAATTTCCGCCTGGAACACGCTACAGTGATTTGGAAGACGGAAGGAGAGGCTAGATTTAGCTTATCTGAGAAAACAATGCCACCAACTCCGCTATCGGTTTTAGATTCATCTGTGTAGAGATGGATTGATTGTCCTCCATGAAAGCATCTTCCTCCCAGAATGATGTATTCCCCGCTTACATGGAAATTTTTGTTAAACCAAAGTTCAGGTATGGTGTAATCGATGTTCTCTATGAGGATTCCTAATGTATTAAGAATCTTGGCGTGGCCAAATGAATTATTTGTCCACTGTTTAGTCGTTTTAAGGCGAATAGCTGCAGTCGCAGCTACTGATCTTGTCCCGGTTGCAGGCCTGTTTGGACTGCTACTGGCCGCGAATTGGGAGCTACCTGGAAAGTGGGTGTCCAGCAGCAGGGTGAGTGATTCATCACTTGAGGTTGTCCAGGAGCCATCGGTTTTTTTCAAACAGCTAGGCATCATAGGATTTGTAGAGAGGATTTTTCTTAGCCGCGATGCCTCAGAGGTTTCTGTGATTTTGTCACAGAATGACCTCCAGGATTGTCGCTTTGCCTTCCTCAGGTTTTTTTTTTTGCTACGTTGTCTAAAAGTGTTTCTGAGCAGTCCCAGCGCTGATGTCCACCAATGTGGCTTTTTCTTGCTTCTAGGTTGAATAATAGGGCAGGAAGCGGCCATAGCCTGATTGAAGCCAGAGTAAATTGCTTGACTTTCATGTCAAGCTCATTGGTTTCACGCGGGGGACTTGATAGTTTAGAGGATAGCGTTTCTGACAGTATTCCTCTGTATTTTGGCCATTCAGTTTTCCGGTAGTTCCGGAATGCTGGTTGGCTAAGAGGAGCATCACTCAGACTGAATTGGATGCATCTGTGGTCTGAAAAAGAGTGTTCAAACGATACCATCCAGTTCGTTAGCCTTTGAATGATGCTGTTGGCGACAAGAGTGATATCTAGCACTTCCAGTCGGTTTCTAATTAGAAAAATGGGCTCATTGCCAATGTTGCAAATAAAGAGGTTAGTACTTAAAATATGGTCAAAAAGTGACTCACCTCTATCATTGATGTTGGTACTGCCCCATACGGTGTGATGAGCGTTAGCGTTGCATCCGATGATGAGTCCAGTTTCTTGGCTTCCAGCTTCAAGTACCACCCTTTCTAGGCTATCACCAGGGAGAGGGTCCACATGATCGTGGCCAAGATAAGCCGCTTGCCTTTGGCAGACTCTAGTTTGGCAACAAGTTATGATGTCAAAGGTAAGATGTCTTTTGTATAGAGCGGAGCGTATATGGGTGTCCTAAGTCCACGAACGACGCCTTCTACAATTCATGGTTTCTGGATTAGGATAATGTCTTCTGCGTTTTGACCATCGACAAGTGCACACGCACAAGTGTACTTGTGAAACTCGCTCCTCGCGTGGAAAAAAAAAGAAAAAACCGCGCTCGAGTCAAGAAAAAAACAGAATAATCAAAAAATTAAAATTAACTTTTGAGGGCGGAAAAAAAACTACAAAAAATCAAAAAAAAAAAAAATTACAACATCAACGCGCGAGTGTAGTGAAATCCACAGTGCGGGCATCCCAACCTTCCTGCCCCTGGTCCTACTGTTGCTTGAACTCGGTCACTACCGTTGCTGTATTACATTGTTATACAGCGCGTGCAGTGGCTGAGTGTATGTGACAACCGATGGATAGCGGGCTGTGAGTATGAATTTTGTTGGTGTGCTGTTTCCTATTGTTGTAAGGGCATAACACCTACAAAAATTTGATTCGGTAAACCAACTCTGAATTTTTACTTCACAGCTGTGCTTAGTAACGTCGGTGTTTGTGTTTGGCTTTCTTTATAATGACTCGGGAATTTAGAGTGGACATTGCGAATATACGCGGTAATTACTTTTCTGCGTACGTCCACGTCTGTAAATATAGACCAGCTGTTTTGGCACTTAGTGAAACACAGGTAGATCCCCGCCCACACCTCTCAGATCACTCTGATCTGAAGATACCTGGCTATGAACTACTGCCATTATTCTTCTCTCACCGCGGTCTCGCCATTTACGTGCGTTGTGATGTAGCTTACCAAACTCCACCACAATATAGTCCCTGTTCCAATCCTGAATTCAATTTCATGTGGTTAAAATTCCATCTCCGTAAGCAAATTATCCACTACTGCTTTATTTACAGAAGCCCCAAACTAGACAGCAATTCGACTTTTAACGAGTTTGATGCGCTGTCTGACTCCATTCAAAGAATTGTATCCCTGTATCCTCATACTGAAATCGTTATTACGGGCGATTTGAATGTACACAATTCTGGGTGGCTTCTATATTCTGAACAGACAATACCCGCAGGACGGTGTGTTGAGATCTTCGCTGCGGAAAACAACTTAACGCAGCTTGTGAATGAGCCCACGCGAATACGAGACGTTGATAGTCATACCGCCAACACCCTGGACTTGTTTTTAACTTCTAACCCTGATATGTACACCGCTGATGTGCTCTCCCCCCTAGGCTCATCGGACCATTGTGTCATATCAGCTAATTTCTCGTACAACATACATAAATCCGCTGGTCCAGATGGTATAACTCCCCTTCTTCTGAAGAGGTGTTCTTCCACTCTGGCAAAACCACTGCGTAAGCTTTTTCGTCAATCCTACCCTTTAGGACTCTTCCCGAGTAGATGGAAAACAGCATATGTCCAGCCCGTCCCTAAAAAAAAGGCCAATCAACTTCTCTCTTCTCCTACATACCCATTGCACTAACGTCCCTTGTTTCCAAGGTCATGGAAACAATGATAAATCGTCAGCTCATGAAATATCTCGAAACACGAAAACTTTTCAATGACCGGCAATATGGTTTTCGTAGCAACAGGCCACTGGTGATTTGATGCCATGTCTCACCGAAAAGTGGAACCAAAGCGTACATCAATCTGGCGAAAGCAAGATAGTTGCAAGTGATATTTCTAAGGCATTTGACAGAGTTTGGCATCAAGCTCTTTTGTCGAAAATGTGTGCATTTGGGATCGACGACTCTCATCTTCAATGGATTAGAAATTACCTTTCGGAACGTTCAATTCAAGTTGTCTTGGATGGTTTCAAGTCTGATATTCACAAAATAAACGCTGGTGTGCCCCAGAGCTCCGGTCTGTCTCCGACACTTTTTTAATTTTCATCAACGATCTCTTGTCTGCTACTTCTAACTCAATATATTCCTTTGCTGATGACAGTACCCTCTGCATTTCATTTTCGTTCCCTGACTCACGTCCCTGCTCTTCGGCTGTAGAACGGGAACTCCAGCGTATGTTAAGCTCATTAAATTCTGATATTAACAGCATAACTAATTGGGGAACCACTAACAGAATAGAATTTAATGCTTCCAAAACACAAGCGAAATATCGTTAAAGCGAAATTTAAACACCCAGCCATTATCCATGAATGGCACTTGCATCGTCGAAACCAATAAACTTTCCATTCTCGGTATGTATGTCAATGAAAGCTTACGTTGAAATGACCACATATTCGATGTCGTCAAAAATGCTGCGGAATGTCCAAGTTCCTTCAAGCGATGTAAGAAATACTTCAACCCCTCTGATCTGGCCTCAATATATAAGGCATTTATCCACCCAAAATTTAAGTACAATGCCCACATCTGGTCGGGTGCTCCCAAAACATCTCTGCACTTGCTAGATAGGATTCAAACCCGTGCGATAAAACTCATAGGTGATCACTCAAACAATGGACACCCTCGAACACCGACGTAATGTCTTGTGTCTCACCCTGTTTTATCGCTATTTCCACCACCAGTGATCCATAGAAATCGCCAGTAGCATTCCGCCCCTTCAAACTTTAATCCGTAACACCCGTCTAGCTATGAATGCTCATCAGTATACCTTCAAGCCCACTTTCGGACGCACTCTAAAATATCGTGATTCGTTCATAAGCCGTACAACTCGCTTATGGAATGCCCTGCCTAGCTCTTTATTCCCTAGGCATTATAACCTTTAAACATTTAAGACCAGCGTTCACCGGTACCTCTCTTTCCATCCTCCATGATATTCTTTCGCCCGCGCTGTGTGCAAACATTTTAAGGGTACATAAATGCCTTGAGCGCATCTGTCCTCCGATGATGTGCCCAAGAGCTCATCTTCTTCCTCTGATCGTATACGAACTCTTTTTCCTTCGTCATCGGTTTCCATTTCCGACAGGGTGTCAGAAGAGGAGACCGACGGCTTGATTGTCACCTCGGATAGATTGGAGTCATCGCTATCCATTTCTGGAAAGGATATCGACGCTCCAAGATCTAAGTTTGTGTTTTGTGGTGGTGTCTCCGTTAAAGGAGGAGGAGGTTGCTTTATCAGCATCCAGCTCATCCTTTTTGTAGACCCTTAAATGTATAGACTCGAATCAGAACCGAGTCATGCATTTTGTCTGCACTTGATTGTTATTGATCACGATCAACGCGCATCTATAAGAGCCCCTTAGTTCCTCCAGTTTCGCGACTTTCCAGTCATGAGTCAAAGGTTCGGGTTACTGAGCCTGATGATTTCCAGAATACTTCCTGGGGATGAGGGTTCGGCTGGGATCCAGGTACGAGTTCGAGGTCTGCTAGGGATGTCCTCCTTAGACACGACCTCGAGTTTTACACCGGGGTCCGGGGTTTTACCGCATGATGGCCAATAAGTTGCTCGATAGCTTCAGCTTGACCAGCTGCCACCTTCAGGTTTTATAGAACCGTCGGTATCGTTCCTATCGATAACCCCGATCACTATTGTGTCCCTTAGGACTTCACTGAAAGACCTCAGAGATGTGCTGTTGGATGGCCCAGGGGTTTTTATTCAATAAATTAAAGTGAAAAAAAAAACCATCTAATAATGTCGTGCAAAAATATAGTTGATCGCACAGATCTAAGAGTAGTCTGCTGCGACTGCAATAACATTTATCATGCTTCGTGTGTTAATGTGTTACCGGTGGACTTAGAATTTCTAAAAAAGGGGAACAAAGTATGGAGATGTGTCTATTGTGTATCATCTAAACGCCGCGAATCTGTCTCTGGAGAGGCTTCTATTTGTGTAAACAGTGATGTAAACAAAAAACAGCAAAAAAAAAAAAAAAATAGAAAATGCGCAAATTACTCAAAGTGCATTTCCTCATCACCCCTCACATATAACACTAGACATGATCTACTCTGAAATTCTTGAAGTCAACGAAATTCAAAGAGTTCAGAAGAAGAACTGCAGGCGAAAAGCAAGGAGAATGAACTAAAAATCAACATGTTGGAAAATAAGGTTAATAACCTTGAACAACAGCTGCTTGCAAACACAGTTGAAATGTTCCCTTCCAACCCACCAACGCCTCCACCATCGATTTGGCGCTAAAAGTTTTTCGTGATGGAATGAATGTAGCTGTAACAGAGAAAGAGATTGATATGTAAAAAAAAAGTGAAACACAATCATAACATGGAGAACAATGACCCAAAAAGCTCTACCAATATTCTCCACGTCAAACTAACGACTCGTCACTGCAAGGAGAAAATAATGAGAGCAAAGAAAGAGAAGAAAGAACAGCTAACAACATCTCTCCTCATCTCTCCGGTGAATCCTCAACAGATGTACATCAATGTCTGTTTGACTCATCAGCTGTTTAAAACTGCAACATCAATGAAGACAACAAAGAAATACAAATTTGTCTGGACCAAGAACGGGATAGTTTACAGGCAAGAGAGTGACAAATCGATACGTATTAATTCTATTGTTGACTTAAAAAAATTACGAATTCTGTTAATCCCGTCCTTCGTTTATTTCCTATTACATGTGAATATTCCGATGTTCCCTATGATATCTGTCTTCATCAATGTATTCGTAGTGTTAGAAGTAAATTTCCATCACATCACAGCACATGTTAATACGTTAAAAAAAGAATACCTGTTGTTATTTTTTTAAGTGAAGTATGGATTTATGAAAATGAACTATATCTATATAATATAAGTGTATATGTCGGTCTTTGGCAAATGTAATGAATCTTACCCAGCTAGGGGTGCAATGGTGTATGTAAGAGAGGGTTATACGTGCAATTTTACAAAATGAATTATTCACTGTGTTGTGCATATATAGATTACAGGAAGTTCCCAAAGCAAATTTTTTATAAATGATTTAAATGAAATTTTATGTGCTACAAAGGATAAAAATTTGATTGTCCTCGGTGACATCAACATTGATATATTAGATCATTCAAATAACTCCACTGAAAGCTATATGTTTATTATGTCGTCAAATGGACTTAAGAGTATTGTGAACGTTCCAACTCGAGTTAGTAATTCTGTTTCTAGTTGCATCGACCATATATTTATTAGGGTGCATGAAAACTTTAAAAGTATTCTTGGTGGTTCAGTTTACGACTATAGAGTTACAGACCATCATATGATTAGTCTGTGCGTTCATAAGAAATTACAAACATATAATCTTAATGTTCACCAAAATAGGCAAATAATAGATTATAGAGCGTTGAGAGTAAATCTTACCTGCGAATTTTGGGAGTCTGTCTTTTCTGAAATGGAGCCTTCAATTGCCTTTGACAGATTCTTTAAGATCAGGTCAGTAGATATTTCAAATAGAACAAAACATTTGAAGTCTTGGATGATAAACGATGTTCTTAACCAAATAAATAGGAAAAAACGCTTTGCAGTAAAGGTCGCTAAGCATCCTCATAACGGAAGGTTAAAGAGGTACTATGATAAATTGTGCAAAAAGGTAAACAAGAACATCAGAATTACTCGTAATAATTATTACTTAACTATGTTTGATAGAGCAAATGATAATAGCAAAAATGAATGGAGAGTTGTTGATAACATTTTAGGTAGACAAAAACACATTGTAGAAATAAGTGAATTAAATGTTGATGAAGTCCACATATCTGATCAAACGTATTCAACGATCACTTTACAGAAATTACAGAAAAACTATGGCCATTCTTTGAATCCTACAACTTATGTAATTGTAGGTTGTCAACAAACATAATCGGGGACAATGTGCAAACAAATAGTTTTGTGTTCAATAATATTAATAGTGGAGAGCTTTTGAAACTCGTAATGTCGTCAAAAAACAAAACTTCATGCACAAGTGATGGTATTACACCATAATATAAAAAAAACCTTGCTTGGCAAGTAGTTGATGTAATGAGTTACTTGTTTAACCTAAGTATTGCAAATGGTTGTTTCCCAAAATCGCTCAAATGTGCTGAAGTAATTCCGTTATTCAAAAAAGGAGATAGAAGAAATGTACTCAACTATAGACATATCTCTCCTACTTATCAAAGTCAGAATGTCAGATTGGCGAAGATTTGGAGATGTTAAAGCTGTGGTTTACTGCTCACAAGTTAGTTGTCAGTGAAAAAACTAAATTATTAAACTTTAAAATATGCAGCAATTCGTTGAATAACTATAATTTCCATTTTCACGCACACGACGCTAAGAAGTTCTGCTTACAGCTTCATACTTGTGCTACTAGTTGGAGTGGATCGTATTTTAATGCACTTAGACCAGTCTTGACGGCACAGAAGCATATAGTTCGTCTTCTTTCTAGTGTTAATGCTCGTACTCATAGTTGGCCCATATAAAAGACTTGCAATTCTACCGTTGAAACACCAGTATATTTCCAAGGTACTTAAAGAATTTTTCAAGAAAAGTGGTAACATCCCAAGTAGAAACAATCAAATTTATAACTTACGAATAAAGAGCATGGCTCTATGTAGACGTAGTGAGTGATTACGGTCACCCAATGCAATAAAAATGAAATAGGGCAAAACTTAGTTAAATTTTGCCAATTAAATGAACTAGTCATCACAATCACTTGTTTTAAACAACCCCCGAGAAGGCTTTACGTGGACTTCGGCGGAATCAATAATAAGAAATCAAATAGACTCTATTATCATAAATAAGAGGTTTAGGAATACGATTAAATCAAGATCAAATCACAATCCCATTATTGCAAAAATCAAGATTCATTGTACTTGTATGCATAAGTCTTTTCCGGTTTAACTAAAAGATGGCGCCAGCGAAAAGTACGCAGCGTATTAATTTGACACATACGTCATTTTGTTCGTCTAACATTTAACTACAAAGCCACACAAGTTGAGTCCGTCAAAAACTAGCATCATTGTTTTATCGTTCAGTGATCATGTCGAGTTTTGTGACCGAAAAAGAGCATTTACGGCACGCATTGCTTTTCTTATTTAATCAAAAGAAAAAAGGCTGTTGAAAGTCATGGTTTGCTGCTAGAAATATATAGTGAATATAATACGCTCCATCAATTAGAACATGTGAGACATGGTTTCGACCAGTGAGCGCTCTGGTAGACCACAAAAATGCGAAGACGAGCAATTGCAGGAGTTATTGGATGACCCAACTCAAACTCAACGACAATTAGCAGAAGCATGTGTCACAAGAAACAATCAACAGACATTTACGAGCAATGGGGAATATCAATAAACCGAACGATTTGAATGAACGTCAAATGGAAAATCGCAAAGTCACTTGTGAAATGCTTCTTCAACGCCACAAAAGGAAATCATTTTTGCATCGAATTGTGACGGGTGACGAAAAATGGATTTATTTTTCTGCACCCACCGTTCTCCCCAGACTTGGCGCCATCTTACTATCACCTCTTCGCATCAATGGGGTACGCGCTCGCAGAGCAGCACTTCAGCGATTTCGAGGAAGTAGGAAAATGGCCCAAGGAATGGTTTGCAGAAACAGACAAGCAGTTTTTCTGGCATGCTATTCATAAATTACCTCAAAGATGAGCGAAATGTGCGGAAGCCGATGGCCAATATTTTGAATAAAAAAAAATGTATTTCCCTAGAAAATTTCGAACCATACGAAAGATTGATTCGTTCGCGCCATAGGAGGTGTGGAGGGTTGGTAGAAAGAAGTGACGAGGGTACGTAGATTACGAGGGTTAGTATTGAGGAAAATAAAGTTGTGACGGGACGCGCATTCAACGTGACCTGAAAGGAGTCGATGAATGAACAGAAAGTCGGCTGCATCCCTACGTTCGCTCCATGGGGGCCATCCAACGTTTAATGGATAGACTAAATTATTAGTGTAATTGACTTGTTGTTGTATTTTAAACAACGGTTCATCTCACGAGATTTTAGTTGCCTGAAAAAAAATAATGTCTTTCGGGCAAGGCTGGTATTGAACCCCGAACCGAAGACAACATTACTTAGCCTCTTGTCAACGCACTTTAAAAAAGAGTCTATTTTGCACATGGCTTTCTAAATTTTTTAAATGTTCGAACGCAATGTAGTCGTCTTTTAAAAAATTCTTTAAGTCTGCAATTATGCACTTAAAAAAGAGGAACAATATCTACAGTATGAATTACTTAGTTTAAACGTTATATGTACATAATTCACAATTTAAAAAATTCTGAAATGGTCGATTGACGTAAACTTATTTGTTTCTCTTCCAAGAGTCTATTTTGCACATGGCTTTCTAAATTTTTTAAATGTTCGAACACAATGTAGTCGTCTTTTAAAAAATTCTTGAAGTTTGCAATTGATATTAACGCAGTTTTATTTGAGTGAACCTCACAAGCATCTTCAGGTATAGATTCAGTATCCGTGTCACTGTTTTCGTCAATTACGTCTACTGAATCGCTACTTGTACAATCAATTTTAAGCTCATTGTATGGGTTTTCTATCGCTATATCATTATCTATTGGGAGAAATTCTTCACTATCGAAATAAGACTCCCCAAATGAGTTGGCCATTTGGAAAATTGAAGACAGCGGTGCTAAGGGTAAGTCATCTACAGGCTCGAATTTCAATAAACCGTCTTGATTTTTATCGATCCCAGCTTTTTTAAAACTTTTTTAAAGATATGTTTAACAGCAGGCTTCGATAGTAAATTTTAAAATTTTGAATAATACCTTTATCTAACGGCTGACAAGCTGATGTCGTGTTGGACGGAAGAAAAATAATTTTAATATTTTTCAATCATGAGTCACGATGGTGCGATGTTGCTTTGTCTACGAAGAGAAGAATTTTTTCTATTCCTATTTTTCTGTCAAATTCCAGTAGCCGCTGTGTCATCCATGCGTTTTTGTTTGACTACCAATTTAATGATAAATTCTTGATATTCAGTGAGGCAAAAGCTCTAGGACGTGCAGCCTTCCCAAAAACGAGTGGCTTTTCTTTCTTTCCCGCAAAATTCGCACAAAATAGGACTGTGAGACTCTCTTTGGAATGATTTCCACCATGACATTTTTCGGCCTTTTTGTTTCGCAGAGCTCTGAAAAAGATGCCTGTTTCATCAGCGTTATAAAAATCTGCGGCCTATAACCAATTAATATTGACGGAAGTTTCTCTAAAAACTGCTGGACAACTAATGGGTTTACAGCAGCAGCTTCACCCAATACACATCGAAGAGTTATGTTGTGTCTACTTCGCCACCTTTGCAGCCAACCGTTAAATACTGCAATATTATCTATTCCGAGTTTCCGAGCGATTTCCTTTGCCTTTTCTTGTATAATTGGCCCAGATATTGGAGTGTTTTGACTTCTTACTTTACAAAACCAGACATAGCACAGAGCAGCCTGTTTTTTCCAATGTTAAATCTAGTAAGATATTAAATCACATATTGAATTATGTCATTGCAATTTTACTTTTTTTTAATATAGTTTTACCTTTTAGCTAACGCATGCACAGATGTACGAGTATTATCATACGCGTTCACAATTCCCTTTTTTTCTTTTATTTTTCTCCCATACATTCTGAAGTTTTCACTTTATCCTGTCAAAACTAAATGATGCACCTTTGATGTTCAACTTGATGTTTTCACTTAAACGTTGTCAAAATTAAATAATGCAATGCAAGCAAAATGAATCAAAACCGCAAACATTTCATTCGGGGAAATCCCCAATTTAATTTGTTGTGTTGCTATAAAGTATTTTAGTGATTCACGTCCGTTGCTGAGGGGTTCGCGTCCGGCTAAGGGAGGTATTTTTTCACAGTTTTTAAAAATATGTTGTCCGCGTCCGATTTAAGAGAGGTAAAAATGTTCGAAAAGGTATTGAAAAACAATGGTTAAAGAGAAAATGTCCGTCTAAGAGGGGTGTCCGCCTATTAGAGGTGTCCGTTAGGAGAGTTTTTACTGTAGTACAAATAAGGTCTTCAACGAGAATGGTTAAAAGCCTTATTTGGTCGGTACTGCTATATGAAGTAGAAACTTGGACATTAAAGAGAGTAGGGATAAGAAAAATGGAAGCATTCGAAATGTGGACATATCGAAGAAAACTACACATTTCTTGTACATTTCTTGAAATAACATACGAAGAAGTATTACGACGGATAAAGAGGAATCATATACTTAGTTAAAAAAAGAAAACTCAAATACCTAGGAATACCTACGGTAGGTATTGCGTAACGACAAGCACAAACTTCTCCAACTTATCTTACAACGAAAGATAAAAGCAAGAAGAATGCTAGTGGGACAAAAGCTGTCATGGATGTCAAATATGCGGGAATTTACCAACCTTTCCACCACAGAAATAATAAGAGGTGACACGAATAAACAACCTTAAGAGGAAGAAATTGTTCATTATCTATCACTATAATTTTGGGGATGCCAAATGAGAAAAATAATTTTTATGGAGGGAAGGTCCCGAAACAAGGTAAATTTTTAAGGATTTTTTAGTAATTCAAAAATTGGTATATTATTAAAAAAAAATCTTATTGTCAGATAGAAACATCTATTAAATATAAATAATTTTTTTTCCGAAGATGGCGGCGCTGCACGGCGTCAAAGTCGAAAATGGCATGTAAGCTGGAAACATTATTTTTAATCTGTAACAAAAAGTCAAAATGGGTCTTGTTAAAAACATTGTTTCTGCTATTCCAAGTTTTTAAAACCCTAAAAAAAATTTAATTTTGCAAAAATTATAGAGATGAGAAAAAAAGTCAACTTTTTTTTACCAATTTGTTTAAACAATTTATTCAATTTGCATTGAAAATCACGTTTCAAAGGAGAATATAGCTAAAAGTGTCAAAAAGATCTCCTCAAAATTTTAGAACTATCGGACAATTATTTTTTGATTTATCTTGCATGCCGTTATGAAAAATGCAGTTTCGAGAAAAAGCGATTTCAAGTTTTCGGAGCAAAAAAAAACGACAAAAACGACAGAGACATACAAAATTCCCTCTGATTCTTCGTAAAACCATCTTGAGCTGCTGCTCTTCCTTGTTTACGAAGTGTACGAGCTTCTTTTGAGGCCAAAGATATCTCTTTGTTCTGTTAAGAAAAGTAGCAGGCGGAGCGTCCCCTGTTCATGCGGTCGGAATGGCCTGCTTTGCGCTCTAAAACGTGCACCTGCGACCGAAAATACGCTGCCATTTCGAAACGAATAAATATTTTGCTTTATTTGATACATACTCGTATTTGAGATGTTGTAGAATAAGTAGAAAATTAAAAAAAAAAAATAATAAAATCGGGACCTTCCCCCCTTAATGTTCTCAACCGCCCTTGATTTTAGCATTTTTGCTTGCGGATATTTGAAGAATTTATCTATAGCGGTTAATACCAGAAATTTATCAGTGGAATTAATGTCTATTTGTAAAATCTCACCGGGGTATTGAAGGATTGGAGTCTCTTTAAGTTTGGTTTTACGAGTATTAGGTATCTATCATATTTCTATTCCTTCCTTACATTTAGTACTGTTCAAATAAATTAAATAACTACTGTTTATTTTGGCATTAATTTTTGGAAGTAGAACTAGCAGCGGAATTGTTATTTTTATGATTTCTTGATTTTGTCTATCTTCATTCTTATATCTTAATCTTTATAATTATTGAATTTGCCCCATTATTCTCTCCGTTGTATATAGTCCATAACTGAGGTATCTCTTAATTTGGGTACGTTTGTTGGTGACGTTTTTGGAGGCCTGGAAAGGGCATCTGCTACTGTATTCATCTTGCATGGTTTGTATTTCAGTTCGGAAGTGTACTCTACGAGCATCGCCTAACAACTTTTGCTTTTGCTTGCTGTTATTATTTTTACTAATTAAATGTCAGTGATTGGTGATCTGTGAAAATTTGAACCTTTGATGTACCGTTCCGATTCCTTAATGAATTTAAGACCCAGTTAATGGAAAACATTTCCCGTTCATTGGCAGCATAATGCCCTTCTGTTCGGGAGATAAAGGTAATGGGTCTATCGTTTTATGTTGACACTGCTCCAATTGCATTTGAAGCATCAGTGGCTAGTTAGAATTTTTTGTTAAAATCGGGGTAAATGAGAAGCAAATTGTTCAACAACAGCGAATTTTTTATTTTGTTTAATGCGTTGGTTGCTTCGTCGTTCAGACCAAAACTGGAGTTTTAATTGAAGTATTCTTCGAAACTCGAAACTACCCTGTAAGGAGTTTCGCGAAATTAGCGTATCCCTTCATGAAGCGTCAATAAATCATTGAAGGACCAAGAAAGGAGCAAATATCGTTCAATGTTTTTGGATATGGAAATTCCATTATCGGTTTTACCTTTGCCTGGGTTCGTTTTGATTCCATTTACAGAAATAACGAATCTTAAGAATTAAACTCCTTTTTACTTTTTTAAACTAGCATTTATCTAACTGAACCTTTAAATTCGCATTTTCCAATATTTGAAAAAACCTTCCCTAAATTTTTAAAGTGCGTAGTTTTATCTTCGCCGATGGCCACAATGTCGTCAATACACTATCACTAGGATAGCATGAAACGACTTTAGAATAGGTAAGAGAAAGAATTTGATATTCGTTTCTTTCAGACCGAAAAAATTAACGACTGTATGGTGACTTATTTTAATGTTACCACTTATAGAGTTCGCGTAGAAAGGTTGTGCTTTGGGTATTAGATCAAGAGCTGACTGAATATAGTTCTTGTTTCAAATAGCATCTATGAGAACTTGTAAAATTTGTACACTCTTCGTTCTGCACTCAAAATAGGGCAGTGACAAGCGATTCAAGCTAAAAAATGAATATCTGGAAAATCCATAGGTTCTTGTTAATTTCATGTCATGTCATTTGGAATTGTAAATGATTCGAAAGAGATTGTTCGTATCTGTTTTCTTCACAACCTAATATCGGAAGCATCGCTTCCTTGTAATCCTGCATGAAAATTTCCTTGTTCCTCTTGATATTGTATGTATTTGTTGGTATGCATCCTGCACTTGTTGGTGCTGGTCTTCAGGTTTTTTTTGTTGGTGGGTTGCATCAGCTCCCTGCGGCTGTTATGTCTATGGCGCGTACCTTTGGTACGTCTTGGCTGCTGTTTGGCTGATATTGGATGTGATGGAATAGGCTGTTAGGTCTGATTATTTTGATAACACGGAAGGACTTGTTTGTACAACAAGTGGTTTTGCTTAAATTGCGGAACGTAGGCTAGTTGATGAAACAAAGCTGGTTTATTTCCTGGAGGACCCTTGTGAACGATGTTTTTCCGAGGAGGAAGTGGAAGAACAATTTGGTTATGAGACCCACGAGTTGGACCGGAATGAGAGACGTCATATTGAGTCCTGTTATTTTGGTTTGGTTTTAAACACAGGTGTAATTCTTTAGGTAGATCTGTGGGCTCTCTTATGCCAAGGAGTCTTCGCAGATCGCCTCTCAGACCTCTAACAAAGGTGTCAATGGGCTTGTCTATGTATATTAGTGTGAGAATGTTTAATGACTCGTTACCTATCTCATTTATGGCAGGGTGTCTGATAATATTGTTGGTTTTTGTCATATTAATTTTGATATTGTTTATTCAAAAGGCGGATGCTATAAGTTTGATTATTTATTGTAACACTTGTAACTTAGCATTTGTATATACAGGGTGTCCCCTTATTCGTCATCGATAATTTGGGAAATGATTCCTGGGTATGTTCTAAGAAAAAAATCGTTCTACAGTAAGGGTATATCTCCAATGCGCACATCACTTATCGAGAATTTAAGGAAAGGCTTACTTTGGTATACCCTGACGAATGTTAACGGTAATTGCTCAGTTATTGCTAATGGCAGAAACTTCGTTGATGATTTTGTTTTTAGAAGAGATACTACCCTTTGTAACTGCATTTAAATAAATTTGATATCTTGTTAGGGTCTTCAGATATCCAATTTCTAAACCGGTTCCATTTCTCTTGCCCATGCTAATTCTTCACTTTGAGGTCGCTTTTCTCCAGAAAATGCGTAATAAACATAGCGAATCTAACAAATGTTAGATGATGTTGAAGAAAGTAGTGCGATTAATGTTTTAAAAGCCTAAATTATGGTCAAATTTAAGTGATAAAGTTATTCAATTATTAGTGGATCGGGGTCCTGTTCAAGTAGGGTGGCCGTGGTGTAGTGGTACTAGCAATCGCTTCTCACTCGGAGGTCAAGGTTCGAATCCTACCCATGACAAGTTTTTCATTTGTGTAATTGGAACTCAGTCAGAAAAATCCTGCGTGTGAAGACATAACACTGACACGTAGATTTGGCATTTGACACGTAGTGTGAATTATAGCCTTCGAATCACTCTGAGTGAAGAAAAAACTCTCCGTCCTATTCGGACTCCCACCCCTGGAGAGCTAATATTTTTTTTTGCGCGCGCTCAAGGGGTTTGTGTACCCTTAATGTGATTGTTCACAGCGCGGGTAAAGGAAATTTACGGAGGAAGAAAGGAGAGGTACCGATGTACATTGCTTTTAAATGTTTGCAAGTTATAACGACCAGGCAATACAGAAACCAAATGCACCTGAGTTTCAAACCACTACAGAACAATTTTCTTTTCTCCTCCTTCTACCTTTCAGCCCGCGCTCTGGTAACAGTAAAAGGGTACGAGTAACTAACCCCTTAGGCGCGCGTAAATTAAAAAAAAAAGTAGAAAATGTTGATTTCCCTGTAACTAAAAGCAGGAAGTTTAGTATCCGTTTTTACCAAAGAGATTAAAATATGGTGAGAAAACATCAGGGGCATGGTTAGTTTACTCGAAATCTTCAGACTCTGTCTTTTGGTTCTGCTATCTCTTACTTTCGAGAGCGAAAAGGAATGTCGCTTTGTCCAGCATAGGCTATAGTGACTGGAGTCATTTGTCAAGGGCTATTCAAGAGTATGAGACAAGTTCCTTACATATGACAGCCTTTCGGGCTTGGAGAGATTTAGATTTAGGTTTGCAAAAAGGTAAAACCATAGACTCTTGGAAAGCAAAACCAGATGGCCAAGGAAAAACATTGCATTGAGAAATGATGAAACATTTTCTTTGTTTTAGAGGAAGCTAGGATCATAGCTGTTGATCTAGAAGTTGCTTGCAATTTTCCAGTTATCGCAGTCTTGCAGTCCCGAAAAAGGGCAACTTGGTTTTCCTACGAAGGAAGAGATGAGCCCATTATAGAACCGCAAGAAAGATTTAAGGTAGAATTTTATTTTAAAATTTTAGATCAAGCCATTTGCTCAATTTCTGAAAGATTTGAGCAGATAAAAGTGCACAATGAATTATACATATAATGTGTATATGTATATAAGTGTCACAGAATTTTATGGAGAAATCATCATGTTGTCAACTTTGATTTAATGAAAATGATCCCGCGATATACATTTTTAATTTTATTCATAACAGAAATATGAAGACTCTTTTTCCAAATACTGTTATAATGTTATAACCCTAAGAATAGTTTTAACTTTACCAGTTACTATAGCATCAGGAGAACGCTCATTTTCCAAACTTAAGATTATAAAAAATTTCTTACGTTCTTCAATGTCCCATCTTGTTATCTTTGGCAACCATATCAATTGAAAAAGAAATTATGTCGGAACTTGATAGTAATTTTCTAGTGGAAGGTTTTGCGAAAATAAATAAGGCCCGTAGGATAATTTTCAAGGCACCATAAGGCAACACTCTTTTTAATTTTAAACTTTCATCCCTATGGAAATACCTAACTTTAGTTATTTAGTTTATGTTTTTTTGTGACTTCTTTAAAGAAACCTTACGTACGTAATTTAATTTTAGCTTTAAACTTTTTCATCTTTTTTCTTCTACTGGGCAATAACTTTTTACCAAAAAAAAAAACAAAAACACGCAAGTGCAATAATATGTGTGTATGATTACTTATTCAATAGTTGCGTGAACGTATTTAATTTATTTAACTAACAAATGTTCCTAAACAATTTTTTCGTTGTTGATTTTTTTGGTTATTTTTAATGCATGAAATGTTTAACAGGTAAACCTTGTCTGAACTTTTTTGATTTGTATTTGTATGTACATATATTTATATATATCTATCTAGATATATGTACATATACATAAGAGTTGTTAACTTGTATATTAACATCATTTAAGCAAATTACATTTTCCTGTTGTTATTGTTCCCTCTACAGTATCTGGCATTACAAATTTAACCGTTTTAGAAACAAATTTTCTCTAAAAATATTCAGCCTAAGCTCCTGAATTGTATATGGTTTATTGCTGTAAGCCCGTCGCTTTGAATAGCTTTTTAAAAAGAAATCAGAAATCGTCACATCTTGGAAATGCGAAATGTATATTTTTGAAAAATATTCCGTTTTTAAAGAATTGTTACATTGCGGTGCGCGCTTAAGCTCCATTTTGCAGGAGCTAGATGTCAAGTTTATTATTCAGAATTGCCGGTCATAAAAAGTTAGAAATGTGTTGAAAGATGAATTAGTCATCTTTCTTCTAATAATCTTCTTAACTCTTTTCAATCTGGGTTCAGAAGTAATCATAGCTGTTCCTCGGCTATGATTAATATTTTAGATGATATTCGGCATGACTTTGATAAGGGATACGTAACACTTCTTTGCTTACTTGATTTCTCAAAAGCCTTTGATGAGGTAAATCATGACATTTTATGCTGGAAATTACATAACTTATTTGGCTTCAGTGAATAAGCTGTTTAGCTTCTTAGAAGTTATGTTTCCAATAGATCGCAAAAAGTTGTCATTGGTCAGCTTTGAAAATAATTACACAAGGTGTACCGCAAGGATCGATTCTCGGTCCTATCTTATTCTGTGCATTCATTAACGACTTGTCATCAGTATGCCAGCATGCAACGGTCCACTTATACGCTGACGACATTCATCTATATCTGTCCCGACTCATGAATTTCATCGATGAACTTGCGTTAAAATTAAATGAAGACTTATCAAAAATATATGATTGGCCGTCATACCAGACTTATGGCTCGCTGACTCTAGGATTAAACTTGAAGGGCCTTACTAACTACTAATTGTTAGTCGCGATTTAAAAAATGTGTCGACTTAAAAATTAATCCAGACTTAAGTCTAAAGTGTACCAATAATGATTTAATAGTCAGCTTTTATTGAAACTTCATTCTTTCAAATAAACTACTACATTTTCATTGAATCTACTACATAACATTGGTTTGACGTTTGTATTAATTTAAAATGATTTTGGTTTCCGATGAGGAAATGTACGAGCATATGGATAACCAATAAATAGCGGAATCAGTTCTTTCACGAAGGGTAAAATTAACCAGGAAGTCTTTCATGTCTTTTGTCCAATTGATGCAGCGCGGACGTCTTCCATGATGTTATAATTTAAAATTGAATTGAATGCTTATTTTACATACATACATCATACATATGTACATCAGCAAACGCCAATACTCCTGGCACTCGAAAGTCGAAATCAACTAAATCAGCTGAGATTGCTTTCTTCGTTTGTGCATATAAAAAGGTGATGCCAATGTACTGAAGTTAATACTCTTTGTTGGCTCCCTTTTTCCTTTCTAAATGGGAATCGGATTCCATAGGATTTCTTTTTAAAACTCTAATTCAACATTATTTTCATCAATCAATAATTTTGTCTAACGAAATATGTGGTAATTAAGAGGATATAGCTGTGTAAATCCTACAATTTTAAATAATTTTTTTTACTGTTTTAAAATGTTCTAGAGGTTATTTTGAATTAATACGTGTTTCAAATATTTTTCCCGAATTATATTGTAGCATGCTGACATATCCAAGGGATGATAGAGAAGGTTAGCGGCGTACAAGTAGGCAATTAAAAAAATATTTTTGTGGCATCCAACAGACTTAAGAAAATATAGAAACAAATGCGAATACTAATGCGATTTTGAAAAGAAAACTGTTTAACGCTGATAGTGATGAAGTGATACGTAAACCACAACATGCATATCGTTTTCTAGAGTTATACTATACTATATATACTCGTATATATAGAAACTTTGGAAAACGACTGGATAAATCTCGTTTAACTGTTGCGTGCTTCTTTTAATTTGTCGGTGAGCCTACAAAATTTTAAATATTTTGATAAGAAATATGCGTTTTTTAATGTTTTAATAATGTAATATAATCTGTGTACTGGATTAAAAAATAAGGACGGCGATTGTCGCAAATTAGATACTTTATTTTCTGCCTTTTATTTTCACAGGTATGTCCTCTTAATTGCTTCAATAAAGCATTTACGAAAAACACATTTTAACTAGTTTTTACTGCAATATATTTCAATAAATTATAATGAACGTAAAGGAATTTTAAATTCATGACAGTTAAATAACTCTTATACAATTTCAAGTAAATTCAATTAGCGTTTACGCATTATTTTAGTATTTTAGATACCAAATCAAATCCTTTTCAGTATTTTTCTTAGTATTAAATTAGTACATTGGCATCACTCTGTTCTTTAATGTCATATTTAAAAACTTAGGCATGAGTTTCTCTACATTAAAATTTAACTCCATAATAACACTAAATCCGACTATTAAGTTCGTTATTGGTAAATGTGGAGATTATACTTAAGCTGTATACTTAATTTGGTTGTTAGTAAGGCCCGTAGAGTCAACAACAAGTCCCGGTTTTGTCTTAAATAGAAACTTATCCGGGTACGATCATACATACCTTGTCATTGGTCGCACTTACGAATGTTTACGAAAGCTCTGGCTAACAGCTAGCTTCACCCTAATGGCGACTCGACAGAAATTGTGTAAGGACTTTAATTGCACCTTTAATAAGCTATTCAGAGGTGGTATACAGTAACCTTGATTCCTTGTATCGGCGGAAACTTCAAGTAGCTTTCAATGACTCAATGCAATATATATATGGGCTTCGTAGACATGGCCATATTTCTGCACATTCAAATGTACCTTGAAACAATATCTCAGCGCTCGAAACTGCATTTACCTATTGTACCTCAGGTCATTAATATTAAATCCCCACCGTACCTATATAATAAAATACAATTTGTATCGCGCAAAAACTTTATACAACCTGTCTATAACTACTTAAATTCGTCAAGCCTGTTCTTTGTTCACGCTATAAGACTATGGAATTCCCTTCCCCAACACACCAGGGGTATTAAAAATGCCAGAAACTTTAAAAATGCAATCCTTTTACACTTTTTTCTTCAATTCCTCATGTGTTCTCCGCAAACTATCTTTTCTTTTTTTCTTCTAGTTTGTATCTCATTTTGTATTTTTTTTCTTTTTTTAATATTAACTTATTTTTCTGAATTTGTTATTAACAGTGAATACTATAATTTCTGACATTTATTATTGCTGAATTTTATGCTACGAATAATGTTTCTATGCTTAGATATGTTCTGAGTACTATAAAAGAAAATGTTCTTTTACAGTTGAAATATGCCAATAATAATAAATTGAAACTTACAAGTTAGGCAAGTCAAGTCCGGGTGGACATCAACCTGTACCACTTGGAGGAAAAATATGCATAATTAATGTGGAGAAACAGTTATAACGCTGGGTGTCGGCAGGTTGAGGCCTCTCAGTGTCTACCCTATTTCTATAGCACCCACACACCATATATTTATTTATTATATAAAAATAAAATCATTTGCAAAAAGTGTTTTACATCAAAATTAATTTATTGTGTAAAAAAACTTTTTAATACCAATTAAAAAATAAATAAAAATATTAAATTTAATAATTTATTGTTATTTAAGTTATCATATGATAGTTATTGCAATAATACATTTTTTTTTGCAGATAATCATCGAGGGAAACGTTAGTCGAAAGACTAAGCGAAATCGCTAGCATATCAAAAATGTTTAGGGTACATTTTAATCCTTACCATACAATTTTATATTTCTTGCCATTGAATTAAAGTGGGTTCGTCACTTACATTAAATGTTTATTTTTAAACATTTTTGGTTCCAGTGAGATCAATTCCTATAAAAATCTATATTAATTAATTTAGAAAAGCATTCAATTACTTTTAAGAAAATTATGTTGAAAACTAAGAATAGCATAAGTTAACAAATCATAAAATTGGGATATTTTTTATTTTTGATAATTTATAAATGTAACAATATATTTACAAGATATTGTATATTATTGAGTAATGCATTCCTTGTGGAATTTTGTTTTCTTACACATCACTTATTTAACAGGTTTTGGTTGAAATTTAACCATTTTTTTAATTTCTTTTTTAGATTATAGTGAATAGTAAAAAAATCAGTTCTATGCACAAGACGATCAACAAAGTTGGATCGTATTCTCAAAAATGTCGTTGTTTATTTATACCAGTTATTTTAATCAAGTTGTTTTTAAGTTTTATAAAAACTAAAAAACACAAAAAATGAAATTGAAAACAATATTTCAATCATTGAAATATTCAACAAATAATAAAAAACGAGCGAAACAACTTATAAGACAATTGTGATAGCGTATTTAAAATATGTAAAATTAAACACAAAAATATTTAAAGTAAAAGGCAAATAAAGACGTCCTAGCAATGTAGAATTTAAGACTCATACATACAAATTGTTTTATAGTTATTTAAACTGAAATAGCTTTGAGATAAATTAAAAATGTTTAGCTTCTATTGACTAAAAACAGTAAAATATGCCCGAATTTGTATTTTTAATTGAAAATGTAAAGAATTTCCATCTGTCATCAACAATATTTAACTGCTGAGAAATGATAGCTGAAAATGGAAGCAAATATAAACTTATCTCACTTTGAAACTTATGTATACGATAAATTTGTAAAATAATTTAACGATTTTTAATAAATTTAAATGCTCTTCCTAATTTATATTTTTTTCTGCTCTCATAGATTAAATACGAAAAATAATTGTAACTTTACCAGAAATAAATAAAATTAAAAAAATATACTTGAAATGCTAAGTCGAATATATACTTATATTCGAAAGATTATGTGAGAACGGTGTCAGCAATCTAAACAATACATTACAATTTTTAATATGGCTGTATGCCTGATGAATGGAATCTCAGCATCGTTTGTTACAAAAAAGAAGGTCCCCTCTACTGCGTCAACTCTAGAAGTATAAGTCTCATCAACATTGAATACAAATTCTTATCTGCCATATTGTGTAAACGTCTGAAAATGTTCACACCCCTGCAGATCCTGGGAAAAACCCAAAAAGTCAAAATCAATACGCACCATCTTTTCATCGATTTTAAGGCCGGATATGACAGGAATTTACGAGCTGTATGGATCCAGTCTAGTTTTGAAATTCCTCGCAAACTCGTCCATCTGTGCAGAATGATGATGGAAAACGCTCACTGCTCCATAACAGCCCGTCTCCGCAAGAAAGAATTATGTCCGACACAAAATCTAACATCTAGCTTGGAATATTTCACTACATTCAACAGAACATGACTCTCATATTCACGAAATGTCAAATTCATGCCCTGGTTTCCATCCACTCTCATGCATTGCCATAAAAGCGAACATCCATGTCCTACTGTTAATTTGAGCATGGATTTTTGTGTCTCCACTAGATATATTCATGGCGTGATTATAATCCGGGCATCGTGCATGCCATGTGGAGACGGCCTGTAAAGGCCTTTGATGTCAAGAAAAGTTTTAGATGCTCTCATGTGATTTTTTTAACATCATGCTAGAAAGAATTGTGCATAACTCACAAGCAAATACAGGAGGTACAATCTTTGTTTGTGCAAGTATTAACGTACGCCGGGGCTGTCACTGGTGCGTTCGCTAGTATTGAAACTGAAGCTGCCAAAATGAGTTTACCGGTAAATGAGGGCATACATATATGCTGTAGCTTCTTACGCACAACATTGAGAAGTTGGAGAGACCAACACAGTTGACATCTGTAATTTTAAGGTAGTAAGGCACATTGTCTACCGTGGCTCTTCTATCGATTCTGTGAACAACACAAAAGATCCACTCCTAAAACCGCTATTTCTTTTAGCTAATAAGACAATTGAGTAGAAAAAACGTTAGCCCTTTAGTGCATAGCGTCACTTTTGAGTTACACTTTCTATTATGAGCTTTTCATATGTTAGCTATTTCTTGTTACTTAGCTGCAATAATATGCAATGTACTTTTACGAAATTGGAAAAAAAAGATAACGGTTAAATTTTGTTACAATCTGCTTGTGTACTTATATTAGTGACGATTTCACATATTTGATTTTGAAAGTCAGAATAATTTTATTATACATATAATACAAATTATTTTTGTGTTGTGTAATTACTTACTCATTGGAACTATTGATGCAAGTACTCATGTTCGAATTAAAACGGTGCTTTCTCATATGCTGCTCCTGAGTAACATCATGCAGTAATGCCGGACAAATTTCATGGTAGATATAGCTACAGGCATCTGGTTTTTAATTTCTTTTCTGTGCGACGTAGATATGGAATCTAATGACATCTGGATTATTGATAAATGAAATAGAACGAAGTGTCTCTTTTAGCTCTTCTGGATTTGCAAATATAGAGTGACGACGAACTTGTTTTATAGGAAAATTAACTTGATGATTGTAAAGTTAAGGACGATAGATCGTTAGAAAGGTCAGATGATGCCATTCTGTTCTACATTCTACGAGTGAGAGAGAGAAGAAATGTATTCCACCGAATTCGTTTTGCCAATTTCTTTAGACAACGGCATGGCAGTCCGGTGTTAGTAAAACTTATGTTGTTTATGGCGTAGAGAAAACAATTATATAGGGATCTATCATCGTAATCGATCGGAGGATTTATTTGCTTCATAGTATCCGAATCATAAACGAAATATGGACGCGTACCGACCCATGTATTTGACATTTACTTTGTGCAAATAAAACATTTCCACCATAGTTAAAGAATCATGGATACCGAAGCGATATTTTGAAGCAGAAAGATATGAACAGAGAGCATTAAGCAAAGAGAAAAGAAGATTTTTGAAAAATGTATCAATTACTTTCAAACTATCAGATGCAGCATAAGCCAAATTGTTTCATTTTGTGAAAGTGTGAAAAATTTCGTTTACGCAGAGATTCATTTCGTTTTGTTTTAAACGAAATTGAAACGAAAATACAACCAGCTTTTCGGTCTGAGGCTTGGAATCCTGAACAAAAACTAGCAGCTTGTTTGAGATTTTTTGAGGGAACTTATCAATATGGTTGTGGAAAAGATTATGATTCGCCAATGACACTGTCAACATTTTCTAATGTTCTTCGAGAACTTTTAAATATTCTCGAGAAAACCTTGTGCCTTAAATGGATTTCCTTGGATATGTCCACGGAGAAAGTAAGATGTAAGTTTACACAAAAATAGGATTTCCCGATGTAGCATTCTGCATGGATGGGACACATGTTAAATAATTAGCCCTAAGGATGACAAGCATTTATTTTACAATAGAAAAGGATACCATTCCCTTTACGTGTTAATTGTAAGCAAACCATGAAACAAAGCAAAAATTTGCGATTACAACATGTGGATTAGAGCCGTAGTTGCTAACTTCCAAGGAGCCAATCATGACTCTTCATATGTGGAACATAACTAACCAGCGACGGTATTTCGAAGAACGGTACCAAAACGGTGTCAGAGGCGAATATGTCTTAGGGGCTTATTGCGAGAGTCTATTTGCGATAGAGTTTAAGTTTAATCTATTATCGGTATTGCGAATTTCTATTAATATTAATGATTTTGTATTTGATAGAAATGTCAAAAGCTCAATATAATTAAAGTCGACTATCCGTATTGCGCGTCTCTGTTAGTGTTAGTATTTTTCTATTCGATAAAAATGTCAATTCTATCGGAAATTAGTGATAGACTTTTGTTTTTTTTTAATATTTTGAATTATATTTGTTAAACATTATTTTTTTATGTAAATTGGTTAATTTTTTTACAAAATTAAAATTTACAAATAAACGGCAGATGGAGAAATTGATCTGCCTATAGTTTATCCAAGGATAAATGTCAGTACAGGGAAGATAGGACATTTGCCTCTTAGTCTGGTTGCAATAGCATGCATAAATGTGTCCCTCTTTAAAGCTCTCATAGGGTTGCTGTTGGATCACGCAACACACCATATTTATCAAAGTCACAAATCGTAATATTATTGTAATTCACATTTAAATGTATCGATTATATTCTAAAAGTAACTGACAAAACATATTAAATTCCAATAGTAAATTTAAAACTAGCGCCAAAAAACCAATGTTCGCCATCTTTTCAAATTTTTCTTTGTACTAAAATGTAATACCGTATGTACTAAACAGCTCACATTATACATTTTACATGAATAAAGATCATTCTTGTCGTTGGCACTATCAAGAGCAACAAAGCTTTTTCACTCGTTTTTCGTCGTCTATAAGTTGTCTATACATATAGCCAAGCATCGTTTCGCGCAATTTTCCCAAGGGACATTCGTTTTTTTCGGGTTTATCCAAATATCGAACTTCGCGAAAGTTATCCATCCGAGGGAATTTTATTGCAACAAATTCCGAAGCAAAATTTTCCCAAGGAGCAGTCGGAAAATCATTCGACTGTACATTTTGGCGACCGTGACAGGACCTTTGGAAAATTAACTGGGTAGAACACGGAAGAAACAGTATCCTTATACAAAAGTGCCGGTAAATTCTAACAATATCAAAAAAGGAAAACTTCCAAAAGTGAAGTGGTAACGGGTAAAAACCAGTGTCCTAAACGGTGACGGTATCGGTTCGCGTAGTGCAATTGTGTAGGCAGGATCCAGTGTTCCAGATTATTCAAGGACCGACACCAGACACATCGTGGGAATCCCCATCACCAATCGCAAGAGGAAGACATACAAATTTCGTTATTCCGAACCATTCGGAAAGGAAAAAAGGGAAATAAGTATAAAAACTCTCCCTATCAGGTATGTGGCAAATATCTTTATTCGAACGTGCGCTAAAAATCAAAATCGCTCAATAGTGCTAATTTTCCATAAAACAAAAGAAAAATCGTTTGTAATTACCAATTAACGCTCTACATCCGCACTTTCGATATAAAGGCAATAATTTCGCATGCAAAGTAGTTAAAATTGTATCTTATTATATTTGTGAAACAATATGAACAATTACATATTTAAAATCATAAAATTTCATACGATCAGTTAAGAATCCACATCAAGGAGAAATTATTTTCACACACTCTTTTTCGCACTCATTCGAAAAAGCTTTCACTCACACATACCTACACCCACGCGCTTTCATCATTCGTTTAGCTCACAAATTGCACTCGTCGCTTCAACCACCCGCTTTCGTTCGTTCGGAAACGGTTTCGAAAAAGCTTCAACTGAAGCATCGTTCGTCGTTCATTACTCGCATAGCTGCAAGCATAAAAAGCTTTCACTCACACATACCTACACCCACGCGCTCTCATCATTAGTATTTCGTTTAGCTCACAAATTGCACTCGTCGCTTCAACCACTCGCTTTCGTTCGTTCGGAAACAGTTTCGAAAAAGCTTCAACTGAAGCATCGTTCGTCGCTCATTACTCGCATAGCTGCAAGCATAAAAAGCTTTCGTTGTCGTTTTACTTGGATTTGATGATTGATTGATTGTCTGGTATACCTACATTGGTCTTCGCTTTTGATCGTCGTACACATCAGCCACATAGGATCTATGTGCATTGCTAAGCTTAGCTTTAGAATTCTCGCTCTTAATTTTGTCGCTGCTGCAGGTGTTGTTGCTGTTGTTGCTATTTCTTCTAGCTGTACAAATAATTTCACACTGCGATTTATTTGAATTCGTTTTAAATCTCGTACCTTTAATCAAATTTCGCCAACGCCTGATTCAATCCACTTTCTCTTACAAACATTTTCGCTGGAGAAAAGCATTTGAGAAGGAGAAGGAGATCGGTTGGAAAAAGTTCCACAACAAAAACAAACATCAATTGTAATAAGATATTTCGCCGTCATGTCACTCGATAGTTTGAAAACATCTCGTGCTTCTACTAAAGGAAGTATTTCGCGTATAAAAACTCTTATCGAAACAAAAACACTATCGCAGACAGAACTTGAATGCCGCTTAGGAATTGTGGAATCTTATTTTAAACAGGCAATTGCTTATCAAAATCAAATTGAGAGTTTGGAACCATCTGATACAGGCCGTAGTGAATTAGAGGAGGTTTATGTCTCCACTAAATCGAAAATTCTATCGCAAATGGGCCACGAAAGAAGGACTAGTAATGCTGCGTTAGAGACTACCATATCTATACCTCAGTCAATTAACCATTTACCCTTTGCAAAACTACCTCGATTCAGTGGGAAGCATTCGGAGTACAAAAACTTCATTAATACGTTCAAAAAACGTGTTCACAATGATTCAACACTTTCCAAAATAGAAAAATTTAATCATTTGCTAAATTGTTTAACTGACCAAGCTTTAGGGACTGTTAAAACGTTCCAAATTACAGAAGAAAATTACGACAAGGCATTGGGGAGGTTAAAGGATCGTTACGATAACGACTGTCTTATATTCCTAGAATATATTTCACAATTGTTTGAGTTGCCTAAGCTTCAAAAAACTTCTGCTGTGCATTTGCGAAATCTTGTTGACAATGTCTCTGCAATATTTAATTCGCTGCAATCTATAGGATCAGAATCGGAAATATGTAACGCCATTATAATCCATATTGCAATGGCAAAAGCAGATCCTGAGTCACAAGCAAAATGGGACGAACAACTTCAGTACGATAAACTCCCAAAATGGGATCAGTGTGCAGAAGTTTTGAGTCGACGCTGTCAATATTTAGAGGCTCGTGAAAGCAAATCAATGCGGTTCAACACGAGCAAGAAATCATTTAACAAGCCTAAAGGGGTTCAATACGAACACGGAGAAAGAACTTCGCTTTCAATTACACAACAATGCTGCGCATATTGCAAAGATAGTTCGCACACCATTACAAGCTGTACAACCTTTACTCAGCTATCTATTTCCGACCGTTTCATAAATATAAAGAAGCTAGGTCTATGCATAAATTGTTTACGAAAGGGTCACAACGTTTCCAAATGTTTGTCAAATTTCAAATGCAAAATTTGCAAGCAATCACATCACACGATGCTTCATCGGCAAAACCAATCTGCAAGCATTTCAACCTCACAGGAGCCATCGTCGTCTTCTTCTCAATCGTCAGTTGTAGTGAACTCGGTGGTTGAAGGGGAGATGGCTCAAGTAATATTAGCTACAGCCATTGTTCTGGTAAAAGATGCATCAGGGTGTTTCCAATTAGGACGAATTCTTTTAGATTCTGGTTCCCAGGTTAATATGGTCAAAGAACATTTTGCTAGGACCCTAGGCCTGCGAACTCAAAGGAAAAACATAGATATTCAAGGAATCGGTATGACAGAAACTAAGATTGGCAGCACTACGAAAACCACAATAAGATCCAGATATTCACCATTTGAGCTATCTTTGGAATTTCTAGTGGCACCTTCAATTACCGGTTACCAACCTGATCCGTCAATGAACATCGACAATTGGAACGTTCCCAGAAACATTGAACTTGCGGATGAGCAATTTAATCGAACGGCGGCCATAGATATGCTTTTGGGAGCAGAAACATTTTTTGACTTGTTGCTGGTGGGCCAAATCAAACTTGGGTCTGGTTTACCGTCACTTCAAAATACTCGTCTCGGTTGGATTGTCTCGGGGAAGTATAAGTCACAAAGCAGCAATCCAAGGAGAACGTGCTGTATTAGTTCCAATGACAATCGTCTCGATGAGTTTGTGGAACGATTTTGGGAACTCGAAACAGTCACAGGAAGAAAATCTAAATGGACTGACGAACAAATGGATTCTGAGAAACACTTCAACGAATCGGTAGAGGAAGTCAGCAGTGGAAGAATCATGCTGAAGTATCCATTCAAACGAGACACATCTCTTCTTGGCGAGTCCTACGATATTGCTTATCGTCGCTTCAATTCCTTAGAACGTAGGTTGGCCAAGGACATTTCTCTCAAATCGTCATATGTGGAATTCCTTCAGCAATACAAAGCACTAGGTCACATGTCATTGGTAGAAAATCCAGATCTAAGTCAACCTCACTATTACTTACCTCATCAATGCGTGTTACGACCGAATAGTTCGTCAACCAAATTGCGTGTAGTGTTTGACGCGTCGTGTCGGACTACATCAAATATTTCACTCAACGAGATCCTTATGGTAGGACCCACTATTCAAGATGATTTATCCATGATTTTACTTCGGTTTCGTCTGCATAGATTCGCACTAACAGCTGACATTGTAAAAATGTATCGCCAAATTTTGGTACATCCGGATCACCGTAGATTTCAGTATATTCTTTGGAGGGAAACCGAGAATTCTCCCATAAAAACGTATGCTTTAAATACGGTCACTTATGGAACTTCATCTGCACCATTCATGGCAATTCGATGTCTCAAATATTTAGGAGATAAGTTTGAGTCGCAGTACAAACTTGGGTCAGCAGCACTTCGTAGAGATTTCTATGTCGACGACCTTATAACTGGAGCTGATGATTTCGAAACACTACAACGTAAAAAACAGGAAGTTGTTTCTATTCTTTCATCGGCAGGAATGGAACTGTCTAAGTGGCACAGTAATGGCTTCTCAATCCCATCTGATCATATTGGAAAGAATATAAACATCAATGAGTCCAATGTCACAAGCACGTTAGGAATTATATGGAATTCACTCGATGACAATTTTTACTTCTCATATAACCCTTCTCAAACATACACTTCATATACAAAACGAAAGATATTGTCAGTAGCTTCATCTCTTTTCGACCCATTGGGACTTTTATGTCCAATAATTGTTAAGGCCAAAATCTTACTGCAAAGGTTGTGGATGGAGAAGATAGATTGGGATGCTGCTATTCCGCAGACAATCGAGACAGAATGGAGGAAATTTATGAGTGATTTGTACTCAATCCAAAATTTACCCGTGCCTAGGTATGCTCTGGCTCCATTCAAGAAAACTGTCCAACTCCATGGATTTTGTGACGCGTCGATTAATGCATATGGATGCTGTATGTATCTTAGAACAATTGACGATGAGAACTGTACTTCAGTTAGACTATTGGTAGGAAAGTCGAGAGTCGCGCCATCAAAGAAAAAACAAATCCCACGTCTCGAACTGTGCGCTGCACATCTTATGGCAAAACTTTGGTGCAAAATTCAGCCCATTTTTCAGGATTATAATCCGGAAACACATTTTTGGACAGACTCGTCCATAGTTCTGCATTGGATTTCGACCCATACATCCAAATTAAGTACCTTCGTTGGGAATCGAGTTGCCGAAATACAGGAGGCGACTGCCGGAATCAACTGGAGGCACGTATCTACAGAATTCAACCCAGCAGACATATGTTCCCGCGGATGCACTGTAGAGGAGTTTGCGAAATCGATATGGTTGGAAGGACCTTTGTTTCTACAGGAACCCCCAGAAAAATGGCCTTCAAATCCAAATATCTCACTTTCGTCGGAGCAGCTAGCAATGGAGAAGAGAAAAACTGTATTAGTAGGTAACAAAATAATTGAAAAGGACCTACTTAATGTCGTAAATAACTGCAGTTCATATATAAAACTTTTACACATTTTCGCGTACATCATACGATTTGTTAACAGGATCAAAAGGTCTAAGATGCAGAACTCATTAGTTTGTAGCGCTGAAGAGTTAGATGCAGCATTTTACAGAATCGTTTGGGTTGAACAAAGTCACTACTATCCGGAAGAAATAGCTCTACTCAAAAACGGAAAATTTATCAAAAATTCGCTTAAGCACCTCAGCCCGTTCATAGATACTTCAAAAGGATTTCCAATACTTCGAGTTGGAGGGCGGTTAGAAAATTCAAGTCTGCCTGAGCAACACAAGCACCCTGTGTTACTGGCGAAAGAATCTAGATTGGCTACAAATCTTGCTCGTCATCTCCATAGAAAAAACTTCCACGCTGGACCAAAGGTTCTCGTCGCACTTCTTAGGCAAAGAGTCTGGATTGTTAACGCCAGAGATCTCGCTCGTAAAATCGTCCACAACTGCGTACATTGTGTTCGATATAGGCCGAAACTTCTACAACAAGTAATGGGCAACCTTCCAAAGGAAAGGGTCATCGCTGCTCGACCTTTCTTAAGATGCGGTGTCGATTTCTGCGGACCTATATTAACATACTACAGGATTCGCGGAAAGGTTCCCTACAAAACTTACATATCTGTTTTCGTCTGTTTTACATCCAAGGCCGTTCATCTAGAACCGGTGTCCGATCTGACAACAGAAGCTTTCATAGCAGCGTTAAAACGTATGATAAGTCGTCGCGGATTACCGATAGATATATTTTGCGATAACGCAACAAACTTTGTTGGAGCTAATTCAAAGCTGACAGAGTTACATAACATGTTGTTTCACAAAACTTCTAGAGATACTCTTGTAGATTTTTGTAGTACGGAACAAATTAATTTTCATTTTATCCCTCCTAGGGCACCTCATTTCGGAGGAATCTGGGAAGCCGCTGTGAAAGTGGCCAAAGGACATCTCCTTCGAACACTTCACAACACGAAGCTATCGTTTGAAGAACTCGCTACTGCTCTTTGCGAGATTGAAGCCGTGATGAACTCCAGGCCCATAACACCTCTGACAAACGACCCAAATGACTACGAAGCGTTAACTCCAGGCCATCTACTCATCGGTTCACCACTTAAGGGGATTCCTGAACCGGCAGACGATGCTCCAAATACATCATCCTTGCAGTACTGGCGTCGCATCCAAAACGTAAAAACGCACTTTTGGAAGCGTTGGACTGAAGACTATCTTCAAGAATTGCAGCAACGAACGAAGTGGTCTTCTTCAAGACCCAATCTAGAAGCAGAATCAATGGTCATCATTCACGACGACAACACACCCCCACAAAGGTGGTTGCTCGGAAGGATCCAAAGGACAATTCCTGGCAAAGACGGAAACGTGAGAGTAGCAGAAATTCGAACACCAAGAGGGATTATCAAGAGACCAATCCACAAGCTTGCCCTACTTCCTTGTTGAAACCAGGTGCTTTCAAAGGGGGCGGAATGTTGGATCACGCAACACACCATATTTATCAAAGTCACAAATCGTAATATTATTGTAATTCACATTTAAATGTATCGATTATATTCTAAAAGTAACTGACAAAACATATTAAATTCCAATAGTAAATTTAAAACTAGCGCCAAAAAACCAATGTTCGCCATCTTTTAAAATTTTTCTTTGTACTAAAATGTAATACCGTATGTACTAAACAGCTCACATTATACATTTTACATGAATAAAGATCATTCTTGTCGTTGGCACTATCAAGAGCAACAAAGCTTTTTCACTCGTTTTTCGTCGTCTATAAGTTGTCTATACATATAGCCAAGCATCGTTTCGCGCAATTTTCCCAAGGGACATTCGTTTTTTTTCGGGTTTATCCAAATATCGAACTTCGCGAAAGTTATCCATCCGAGGGAATTTTATTGCAACAAATTCCGAAGCAAAATTTTCCCAAGGAGCAGTCGGAAAATCATTCGACTGTACAGTTGCCATGGTGTATATGATGAATCACCACAAAAAGAAAGAGCATTTCGCTTATTTCTCCCCATTTAAAATAAACAAATAAAAATATTGCTGAACGATATAAATTTCATTTATCTTTTTCCTCACCATCCAGCGTCCCATATAATTTCCATTTTGCTAGAAAATTCGATTCCACTCTCCAGTCATCAATGGTTGAGACTTTGCTATAAAAGTATCGAAATCTTCTGCTCTTCGAGTATCGACATCTTCTGCTTTGTAAATCTAGATGTCGCTGTTCAAATTTAAGTGGTTATCACAATATGCACAGTCAATGAATTCTAGTTTCGAAACACCGCGAAAATAATCCTTTTTTTCTTAAACACAACATTAACACCGATACAACAGAGTAAATTGAACCACTATTATTTAACACAATATCACTAAAACGCACATAGTCCAACAATAATATGGTCACTTATTGCACTGCTTTGTTGCAATGCATTAAAATAGCACGCGAATAAAATTTAAGATACAAAGTCGAAAAAAATGGTTTGACTACATTTTAACGGTTTCTCAAAAAGAGGAGAAAAAAAAAACGCAAATGACAACACCACCACACATATTATTACACACAAATTAATTTTTGTGTTCTCAAAATCTGCAAATCGAATAATCTCTGTAACAATAACACTGAAAAATCAGTAACGATGTGCTAACATTTGAGAATGGTAACACTGCTTTGATGAGATTATTTTCAATGCACAGCCAGCAGTAATGGCGAATGGTGATTTTATGATCATTCTGCCCACGGTTATCGGGCAAGCAAGTCATAGGGTGGCTGTGGTTAAATCTGAAAATAATTACAACAACAATTGTACACAAAGTTCAGTGGCTTCCTTTGTGTTTCAGCGGTAATGTACCATTGAGTCCACCTACTGTTAGAAAAAAAGCTTTCCCATAAGCCCTGTACTGACATGTTTTGTTGGATAAGGTATAGTGGAAAAAAATCACTTGGTTGAATGATTGAATGTTTTCACACAAGTGTAGACCCTCATCGACGTGCATTTGGAAATGGGATTTCCAATATTTCTCGTGAACACACACAATCCAATGACTATGATTTATCGGAGGCTGAAAACACGACTGATGTTGAGCTTGAAAAATCAGTGCCCACTCCAAGTTTAACACATAAGATGGATGTTGCCATACCAGAAATGGAACACCCAATACCCAGTACAAGTAGGAATAGTGGAGTCAAGTTCCTAAATGCAGTTAATTCTCGGCTTAAACTTCTGGAAGAGCATGTCGGAGATTTCAAAGATTTATCCAAAGAAGTCTCTGAAATAAAAAAATATTTAAAGGGTACTTATGTGTACACAAAGATGTATTATTTGCGAAAAGATACTAATAAGAAACTTATTAAGTTAAAAAAATAAAATTGAGCATATATGTACCAGGATGACAGGGAAAAGAAGCAAATAGATAGATCAATAAAACTTAAGGTGAAACTATATAATTGCTAGAAATTTAAAAAAAAATACAAATAAAATTGATGAATTGTGTATATAAATATTATATATTTATTATATTTTTATTTTAAATTGTTTTTTTGTAAACACCAACAAACCAGAACTCCTCAACTTGCCATTTGAGTTGAAAGCTCGATTCGCGAGCTTTTCCTTTTCTATTTCAGAAAGTCAATTCTATTACAAAAATTCTATTGCACTTCGCGATACCAATTTTAAGTGTAATAGAATCGACAAATCGAATAGACTTTTATCAAATAGACTCTCGCAATAATAGGTGTGTAGTACTGATGTGCAAAAAGTAATTATTCGGTATTTACTATTCGATACTTGAAATGAGTATCGGTACCGAATTCTACTCAAATAAGTATTCGATACTGAATACTGATACTCATTTGCTGATAAACACCAAAGAAGCAATATAAAATACAGATACATATGTAAATACAGCAAACTAACAGCAGCAGCACGTCTCGTTTCCCTTCTTCCGTATGTTCTACATTGCATAGCATATGCAATGCATATTGCATATGCAGTGTACACTGTACACTGAACACTGTTCCATTTTGCTCTTCTCCTGCACTCTCTTGTATCAGCGCATCAAACGTCTCACAAGTCACAGTCGCACGATGTTCCATATATCATACAGTTCTAATTTGATTACTTTGATTACTTTGATTACTTTTCTCCACTCAAACTTTTCAACCGTCAGTATCGAATACCAGGACTCATTGGGTTATTTGTGAATTGTATTCACAAGGTATTAACTGATTCCTGAATACTTTAAGTTGAATGATTACTGATTACTGGTTACTGAGTTTACTTATTTCGAGTAGATACTTGAGTCGATTTGAGCCAGATGTAATATACGAGTATATACATATGTAGGTACAAAATTTAAACATTTTTGCGAGTTGGGGAATCTAGGCTGTTATGTTATAGGTTAGGAAGCATGGCCAAGGAGACCTAGAAGCACTAAGAAGTTTATTTTCAGTGTAATCATTTTAAGAAGTTGTAAGTATTTTTTTTAATAGACAAATAAAGTTTTTTTAAACAAGAAGATCTTACTATCCATTTCATCAAAGCCATATTGTGTTTGTAATTGTCAATGAGGGTATATATCGATATAAATTATATATACGTAATAAGTAATTCATTTAATAAATAGGTTAAATAATCGCTGATAAGTGTGAAGGAAAAAGAAGTAGCATCTGATTGCATTTTACAATGGAAAGAGAAGGGAAAACTAAGTGTGATATTTGCAAAAGTATCATCTCTTACAAAGGTGGTGCAACATCAAATTTGATTAAACACCTCAACACTAAGCAACCTACCGTATTAGGAGAAAGCTCTGCTTCGCGATCATCGCTTCAGAATGCGGTTTCCTCCTTTTCAACCACTTGTGGGACAAAAACTGCAGTAGGATTTGTCCCAACGAATACGCCCGTTATTTCTGTGTCGAAGCTCCACCAAGAAATGTTGAAAATGAAAGTGGTGCTTCCACGTCAGAGCAAGCGAGGGCCAGATTGATATCGCGTATGGCTAGCGGCGTGCGAACTCAACAAAAGATAAGTTCATACACCACTCGGCCCGTATCAATTAATCGCCAAAAAAAGATTATTGCCCTAATATTTAACATGATTGTTAAGGATCTTTAACCCTTTTCCATGGTTGATGATGAGGGGTTTAAGAATTACTGGCAGAACTTGAACCATCGTACCAATCGAACAACTTTTAGCAGAAATATGTAGGAACAGCGATATGATGAGGCAAAGGAGTTGGTGAAAAGCCTTATAAAAGGGAAAGGAGAAATAACTCTGACGGCGGATACATGGACTTTATCTTCAACAGAAAGTTATATGGTTATCACTGCACATTTTATTGGCAAAGAGTGGAACATTAATTCGCTGTTACTTGATTGTTTTTCGTTTCAAGAGCGTCATACGGCAGAAAATATAAGAAATTAAATAATTAAAATTGTTTCAAATTAGGATATTTCTGAAAAGATAAACGCCATTATAACAGACAACGCTTCAAATATAACGGCTGCAGTAAGATTAACAGGATGGCATCATTTACCTTATTTTGCTCACATCTTAGTGTGCAAAGTGCGTTAAAAGTTGTTGAAACTATTCAAAGGAAGATGAAGCGAATAGTAGAATTTTTTCATCGTAGCACCACAGTTGCAATCGCTGCAAATTGTAGGGAATAAACAACCGCTGAAGCTTCTCAATGATGTCGTGACAAGATGGAATTCGACATATTTTATATTTGAAAGATTTTGCAATGTTGAGGAATCCATTGAAGCTGCTCTTGGAGTTTTACACAACCCTATTGAATTACTTCAACAGGAAGAATGGAGTTCTTTGCGGGAATGCTGCATTATTCTAAAACCTTGCTAGCTGATGACTGCAGAACTAAGTGCCGAGAAAGCAGTCACAATTTCGAAAGCCATTCTGTTGGTAATTGCACTGCGAAGAGCAATAGATAAAAGCACAGATTTACATTCCGATATGGCGATTAGATTGAAAGAATCCCTTTTAGATGGTTTACAAAGTCAATTTGAACGCTTGGAGTTTAATCAAATTTTAGCAAAGGCAACGTATTTGGACCCACGTTTTAAAAAGAAGGGATTCGATAATTCCATTGCTACTGCATGCATTCAAGAAACTCTTCGTCAGCAAATTTCCCAGGCAATTTCCAGCTGTCGTAGGAATTCCATGTTCCTGCTACCACACAAGTCGATGCATCCTCTGGCCAAGAAAAGGAGTCGCATCTTTTATGGGGAGATTTCGATAATGATGCGGGCTGCGTCCAATCTACTCCACTGTGTGCAGGAATAATAGAAATGAGGCAATATACCGAGAAACAGATTATTCCTAGACAAGAGAACGCATTGGCATGGTGGGAATCGCGGGAAATAATTTATCCAAATCTGACAAAATTAGGATTTTTTGAAAGGCTGGGTTGATAATTTCAGATAAAAGAAGCAGACTGAAAAAACGAAATGTCAGAAAATTTTATTTTTAAACACTAATTCATACATACTAATTAATACATACCAAATAGCCTTTAAGAATTATTTATTATTATTATTACTACTATTTCTATAATTATTATTATTAACTGTGAATTTATTTATTTTATTATTTTACAAGAAATATATTTTCTTTTAAATTTATTTCCCATTTGTTTAATGAGATGAAATAAAATGAAGTGCAATGATACTTGATACTCTGGTTCCAGAAAATGAATTTTGACTGGGAGACCAAGTACTAGGTATCGAATACCAAATACCGAATACTGAATTTGTTGTAATCAGTAATCATTCGTTACTCAAAAGTAATCAAAATGCACATCACTAGTGTCCACATTGGCGTGGGCAGGAAGATTGTCCGAAAGAGAGGGAACGCTTTTTATTGAAGTGGGAAGAAGAAGGGTTACTTCCACCAAGAATCCATTTCTAAAGTGGATTCTCGGGTGCAACACATCGTTTTTTTCCATATCGTTCCATTTCTGACATATTTTTTCATTTTAGTTTTGATCGTTGATGAGAAAGGAAGTGTGAAGAATAGGAAAGAAGGTGTATTTCAGGCGAACTGCTCAAATTTAAAAAATAAAAATGCTCCGATTCAAGTGTTCCACTTGTCAAAAAGTCTTTCAACCCCATGAAAATGTGAACACGACGTTAATGGTGAGGACTTTCATCCCGTTGCCAATGTAATCAGGCACATTGGCGCGGGCAGGAAGATTGTCCGAAAGAGAGGGAACGCTTTTTATTGAAGTGTTAGAAGAAGGGTATATATATATCATATCGTTCCATTTCTGACATATTTTTTCATTTTAGTGTTGATCGTTGATGAGAAAGGAAGTGTGAAGATAGGAAAAAAGGTATGTTTGAGGCCAACTGCTCAAATTTAAAAATTATATATCCGATTCAAGTGTTCCACTTGTCAAAAAGTCTTCCAACCCCATGAAAATGTGAACACGACGTTCATGGTGAGGACTTTCATTCCGTCGCCAATGTAAACAGACATTATAGATACTTTTTAATTCAACATTTTTAAACTATGGTTATTTTTTTAAGGTGATACTGAATATCCATTGGAGCCCTGGTTAATGACACCCTTTAGGACTAAGATTCCAAATAGCCAAGAAAGTCGATACAAAAAATCACACTGTAAAGTACGAAACGTTGTCGAAAGAACCATAGGCTCAGAAACAGATTCCGATGCTTTTTGGGTGCCCGTCAACTGCATTATTCTCCACTAAAGGCCGCTAAATTGTAAATTGTAAATTTACTTACATTTTTTTTTTATAATTTAATTTTATTCAATTGATCATAATCAAAAACTAAATAAACTTAATCATAAAACTAAGAAAAAAAATTCATTTACTTAAACAAGTTACTTCAAAAAATAACAAAAACAAAATACAAATAAATGAAGAATAATGCACTTAAAACGAAAGATCACTTTAATTCCTTGGGTGTACATATACATATACACATGTAGTATCACATGGTGATTAAAATTGTTGTTGTTAACTCCCCTTCATCAGATCGCAGCGTTTTATTTCAATTTCCAATAATTGGGCTTTTAGTTTTTGATTATTCGCAATTTTTTCAATTGATGCATTATACTTCCGCATTTCCTTTAGTTTTAATTTTTCTATTTTTTTAAGCTCGGCTTCATTCAGCCTTCTAATTTTTGTTGCCAATTCGTGTACTGACTTACTTGTCCCTTTCTGAATCTTTATTTGTTTATTCAGGAGCTGGATCGATGTCAGCGGTTTTCTGCTTTTACTTCTTGTGACTAATCCTGAAGCAACTTCCGTTTTACAATCTTAATTTTTTTGAACGAGATCAGGAGCGGAAGAATGTAGTGCTACTCCAAAAAGTTTTTTTTTCCTAAAAGGGCCTCCACCTGTTGCTTTGAGATCCTTAGCATTAGCCATAAGTTTTTTTTTTAATGTAGGGCTTGTAGTCACTTCAAAGCTATTTAAGAAAACAAATATGTAATGAACTTATTTTTAAAATTGAAAAGAAGTATTTATTACCTTTTTCCAGACTATTATAAACTGTTCCCTCGGCGTTCTTCTTACTGGATTTTATGTCCAAATATGCTAACGCATATAAATGTGAACGTCAAATAGTACTGTATGTCAAATTAGATTTTTGTTCTCGAGCAATCGACTGTATTTGCTTTCATTGTTGTAATTATTCACAATTTTATCATTTTTTAACTTAATCAGCCTTATTGCGAAGATCAACTATCGATTGATAGTTGATACTTTTGAATTATTTTGTTTACACGAAACTTAAGATGGTGTCTCTTATTCGGCTGCCTTCGTTGAGAGATTCAATATATTGATAACTATTGGGAAAACTATTCGGTGCATATTCAATATTTTCTTTTTCTGGAGCTTCAGCACTATATTTAATGCATATGTTATTAAATGCTGCACAAACATTAGTGATTTGTGTTACCTTTTCAGGTTTGTAATGAAGCTCCCTTGCCTGTAGTATGCATCTGAACCTACCTTTCCAAACCTCAATACTTCATGCTATTATATTTCTTCCCTGAGAATGATTTTTATTGAATCTTGCTTGCAATGAATCTACTTTAGCATTTCTATATGGAGTCAGAAGATACGGTGCTAAGGGATAACCACCGTCTCCTAAAAAGACACCATATTTGTGTCAGGATGATAAAAAGAAACACTGTCTTTTAAAAAAGGTATGACTATTTCCTTTAACTCCCTTATTCAAATTTATTTGAAATTAATTAAACAACAAAGATAATTACGAATACGTCCGTTCTTCTCAACTTCCTCTTCACAACTCACTTTATTGCTGCAGGGTGTGTCCTCGTGACAGTCGGCCAATTCTGACTCCAAATCGTCCCCAATTTCCTGCTTCTCAGTATCAGGATCTGTGTCGGAGTCATCATTATAAGTATCGTCGTCGAGCTCGATGAGAGTTCGGCACCAGGGCTTCATTTTATCGGAAGCGTAGACGAAACAAAATTTTCGAGTCGTTATCTGTATACCTGGAGGGTCTTCAATTAGGTAGCGATCACTCCCGAGAACACGGGAAACCATATATGGGCCACGAAGCTTTGGCTCCAACTTAAGCGATTTACCCGTGGCGGTTGGCTCCTTCTGAATTACCACCAAGTCGTTTTCGCTGTAGTACACGGCCTTGGTATGTCTGCGATCAAACCTTGCTTTCCACAATTCCACTTCTCCCGTTCACAACGAATATTTTCAACAGCTTTTTCTCGTTTTTGACTGGCATTTGTAGTCTCGGTGCTTTCGACGTCATTTTGTATTGCGGCGACGAGTTGATTTTGGATGACGTTTTTGAGCTGAAAATCGAACACGAGCTCATTCGGAGTAAAGCCAGTCGTTGAACTTATTTGCGAGCTGACGGTCCATTGGAGATCTCTCATCGTAAGATCCCAATCGTTTGGATGTTCTGCTGTTGTTCGAATATAGGACAGTATAATTCCGTTCGCCCTTTCGACCTGCCCATTGGCTCTTGGTGTACGGACAACGGTCTTTGTGTGCTGAATGTTGTTGTTGTTACAGTATGCTTCGAATGTTTTCGAGGTAAAAGCACTACCTCGGTCGGTGACGATCCGTGTTGGTAAGCCCAAATAACTGGTAATTTCGTTTAAAACATTGATTACAGGAGCGGTTTTCGTACTTTTAACCGCCTTGACTAAAGGCATCGTATAGGGCTAGAACATGCGTATTGCCTCTGCGAGATCGAATGAAAGGTCCCAGATGATCGAAATGCATTAAATAGAATGGTAATCGACGTCATAGTGTAATCGACCTTCAGGCCTACCCACACGAGATTTGTTGTAATAACATTGGATGCACGCAGAAATGTAGTCCTTAACGTATTTACGTATCTTCGGGAACCAGAAGTTTTATTGGATGCGTTGCAGGGTTTTTTCCAGACTGAAATGACCAATATTATCATGAAAATGCTGATCGATCCTACATCGAATGGATTTAGGTACGACGAATTTTGGAGTATTGCTTATTATAGTATAATGGCTTAGAGCATCTACGTGAGCCAGACGACTGCGTTGGCGATGAACGGCTTCAAAATCGACTTCCAGCAGTTTCAACCACCACCGCGCAATTTTGGATTTCAATTCTTTATTCTCCTTGACTGTGGCGATAGCGTAGCAGTCGGTAATTAGTCGGAAGTTTTTACCCAGGAGATAGATTCGGAAACGTTCCAATGATTCAACCACGGCGAGCACTTCGAATTCGTAGCTGTAGTACCTACTTTCGGCATCGGTACAATGGCGGCTAAAGTACATGACTGGTTGCCATTTCTTTCCGTCTATGGATTGTAAAAGAACTCCAGCAAGACCGATGTTACTAGCGTCGGTGTGAACTTCGTGTTGCGCTGATGAGTCGTATAAGGCAAGCAACGGCGTACTGCTTAAAGATTTGACGAGTTTCATAAAGGCTTTTTCTTGTTCGGCACCCCAAATGAAAATTGCATTTTTGTGAAGCAATTTCGTCAGCGGTTTTGTGCTAAGCGAGTATTGAGGCACAAGTTTTCTTAAAAAATCCCGTAAGTCCCAGGAAACGTCTTACCTCCGTAACGTTGGTTGGTTGTTGGAAGTTCGTGATAGCGCTTACCTTTTCTTTTCCAGGTGTTATACCGTTAGCGTTGATGATGTGACCCAGATATGAGATGTCTGTTGACAAAAACTAGAATTTGTCCAACCGAAGAGTAATAATGTCGAAATATTTGTAATATTGTAATAATGTAATATTTGTCTAAAAGCGTCAAGAATCCGTCGAGACGAGTGAGACCTTCGGCGACTGTCTTACTGGGATTGATGACATCATCTAGATACGCCAAAACCTCACCACGCCCCATTTCAGCGTTGAGTTGATTCATGATTTTCTGGAACACAGCTGGTGCGTTGACAAGTCCAAACGGCATACGGTTGTATTCGAAGTGAATATCGGTGGTGACGAATGCAGTAAATTGTTTTGACGACTCCTTGATTTCGATCCGATGATAACCCATAGGTCAAGAGTAGAGAAGTACCGATTTCGTTCCAGCTGAGCAAATTGTTCTTCCATTAACGGCATTGGGAACAGCGTTGACGGCGTTACGGTTCAGGACTCGGTAGTCGACACGAAGTTTATGTTCGACATTTTTCTTTTCCACTAACACGACTGGAGATGCATATGGCGAGCTTGAAGAACGGATTATATCCTTTTCTAAAAGGTCAATGATAATATCAGCTACAATTTGTCTTTTGGCGAAATCTATGCGATATGGTTTCATATTTATGGACTCGTCGGTTTTAAGAGTGATGTTCATTTTCGATACTGTGCATCTACCCAATTCGGAGACGTTTTTGGCAAAACAATGGCGATGTAATGATAGTAGATTCCTCAAATCATCTGCTTCGGCAGGCGTTAAAAGTGACAAAATTCTTAATTTTCCAACGGTTTCTATGCGGTAGTCATCACCTTCAATGATGAGTCGGTTACCTTCTCGACATAGTAGGATATCTTGGCTTATGTAGTTGTCTTCAACGATGAGGAGATCGGTGGTATAGATGTTATCATCAATTTCGAGATCTACCGTAACATTGCTGGTACAAACATATCTACCACCTGCGAAACCAATTTATTACCCTATCAAAATTTTGAGTAAATGACTTACGTACAAGTGTGTATTTTCTACCAGGATCGATGAATGAAACGATGTCTAATCCGTTGATTTTGATGGGTTTCATGATTATGTTGCTGGCTTTCTCGCAAGTCAATCCGGATGAAATTTCGATTTTGTGGATGTTCGATTTAGATTTCTGTGGACACGAATCGCTTTTATGGGTAGTGCGTTGACAATGAATACAACGTTCCTTTCATTGCGGTCCAAACAATTTTTCGCATAAAGTCCCAGTTGAAAACAGTTGTAGCATTTAACGATACGGTTTCCGCTTGACTTTTTAAAATTGGTCTCATCCGCCTTTTTTATAGTTGCCGATGCCAATTTCCGGTTTATTAACTGGCTTTATTAACTGGTACATTATATTTGTTGTTTGGTACAATTCGATTGGTTTGAGTTTTAATTTCATTGTAACTGCAGTAATTGTTAATGTCACGTAAAAGTTGATTACACGTCGAGTAATCATTTTAAATTTTCTTCTTCAAATCGGACTCGTTAATACGTTTATGATATGCCGAGCGATGGCTGTATGTGATGTAACTTTATTTCCGATTGACACAATTTTGTAGTAATATTCTTGTGGCGTTTCACTGTAGCTGCGTTTCGTATTTGCTATTTTTATGTGTACGTCAGCCACATTTTAACTGCACGGAAAGCTAAAACGGAATTTTTCCACGAATTGTTGCCACTCGATGAATATATCTTGCGAATCGACCCAATATTTCGCGGGTCCTAACAGCTTTTGTTGCACGGCGAAAAGCACTGACTGATCATCCCATTTGTACGCATTTCTTAGCATTTCGACTCGTTTTAAAAATGATTTGAATTTAGCGATTTGTCCGAGGATGGATCAAATTCAGGAAAAATATTGATTATGTCACTCACTTTCGAATAGGGGTTGAAAATTGTTTTTGTTGGCACCTCACTGCACGGCTGTGATACATGTTCGGCGTTGTAACGTGATCGTGTGAACGAAGCAGGATGTGGAACAAACAGCACACTCGTATAACTATTCGCTTGTGCATATGCGTAATCGTTTTTAACATCACTGTACGGTTGTGTTGAATACGGGGTAGTAAAATTGGTATACCCTAAGGACTCTGCATTTGGGTTAGTGTATGCAATTTGACCTGCACTTAATGGATGTGAAGTAAACGGTACACTCGTATCTACGATCGGGATTGCATATGTGTGACGGTAGTGATTTACCCCTCCACTATACGGCTGTGGAGCGAACGATACAGTCGGATTACTCTAAGGATTCTTTGTAGTAGTATGGGTAAGCGAAGTTTGCGGCACATGCACCTTCACGTATTCAAACCAAACACAGACGGTACGAAAGAAGCGGCAGCTGCACGATTGAGATTAAGAACCGATGACGTTGACGATACGAAAAGAGGCGGAGCTAAAGTGTAATTAGTAGTTACACAGGTCGGCAAGGACAAAGTGAAATTTGAAGAGGGTGGTGTGAGTGCATTTTGTTGGTATACTGACTAGCGAGGATCGTCGTGTTCTCCGACGAAACAATGATTTGGCGCCGACATTAACAAAGGTCTAGAATGCGTCTGAATATTAGCTGGCGCCGGCGAGGTGCTGTTCAAAGCGAGCTGTGTGATAGATTTTTACAGCCTAGTCTATCGACTGAACACATTTTGAGATACGTTATCACTACTACACACATCGGCACTACACTCCTCGAGATGTTGTATGAGAACTGACTTTGAGTCCGTCGTCGTCAGTCCCTCTTCCTTACACTTTTTACGTAGAGCGTCCACTTTCATCCTGCACAAATTCAACATGATTGTTCTTGTTTTTTTTTTTATCTCGCGCACCTACACACACTGAATTTCGAAGTACGAGTATCTATTTTTCTAATTTTCTAAATAGCCACGATCCCACTTCTGATTTTGTCAGGATGATAAAAACAAACACTGTCTTTTAAAAATGGTATGGGTATTGCCTTTAACTCCCTTATTAAAATTTATTTCAAATTATTTAAAAAACAAAAATAATTACGAACACGTCCGTTCTTCTCAATTTCCGCTACACAACTCACTTAATTGCTGCAGCTGTGGGAACACCCCACCGTCTCTTTTTCGGGTACGGGATGTGTCCTTGTGACATACTCGTATGTATGTAGAATGTAGATATATAATAAGCATACCAAGAAGCCGTAAGTCGTTGCTTCCATTTCTGTAATCGGCTATTATGTTTTAGCGTGGACATATTCCATATATTTGAGTCATGGGAGGCTCCAGGATGTTTAGCATCAATATATTTAATACACATTAAATGATCACACACTGTTAATAGCACTGGGTGCTATTCCTGAGTGTAAATGCACTTCAGATGAATGTAGATACACCCTATGCTTAAGATCGTATTTCCCATCCTTAATTTCCCACCTGTCATCTCCCACTTGTCAATTTTCCACTTGCTTTTTACTATTGCATACCATATTAAGTACCTAATAGTCTCATAAATTGGCTAAGTATAAAATCACAAAATTTAGTACAAATTGTGAATTAATTGTGAATTACAAAAGAAGACTAAATTGTAAGTAATTAAATTTGTGGAAGTCCTATGTAATTAATTGATACAATTTAAAATAAAGGTTTTGAAGCTGCTTTGAAAAGCTGCTACGAAAATTAGTCTGGTTGTCGGCGAATCGCACCAACAATCTTCAAAACAATTTAAGGAGCAATTTGATCTTGCTGGGGGCAAATGCCGCCCAAGAAGATATCTGTTCCACAGGCTTTCACAAGTTCTGGGAAAGTAACCAGATCTCCAATAAGACGTTCTAATCCATCACCATCAGAGAGCTACAACTGCTGCGCTTGTGATGAACCAGACTCCGCGGGAAATATGGTTCAGTGTAACCAGTGCGACGCCTGGAGCCACTTCGCCTGTGCTGGAGTAGATAGCTTCATCCGAGAAGTAGAATGGATCTGCATAAAGTGTTCGGCAGGTAAGAATATTCCCTATCCATGGTTTTCAGAAGTGACACCAGCACCAACTGCTAAATCTGCTGGCGCCCATAATATTAGCGCAGTGATTGCAACCGCGAACGCCGCTCAAACCACTGCCACTGCACATACCACAACCACTGCAGACATACGCTCCTTGCCATCTACCATTTGCAATGTCACATGCACGTCCAAAGTAACAACTGCATGTGGTGCATCGTCTCCAGCTGTATGTGCCACCCGAACCACTTCCTTGTTTGCTACAACTACTGCTAACACCGCAACGTCTTCAGCTAGAGTATTCGCCTCCGATAAACCGGGCACAAACCAAGGCAGAATTTCTAGGTGCTCAACAAGTTCCCGATCTTCCAAGAAGTCTATTGCTAAACATCTACAAATAGAGCTACAAATGTTGGAGGAAGAAAGAACATTAAAAGAAAAACGTGAAAAGGAACAACAGGAACGCAAAGAAAGGGAAGATAGTGAGTACCTTGCTAAAAAATATCAACTCCTAGCTCAGTTGGCTGATGAATCCTCAGGGAGTGAGGATGGGGATTCTGTAGTGTCAAGGGCAAAAGTAAGTAATTGGTTGAATCAAAATCAAAACTACCCACAATCAACAAAAATGACATCAGACCTCTGCCTCCGATCCCACGAAGTCGAAAAATCCTGTCAGCAACATGAAGCTTCAGAGACAGTTGTAATGCAACAACCCACGCTCAATACTCGCACGTCCCATCGTCTGATGACTGAAACTCGACAACAACAACAACATATGAACCCTATTCCGTCATACTCCCCACCCGGACAGCGTCATCCACCTGTCACAACCCTTCCCTGCGCGCCATCTAATGTCTCGCGATCTGCAGAGTTTTGCAGGTAATTCTGAAGAATGGCCGCTTTTTATTTCAAATTTTGAACGAAGTACCGAGCTGTGTGGATTTTCAGATGAGGAAAATCTGATGCGCTTACAAAAGGCATTGAAGGGAAAAGCTTTAGATGCTGTAAGAAGTCTGCTTATGCATCCCGATTGCGTACGTCATGTGATGGCTACCCTCAAAATGCTATACGGTAGGACAGAAATGATTGTCGAAGCGGTGCTCCAAAAAATTCACTCAACGCCACCACCAAAGGCTGACAGGTTCAACTCAATTGTTTGCTTTGCCCCGGCAGTTCAAAATCTTTGTGCGACGATAGGAGCGTCTGGATTGCTTTATCACTTAAACAACCCAACGCTATTCGTCTCAACTGAGCAATTTACAAGCAAACGCTTTCAGAGTGCAGTCTCTCACATTTCAGTGGATGGATGTATCGAATTGCCGAAGCTGCTAACGGGGTCATTCCTCCGCATAATGTCCCATCAACATCAATCAGCAAGAGCTTCAGGAACAGCGGAAGGGATAGAGGATTCGTTAATGCACACGCTTCTGAACTTGATGCGAACAAGAGAGACCTATCCTCCGTGAAGAGAAAATGCTATATTTGCAGCGGCAGTTGTATCTCCATCGCTGAATGAAAACAATTTCAGCAATCTAGTCGAACATCAAAATGGCTAGCAGTGAGAGAGCATCAGCTATGCCGCCGGTGTTTGAGCAAACATATCAACAGCAAATGCGCTTCAACGTCGGTTTGCGGAGTAAACAACTGCACATTCAAACATCACAGATTACTTCACAATTATGGAATGGAGAATGAAAAGAAAGAAGAAAAAAACATCAGAATCACTACTGCAATAGCCACCGAAACGATTCCAAGTCCACTTTGTTCCGCGTAGTTCCTGTGGTTTTATATGGAAACAACACTCAACTCCACACGTTCGCGTTTTTAGATGACGTTTCCTCCTTGACGCTGCTGGATGAAGATATCGCACGACAACTTGATATTAAAGGGAAACCACAGCCAATCTGCTTAAAGTGGACAGGAAGCACCCATAGGTATGAGAATAAGTCCGAAGTTATGACACTGGAAATCTCGGGCGTGTCTCCAAATGCTGTCAAATATTCCCTAACAGATGTTCACACCGTTGACAATTTACAACTACCTCTGCAGTCAATTAACTCAAAGGTATTGCAAAAACGATACGAGCACCTTAAAGGGCTGGAAATCGAATCCTATTCCAACGCGATGCCTCGTTTACTCATAGGTCTAAACAACATCAAACTAGGACTGCTTCTTAAATATAAAGAGGGCAGTGTGGATGAATCTGTCGCCACAAAAACGCGCCTAGGATGGGTCGTCCATGGCAGCTGTCTCAAAGGACTTTCAAGGAGTGGGCTAGTGAGTGAGCACCACAGCTTTCATATGTGTGAATGTAATGAAGGTGAACTTGTACAGTTGGTGAAAAAGTTCATAAACTGCGACAACTTCGGAGCATCCTCTCCGGATAAAGTTTTAATGCCAGTAGATGACAAGCGTGCCTTAGATCTCCTAGTTACTCACACTGTTCGTAAGAATGGCCGCTTTGAAACCTCGCTGCTTTGGAAGTTCGACAAGTGTAATCTTCTGGATAGTCTCCCGATGGCCAAAAAACGACTTGTGTGTCTGCATAGATGAATGCTGAGAGAGCCGAGCTTATGTGAAAAACTTACAAAAAAAATAGAGCAGTACGTCGTCAAGGACTATGCACGCAAACTCTCGTCCAAAGAAATTTGTGGAAGAAGTAATCGTTCTTGGTATTTGCCGATTTTTCCCGTATACAATAAAAATAAGCCGGGAAAGTTAAGAATCGTTTGGGATGCCGCAGCCAAAGTCCAAGGTGTCTCTCTAAATTCATTGTTACTGAAGGGCCCGGATAAACTTACATTACTAACATCTGTAATTTATAAATTTAGGGAGGAACAAATAGCTATATGCGGGGACATCCAGGAAATGTTCCATCAGGTCTTAATTCGGAAGGAAGATCAACACTTTCAAAGATTCCTGCGGAGCGATCAAGCTGATCGTGCCCCAGATGTTTATGCCATGAGGGTCATGACCTTTGGAGCTACATGCTCCCCTTGCACCGCTCAGTTTATTAAAAACAGAAACGCCGATAACTTTGAAGATAAATTCCCACGAGCAGTCCGTTCCATTAGACACAACCACTACGTTGACGACCTTATGGACAGCGTAGCGACAGTGGCGGATGCCATTAAGTTGGCCAAAGATATTCGCTACATCCATCAACAAAGGGGTTTCCACATTAGGAACTGGATATCTAATTCGCCGGAAGTGCTAAAGGCACTAAACTCTGACCCTACTGATAACATGGATTTAAATCTCGAAGTCAATCTTGGCACAGAAAAGGTATTAGGAATGTGGTGGTGTACCTCTTCCTGTTTTACCTATAATCTTACCACGAGTCCGAATCAAGGTGAGATTCTCTTTGGAACTCGTCGTCCCACAAAGCGAGAGGTCCTAAGGGTCCCAATGACCATTTTTGATCCTTTAGGACTTTTAGCACACTTTCTCATGTATATGAAAATACTTTTACAGGACATTTGGCGAACACACATTGACTGGGATACACCAATTCAGGATAGGGAGAACGAAAAATGGCTAAAATGGATCCGTTGCCTTCCATTAATAAAAACCCTGCAAATTCCCAGATGCTACACCAGCAGTGCAATAAAGGGTTTGTCTAAAAGACAGCTGCATGTGTTTGTAGACGCCAGTGAGAACGGTTTCGCGGCAGTGGCGTATGTAAGAACCTCAAACAACAACCAGGTCGAGTGTGCACTGATCGGAGTAAAGACAAGAGTTGCACCACTCAAGAGTTTATCCATTCCTCGTCTCGAGTTACAAGCTGCTGTTCTTGGTGCTAGATTTTCTAGATATATTGCAGAGTCACACACCCTTAAATTTTCTCGACGAATCTTCTGGTCGGATTCCAAAAACGTTTTGAGTTGACTTCGTTCGGACCACCGGAAATATAAACAATTCGTGGCCTTTCGAGTTAGCGAGATTTTGGGACTTACTGAAGTAGAGGACTGGCAATGGATTCCGACGAAGATGAATGTAGCTGACGAAGGAACTAAGTGGCAGAGACCACCGGGGTTTAACACGTCTAGCCGATGGTTCACAGGCCCTGCATTTCTTAAACTACCTACGGATGACTGGCCACAAGAAGAACGCTCCGAGGACTCCACTGCAGAGGAGCTGAAAGCGCACTTCGTTAACCACATCCACAGTCGGGAAGACATTTTTCGCTGCAAGGATATTTCAAGCTGGAATCGTTTGCTGAGAAGTACTGCTTTCGTCCTTCGGTTTATTGCTAACGCAAGAAATCGCTGATTTATCAACCAAGCAAACAGTGGAAAAATGTAGTCCCCTGTTTAACTTATGCCCATTTTTGGACAGCAACTGTTTGATCCGAGCCAACGGAAGAATCAATCACTGCAAAGGAGTAAGTGACTTCGTAAAGCGCCCAATAATTCTTCCGCGAACACATCGAGTAACACATCTAATCGTTATGCACTATCACTGTCGATACAAACATAAAAACCATGAAACAGTAATCAATGAGTTACGACAAAAATACCACATCCCTCGAATGAGAGCTGCTCTAAGCGAAGTCAAGCGTACCTGCCAGTATGTAAGAACACCAGCGCGCAGCCGCAAGCCCCAATCATGGCTCAGTTCCCACCCGCAAGGCTAGCATCATTTTCTCGACCGTTTTCGTTTGTTGGAGTTGACTACTTTGGACCGATGAATGTAGCGGTCCTGCGTAGAACGGACAAAAGTTGGGGTGTTCTCCTGACCTGCCTTACTACAAGAGCGGTTCACATTGAGGTCGCGCACAGCTTAACATCAGATTCCTGCATTCTAGCTATTCGGAACTTTGTCGCACGACGCGGTATGCCCATCGAATTTCATAGCGACAACGGGACAAATTTTCACGGAGCTGAACGTGAGTTAAGAGAAGCTTTACGACATGTCAATAAAAGTAAACTAATGGAAGCGTTCACTTCAACTACCACTAAATGGAATTTTACACCACCCGGATCACCGCATATGGGGGGCAGTTGGGAGAGGCTAGTACGCTCGATAAAAACCGTGCTCCGTGAAATAATGCCTAGTCGACACCCTACGGATGAACTACTCAGAAGCATGCTGGCAGAAGCAGAGAATATTGTCAACTCACGCCCGTTGACGTATATACCCATCGACCATGAGAATGATGAAGCTCTAACTCCCAATCATTTCCCCCTAGGTTCATCGAATGGAGAAAAACCACCTGCAGTGTTTAAAGATGAAATAAAGGTAGTCAAACGAAATTGGCTTTCTTCACAGCAGTTTGCGGGTCACTTTTGGAAACGGTGGGTAAGTGAGTATCTACCTACGATAACACGCCGTACAAAATGGTTTGAGTCTGTGAAACCCATTGAGGTTGGTGACATAGTTGTCATTGTAGATCCATACAGCCCCAGAAACTGTTGGCTAAAGGGTAAAGTCGTTCAGGCAAAGATATCCAAAGACGGTCAAGTTCGAACCGCAACGCGGAGCGGAGTATATGAAAGACCTGCAGTTAAATTGGCAGTCCTAGATGTCCAAGCTAAACAAATACCTATGCTCACGAATGAAACTACCAGGGGGGAGTGTTAATAGCACTGGGTGCTATTCCTGAGTGTAAATGCACTTCAGATATATGTAGATACACCCTATGCTTAAGATCGTATCTCCCATCCTTAATTTCCCACCTGTCATCTCCCACTTGTCAATTTTCCACTTGCCTTTTACTATTGCATACCATATTAAGTACCTAATAGTCTCATAAATTGGTTAAGTATAAAATCACAAAATTTAATACAAATTGTGAATTAATTGTGAATTACAAAAGAAGACTAAGTTGTAAGTAATTAAATTTGTGGAAGTCCTATGTAATTAATTGATACAATTTAAAATAAAGGTTTTGAAGCTGCTTTGAAAAGCTGCTACGAAAATTAGTCTGGTTGTCGCCGAATCGCACCAACACACACCTTTGAAAATGCAATTAAAGTTTTCTTCACTTAAAATATGTATTTCAAAAATATTTATGATTAAAGCGTTAAGGCTATGGAATCCTTTACGGTTGTAATATAAGTGTCGTATATTTATAGCTGGGCCTATGATCTTAATGTATGTACCATCCAAGCATACTACTACATTTGGAATCACTTTTCTCAAAAAAATATATTTTTGTTCTCCGTTCTTCCTTCTCTGTGTATTGGAACTTTAACCATTTTATGCACACATGGTTTTCTATTACATCAAAAATTTATTTGAAGACAAGCGATGAAGTTGTTTGTGCAAGGCCAAGATTGGAGTCATTTCCCAAACTCAACTGGTAGTTCCCATGTGCACAGAATCTTAGAACTGTTACTAGTTTCAAAATGTTTGGCCCAGCTCGAATGCTTTCGCAGGGCTTCAATTTTGTCCTCTATTTCTTGCAAAAGATCAAAAACCCCATCCTTCGATAACCGAAAGTTTTTTAAAAATTACTTATTTTTTATCTGAAAATCAAAACCTTTGTACTTACGTTTGGCTTTTCAATTATACGAGTATGTATCCCGCAAACTCCTTCGCATTCTAGCTATTTCAACAAAAGCAGAATCATTTACCTTAATCTTCATCAAAAAAAAGCTCAGTTGAAGTCATATTTTTTTTTGTTTTGAATTTTATTATGATTTACTTTAACGTTCTTCAAAAAAAAAAAAAAAACCTCTGTCAGGCTCACGTCTCCATTCACAATATTGGAAATATTTTGAAGACATTCACAATAGCAGAATACTATATCAATTAATTTTCACAATAGGTACCAAGTTCGAATTCAGTTGACAAATTCTATAAATCGTCAATCGGTTTATAGTTGATCTTCGCAGTAAGAGTGAATAAATCGGTCTTATGCCATTTTGTCAAACAAAGTAATCGCGAATTCAGGCGTAACATTTAACCAATACATATAAAAATTTTGACAGCAAAGTCCGAAGAAGATTTTAGTGTTCATTTGGAGTCCGAATTCGCCCAGCTTCCGGAGAGGAAGCAATGGAAAAGGCCATTAGTTTCCACTCACTGTTAGCCTTGTCATTTTTTTCACAGTGAGTGGGGTAACAGATTTTTTTTCTGAGTCGCAGGCTTATGAATTTGTCATACAAATTCGAACACTTAGTTTCAAATGGAGATCATCACAGAGCTTAATAAGTTCTAGTTTTTGTGGTATCATTGAATATTATTGTACAAAGACAAAGATGTTGACAACTTATTATTATGAAAATATCCAACAAACAGCTAGAAAGTTAAAATTAAATTTTTTTTCTGGTAATTGGATAGTTTCAGCACGGGCAATTTCACGAGCCTGATGCTTGACGTCTTAAACTTTTTTTGTGGTATTATACATTTTCATGTTTTTCAGTTAAGTTTTTTTTGCGTTTTCAAGGAATTTCTCAACATTCCTGTGTATTATCTAAGTTCCACGTAAGACCACATGCACAATCCACGAACGGGAAGCATGACCTTCATTTATGCATGTGCAAATATGTGCCCACAGTCAACATAAACCCATGGAGTGACTTCCACCGGATACACGCGTCAGCCGATATTATCGACCCAACAGGCTTGATACCCATTGGAGATTAGTCTTTTGTCAGCTAGTTTCGCGATTTTTTTTAAATCCTCCCAGAAGAATGTTATAATTTTCATGTCTACTGATTACAGATATAATCTGAAGAAGTATGCCATACCAAACACAAACAATGACACTAAAGGGTCCGCCATCTAACGTTTTTTTTTCAACTAGTGCTTATTTCGTGAATGGTAACACTTAGCTCATGTTTGATTTGACAGATAATTAGTTTTATCCTTCCGCTGAACGAATATGGTTGTGTATATGCTTGAACAACGCTGGGAAATATTGCCACATTACTTTGAAAAGTGGGCCTGCGATCGACTTAGAGAAGATGCCGATTTTGCCAAAAAAATCATCTTTTCAGATGAAGCTCATTTTGATCTTGGCGGGTATGTAAACAAGCAAAATTGTCGCATTTGGGGCACAGAAAACCCGCACGCATACATTGAAAAGCCGATACACCCTAAAGGAGTGCGGATTTTGGTCCAGAGGCATAATTGGGCCATTTTTCTTCGAAAATGAGCAAGGAGTGGCCGTTACAGTCAATGGCGATCGTTATCGGGCCATGTTGAACGAATTTTTGTTCACAAAAATTGAAGAGGAGGATATTGGCAACATTTGGTTTCAACAGGACGGCGCTACGTGCCACACAGCCGAAGCTACACTCGATGTTTTGCGCCCTGTTTTTGAAGATCGCATTATCAGCCGCAGAGCTGATGTCGTTTGGCCACCTCGGAGCTGCGATTTGACACCGTGGGGCTATTATTTGTGGGGTGCCGTAAAAGATAAATGTTACGCCGACAAGCCAGAGACAATTGACGCTTTAAAGGACAATATTCGTGAAGCCATTGGTGAAATACAGCTGCACACAATCGATAATGTGCTTAAAAATTGGACCGATCGTGTAGGCTACTGCATGGCCAGCCGAGGCAGCCATTTGAATGAAATTATTTTCCATTATTAACTGGAAGGATAAAACTAATTATCTGTCAAATCAGACATGAGGTAAGTGTTACCATTCACGAAATAAGCACTAGTTGAAAAAACAAAACGTTAGATGGCGGACACTTTATAAGGCTAAAGTCTTTAAACTATTCGGCTGGGTGGCCTCATGAGAGATTTGTTAGTTTGACCTATATAATAGGGTTAACATTAACAATATTTTCGTTTCCATGTTGGCATATTTAAAATACCTTTAATGTTCATAAGAAATGTCTGCATTGCTTTACAAAAAAAATAATTATTATTTAGTGGATTTTTGGACTGCTCCTTATAGTAGTTCCTTGTTGCTATGATTAAAATTATACAAAATTGTCATTACCTCCTTGCTATTACTTCTGTTTGCTCATTTTATGTATGTACTTGTGCGTTAATTTCACATCAGTTGTACAATTGTACATAATACGAAAATTGTTATTATTATTATTATTATTATTATGTTTTCCACATCTCGGCTTCCTAATGCCGGAGATTACATATCCCGGGTATCTTATACCAAAGGGATTATGCTCTGGTGGGGCGTAGTCCAGGTTCTATGCCCTTGCGGATCTATTGCTAGGAACTTTCTGACGATATTGCACGTATCCAACAGCGCCGCTCTTTGTATTATAGCCATCAGCTTTTCTAAATTGTGTTTCCTTAGATTGGTGATGAGGAGTATAGGCACCAATCCGGTAGCTGAGATGACAATGGGTGTAATTCCTACTTCGGGGCTCGGTACATAATTCCCATTTCAATTGCCAGTGCAGTATATTTGTAAATTTTTGTCGAATATGTACTCTGAAGGTTTCGATTTAGCGTTACGGCGACATCAATCATTTCAATTTCTTTGTTGGCTTTATTAAACATAATTATGTCCGGCCTATTCGCTGGAATGTGCTGGTCGGTGGCTATAGCTCTATCCCAGTATAGCTTTGTGGTGGCGTTTTCAAGTACAGGTTGTGGGTGGTACTTATAATATGGTGTATGCTGCTGGATGAGACCATAGTTCAGCGCTAGTTGCTGGTGAATTATTTTAGCGACGTTGTTATGTCTTAACGTATAATCACACGAAGCAAGTGCACTGCATCCTGATATAACGTGGTCAATTGTTTCACCACAGTCTCCACATCGCCGGCATCTGTCTTCAACTGTTTCCTTTAAAATGAACTTGCGATGATTTTTCGTGGCGATGACTTTGTCCTGTATAGCCATTACAAAACCTTCAGTCTCAGAGAATAGCTTGCCTTGAACTAGCCATAAGTTTGAGGCTCGTTGATCAATATGGTTCATTTCAAGATCATGCGGATGTCCTCCGTGTATGGGCTTTGACTTCCACGCTGTGATAAGTTCATCCGAGGTTCTGACGTTGTCAGCGGAAGGAAAAGTATCTGACTTTAGATGCAAAGGAGTGAAACCATCATCAACTAGCACAACCGCTTTAAGTAGTGGCAACAAACTGTGCTGGAAGTACCTTCGAAAATTAAGATTCTGTTGGTGGTGCATTTGGTTGATGCTGACTATTCCCCTGCCACCAGCAGTGCGGGGGAGCGTTGTCCTTTCTATTGCACTCCGTGGATGTTGGCTGTTGAATCTTGTTAGCGACGTACAAATCAGCATTTCGAGATTCCCTATGTCAGTTGGTGACCACTTAATTATTCCAAATGAATAGGTTAATAGAGGTATGGCCCAGCTATTGATAGCCTTACATTTGTTTCCTCCATTAAGATTCGATTTCAAGATATATCTTAGCCGTGCTTTAAATTGTGTTGTAAGGCTTCGTTTAAGTAAACCATGGTTAATACCTTTCAGTTGTAGGAAACCTAGATATTTATAGGATTCACCTTGCTTCATGTCTTTGGTGACCTGGTTATGGTCAATAGGGCATCCTTCCTCGGTAGCATCTATTCGTCCTCTGACCATATGGATCATCTTGCATTTTTCTATACCAAATTCCATATGGATATCTCTACTGAAACTATTCACCACTTCCAACATACGGTGTAATTTGTCTATCTTGTTGGTATAGAGTTTTAAATCATCGACGTATTGTACGTGGTTTAGCGTGTAATCGAAAGTATCCGTCTTAATGATAAACCCAGCTTTGATTTTGATCAGCAATCTGCTGAGGGGATTAAGTGCCAAACAGAACCAAAGAGGACTAAGAGCATCTCCCTGAAAGATTCCTCTTCTTATAGATATAGCGCTGCTTGTTGTTCATTCTTGCCATTTTTTTTTTTTTTTTTTTTTTTTTAAAGAACTTAACACTCAAGTGGGTATTAATACACTTAAAATGCCTGAGCACGTGTTAAGTTTTTAGGAAAATTGGACAGAGAGAGAGTGTTCCATTTCTCCATCAGTGATTGTAGGCAAGTGACTATAGCCGGGTCGATTTTATATATTTGGAGTACTTTAATTAGGTATCCATGCGGCATTGAATCAAATGCTTTCTTATAGTCAACGAATGCCATACTTAGATTGCGTTTCTTCTTCAATGCTAGACCGGTAACCACTGCGTCAATGGTCAATTGATCCTTGCAACCCATGGTTTCTCTACTGCAGCCCTTCTGATTGTCTGTAATTATGTTGTTTGAGGAGCAGTGTTGGTATATCCTGTTTGTGACAATTTTTGTAAATAACTTGTACGTCGTGCACAGGCATGTGATAGGGCGGTATTTTGAAGGATCATTGCATGGCTTTCCCTTTGGCAGTAAAAACGTTAGCCCGTTAGTCAGGAACTGTGGGGGTGGAATTGTTAGTGTCAGCAAGTCGGTGAAACACTTCGCTAATTTTTCGTGGGTTGCTGTAAGTTTCTTTAGCCAAATGTTCTGCAGTTTGTCTATACCAGGAGCTTTCCAGTTACTGGTCTGGGACAGGGCATCAGTAACTTCTTCTTTGCTTATTGGTTGATGAGGCATAGGCATGATTTGCTCCAAGCTCTCAATTTCATCCTCGATCCATTGGGCATTCTCATTATGTTCTTTGGAGCAGCTCCAGATATTTTCCCAGAATTGAGCGTGTTGGTCTATAGAAGGATGCTCATAAGAACTTACTGGCGAAGGTGGCGATGTTAATTTTCTATAGAAAGCCCTCTGGTTTTTATAGAAAAGAGAGTTTTCAGTTTTCCTGTTGCTGCATTTAATGTAGCGTTGTAAGCGCTTGTTGAATGCGGTAACTTTTTGTACTTTCTTGTCCAGTATTTCTGTGATTTGGTCCCAAGTTACAGTTTGGCACTGTAGTGGTTTGATTACTTGTCTAATACGCCTGCATAACCTCTTGGATCTAGAGCCATTTCTATTATTATTATTATTATTATTATTATTATTATTATTATTATTATTATTATTATTATTATTATTATTATTATTATTATTATTATTATTATTATTATTATTATTATTATTATTATTATTATTATTATTATTATTATTATTATTATTATTATTATTATTATTATTATCCCGTGTGGGGTTTGCTAGATCCTCCATCGGGACCCTCCCATTTGGCGAATAGGGGACGCTCACCATGCCTACTAGGCGTGGGGGGTACCAGGGAAATAAAATACCTGGGGGTGATCAAAATCTAGCACGATGATGGACCGGCAATGATACGGAGTAGCGAATTTTAAAACCTCAGCACTGTGTCAGAACGAGTAGAAACCGCTATAAGTGACCACCCCGATGACGACCCCGGCATTAAATGGACTACGATTTGACAACATGATATTGATCAGTTTGCCTCGAGCTGACGGCTGCAGTATTCTGGCATCTTAGTAAGAGGGGTGAAACCTATCTGAAACGGCTGCCAGGCTAATGCTGTAGCCGCCTCCGTCCCGTTAAAACTGTGGCGAGGCTCCGAGTACGTTCCGACCACGTCGCCACTGAGCTGGTAGTACAGGCGCAGTTGAGATGACTCCTGCCTAGCGCCGAGATCCTGGCTCTGAACATAGGCTCCCATAAGGACCTATGTCAACCCTCGCGTGGACCTCACTGCTTGCAAAGGGACCCACGGGGATCGCTGGAGGCGACTGTACAACCGTGGAAGGATAGCGGCTCGTAGCGGGGACCCAATTGCAAATGAACAGAACACCCCCAAAAACAAAAACAAACAAAATAATTGAAAGAAGAGAGAAAGCAGAGGGTCAGCCCGTTAGTTTGGGCTTTCAAAAAAGCCGTAAGATTCTCCGTTCGCCCCCACTCCCGAGAGGAGTAAATGCTTTAGCGACTACCGGGACGACTGGAGATACCGTCCAATCGGGCGAAGACTCTTCCAACTTAACTGAAGGAGCAAAAACGACGATGCAGATACAGCAGCAGACTGTCGCCTCGCCTGCTACAAGCGTACAGGATGAACCGCAAACGGCTGTGAGAACAAATTCTTCTCCCCGCTTAGAGTCAATATATAAGCTGAGACAGCTGGAAGAAAATACACTTGAAAGCTGTAGACACGCCCTAACAAAGATGAAGCAAGCCATAAGGAAGCAAAGAAACATCAGCAAGGAAGTTCAGGACGGCGTTGTTGAACTAAGCGAGGCTTTCGACGTGTTAAAGCACTACAGGCAGATGTGGAAGTCGACAGAAATGCAGAGGTTCGAAGAAGAGCAGGCAGGAAATAAACCGGGAACGGCTGACAGTCAACCACGATCAGGTAACACACCTCTGACAGCCCGCGGTAAAAGGATAGCCACAAGCCCAGCTGTGTCCAATGTGTCCAAAAAGACAAGAGAAAAGGAGCCTGACGCTTGGACAACTGTAATTCGCCGGAAGCAAAAGCCAAATTCAGATAAGGAGCTCAATGGCAATAACGCGGCGATTCAGGATAAAACTGAACATAAGAAGACAAGGACGAGAAAAAGAAGCAAGAGAAAGCCAGAGCCTAAAAAGCGTTTAGAGGCCGTGCTCGTCAAACCTGCAGAAGGTAATAGTTACGCCGATGTTCTCCGCGAACTTAAAAGATCTGTCAAACCAGAAGAAGCTGAAGTAACCGTAAGATCCGTTAGGAAGACTAAGGACGGCTCGCTTCTGCTGGAACTACTAGATGGAGGAAAGAAGAAACAATTCTGCGAAGCAATTAAAAAATCCCTAAAACAATCTGCGAGAGTGACGGAGCTAAAACCAAAGACTACCATCGAAATTAGGGATATGGACTCCCTTGTAGAACCAGAAGAGATAGCCTTGGCGATTAGAGAAGCGATTCAAAAAGACGATGCAGATATCACGGTGAGAGTCTCAAATAAGAATAGCAGAGAACAGTGCCGAGCATTTGTGACAATGGCAGATGACATAGCAAATGTCATACTCCGATCTCAGCACATAAAAATTGGCTGGACACGATGCAGAGTCAGACAAGCAAATGACATTAAACGCTGCTTCAGATGCTTTGGTGTGGGACATACACAAACGCTATGTAAAGGCCCCGACAGAAGCGGACAGGGTTTATGTATACGATGTGGAACCGCTGGCCACAAGATGAAAGAATGCAACAACACCCCGAAGTGTTGCATCTGCGTTGAAGAGCACTGCGACTCAACCGACCATGTACCTGGCTCGAACCGTTGCACTGCCTACAAAAGACTCAGCGGGAAACAATGATAAAGCTACTCCAAGCAAACCTGCATAGAAGTATAACCGCCAGTGCACTGCTACCGCAGATTATGCTTGAGCATAACACCGAGTGTGCAATCATCAGCGAACAACACAGCAAGTTAACGAATGACCTTTGGTTCGAAGATACAACAAAAACAGCGGCGATATGGCTAACAAACAGCGAAAAATTTCATACGATAAGGCACGGCTCAGGCGACGGCTTTGTATGGGCAACTAGCAGGAACTACACTATAATCAGCTGTTACCTAACTCCAAGCGACCCCATAGATACTTTCCAAGAGAAACTAGACTGTATCGAGGACGCTGCCAGAGCGATAGGAGGAAAACTTATTATTGCAGGTGATTTTAACGCAAAAGCATCAGAGTGGGGTATGGGCACTACGAATTCGAGAGGTAGAAGAATTCTAGATATGGCTGCAAGGCTGGGTTTGGTGATCGCAAACCAAGGTACAACGGCTACCTATAGAAGAGCGGGATGCGAAGGCACAATCCCAGACATTACGCTCACATCAGAGTCTTTGATTAATAGCCTAAAAGAATGGAAGGTGCTGGAGGATTACACGGGGAGTGACCACCAATACCTCACATATCGCATCGCAGCTGATACATCTACCAATAGTTCTCACATCAGAAAGGGAACGCGAAAGTGGAATGTCTCGAAGCTTAAATCACCCGAGTTGTTAGCGGAGCTAGATTATGCATTCCCACTCCAACAACAAACAGCTGACGCTCGAAGTAAAGTAGACCGCACGATGGCGATCATTACACGAGCCTGCGAAGCATCGATGCCAAGAATCGGAGGCAGATCTCGGAAAAAGGAGGCTTACTGGTGGTCTGAAGAAATAGGGGAACTCCGACGACTATGTCTCTACCAGCGGAGATTGTATACTAGAGCAAGGCGAATCGGCCCAGCCATTGAACTCGCACAAGAATATAGAACTTCTAGGAAAAATCTTAAAATGGCCATTGCAACAAGCAAAAAACAGAAATGGGAAGAGCTCCGTACTGATATCAATCGCGATCCATGGGGTCTAGGCTACAAGCTCGTCATGAAAAAGCTTGGCGGGGTATCACCATCAGTGGACCTCCCAGCTCAAAGTTTGGAAAACGTGGTAAACACACTCTTCCCAACCCATGAACTGAGAACGGAAATCGTAACGATAACGCAGAGAAATGAACTGACGACACTGTTCACGGAAAGTGAATTAAAAGCCGCGGCAAAAACTCTAAGAAATCAAAAGGCTCCTGGCCCAGATGGAATCCCAGCGGAGGTGCTTAAAATAATTTCAATTGAACGACCACAAATGATACTCGAAATGTATAACGAGTGTCTAAGGGAAGGCATTTTCCCAGAAGTTTGGAAAATACAGCACTTGGTATTAATTGGAAAGGGCAAAGGCGATCCCGAGTCGGCATCCTCGTACCGTCCACTCTGCATGTTAGACACAGCAGGTAAACTCCTCGAAAAGCTCATTAAGCCGCGCTTATTACAAGCAGTAACTGAATCTGGCGGACTTTCAGATAAGCAACATGGCTTTCGACAAGGCAGGTCTACAGTAGATGCTATTGCGGATGTGCTCAAAAGTGTAGAGATAGCGCAGAGTGGAAACCATTACTCCAGACGCATCGTCCTTTTGGCAACCCTAGATGTAAAAAATGCTTTCAATAGTGCGAGATGGACCGATATAATTAACGCATTGGAAGGTCGTTTCCAGGTCCCACAATACTTAATGAAAATGATCCGCAGCTATCTCGAAAATCGAATTCTAGTTTACGAGACAGAAAACGGGAAAGTACGAAAGCAGATCACAGCGGGGGCAGCGCAGGGCTCTATACTTGGACCGGACCTATGGAATGTCATGTACGATGAAATACTCTGCATTGACATGCCAGATGACTCGTACCTTGTTGGATACGCAGATGACATCGCCGCAGTGATAACCGCAAGGAACACAGAAGAAGCTCAGCGAAAGCTAAATCAGGTGATGATCAGGACGCAGGCATGGATGCTTGATCACGGTCTAAGCCTTGCCACGGAAAAAACCGAGCTCCTTATCCTCACAAAAAAACAAATACCAATCGAAATACCGATATATACAGTTGGTGGTATGCTTCAATCAAGCAAAACAGTAAAATATCTGGGTATCCATCTGGACTCCAAATTATCCTATTGGGCTCAGATAAACTATGCAATAAAAAAAGCAGGCCAAGTCACGGTAGCCTTATCACGGCTAATGGCAAACACAGGTGGCCCGACTGCAAGTAAGCGAAAATTACTTTTGGCAACGGTGCAATCAGTTCTGCTCTACGGAAGTGAAGTGTGGGCTGATTCGTTGAAAGCAGAGTACCGCAGGAAGGCTTTAGGCTCAGCGCAAAGAACAGCAGCCTTGAGGGCAGCGTCAGCCTATAGAACGGTTTCAGAGGCGGCCGTACTTGTCATTAGTAGCACGATCCCTATTGGCTTACTAGCTGCAGAACGCAAGAAGAGATGGGAACAAAAACTCAGCAACGAAAGTCGACTGACAGCAGGAGAATTAAGAGCACAGAGCATTGAACAGTGGCAGCAGAAGTGGCAAAATGAAAGGCATGGCCGATGGACAGCGAAACTCATCCCAAATTTAGCAAGCTGGGTGAATAGGAGTTTCGGAGACGTAAATTATTACCTCACACAACTACTTTCCGGACAGGGTTATTTCCGAAAATACTTGCATCAAATGGAGAAATGCAGCGGCCCAAGCTGCATATATGGCGATTCAGATGTTGATGATGCTGAGCATACCTTTTTCAACTGCTATAAATGGAGGGAAGAAAGGATCAGCATTGAAATAAATTGCGGCACACTAACAGCCCAAACTGTTACGGAAATCATGCTGAAAAGTGAAGAGAGCTGGAATCGTATTGCGAATTTTGCTGAACGCACTCTCCGAAAGAAGAAAATAGATCTGGACGCTTACCAGGATGGAAGCGGCTGAACAAAAACATATAAGCGGGCCCGACGGGGAAAACGCAAGCTAAGAGTGGCACATATAGCCCAAGAGAAGGGAGCCACACCGAAGTAATACGAAAGTAGTCCCGGTGTGGTTGATTCCCATGGCTGAAGGGTGGGGGGTTTTAGTTGGTAAACTTCCGAGGAGTCCAACATACCCTGTCGTGAAGCGTGACGACCTGGCAGGGATGCGTAATGCATTTCCCCTCCCTGACCCGAAAAAAAAAAAAATTATTATTATTATTATTATTATTATTATTATTATTATTATTATTATTATTATTATTATTATTATTATTATTATTATTATTATTATTATTATTATTATTATTATTATTATTA